>JALIGW010000003.1:191007700-191607700 GCA_023053685.1 Diadophis punctatus similis
CCAGTATTCTCCAGCCAGCATAGCTGGCTGGAGAATTCTGGGAGTTGAAGTCCACAAGTCTTCAACTTGTGGACTTGTGAAGCATAGCTGGCTGGAGAATTCTGGGAGTTGAAGTCCACAAGTCTTAAAGTTGCCAAGTTTGGGGATCCCTGTTTTAGAGAGTCATTTGACAGGTTTATCTGTGTCATCAGGGTCACCAGAGTGGTGCCAATGAGTGTGGATCATTCTTGGAACTGTTGAAAGGACTGTGTTGTAGACTGGAGATAGATGATGTCATATCCCTTCCCCTCTGTTGAGAGAAGGCTGTTCAATTTTGACACAGATGCCCTCTTTCAAACCAGAGGTCCTCTCTAGCCAAAATGTGGACTTTCCTGTCTTCAAAAGAGTGTTTTAAATGCAGATGGACTGCTGAATCTAGCCCTGATGGGTTTGTTCTCCTATGTTCCCCACCCTCCAGTCAGAGCTGAAGAAGCTTCTTGGATGAGAAGTGAAACGTCTTCAAAGGAAAACCAGAAAGTCCAGTTGCCTCTTGAAAAAAAAGCACCTTTGGGTTGGGACAACCATGACCTGGATGATGGAGAATCTCCATAGATGTTTAGAAATGAAGTCAAGAGTTCTTGTCAACTCCCTCTCCCTTAGAAATCTGGCTAAGATTTGAGTCTTTACCAAGTCTTTTTCGCTTAGAGATATGGGTGGCTTTCTTGAGGGGACAATAGCTCTAAAACGAGGTCCCACAGTCCAGCTGTGTCCAGGTGATGCCTGGAACCACCCATCATGTCTTAGCTACATCTGTGTTTGGTGAGATTATTTGGCCTCAGTCTATTGTACAGGTAGTCCTCGACAGAATAGAATAGAATAGAGTGAGTGAGAACTCTAAGTTGGTGTGTTCGATGATCCTTTGTTTTATTTTCTTGGCTATCCATGGTTTATTCAGGGTTCTTCTCCAACATTAAATTTTGGAAGAATCAATACTGTACTCTTTATATCCTGCTTTTTCAAAGTCCAAGATTTGCTTCCATAGAGGGTCTCAAGGAAGACCATTCCCTGCACAATTCTGATCTTTGTAGATCTGGACATACTCCAGCCAGCTATGCTGACTGGGGTATTCTGGGAGTTGAAGTCCATGCATCTTAAAATGGCTACGGTTGACCAATACTGTTCTACAACATCTTCAGGAACTGCATAGTTACCAATTACCGGCTCTTGAGGACATGTATCCATCCAAGAGTTCTTAAAGAGTGTGAATGTAAAATCAATGACATATAAGCACAAATATGTAACTTGCTTTTCAGCAAAGGCTTAATGCCAGAAACCTGGAAAGCAGTCAGTATTTTTAAAAAGGGTGAGCAAGGACATTATAGGCCTAGGGATTTAATGTCTATTTGAGGAATATTTGTATAAGTGTAATCAAAGAGAAAAATTAAATAAAAAACCCCATGGCTTTAAATATTCTTTAAAGATATATAGGTAGTCCTGGTCTTTTGATTGGTTGCTTAGCAACCTTTCGAAGCTACAACAGAAGATAATGAGCCGAGATGGCGCAGCGGTTAGAGTGTAGTACTGCAGGCCACTTTAGCTGACTGTGATCCACAGGTCAGCGGTTCAAATCTCACCGGCTCAAGGTTGACTCAGCCTTCCATCCTTCCGAGGTAGGTAAAATGAGGACCCAGATTGTTGGGGGCAATATAAATATACATTGCTTACTGGTGTAAACCGCTAGAGAGTGCTTGCACTGTGAGGCGGTATATAAATCTTACAAATAATAAATAAATAAATAAATAAATAAACACGAAAAAGGGAATTTAGGACCTGGATTACTACAGTTGGGCCCACTTCAGAGTCACATGACCAGACTTTGGGTGTGTGGCAACACATCTGCATTTACAGCTGTTTGCAGCATGCCACGGTCACATGACCAGGTTTTATGACAGTTTTGCCCCAAACTGGCACTTATTTCCAGTTTTTGCCCATAGTGAACCATTGGTTTGCTCAATGTTTGCCCTTGTTCTCTTTATGACTGCTGCATTCGCATAGTGAGTGCTGCAAAAAATGCCATAAAATCAGTTCGATCATGTAACTTACTCATTTTATGACCGTCACACCATGCAACCATAATAGGCAGAGATTTTTGAGAAGGTCTACAGGCATCTGGATGAAGAAGGCCTGGATGTTGCACACTTAAATTTAAAAGCAGAAAAATTCCTCAGCCGAGGTCAAAATAAAATTGCCATTGTGGAGTAAGAGGAGTTGTCCCTTTATGGAAGGCTAAAAAACAAAAGGAAAGAATACAAATATCATTGGGACCTGTTCTCTGTGGAGTAAAATAAGAAGTGGAGTCCTATTCTCCTTTGAGTTTTGGAATTTCTCATGAAAGGAGGGGATATAAATTCAGGAATTGCAATTCACCATTAATAAGAACGAAATGATGTAATAGCAATGGCTACTGTGTAGCTTCATGTGCTCATCTGCCGTTTCAGCGGTCTTCTTCCCAATGGGCTGTGGCCCAGTAGTGGTCCATGGCCTGGAGGTTGGGGACCCTGTTTTAGGGGGATAACCAAAAAAATACATAACAATAACACTTAGACTTATATACCGCTTCACAGTGCGTCCTCATTTTACTGACCTCAGAAGGATGGAAGACCAAGTCAACCTTGAGAATCGAACTGCTGGCAGTGGGCAGAATTAGCCTGCAATACTGCATTCTAACCACTGGGCCACCACGGCTGGCTTTTTTTTACAACTTTGTATGTAAATTCACAGTTGCTGCTCTCCCAGAATTAACTGCCTATTTTTGAACTGATTCTTGTCAAGCTTTGTAGCTACATTGCAGCTTGTGGAATTCACATTAACTTGAAATGACCAGGGTGAGCATGTAATAGAAGTCTCTCTTTGGGTCAGTTCTCCTGCCCAGCCCCAAAGACAAAATATTTGAATTCTAAATTAGCTTCAAAATCACATTAGTGAATGTTTCAATCATGGTAAATTCCTCATGTTCTGACAGGAAGCGGATAGACCAGTGATGGCGAACCTTTTTTTCCTCGGATGCCGAAAGCGTGCACCCGCGTGCTATCGCACGCACACGTGTGCCCACACCCATAATTCAATGCCCCCCACGTGCCCCGCCCCCTGCACATGCGCACGCGACCCCCTGTGCTGCCCCATTCCCCGTGCATGACCCCCCGTTGCCCCATTTCCTGACTTCTGGTGGGCCCGGTTTTTTGCCCTCCCCAGGCTCCAGAGGCTTTCTTGGAGCCTGGGGAGGGCAAAAATGCCCTCCCCTGCCCCTCTGGAGGCTGAAAATGCCCTCCCAAAGCCTCTGTGTGAGCCGAAAATCAGCTGACTGGCATGTACATGCACGCTGGAGCTGAGCTAGGGCAACTGCTCATGTGCTGGCAGATATGGCTCCGCGTGCCACCTGTGGCATGCGTGCCATAGGTTCACCATCATGGGGATAGACTAAGGATGTAATTCTTGACATTTTTGAGCTGAATTCTAAATTAGCTTCAAAATCATATTAGAGAATGGGTCAGTGGAAAAACTCATGTTCTGACAAGGAGTTGATAGACTAAAGGTCATTCTTAAAGTTTTAGAATTTAGAACTCTATTCATTTTACTTGACTTCTGGGCAGAGAAATGACTATAACTTTTTTGTCCAGATATTCTAACTGTCACTGTATTCATTCTGACAATCAGTTCATTTAACCTGAATTTCTTATTACTCAGGTTTTACAATGCCTGGGTAAGACCACACTTGGAATATTACATCCATGTTTGGTCACCATGATATAAAAAGATGTTGAGACTCTAGAAAGAGTGCAGAGAAGAGCAACAAAGATGATTAGGGGGTTGGAAGTTAAAACATACTTATGAAGAATGGTTGCAGGAATTGGGTATGTCTAGTTTAATGAAAAGAAGGACTAGGTCTAGGGGTGATGTGTTAGCAGTGTTAAAATATCTCAGGGGCTGCCACAAAGAAGAGGGAGTCAAGCTATTCCCCAAAACATCTGAGGTCAGGACAAGAAGCAATGGATGGAAACTAATCAAGGAGAGAAGCAACTTAGACCTAAGGAGAAATTTCCTGACTGTTAGAGCAATTAATCAGTGGAATGACTTGTCTCCAACAATTGTAGATGCTCCAACACTGAAGGATTTAAAGAAAAAATTGGACACCCATTTGTCTGAAATGGTATAGGGTTTCCTGCCTGAGCAAGGGATTGGACTAGAAGACCTTCCAACTTTGTTATTCTGTATCTATTGCCGGCATTTCTTCCATGGAGACTGCGTTGTATGACCATTTGTCACAATCGTTGCAGCATCCCCATGGTCATATAAATCTTTTTGGAATGTTTGCCAACTGGCATGCATTTATAAGAGTTGCAGTGATCTTAGGTCAGGGGTTGGCAACCTTAAACACTCAAAGAGCCGTTTCCCACAGAGAAGAAAACACCGGGAGCCACAAAACCCTTTTGACATCTAAAATGAAGATAACACTGCATATATCATTTTTTTACCTTTATGCTATATATAAAAAAACTATAGTGTGTTGCATTTGTGAAATCAATGAACTGCTACAGAGAAAACAAATTTTTATTTCTGCATGCAACAAAAACATTTTGAACTCTGAAAAAAATCAGTGCTGGCAGGTGTTGCACATTGGCGGTTGTGACGCATATTTTGAGCGACAGGGAGCCGCAGGAGAGGGATGAAAGAGCCACATGCGGCTCCAGAGCAGCGGGTTGCAGACCCCTGTCCTAGGTCATGTGATCACTAAGGTCCACTGCAAAACAAATTTTTAAAAACAATTATTCCTGGTTTGTTACCGGTAAAAATAATATTATTTTGCAACCTAATCCCTAGGATTCCAGGACAATCCTTTTAGCTTTGGTAAGAATCTTGCTTCCTAGGTCTTTTCCCTGAAGTTCTGATTCTTTGCTTACACATTTCCAGGTTCGTTGATGCTATATGTAAACCATGGGAAGAATGGACACCCATCAATCAAAAGCCCCGAGCTGGTTCCTCTTAGGTTTCATAGCTGTGTCTCTTCAACTGAGTGATCCTGTCTTAAGTCAAGGTAAATATGGAAATTGTTTTGTAAGGAGACTCTGGCGTACAAAAAAGGATTCTCATTTTTTTAGAAACCTTGAAAGTTTATTTAGAGTCATTTAGATGTTAAATCTAAATCTTTTCCCTTCAGTCTTTCCAGGGCTGCCTTAACAGCATTATGGGCCTCAGGCAAAGCAGTGTACTGGGGCCCCATCACAACTACTCACAGGAATAAAAATGTAAATGGTCAATAAAATTAAACATATATTTATTTTATTGGCATGTTAGTATTAATAAAAATGCAGTAAAATGTAATAAATATGTTGCTGTATTTATATGATACAAGGTGCATTGAAGAGTTAACATACACAGATTAGTATGGGGCCCCTATGCTCATGAGGCCCACGGGCAAGTGCCCATCAGGCCCATGCGTTAAGACAGCCCTGAGTCAGAGGTGGGTTCTAACTTACCTCGCCGCCAGTTTGCTTCCTTCTGCGCTGCGTAGCTGCACGGCGCGCACATGCGCAGTGCTGAAAATTCTCAAAAATCCCCCCAAAAGCCAAAAACAAGATGGCGGCACATGCGCATTGTTGGAAACTCTGCTTCTGCGCATGCGCAGAAGAAAAAAATCAGCAAAAAATTCCCCCCCAAAAAAATTCCCACAAAAAGATGGCAGCATCCACGGACTGGCATCGACAGAACCGGCTCTGTGACGTCACCAGCGGTTTGCTACTGGTTCTATAGAACCAGTGCGAACTGGGAGGAGCCCACCTCTGCCCTGAGTCTTTCCCAATATCAGGGTCTTTTCCAATGAGTCCTCTCTTCTCATTTGTTGGCCAAAGTGTTTGATTGAGCTTCAGCTCAAAAACCCTTCGAAGTTTTGTTAGTTTGATGAGGGGACAGAGATGGGTGGAAGAAAAAGATAACTCATATGCAATCCATCCCATGCAGTAAACTTACATGTTGCTTCTTTTTTGAGCCTAAGGCAAACCAATGCAATTTGTAACCTGCCATTGCGCCAAACGAAGTTCAATTCTGTTTGTTTTGGCGCTGGACAGAGAGCAGAAATACATTTGTACAAAAGAATATGCGATGCTGCCTTTGATGTGACGAGTCAATCAATCGTGCAGATTTGGATAAAGGTCTTTTGCAAACATGCTGAACTTTGGCAAATTGTGGAAAGGTGCATCGAGCATATTGTGTAATTCTCAAAAATACTTTGTATGCCGTCCTTGAGTTATAGCCATAATTGAGTTATGCAGTTATGGTTGTAACTCCTAATGGCTGTAAAATGAACCATGTGACTGAACCCGATTTTATGACCTTTTTTTGTGGTGGTTTTTAAGTGACCTCTGTGGTTGTTAAGCAAACACTGTGGTCATCAAGGGAACCCATTGCTTGCTAGGGTTTTGTTGGAAACTGGAAGTAAATGCTGGTTTATGACAATAATGTTGTGAATTGTTCTCCTGTGACTGTCGGGTACTGCAAATGGCCATAAATACAGTCATACGATCATTTTCTCTCTCTCTCTCTCTCTCTCTCTCTCTCTCTCTCTCTCTCTCTCTCTCTCTCTCTCTCTCTCTCTCTCTCTCTCTCTGTGTGTGTGTGTGTGTGTGTGTGTGTGTGTGTGTGTGTGTGTGTTGTGTGTGTGTGTGTGCATCCTGAACATTGGAACTTTGAAACGAGGTCACAAGTGACCAATCGTAAGCCAATGTTCTGACCCAGCTCCCCAAACACAACAAATCCTCTGTATTTGAATCAATGATTCCTTTATTAAGAGCGCCAGCAGCCCCGGCAAAAAAGTTTCTCTCTCAATGCAGGCTAACAAATCTGTCCAGCAGGGAGATAAATAGTTGTCTGCCACATCTATTCATCTCCGCCACCTGCCTTTTATCCCCAGAGCTAGGGTGGAGCTTTGCTAGCAGCGGTGGCTCTTCTGTCCCAAGGATCGGCCCACAGATTTCCACTGCTCTCCTCTCCTCTGCCTTCTGTGCATCCGCGCATCAGGCACTGGACCCAGCTGTTCCTTCTCTTCCTTCTCTTCCTCATCAGCCACTTCCAGACCTGGGGGCTGTTGACTCTCCATCTGAGGGCTGACGGACGGCCCGCCTCTCTCTCTCTCTCTCTCTCTCTCTTTCTCTCTCTCTGCCAGCTCCATTCCATCTTCCCCCTCAGAGCTCTGAGGTTGCCTTGATGCTGATCCTGACTCCCACACCACCTCCTCATCTGATTCGGCTGCTGGAGGGTCTGGTGGCCGACAGGCCACAACACCGAGAACTATCTGTATATGCAAATTCAGCATTATAAGTATGTGCAGGTATACAGATGTGCAGGGATTGCTGGATGATGGAATCTATGCCTCTATATTTTTGAGGATTCATTACCAGGAAACCATGATAGTTAGACAGATTTACGATCATTTTATTGATCATAGTTGTCGTCTGCTTCTCAGAGCAAAAGATCAACCATCCCGGATCTGGGACTCTTCAGATGCGTAGGATAAAAATCTCCACTTATCCCAGCCAGCCTATAATAGCTATAGTTGCTGAAAATGATCAAACTCTTATCTGGAGGGCAAGAAAGATTAGCTTCGCTCTGTCCTAAGTGACATTCTGCTTTTAGGCTAGGGAATATCTAACAACTGTAATTGCTTGAAATTTCAGGCATTCCAGCCAAATAGCTCCTTTCATACTATTAATTTAATACATACCCAGCATCATCACTTTCTTTTGAAAATCATGATATTTCCTGAGGCCTTGTGAAACATAGAATATACTTACTTCATGCCCTAGGCATGACTGAAAGTATGGCTATAAATCATCTCTACTGTCCTCCTCACGAGAAACCTAAAAAATTAGAATATTTACTTTGTATAATTCCTGCCCACATATCTAACAAAGCAGTTATATGAACAAAGTTTATGGCTCAGCTTGCTTTTGGTCTCTTAATTTTTCCGTTCCTTTGTCATTTGTTGTATAGAGTTTGTTTGGGGGAACCAATAATGCATTTTTGCAGGGGTGTATATAATACCATTTATCATAATATAATATCATGTTAGAAGTTTGGATCATATGACACTTTTCATATTTGTTATCCTTTGCTTTGTCTAAAAAATGTATGATGAATTGGAATGCCTGTAGGTTCTGCATTTTTTTAATGAAATATGATAAGCCATATTAATATTAACAGTGCTTTTTTTTAAAAAAAATATTCCCTTTCAGTGGCTCCACCATCAAGATTAAGATATACTGTTATTGGTCCTGACAGTATTCAGATTTCATGGAAAGCCCCCAAAGGGAGGTTTGAAGGATATAAGCTTCTCATCACTCCTAGTTCAGGTAAGGAGAATTGGGGAAGGGATTTTTCCACCTGAATACCAAAGTTCACACCTGGCCTAAGCATATACTTCAAGGAGGGAACAAAACAGCACACCCCATTGTGTTACACCCATAGAAACTGGGTATATATCAGAGAAGGAGTGACAGAATCTGGGGGCGGAGTTAAAAGAGAGATCAGCCTAGAATCTGTACAAAGCCACAAGTGGACTAAGTCCAATTTCTCTTGAATTCTGTTGACCCTTATCTAACCCAAAGCAAGTGTTAACCATTAGCTGAGAAGATTCTTGTGCATTAGCATCATCTTCTTTTAACGACCCCATAATCCCTTGCAGGGTGGAGTCTGGGCAACTGAATGGAGCTGAGTGTTTACTGGCCGGATGCTCTTCCTGTCGCCAATGCGGAGTTACTTTCAGCAGATATATTCTCAACGTGCCCAGAGAGAGAAATATCTGCCGCTACCTAGGATTGAACTCACAGCTTCGTGATTGTGAGGCGACAGCTCCACCTCTAGGCCACCACACCACTCATTCTTGTGCATAGCATGATTAGCAATAAATCAGTTTAATTAGACCTTTGTGTGTGTGTGGATATGTTTTTTCCACACCTGAAAATATATGTGGCCCGCCAGCTCCTCTCTGAACTTTCTTGCAGACATTTCATTACTCAACTAGGTAATATCATCAGTGCTTGGGGAAGGAAACACATAGAACTTTCATGGAACAAGAAGAGTATTTCCCCATCAGGTGTATCATTGAATAAATCCTGTTTATAGGAAACAGGTGGTGTGCGGTGGGAAGTGCTTTTCTTAATTAAAAAGCCTTTTTTTAAAAAAAATTCAGCAGCCCAACACTGATCTCCCAGGTAATCCCCACCTCACCCGTGAAGATGATCTACCTAATCCATTTTTAATTCAGCTCTTGTTCTGTGGTGTCTGTTTTTCTTCAGTGACCAAAACTGTCTCCTTCTGATGTAATGATTAAAAGATGTTTGGTTATTAATGAGATTTTGGTTTCTGTGAGCTCAGGGGACAAATAAAGCAGATGGAAGTAATAAAACAGTTATAACAGAAAAGCTGGAACCGATTATAAGATAACAACCAAAAGAAACAGTTTTGAAAATATACTGTACAATAAAAGTCTGCACATGGGCTATCATTACCCACTTTAATATTACGTTCATTTTTTAATAGGTTTGGGTGCATCCCAACTGGAATTTGTTGAGGGTCTTTTTCCCAAACTTAGAAAATATTTTAAAAAGCTGCTTTCTCTAGATACAGAATGGTTTCCTGCACATTTTAGAAACTTCTGCAAATTTCTAAAAAAAACCTGCATGGATTTTGTAGTAGATGCCTAGACAGCCTTAAATGTTTTGAAAAAATACAGCATGTAGTAAGCCAAGCGAGTACCGTACGCTCACAGTTTTTATTGTGGTGCTTTAAATTGTTGTATGGTATTAAAATATGTTTTATTATTCTTAGATTGTTTTGGTATTTTTATATTGTTTTTATTGCATGCAAGCTGCCCAGAATCATGAATTTGAGATGGGAGGCTAGATAAATTAATATCATAAATAAAAATATACATTGTTCTAGGATTACAGGATGAAGTGCTGCTTACAAAATAAAGAAATCCTTCCAAATGCAAATGGAAGGATCATGTTTGAATTCACCCCTAAGAGATTTTGTTCTTAGTGTGTTATGTTTCTACATGAAGTTACTAATTTGTAGGGGAGTCGTCCCAAAATCAGATATACTACTCTACCCTTTGCAGAATAGCTATTTTCCTTTCCTTTCCTTTCCTTTCCTTTCCTTTCCTCTATCTCTCCCTCTATCTCTATCTCTCTCTATCTCTATCTCTATCTCTATCTCTATCTCTATCTCTATCTCTATCTCTATCTCTATCTCTATCTCCTCTCCCCTCCCCTCCCCTCCCCTCCCCTCCCCTCCCCTCTCCTCTCCTCTCCTCTCCTCTCCTCTCCTCTTCTCTTCTCTTCTCTTCTCTTCTCTTTTTATTTGCCTCTCATTTCACTGTCAAGTAACTCTGGGTAGCCGATGCCCTAATAGATGGTATCTCTTGATGATCCTTTTTGCACTTGGAAGCTAAACAGTGTTAAGCCTGGTTAATATATAATATAAATAAACAAACAAACAAACAAACAAACAATCAGTCTGGAAGAAATAAATCTCAACCTGTTTCCTGGGTTGTTACAAAGGAAGCTACATAAATGTGTCAGTAAAGTCACCAGAAATTGAACTTGGCTTGAAGATGCCTTACTTTAGTGGCCTTATAGGCAGAAATCCCAATGCTCAGGCATGCTTGCATAGTTGCCTGCAAAGATAAATGATTAAGGGAGGTAATTCCCCATGTAGAAACACGACCGAAAGCTAGATCATGTCAAGGTAAGCCAAAGGAGTGACTTTGTGCAATGATTATATTTCATTAGACGCCCACTTAAATATCCTAGCCAGGTCCTTTCAAGACTTCCCTTAGGAATTTAAGGAGGAAGGATACGAAAGAAGTCCAAGAAACCTTCCTTAGGGAGGGCTGCAGAACTGGACTAGAAATGAGGGAATAATTAGAATTTGGCAACTTCATGGCTTTATCTTGCACATGTACGTAAACGAATAGATTATACTTGATACTGTTATAATCAAATGGAAAGTGCGATGCTGATTGTGTTTCTCTTTTGCAGGAGGGAAGACAAATGAGCTGACGCTTCAGAACAATGCAAACAAGGCGATTATACAAGGTCTTATCCCCGATCAGAGTTACATCGTTCAGATAGTGGCCTTCACTCAAGATCAGGAGAGTAAAGCAGCGCAAGGCCAGTTCCGAAGTATGTCCTCTCTTTCTGTCTGTCTGCTTCACAAGACTGGGCTTATATGGGTAGGGGGACCATATCTCGCAGTTGGCCTGGAACAAGTTCCACTTTATCCCTGTCCTCCTATCATCCCATCCTGTAGTGGGTTGCTCCCGGTTCAGACCGGTTCTTAGAACTGGTAGCGCCGCCGGCGGGAGGGTTTCTGGTTTTTCTCTGAAGACATTTCACTTCTCATCCAAGAAGTTTCTTTAGCTCTGGAGCAGAGCTTTATCCAAGAAACTCTGAAGAAGCTTCTTGGATGAGAAGCAAAATGTTTTCAAAGAAAAACCAGAAAGTCCAGTTGCCTCTTGAAAAAAGCGTCTTTGGGACTAGGATTTGAAATTAAACAAAAGAGTATAAAGATAGACATTGGGCTGTTATTCTGTCCATTACTGTGAAATGATTATATGGAAGGTATAGCCGAGGTGGCGCAGCGGTTAGAGGCAGTACTGCAAGTCACTTTAGCTGACTGTGATCCGCAGGTCAGCGGTTCAAATCTCACCGGCTCAAGGTTGATTCAGCCTTCCATCCTTCCGAGGTAGGTAAAATGAGGACCCAGATTGTTGGGGGCAATGTAAAATATACATTGCTTACTGGTGTAAACCGCTTAGAGAGTGCTTGCACTGTGAGGCGGTATATAAATCTCACAAAATAGAAATAATAAATAAATAAAATAATAAGGTTGTTTGTTTATTAGACATTCCACTTTTTGATGTTTCTACTCAAGGCAATGCACATAATTGCTCCCACTTCTTATTTTTCCCTCAACAATAATCCTGTGAGGAGAGTTGGACTGAGTAAAGAGCCCACAGTCACCCAGCTAGCTTCCATTCCTAAAAAGGACTAGAACTCCCAATCACCTGGTTTCTGGCCAGTACCTTAACCACTACTACTTGTATCACCAATTCTTCCATCATAGATGGAAGGGCCAATTTGGTGTAGCCCAGCCCATTTCATAGGATTGTTGTGGGAAAAAGAGGAGGAAGAAGAAATATTAGATACGTTTATCACCTTGAATTATTTATAAAAATAATAAAGGCAGAATAAAAAAAATCTAAGTATGAAGTTCCATTTAGAATATGGCCATTGCTTTGTATTACAATATATATTCTATTTGAAGTTGCCTCAAGGATTTCTTAAATTAGATGAAAAATCATGCCATCAAACTTTAAATAAGTGAATGAACTAGTAAAAGCCTCTTGTTAAATAACATGTAAGTTTCAAAGAGCTATAAATAGAACAGACAGCATATAAAGTTTAAAAACAAATAGGTTTCAACATTGGAAAAGGCATTTTTCTAATTAATTTTCTGGGGGAAATTGGCAAATTTTCTTCTAGGAATCTTATTGTTTTTATTATTTGATTTATGTTTAACTGTAATGGTTAAATATCTGTTTTATGTTATAGCTGTGCTTTGATGTTCTGAAAGCCAACAATTATGTTATATATGTACATATGTAGAGACAGACAGACATATGGTTAAAATATGTTTAAAGATTAGTAGCTCGGGTTGGTAGCTGGGCTGTTGGTTTAAGCTCCGACCTTGGCATTTTGGCTGCAAACGTTTCATCACCATTCGAGGAGACATTGTCAGTGCGCTTTGAATTGTCTCCTCGAATGGTGACAAAACGTTTGCAACCAAAATGCCAAGCTCGGAACTCAAACCAACAGCCTAGACTAAAGTGACCAGACGTCCCGATTTTGGCGGGACAGACCCGCTTTTTCATCATTTGTCCCGCGTCCCGCCCGTCCTCTAAAAAGTCCCAATTTTTTGAAAGAATGCACGACTAGGGCATTCTTTCAAAAAATCGGCCTGCAGGCACTTGAGGACGGCCAGTTTGGGCCCAGCCGCAGGGGCAGCAGCAGCAGCAGCAGCAGCAGCAGGCCCTCTCAAAATCAGGACGTCTGGTCACCTTAAAACACCCACCCATACTGGAGAGTAGAGAGTAGAGAGTAGAGTAGAGTACAATAGAATAGAGAGTAGAGAGTAGAGTAGAATAGAATAGAGAATAGAGAATAGAGAGTAGAGTAGAGTAGAGTAGAGTAGAGTAGAGTAGAGTAGAGTAGAGTAGAATAGAGAGTAGAGAGTAGAGAGTAGAGTAGAGTACAATAGAGAATAGAGAATAGAGAGTAGAATAGAATATAGAATATAGAATATAGAATATAGAATATAGAATATAGAATAGAATAGAATAGAATAGAATAGAATAGAATAGAATAGAATAGAATAGAATAGAATAACAGAGTTGGACGGGACCTTGGAGGTCTTCTAGTCCAACCCCCTGCTTAGGCAGGAAACCCTACACCACTTCAGATAAATGGTTGTCCAATCTCTTCTTTAAAACTTCCAGTGTTGGAGCACCCACAACTTCTGGAGGCAAGTTGTTCCACTGATTAATTGTTCTAACTGTCATGAAATTTCTTCTTAGATCTAGGTTGCTTCTAGTTGTAGTTCAGATGCGACTCACTTAACAATCTTGCTTAGCAATGGAAACTCTGATTTTAGTTCTGGTTGTAAGTTGAGGACTACCTGCATAAGCATGGCCATCTTGAAAAGCCAATTTGATTTTTAGAGATAACAAGTCATTATCCTGTGTTTTTCTTTAAAAAAAACTAATTCCACTTCTCTGTTTTGCAGTTAAAGATCTAGAGAAAAAGAAGGACACTTCAGGCAAACCCAAACCGAAAGATGTGGGCAAACTGAAGCCTGCTGTGCCAACAGAGGATACAGAATTGATGCCCCTTCCAAAACCAGAAGGTGAGAATTTATTTAAAAAGGTGCAGGAGTGATTTAATTGTGACCTTTTTGCCTTTAATCGCTTCTGTGTTGTGATTGTCTTTGATTTGTCTTTCTATTCCCATTTCATTTCATGAAAGTGAATTGGCTTTTAGAAAGCCTTTCAGAGATTGGAATTTTATAACAACATCCCAGGTGGACTAGTGCTTTTGTCCTACCGTATTTTTCTGAGTATAAGATGCACCCTTTTCCTCCCTAAAAGTGGCTGAAAATTTGGGTGCG
This sequence comes from Diadophis punctatus similis, assembly GCA_023053685.1. Taxonomy (NCBI): domain Eukaryota; kingdom Metazoa; phylum Chordata; class Lepidosauria; order Squamata; family Dipsadidae; genus Diadophis; species Diadophis punctatus. Next base: position 191,021,960 of record JALIGW010000003.1, read on the forward strand.
TCTTATACTCGGAATGTAGCTTTTTTGAAGCTTTTTTTCTAGCCCTAACCAGGTGCTAACGATCTTCCCAGCTCTTACTGGCTTGCAGGCTCTTTCATTGTTACTCTCTCAGAAGAAGGTTTTTTTAAGTCCTAACCAGGGGATAAAATAATGTGCTGAAGCTGACCAGACTAAGGATGCTAGCCAGATGAATACCTGGTAGGCAGATTTTTTCCCCTATTTTCCTCCCCCAAAACTAAGGTGCGTCTTATACTCTGGTGCGTCTTATACTCCGAAAAATACGGTAATTTAGTTATGGGGCTACCAACGTTGTGCAAACCTGCTGTCTCTCATTATTCAATGGTCTTTCTAGTTAACTGGATCCCTCTTGCAGCTTCTTATTTTCCATTAAAACGCAGGTAGAGAATTTATGAGTAGATTTCTCCATGCCACTTTTTTCAAGAATAAGATGAGGGATCTCCTGTTCTTGAAGAAATTGTTGAAGAATTTCTCGTTCCTCAGGAGAAGATTTGAAGAAATTGTCCTTAGAATTTCTTGGACTGTACGTGTGATGGCCTGCAAATTTATGATGACAAAATTATAGAGATGGATAATCTATTTCTTACTGCAGGATGACCTAGGTTAGTGCTTCCCAACCTTGTCAACTTTAAGATGATGCTGGCTGGGAAATTCTGGGAGTTGAAGTCCGGACATCTTAAAGTTGACAAGGTTGGGAAATAATTCCTCAGACAGCAGAAGTTGTTGAGGTTGAAAAACATTTGTCCTAAATCAAATGTTTTTCAACCTCAACAACTGTCAAGATGAGAATAAATCTCATTAGAGGCGAAAATAGATCTTTTCCTGGAACTCTGACATTAGAAATGAAACCGTAGTTTAAAGTTCTAAGTAGAAATATTTATTTCAGTACAAAAACAATAAATTCTCATTAATTACATCTTTGCTATAAAAACACGTCTTGCTTCCACAGAAGCTGGAACAGAAGGACTGATCAAAGAAAGGAATGTACACATGCATACTAGGAACATATTAATCACGTGCTCAGGAATAAACCATTATATTAGATAGGGATGCAGCTCCCTGCATATACATGTAACAGGCAATAATCACTGCGTGACAACAACTTCTGCTGTCTGGGGAATTCTGGGAGTTGAAATCCACAGATCATAAGTTGTTAAGGTTGAGAAACACTATCCTGGACCATTTCTAACACTTGACCTAACAGTCTCTTTTTTTGAAACCTGTAGCAAGGAAGAGAGCTCCTTATTTCATATGGTAGCTTATTCTGCTGGCTGTCACCTCATATAGTCAGTCAGTTCTTCCCGATGTTCATCCTAAACCTCCATCTTTGTGCTTTTAACCTACTGGTTCTGATCCTGCCTTTTGGGACAATGGACAAGGAATCCATTCTCTTTTCTGTCCAAGTATTTGAAAACTGCTATCAGTCATCTCCTGTGTAGGCTAAGCACAAGCCACTTTAATTGTTCATAGTGGAACCATGATTTCTTATGATCTGGATTCTGTGTTCTTCTTAATTTATCCCAAAATAGCATTTGCCTTTTTAACAGTTACATTACAATGCTGGGTTGTGTTTAATATATACTTAGCAAGGACACCCAAATCCCTTTCACGGGTACTACTGCCAACCCTCCTACACTTGTATTTTGTGTTTTTCTTGCCCAGAAGCAGAACATTGCATGTCTTGTCTGGAACACTTTTAATCAAACATCAATTCTCTTTAGTCTATAAAGCATATGACTTCAGTATCTAAAAGTGGTCCAAAAAGGAAACTAATGCTGAAATTGGACTTACAGTAGCCTCTGCTAAAGGCATCCATAATGTTTTCTTGGCTGTCATGTCCTAATGCAACCTCCTCCTCCTCCTCAGTTTCTAGTTTAACCAACACCTCTGAAACTTCCGACATGTCTCTGTCATCTAAGTACTGGTACAAATAAGAGCTGGTTCTGCCTAGCTTCCGAGATCAGCCAAGGTTTGTTAAGGGCTTCCATCTGCTGAGCCACGCAAAACTAAATTAAGCTTTCCTGAAAGCTTGTTTCCCCTTCTTTGGTAATAGGATCCCGCTTACAGAGATGATAGGAATCTAATAAAGTTAAGACGTTCCCATCTCGATGCTTTACGGATGGGCTGAATCTGTCAGGATCACACAAAAATTCCAGTTCAGAAAAATTATTGTTGAAGCCTATAAACAAGAATCTAGTCAACTAACAATCAACTCTAAATTGGCACTAGTTTAATGGAATTCAAGGGGAGCTGGACCTGGAATGTTTTTGGACATGTAACAATTCTAGGCTGAATCCTCTCTTGACTCCACCCTTAGGCTGTGCCTGCTGTTCTCATACAGAACCTGAACTTACAGAATCTCCAGCCAGCATAGTCAAACCTTGTGGGAAGTGGAGGGCACTATGCTGTAGATAGTTGGGTTAGGATTGTGATTGTCCTTCACTCTGGGATGTGCACATAAGTGCACTTGAGGAAATGCTTCCTAAATTCCTTATCCACGAATCTCATGCAAGCAGGCACCTGTAATCTGAGGATGGGAATGATGTCACTGTTAGAGAAACAAGCTAGACTTGTCAAGAATGATGAATGCCAGAATAAAATCTGTTTATATTGAACTATGCTTTGTACTTAAGTAGCCCATGAGAAACCTCTCTGTGCTATTTTAGAATTGATCTCCCCTCCCTCCCCGTTTAATAACCTACCATTCCAAAGCAATTAGATTCTCATCAGTAAACTTTTATGACATGCAGAACAAGTGCCAGCAAGTTTCATTCTGTCACCGTTTTCGGTCTAAAATCCTCCTTCACTTCAGTAAGATTTCTGAAAGATTTCCAAAAGCCTCCTTCACTTCAGTAAAAGGGGGTAACCTGCTTTCTAAGGTTCCAGGTAATCCACATTTCCTATTTTTGCAACTGGCAGTGATCATTTCCAGTCATTTCGAGACAGAAACAGATGGATATTGTAATATAGTGACTTACAATTGTTGGAAGAAATGTCCATCTGGTTCAGTTCCAAGCTAGGAGAAAGACACTGGAAACATGGAGGCTGATTCAGTGGTGGGTTCCTACCGGTGCGGTCCACTCTATAGCACCGGTAGCGGCCCGCTGGTGACGTCACAGTACCGGTGCAATCGGTTGCTGGTGCCTGGGCGCCGCCATTAAAAAAAAATTTTTAAATTTTTTTTTAAAAAAATTTTCTGCGCATGCCCAGAAGCCGAGCTTCCGGCACTGCACATGCTCTGCCTTCCTACCTCACAGTGAGTCCAAGCAGGGGAGGATGGCTGAGGGAGCACGTGAGATGCTGAAAGAACGGGTGGCAGGAGCTATCTCCATTCCCCTCCTTTCAGCAGTCTGAGAAGCCACAAACGTGCGGTGATGATCCTAGGCATTTTTGCACGTTCTCGAGCTGCTGAGGGGAGGGGGAATGGGCGGCAGGATCTATCTCAGTTCCCCTCCCTTCAGCAGTCCGAGAAGCCAGGTCCACCCGGTCACATGGCTGGCAAGCCACACCCACCCAGTCACATGGCTGGCAAGCCACACCTACAAAATAAGCCACGCCCACAGAGTGGTAGTAAAAAAATTAGAAACCCGCCTCTGGGCTGATTGGAAAGAGGGTTTTTAATGATGAACTGAACCACCAGTGTTTATGGTTCTGGTGCAGCTGACCAATTGGTTTGATGAATACATGGATTTTTATAAGTTTCAGAGAGGCTGCTAAGGGGGGGGGCTTGTACAATGTCTGAAATGCACTGTGGAGATTGTGCAATGTAGTGAGCTCCATGTCTTCTGCTAAATAGTAGTGGGTTAATCCTATTATGTCCTGAAGGATCATGTCCTGTTCTTAATCCCATCACCCTGAAACTGAAGGTCTTTTGTTTTGTTGACAGGTCTTTCTTAATGGGCACAAAATATCTGCTGGGGGGTGGGGTGGGGCTACAGGGGTGGGTTCCTACCGGTGCGGTCCAGTGCGCTGTTCCAGTAGGGACCCGCCGATTGCGCAATTTGCGCGTGATGGCTCCGGTGCTGTCTTCGGCGGTCCGTTGCGCAGTGCCATCTTTTTTCTGGAATTTTTGGGCTTTTTTTGCTTCCTGCGCATGCGTGGGAGCAAAATCTCGCTAGGAGATGCGTGTGCATAGCAAGCATGTGCGCGTGTGAAATGAGATTATGCGCGCACAGCGCACCAGTAGGCAGGTAAGAGGAACCCGCCCCTGGGGGGGCTATTAAGAAAGACTGAATCTGCTTCCTGCCTCTGAAAATAACATGTTTCTCTATTTCTCATTTAGGGAAATATAATATTCTGCCTTTTTTAATATCCCTCAAAATATTTCATTCTTCTAGAGGGGGGGGGGGCTTTCCTCACAATGTCGGATACTTACATAATCATAAAATAAGTCCAAATAATATACCAATTACAAAAATATAATTTAGCATGATAGAGACATATATATGGGACTCCCTCTGTTAATTAATTTTTCTCCTTAAAGACATAAATGAAGGGAAAGGGAACAATATGGATCTCTCTTTTCAAACATGTGTCTAAACTGAGTACTTAATTTTGATTGCCAACTTAGAATGAACAGCTAAATCCCTGAGGTCAGTTCATTATTGTGTTTAAGCGCATGGTAATACTTGTCTCACAAGAATGTTGTCAGGCTTAATTAATTTCTCTGCACATCCCGCAGTCCCTTAAGCTGTCAGACTACAGGGAGTGAGACTAAGTGTAGATGTTCCTCACCTTTGTTCTTAAAAAGAAATCAGATCAGCATGAATGAAAAAGGTTAATGTAAAAAGTGTGATATGTCTCTTTTATAAACACGAAGAGGGGCAGTTTAGCTTTTTCTCGGAAGATCAGTGATGTGATAAATTCGGAGACTCTTAAAGCCAAAATAAACTGCCATCGTTTTGACACTACCTGCTTACTATCCCTTGCTAGGAATTTGAATTGGGGCAGGGGAAGAGAAGGGTATATAAGATCAACCAACCAGGGGTGGGTTTCTCTTACCTTCCCTACCGGTTCGGAAGTGCGTGCATCACGTCGGAAGTGCGCGCACATCACATCCGGGTACTAACCAGGGGCGGGTTCCTCTTACCCGGCTACTGGTGCGCTGCACGTGCATCATCATGTTTTGTGCGCATGCACGCTCGCTATGCATGCGCAGGAAGCAAAAAACCACCGAAATCTTGTGCGGGCAAGCATCCTCTCACGAGATTTTGCTTCTGCGCATGTGCAGGAAGCAAAAAAAGCCCAAAAATTTGGGGAAAAAGATGGCGACGTGCGACGGACCGGCGAAGACGGCACCAGAGCTGTCACGTGCAAATTGCACAATCGGCGGGTCCCTACTGGAACGGCATACTGGACCGCACCGGTAGGAACCCACTACTGGTACTAACCCTCTGTGCTTGCGCAGAGGATTATTTGCTAGCTGCTTTCAAGCAGCGGCAACTGGGGAACCGGTTCGGGGGCATGGCAAGCCGGCCTTCACTACCGGTTCGGCGACTGTGGCCAAATTCCCGCCACTGGTTCGCACGAACTGGTAGCAACCCACCACTGCAACTAACTAGTTAGTTCTTGCATTGGGCAGGATTTCTCTTCCCTTGGGAACAGAAACAAACATTGTCAAACAGAGATGTGCCACAAAATATTATTCTTGAATTTAGGCAGAGGTGGTTTCCTGCCTATTTTTGCCGGTGTGGTTAATAGCTGTTGTTCGGCGCAGAGCCGAAGACGCTGCTGCCGTTTGCGGTGTGGGGGCTTTCCCTGGGCGCTTTCCCCGCCCGCATGGACGCCACCAATTGCGTTCTTTTGCCCTCTGTGCATGCAAAATGCTTTGCGCATGCGCAGAGGGCAAAATAATGCAAACGGCGGCATCCATGCGGGCAGCGGCAGCGCCCGGGGAAAGCCCCCGCGCCGCGAACGGCAGCAGCATCTTCGGCTCTGTGCCAAACAACAGCTATTAACTGCACCGGCAGGAACCCACCTCTGAATTTAGGGTAATGATAGGTAAAAGTAGGGAAAGAGACAAGTAAGAAAATTCAAGATTAATACCAGTGGGAAAAAAATTCAAGGTTTCATTAAAACTGTTCTTGAATGCAGTTTTCATACAGTCACACATACTACCTCCATCCATCCATCCATCCATCCATGTGGAGTCCTTCATGCTCTCTGAGCTTGGTTGTTTGCTTGCAGACATTTCGTTACCCAATTGGATAACATTATCAATGCCAGTACATCTGTTATTCCTATAAAAATAAAAATAACGGGGAGGGGACGTTGTTGAATTGTTAAATTTCATTTTGACGCGTCCTCATAAATGTCTGTAACTGGGATGTGAGATAACTCTTTCCTAATTAAATCATCATCATTATTATTTTAATAAAGAGCCTTTCTATGCAAGTGGAGGACAGAAGCTCGGGAATGCTTCACTAATCTTTAATTTACTCACCTTAAGTCCAGATTAATTTGTCTTCGGTGTGGATTTCTTGTTATCCAAAAAAAAAAATATCCTAGTTTTATTTCTCAGATAATAAGAAATCCACCCTGAAGACACATTAATCCGGACTTAAGGTGTGCAAATTAAAGATTAGAGGTCCCCCTCCCAGTAATGAAATCAAAAGCTCCAGTAGCTTCAATTTTCCCAGAAGGCAACCTTTGTATTAGGTGAGGTCCAGTGGCTTCATGCTTCCCCTCCCTTTCCCTTAATTTTCTCTACGGGGGGTTTGCAAATCCTGTCTTCCTTTCTCCCCTCCAGGAGCTGATGTGCCATGTTGTCAGGTAGCAAAGTGCCAAATTGATCTTAATTGTCTCCTCCACCCACCGGTCTGGACAAAAGCAATGCAAGAGATCACTCAGGATTTTAATAATTGTAAAGACAGATTGCCCCCAAAGCTATTGCATTTTAAAAACTCAAGAGAGGCATTTGTACAGAAAGACCATTTTTCTTAAAGGCAGACAGACAGACAGACACAGACAGACAGACAGACAAGACAGACAGACAGACAGACACATGATATTTAGTTATGGAATTTTCACCACAAGTCTAGTTTGACTCAAAGGTTTGGTTTCTCCTCATTTCTTTCAGCTGTTCTACTTCATGTTGAGGAATCCTCTTTCCACAAATATGGATGATTAAAGCTATGTAGAACATTCACTGCCATTTAACAGAAATCTGGGGAAGGGACTTGTTAATCAAAACAACAGCACACAGGAAGCACCACTTCCAAAAAGCAGGCCTGGCTTATGTTCCAAGAAACGCTTTGCTTTTAATTATGACCAAAAAAAAGAGAGACATCAGATCATTTAGCACAGGGGTGGCCAAACCGTGGCACATGCGCCAAACATGGCACATTGGATGATTACAAGTGGCGCATTGCTATTTTCAACACCAAAGTGATCTCAGTTCAATTCGTACAGCCTTCGGTAATGTTCAACTTCTCGGTGTCTGAAACTTAGAATGGAACTTGTGAGATGTTACTTTAGGCGGGTTTACAAACGTACGAATATTTTTATCGGTGTTGCCATTGCACGTTCCTGCTCAAACTATCGCAAACACCGCGCACTAGCAACACATCATGTGTTTGAAGTCACGTGCGAATGAGCAGCGAGCGTTCGATATGGTCAGTCAGTTCTGAGTGAGCCATCGTGGCGTGGAGTTTGAAGCAGTGTTTTATTGAGTGTACTAGCGTGGTTTTTGTATTGAGAGTGATTGAAAGACAGATTCAAGATTAAATGTATATTACGTTTGTCAAATTTTGAAATTAATTGAATTGCGTGATTGAGTTATTCCTTTTCCTCCCTTAAGCAAAGCAGATCCTACCCCTATCCCTATTTTACAACCCCAAACGTGAAAGTAAGAAGGTAAAAAACGTGCTTGAGTTGTATGGCGCATCTGAACTCATCTGTGAAAAAATTGGCGCATGGTATGCTTAAGGTTGGCCACCACTGATTTAGCAGGATTTCTATTGGCCAGGGCCATGATAGATAAGAAAATAAAGTGAAAAGTACAAGCCGGCTTTACAACTTAGGAGACGTCTTTCCTAACCTGGTGTCTTCCAGATGCTTTGTTTTGAACTCCCGTGGTTCCCACCTAGTTCACAATGTCTGGGAACTGTGGGAGTTGGCTGGGGAAGGCTGACCTAGAACTGTTCTAGACTGTCCATTCAGATTTGTATCCAAGCCTTATGATTTCAGAATTAAAACAATGCAGGTCTTGATTAGGTTGTTCTTATTCTGTATGCAAGATGTCAGGATGCTGCTGGAATCAGACATGTTTCTGTTTCTCTGCTGACCAATAACTCCTCCAGCTTGAATTGAGAAAGAGCAAAAAAGAAGCATTATTGCATTTTTCAATAGGTGAAAGCTTCTTATTCTGTTACCTATTTTGGTCCTTTTTGATATCTAGTTTTGATATCTAGCCACTGTGTTGGGAGACCAGGCACTTGGAGATGTAATAGGCAACTGCGTTCTCTTCACTGATGATGTAAAACTGTTTAACACCACCGACAATGCTGCTACCCTTCAAAAAGACCTTGACTATGTGTCAGAATGGTCAAACAATTGGCAACTTCAAATCTCAACCAACAAATGCTCTGTCTTACACATTGGCAAAAAAAAAATCAGAACACAAAATACAAGCTGAGTGGACACGACCTTGTAGATGACCCTCACTCTGTCAAGGACCTTGGAGTACTCATCTCTAATGATCTAAGTGCCACTGTAACAACATTTTCAAAAAGGCATTAAGAGTTATAAACCTAATCTTGCGTAGCTTCTTATCTGGTAATATTGTACTGCTAACCAGAGCATACAAAACATTTGCTAGACCAATTCTTGAATACAGCTCATCTGTCTGGAACCCACACTGCATATTGGACATTAATACAATTGAGTGAGTCCGGAGATATTTCACGAGAAGAGTACTCCACTCCTCTGCTCGCAACAGAATACCTTATGCCCCCAGACTTGAAATTTTGGGCTTAGACAACTTAGAACTACGCTGCCTTCAGTCTGACCTATGCGTAGTACATAAAATTATCTGCTACAATGTCCTACCTGTCAATGACTACTTCAGCTTCAACCACAACAATACACGAGCACACAATAGATACAAACTTAAGGTAAACCGCTCCAAATTCGATTGCAGAAAATACGACTTCAGCAACAGAGTGATCAATGCCTGGAATGTACTCCCTGACTCTGTGGTTTCTTCCCCAAACCCCCAAAACTTTAACCTTAGACTGTCTACTGTCGACCTCACCCCATTCCTAAGAGGTCTGTAAGGGACGTGCATAAGCGCACCAACATGCCTACCGTCCCTGTCCTAATGTTCCCTTTTATTTGTATCCATTTCATGTTTTCATAATCATGTTTACACAATTATATCTGTTATCTAATACATGCCTGACAAAATAATAAATAAATAAAATAAATTTAAAAAAAATAAAAAAATAAAAAAATAAAAAAAATGTGGTGTGACAGCCATTCCCCCCAATGTCCACTTAAAGTGTCCCATGCAACCCAAACCAACAAGACACTACTTCTTCTACAGCATTATTTGCTGCTTATTGAAATTTCAGACTTGGAATATATGGGACTAATTGCAGTAGTTTCCTAGGCGTATTAAACATTCAAGTCAATCTGTAAACAGATTTTCACCCCTATTTGGAATTCTTCCTATAGGGGATGGATGTCAACAGAGCTTTTATCAACAGTAGCCCTAGAAAGATTGCAGAGAAGAACAACAGAGATGATAAGGTGTCTGGAGGTTAAAACCTATGAAGAATGGCTAAAGGAATTAGGTATGTTTAGTTTAAAGAAGAAAAGACCGAGGGGGAAACATGCTAGCAGTCTTCTATTAGTTGAAGGGGGCCTCAGGGAAGAGGACAGGCAGGCAGGACAAGAAGCAATGGGCGGAAATGTGGAAATAAGGGGGAATTTCCTGACGGTGAGAACTATTAAGCTTCCAGGAGTTGTGAGTACTCCATCCCTTGAAGTTTTCAAGAAAAGGTTGACAATCATTTGTCCAAGATGGTATTAGAACTCCTGCCTTGAACAGGGGTTGGAGTAGAAGACCACCAAGGTCCCTTCCAACCAGGGGTGAAATCCAGCAGGTTCTGACAGGTTCTGGAGAACCGGTAGCGGAAATTTTGAGTAGTTCAGAGAACCAGCAAATACCACCTCTAGCTGGCCCCAGAGTGGGGTGGGAATGGAGATTTTGCAGTATCCTTCCCCTGCCACGCCCACCAAGCCACGCCCACAGAACCGGTGGGAAAAAAATTGAATTTCACCCCTGCTTCCAACTCTATGAATCTATGTATGAAGTTTAATTCCTTGCTTGCTTGCTTGCTTGCTTCCTACCTTCCTTCCTTTCTTCCTTCCTTCCTACCTTTCTTCCTTCCTTCCTTCCTTCCTTCCTTCCTTCTTTCATTTCTAGACCACTCATCTCCTTGAAGTTTTGCTGCTGAATGTAAGCTGAGCATGCTATTTTATTGTTATAAATGCAAATATTGAGAGATGAATATGAAAACACTAGCTGGGTTTGCGGGGCATACAGGATAACAAGCATTACTAGATCTTGGGAAAGCTGATTTAATTCTGATGTTTGATCAAATACATTTTGAAATAAAGTTCTGAATCAAATATCGACATGTCCTGTGAGTCTTAAGATAGATGGGCAATAGCAATAGCACTTAGACTTCATAGTGCTTTACAGCCCTCTCTAAGCCGTTTACAGAGTTCAGCATATTGCCCCCAACAATCTGGGTCCCCATTTTACCGACCTCAGAAGGATGGAAGGCTGAGTCAACCTTGAGCCTGGTGAGATTTGAACAGCTAAACTGCTGAACTAGCAGTCAGCTGAAGTAGCCTGCAGTGCTGCACTCTAACCACTGCGCCACCTCGTCAACTGTCATCTATCTTAAGTTTATTTGATTTATTTGATTTGTGTAGCCATCCATCTCACAAAAGTGACTCACAACAATTGAAAACATCAATAAGATAGCACGGTACAGCTAACCCTTGACTGATGACCACAAGTGAGCCCAAAATTTCAGCTGCTAAGTAAGACATTTGTTAAGTGAGTTTTGCTCCATTGTACAACCTTTCTTGCCACCGTTGTTAAGTGAATCACTGCAGTTGATAAGTTAGTAACCTGGTTGTTAAGTGAATCTGACTTCCCCATTGACTTTGCTGGTCAGAAGGTTGCGAAAGGTGATCACATGACCTTGGGATACCGCAACGGTCATAAGTGTGAACCAGTTGCCAAACATCTGAATTTTGATCACATCATCACAGGGATTCTTCAAAGTCGTAACTGTGAAAAACGGTCATAAGTCACTTTTTTCAGTGCCGTTGTAATTTTGAATGGTCACTAAACCAACTGTTGTAAATTGAAGACTACCTGTATATGTTCTTTTTCTTTTTTTTAGTCTAAGCTTGTTAGCATATGTATCTGGGCTACATCTCTATTTCTATAACTCTTGTTTTTAAAGGAAAGCCCAACCTACACTGGAAAAAGTTCATCGAGTAAACCATCTTCCTTGTTATTTTATTCTAAACAGAAAACCAATTTAAATGCAAAACACCAGCCTTCGCAGACATCGTTATCTTGATTGATGGGTCCTGGAGTATTGGCAGATTCAACTTCAGGCTTGTGCGTCTATTCTTGGAAAATCTGGTTATTGCCTTCAACGTGGATTCCGAAAAAACAAGAATAGGTAATCTTTTAACAATCTGAGTTAGTCTGCTTTGGTTTCCTCACTCTTTACATTAACACGATTCTTTCTTTTGGGAGAATATTTAACCAGCCACAATGCTATAGTGTCAAATTCTTTCTGAAAGGATTGATCTGAGTGTTTCTATAGGAAGGAATTCCTGAAAACCCTAATGGACCTAATAAAATATTTTTATATATATACAGTATGTGTCATCCCAGATGTGTTGATGGACTTGAACCAAGTTCTAGTGTGATATCTCAAACATCATATGACATTTAACTTGGTTATTAACTTGGTCTATGTTTTCTCTTCATACCAATCTGCTAACCAAACTGACTGAGTTTGCAGACTATAGTAAGGCACAAAATATATGATAATGGTTAGAGAAATGGCCCGTTTCCCAACTTCCAGATCTGAGCTCGCATGCCCATCCATAAGTGGCACGCGTGCCATAGGTTCGCTATCACTGGCCTAGACACTGGCCTCTGAATATGGATCTTTTTAACATTCATATTTTATTGTGTTTTACTAATCTAAATGAAATCTTAATATATATTGCTAGTCCATGTATGATATGCTGTACACTAAATAAATGAGGACTGCTTATAATAGCAAAAAGCCATTGCTATATTGGTGCATGCCACCAATCCCTCTCCGTGTTCATCTCATCTTTCGCAAGTCATTGCATTTTGTATTATAAATATACTTTCCTTTCTCCCTAAGGCCTGGCACAATACAGTGGTGACCCCAGGATAGAATGGCATCTGAATTCCTACAACACAAAAGAGGCTGTCTTAGAAGCAGTGCGAAACCTACCCTACAAGGGCGGAAATACCTTAACAGGTACAGAGCTGTACATGGCTGCTTTGAAGTGGATTATTTGAAAAGTATCTGCCATTTATCTGGTTCATGGTCTGTAAATAAGGCAGATGTATTTTGCTTCCTTCCGTATTATATTTCTGATTCTTTTTCCCCCAGTGGCTTTCAGGGTGCAGTATTTAAAGGCTAACCTGTAGCACAGTTTAGGGAATATCATTAAAAGAACGGTGTTCTTTATCATCAAGAGAAGAGAGGGAAGCAAGGTGACACAAACCTTGTTCTGATAAAGCAAAGGGGAGGATTTATTGCAAATGGATGCCTTTGAATTATGCTTTGCCAGAGGAATGTGCTCCTAGGTGATTTATTGCAGTGTTATATTATTTATCTGAGAGAAACAGATAGTGTGTGGCTGAGGAGGATACTCTGACTGAAGGACCTTTCCGTCCAAGGCTGAACTCTTGAGTTTAGCTTGAGTCAACAAAACGATTCTTAAAAAAGAAAAAAGAAGAAAAAGGAGAGTCAACAGGTAGGGGTCTCTGCATGGGATGTAGGAGGTGAGAAGTAAGTTTAATCTAGTGTGGTGGATGGGCAACTGTGGCTCCTTTAGGACCTGTGGACTTCAACTCCCAGAATTCCTGAGACAGCATGGCTGGCTGAGGAATTTTTGGAGTTGAAGTCCACAGTCGTAAAGGGGCCATTGTTGCCCACCCCTGGTTTAATGGTTAAGGCACTAGGTTGGAATGTGGGAGAACTTGAGTTCAAGTCCTGCCTTAGCCATGAAAGCCAGCTGAGTTATGCTGGGCCAGTCTCTCTCTCTCGGCCCAAGCCACTCACAGGGTTGTCGTTGTGTGGAAAATAAGAGGGGGAAGATATCTTCGACATGTTCATCACCTCGAGTTATTTGTAAAAATAATGAAGACGGGATATAAATTAAATAGTGGTCATGATCATACAATCAGTGCCTGCTCTATATACGTGCACATTGATGTTGGAATGGGGCAACTTGTCGCTGCCAACTCGCCACAGACATCTCGCTGCAGGACAATTCAGCAATTCAATTTAATTATTTAAAATAATTTAAAAAACATTTTAATTTTCACCATTCATATTTCATTCTGTCTCTCCTTTTGCATCCTTTCTTTAATGATGCTAGTCCACCAATTCTTAGTATAACTGTTTTCCTGTAGCGAGTGGGCTGCGGCGAGTTGTCCTAGACCCCATGGATGAGGGGATGGAGCGTTGATCACTCAATCCTAAGCACCACTTTGGCTTTTGGGACACCCGCTCTCCCAACTGCTGATACACACAATAACAACCCTGCTGACAGGACAGATAACCACAGGCAACCGGCAAGGGCATACGGACACCAGCTATTCTCTAGTATGGGGCTACCCTTGAAGAGTATCTGGAAACTACAGCTAGTGCACAATGTGGGAGTGTGAACTGTCTTGGGCATCTCTAGGGTTTCACATGTAACACCTCTGTGATATGAGCTACATCAGGTGCTGGTTTGCTTCTGGGTCTAATTCAAGATGTCAGTTATCACCTTTAAAGCCCTTCATGGCGTGGGACCAGGTTACCTGATGGACATCTCATCCAGCAATGAAATCCAATTTTTTTTACTACCGGTTCTGTGGGTGTGGCTTGGTGGGTGTGGCAGGGGAAGGATATTGCAAAATCTCCATTCCCACCCCACTCTGGGGCCAGCCAGAGGTGGTATTTGCTGGTTCTCTTAACTATTCAAAATTTCCGCTACCGGTTCTCCGAACTACTCAAAATTTCCGCTACCGGTTCTCCAGAACCTGTCAAAACCTGCTGGATTTCACCCCTGATTTCTCATCTCAATTCCATCATTCCATCCCACCTGGTCAAGTAGGAGGGCATATTGCAGATCCCTGATGGCTCAGTGATTAGAATGCAGTATTGCAGGCAAACTCTGCCCACAGCTTGGAATTCAATCCTGATGGAGCTCAAGCTTTCCATCCTTCCGAGATCAGTAAAGTGAGGATCCAGATTGTTGGGGGCAATATGCTGACTGTGTAAACTGCCCAGAGAAGGCTGTGAAGCACTATAGAGCAGGTATATAAGTCTAAGAGCTAAGTGTTATTGCTAGCACTTAGCACTTAGACTTATATACCGCTTCATAGTGCTTTACAGCCCTCTCTAAGTGGTTTACAGAGTTCAGCATATTGCCCCCAACAATCTGGGTCCTCATTTTACCAACCTCAGAAGGATGGAAGGCTGAGTCAACCTTGAGCCTGGTGATATTTGAACTGCTGAACTGCTGAACTAGCAGTCAGCTGGAGTAGCCTGCAGTAGCTGCATTTAACCACTGCATCACCTCATCTCCTAGCCCATTGGTTAAAGAATTTCAATTGGTGGGATCCAGGAAAAGAGGCTTCTCTGCCATTGCTCCTACCCTTTAAACACCTTACCCCCAGAGGTGAGGTGTCCCTCCACTTTCATGGCCTTCAGAAAAAATGTTAAGACCTGGTACTGCCAATTGATATCGGGGTTGAAGAGTGATATGCCACCCTGGGGATGGTTGGTAACACTTACCTTTGCCACCGGTGTCTCCTCGTGCAATTCTGCTTCTGCGCATACTCAGTAGCTATAATCAGCCTGAAACACACCTGAGGAGCTGATCAGCTGTGCTTCGGGCGAAGGAATAAAGGTAAGTATAAACCCAGGGGGTGGGCAGGAGGGCCCTTTTTCAAGCAGCAGCAGAGGAAAACACTTCCAAACAGTAAAAAAATCAGAAAAAAATTAAAAAAAAAGAGATGGCAGTGCCCACGGACTGACACTGACCAAACCAGATCCATGACGGTGACGCCATTGTGACGTCAACAGCGGGTTGCTACCGGTTCAGGCGATCCAGTCCGAACTGGGAGGAACCCACCCCTGGTTGGTAGCATGAGGGTGCTCCCTCTGCCTCTGT
Source organism: Diadophis punctatus similis (assembly GCA_023053685.1). Taxonomy (NCBI): domain Eukaryota; kingdom Metazoa; phylum Chordata; class Lepidosauria; order Squamata; family Dipsadidae; genus Diadophis; species Diadophis punctatus. Next base: position 191,037,446 of record JALIGW010000003.1, read on the forward strand.
AACTTAATAGCTCAGTTTTTAATTTTGTTCCCCCCCAAGTCTGTATTAATTCTGTGTTTAATCTATGCTTTTATACCATGGTATGTTCATTTATTGTAAATAAGAGTCACTTAGATAAGATGGGTAGTGTAAAAATGAGATAGATAGATAGATAGATAGATAGATAGATAGATAGATAGATAGATAGATAGATAGATAGATAGATAGATAGATAGATGATAGATAGATAGATAGATGGATGGATGGATGGATAGATGATAGACAGACAGACAGACAGACAGACAGACAGACAATCCCCAGAAGCTGTAACTGAAGCAATCTGTCTTGCTTGCTATCTCAAAATTAGTTTCTCTACTGTGATGGTCATGGCCATCTTTGAATGCCCACTAATTAGGAACCAGATTATTTATTGCAGAAAAAGAATAATGTATGTTCAAGTAAAAACAAGCATCTACTCTACAGGCTTCCTTAGCTACCTTTAATTGCTCCCCCTCCCTGCCTTTGAGTTAATCATGACTCCTGTGACTGTCTGGACAAGTCCTTGTAAAATTTTCTTGGCAACATTTTGGGAAGTGGTTTGCCCTTGCCTGCTTCTTAGGGCTGAGATAGAGGGATTGGCTCAATATCTGCCACCTGTCTTCATGCTTAAGGCAGGACTACAAATCATGGTCTCTAGTTTACAGTCCAGCACCTTTAATAACAACATTAAACTGGTTCTTACATTTAACTGTAGCCTGTTTTTAAAACTAAGAAAGTCTGCTTGGGAATAGTGGAAATATTTCTGTTCTGCATTGTCCCCAGGCCTTAGTTTCCCCAAACACCTTGAGGGTACTCTGCGTTTTCCTCTCTTCCTTTAATTTAAGAACACAGAGAACAGGAACCAAAAATCACTGCCTCGAACCAGAATCCACTGGTTAGGTCTTGCAGAAATAGACATTCTCACCTCTCACTTCAAAAGTAATATATAAAATAAAATATTTGGATCCCCATTCCATCAGCATCTTTACATTATGTGCATTTGTCTGGTTTTATGAAAAAAAAACCCTAAATCTCCCCAAACACTTCAATAGTTTCAATTGGGGAAAGGATAGCTACAACAACTTGAAGCCACCATTCCCCTTAAAGGACCTGAAGCCCAGAAGCCAGGAGATATGATGAAATATAAAGTCATGCAAATGGTATAATAGGATGTTCATAACTTGCGTACACCCCCAGCCTTGAAAGACAAGAGTAGCTTTATGGTTGCTTCGCTGCAGCTGTCCCACAAATAAGCTCATTCAACTTTTGAACATAATCAACAGTGTTGGCCTTATAGAGGCCCAGAGCTGATTTTGATCTGATGCAGAATCTTTTGGTAGAAGTGCCTTAAGCTTGTTTGCTACTCGCCATATCACCTGTCTCTAGACTTATATTGGGTCCTCCTAAGCTTTAGGTTTCTAGAGCACTTTTAGTCTTTTCCCCATGGAAAACTCTTGTTTCATGGATCCATAACACATACCCTCTGAGATCTGTCCGTATCATTTTCTCAGTCTTTCTTGAATATGATTCCATATTTATTCTTAAAAGAATGAAAAGGAGCTTCTTATCTTATGACCAGGAGGCAGCAGTCTACCAACCATTATGAGAATAGCAATAGCAATAGCACTTAGACTTATATACCGCTTCATAGTGCTTTACAGCCCTCTCTAAGCGGTTTACAGAGTTCAACATATTGCCCCCAACAATCTGGGTCCTCATTTTACCAACCTCAGAGAAATGGAAGGCTGAGTCAACCTTGAGCCTGGTGAGATTTGAACAGCTGAACTGCAGCTAGCAGTCAGCTGAAGTAGCCTGCAGTGCTGCACTCTAACCACTGCGCCACCTCGGCTCATGAACTGTCAATATAACTAATAAAAGATAGCCTTGCAGCCATAGCAATATAAATATCTTTGGTTAACCTTCTCCTTCTCCTTCTCTCTCCTTTCTTCTGTATGCACAGGTCTCGCCTTAACTTTTATTTTGGAAAACAACTTTAAGCCAGATGCAGGTTCAAGACCTGGAGTCCCCAAAATTGGCATATTGATCACTGATGGGAAATCCCAAGATGATGTCATTCCACCTGCAAAAAACCTGAGAGATGCTGGTATTGAACTGTTTGCCATAGGTATGTATTACGGAAATAGTCATTTAATTGAGGTTCTAGAATGTGCCTAGCATAGTTCAATGCAGGATCTATATAATGCCTGGAACACTTTACCTGACTCAGTAGTTTCTTCCCCAAACCCCAAAAACTTCAACCTCAGATTATCTACCATCGACCTCACCCCATTCCTAAGAGGTCAGTAAGGGGCGTGCATAAGCGCACAATCGTGCCTACCGTTCCTGTCCTAATGTACCCATATATTCATACCTCTTTTACTCTTATTCATGCTTGTACTATTACATATATATTCAATCATGTTTTACTGTTTATACTTTGCTTATAATCATATATGCTTGACAAATAAACAAATACAAATACAAATACAGTGAAAGATGTACTTACAGCAGGCAACCTGTAATTCCCAGCTGTCTAAACTCAGCAGTAAAGTAGTTGAATTTTGGTGGTGTGAATTCAGGCTATTTTAGGGGTGTAGAGGATGCTTTAAGTAGAGCTGTGCAGATTGTTTCAAAATTGAATGGTTTCAAAATGATTGTTTCAAGTTTAGAACATGTGTTTTGATCATGAAATGGGACCGCTTTGAGTTTGGAATGGAGTTGTGCCAAACAGAGCATTGCTTTAACTTGAAATGGAGTGTTTCAAAGTTGAAACATTAGCTCCATTCCCAACCACATCTGCGAAATGAAACCTCACCAAATCTCGGAGAAGGGACCATTAAGCTAACCAAGACCTTTTCAGTACCTTGAGTTGGTTCCTTGTGTCCAGAAAGCTGAAAGTTGCGGTCCTGACCATAAGAGCTACAACCTTGCTAACGGTGGTTGATAAGCATCTACCTTTTGCTGATATACCTCTAGAGAACACACACACACACACACACACACACACACACACACACACACACACACACACACACACACACACACACACACAGAGTTTGCAGGCAAGTTGTTCTCCTGAGCATATTGATAATTGATGAACTGATGTCCACCATGAATAAATCCTGTGTACATATTGACAACATTGTCCTCAGATTGGTTCATAAATCCATTTTTTAAAAAATACATAAATAAGCCATAGTAGATTAATTCATATACCATGCTAGATCATAAATGCTGCCTTATAATCACAATGGTTGTGGTCACATACTGTGCTAACCAAAATCAAAGATTTGTTTACAAAATGATGTCCAAGCCAAGCTATTTTATTATGTTGGTGCAAAATGCGGCTGTGCGAGCTGTGGTGGGTGTCCCCAGATACACCCACGTAACACCCATTCTCCACCAGCTGCATTGGTTGCCCATTGGTCTCCGGGTGCAATTCAAGGTGTTGATTATCATCTTTAAAGCCCTACATGGCTTAGGACCAGGTTATCTCCGGGACTGCATCCTACCTCATACATCCGTACGACCAATTAAGTCCCACAGAGTCGGTCTCCTCTAGGTCCCTTCAGCCAAACAATGTCGGTTGGCATGACCAAGGGGGAGAGCCTTCTCTGTAGGGGCTCCGGTTCTCTGTAACCAACTACCCCCAGAGATCCGATCTATCCCCACCTTGCTGGCCTTCTGGAAAGCTATTAAGACATGGCTCTTCCTGCAGGCGGGGTGATGTGACCGATGAACATCTTAGGTTCCCCCCCCCCTCCCAGGTATGAATGTGTTGTTAGGCTTTTTAATCTTTTAATGTATCAAATGTTTTTAAATCATTTATTATTTTGCTACTGTTTTTTTTATATTATTCTTATACTCTGTTGTATGCCGCCCTGAATCCCCAGGGAGTAGGGCGGCATATAAGAACAGCTAAATAAATAAATAAATAAATAAAATAAATGTAAAATTGCACTTTGTTGCTTCTTCCTCTGATACCAGGTGTAAAGAATGCTGATGAAAATGAACTGAAGGAGATTGCTTCAGAACCACACAGCACTCACGTCTACAATGTTGCTGACTTCAGTTTAATGAACTCCATTGTGGAAGAACTTACAAAGACTGTGTGCATGAGGGTTGAAGAACAGGAAAAAGAAATCAAAGGTAAGAATACCCAGGAGAGATGCTCCTTTCAAAGGACATATATAATGAGTGGTGTTAGGTCTCATCTCATCCACCTTTCTCTTCCTACATGGCCAACATATTATGGCCATAGAATAGAATGGAATAGAATTCTTTATTGGCCAAGTGTGATTGGACACACAAGGAATTTGTCTTTGGTGCATATGCTCTCAGTGTACATAAAAGAAAAGATACATTTGTCAAGAATGGTTGTCATAGGGTTCAAGTAAGCAATCAGGAAACAATCAATATTGATATGAATCGTAAGGATACAAGCAACAAGTTACAGTCATACAGTCATAAGTGGGAGGAGATGGGTGATAGGAACAATGAGAAAAACTAATAGTAATAGTAATGTAGCCTAATGAATAGTTTGACAGTGGTGACTAGCAACCATTATTATCTTCATGAATAATTCTGGAATGTGAACATGGTAGGCATCAGTACATCTCATTCAAACAAATTTTATGTACTGGGTAAAAAGCTTCTTCCACTTAAATTTCTCCAAAATGTGTTTCTTCTGGTGATTTGAATTTTTATGGAGTTGTCTGCCAATAGATTGGCTACAAGATCTAGAAAAGTTAAGAATCGAACAAGATGATCATTTTGGGGTGCTGAAATAATTGTTTCTCTGATATCTAGGTATGTTTAGCCTAACTAACTAGACATAACTAGGTATGTCTAGCCTAGCAAAGAAAAGGATTAGGGGTGACATTATAGCTATCTTCCAATATTTGATGGACTGTCACAGAGATGCGGGAATTGACTTATTCTACAAAGCACCTGAGGGCAGGATGAGAAGAAATGGGTGAAACTCATTAAAGAGAGGTCCTACCTAGAATTAAGGAGAAATTTCTTGACAGTGAGAGCAAATTGCCTGCTGGATATGTAGGTGCTGCATCACTGGAGGTTTTCAAGGGAGGATTGGACATCCATTTATCCAGGATGGTATCGGGACTCCTGCTTTGGGCAAGGGGTTAGACTAAAAGATCTCCAAGGTCCCTTCCAGCCCCATAATTCTATATTCTATGTCTAAAACTTTAGGATCATTGGTTGCCACACTTGGAGCGCCTACAGATTTGGTCACATCTGAAGTGACAGCCAGAGGATTCCGTGTGAGTTGGGCTCATGCACCAGGCAAAGTGGAAAAGTACCGAGTTGTCTATTATCCCACCAAAGGAGGGCAACCAGAAGAGGTAACGGAGTAACAATCACTGTTTGTCCTGAGGGCAAGACAAAAATAATGGGTGGAAGAGCTTGTCAAAGAAAGATGCAACCTCAAGAAGTAAGGAAAAATATTTTGACAGTGAAAGCAATTAACCAATGGAACAGCTTGCATCCTGGAGATGTAAGGGCTCCATCACTGGAGGTTTTCAAGGAAAGATTGGACATCCATTTAACTGGGATGATGTAAGAATAGAGTCCTAACTTGAGCAGGGGGTTGGACTAGGAGATCTCTGAGGTTCCTTCCAGCCCTATGACTCTATGATTCTATGAAACTATAAGCTCCCCTAATTGTGTTAAGCAAAATACATGAATAATCACTATTAGAAGTAGTGACCAATTAGGGAGGGTTCCAGTTACGTTCGCTACCGGTGCGCATCGCGAGCATGCGCGGAAGTGAAATCGCGTCCCACCATGCGATTTCACTTCCGCGTATGCTCAGGACGACATTACAAGCCGAAACACAGCTGAGGAGCTTCTCAGCTGTGCTTTGGAGGAAGAATAAAGGTCAATATTCACACAAGGGGGGGTGGGAGGGCTTTTTCCGGACAGCTCAGGACGTGGAGAAGCACCAAAAAATGACATCATCGCCGGGCTCCTACCGGAGCTGTGCTCCGCACCGCACCGCACCAGTAGGAACCCACCACTGCTCCTGCACCTCTCTAATCCAGGTTCAAAATTCTTTGAGAATTTTCAGATGAAGGAGAATGGCTGCTTTGTGGTCATCTTAAAACTCTGTCTAAATGCGTCTTGTCTTTCGTACAGGTGGTGGTAGATGGAACGGTTTCAACAGCAGTACTGAAAAATTTGATGTCTTTAACGGAGTATCAGATTGCTGTGTTTGCCATCTATATTAGTTCTGCCAGTGAAGGTCTCCGGGGTACTGAGACGACACGTAAGTGACAAAAAGGGAACGTGGCAGTATTTTAAGTTTATGTTAGAACTACCTACTTTTGCATTGTAAGTGTATATCTGCTGATTCTAGATATAAACCTACCCCTGATGAAAACCTGTTGGACAAAGGAAGAAAAAGTCCATTTAACATTATTCTGTGTTGACTTTTGGCTGGAATCAGAACACCTAGAAAACGGGGGGGGGGGGCTTAATCCTTCCCTTCTCAGCCATGATCTATTTAAAAATAACTCTTCCTTCTGCCTTAGTTGCTATTAGCATCAATGGGAGTCTTTTCCTCCTAAGGTCAGTAAGAAAAGCAGGAGGATTTTCCAAGGGATCGCTGAGATACTGGAAAAAATTCAATTTTAACCCTCACTTTAATATTCAAGTCCTGTCCAGATGTGGTGAGCTGGTAGGGTTTGCCATCAAGTCAATTCGCATAAAAATACAGTTCTGATTTCAAAGATAGGTTCTGCCATTTACTTCCATGCATCAAGGGGTCCTCTTGACGTCCATACTTCAAAACGACCTCTTTCCTTTAAGCTCAGCCTTTTCCTGCTTCTATTTTGGTAGAACTAATTTGCCAGCAGTTCTTGTTGCAAGTTGCGGTGATAAAGGCAGAACAGCAGGCCACTTGATAAGAGTCCTCACTCCTCACTCTGTACTGCTGAATCTGGATTGTGTCTGAATAAGCTTGACAGCAACCTAGCTGTGTTTTCCTGTTTGGCTTCAGCTATCAGCTATCCTATCAGACACAAGAAATCAGGAACCAGAGTTGTTGAAATGAATACAAGTTTATTCTGTGTGTCTTCTAAACAAGAATCTGAACTACTAATGGTCAAGGCAAATTGACGGTAGATAAGAGTCAATGGAATTCAAGGAGGGCTGGACTTAGATCTTTTGTTGACATGAAGGGACTCCAAACTGATGACGTGTTTGACCCCTCCCTTGGGCTCAGCCTGGTCATCTCCTATATATCCCTTGAGCAGAATCAATTAAGAGCCATGGTGGCACAGTGGTGAGAGTGCAGTACAGAGGTGGGTTCCTCCCAGTTCACACCGGTTCTATAGACCAGCTGGTCTTCACGCATGCGGGAGCCAGTACGCATGTACGTGCTGGAAACCAGAAGATCATCTTCCCAGCGCGTGCATGCGCACCGGGCGGCTGCTCTTCCGGTTTCCAACACACACACATGCACACACACACACACACACACACACACACACACACACACACACACACACACACACACACACACACGTTTTGGCACTCAGCGCCAAAAAGGTTCACCAACACTGATGTCGAGAATAAAAAACCTGTTACCTAAGAAAAATAGGCTGAAACACTTTTTAAAGTCCAGAGCAACATGATAACATTTGGAAGTGGCTTAGGCCTTCCTAATTCACAGAAGTATAAGGAGGAGGAGGAGAATCAGATTTGCAGGAATCGGTTATTATTAGACAATCACAATCAATGGTTCAGCCATTTTTGGAATTGGTTTCCAGGTCTGGTCTACCTAGGGCAGGGGTGTCAAACTCGATTTCATTGAGGGCTGCATAAGGGTTGTGATTGACCTTGGGGGGCCGGGGTGGGTGTGGCCAGGGTGGACATGGCCAGCTCAATGTCATTCATGTCGGGGGCACCTTTGGTGGCCTGAGCGCTTTGCCAGCAAAAATGGGCTCCCAAACTCCTTTTTCAGCTGCGACGGCCTCCTGCAACCCTCTGCCAGCAAAAATGGAGTTTGGGAGTGTTGCCCGCAGCCCTCATGAGCTCCATTTTTGGCTGCAATGGCTCCTGCAACCCTCTGCCAGAGAAAACGGAGCTCGAGAGGGCTGCAGACAGCCCTCCCGAGCTCTCTTTTCGCTGGCAGAGGCACTGTGGGCCGGTCCTTCACTGTTTCCAGGGCGGCCTCACAGGCCAGATCTAAGCACCTCACAGGCCAGATCCGGCCCCTGGGCCTTGAGTTTGACAATGCTTACCTAGGGGGTGCTGACCCATTATGTCCCCATTTTCTGAGCAAATGTGGGTGCGGTTGCATTGTAGAAGATTAAAAGTCTAGCCTAGCATTTGATCAATCAGAGGTGGTTAGGAATTGGTTAATGATGAACTCCATGGTCCAAAGCACATACTGTCCCAGTAGCATCATTTCCCATGGCACCTGGTGCTCTTTTGAAGTCAAGTTCTGACTCAGTCCAGCTGTACGTGTTTCTGATTCCACTACTGCCTAAGGCAGCACCTCTCCAAGCAGAGTTTTCATTTAATCTTTGCTCAAGTGTCATAAAGCAATGCTCTGAAATAAGTAAATATTAATCACTCCAGGTAACATTTCAAGGGGAACAAATGATGCTGTCACGGAGCGAGGATGGAAAAATATACTATATTTGACCTTGCTTGCAGATAACAGCAAATGAAAATGAAAAGATCATGGATTCCTGAAGTGTAGTTTTGAGAGAACGCAGCAGTTAGCAGATGAAGTAAATGCACGGAAGCCTTGGGTGTGAGAAACAGGGAAAAGGATAAAGCTAAAGGCATTTTTGGTCAGAATTCAGAGAATGGGGGTCAATAATATCTTCAGAATTGTTTACAGTGCGCCTGAGTTCTGCGGGATGAAACCGTTTCAACAGAGGTACACACCCATATTGTCATTGTCCATTGATTAGCAGAATATCTCTGTATAAATTCACTTCCATCCTCATGATGTTCAGGAAGCTATTAGAAACCTGGCTATTCTCCAAGGGTCTTGGGTGTCAGCCCTCCCAAGTCAATCAGACAGGAAACACAATTAAATGAGTTAAATCTACTCTATTGTAAGGCTAATAGAATCTTGCAAATCTGTAGGAACAAACTTCCTACCATCAGTTTGAACCATTTGATCAATTGGGGCAGATCCTTCATAAGTTTCTTCCTTCGATAGCTAAGTCCTTGAGGTGTTCCCCTTCTTTTGTCTGACTGTTTAGATTTTAGATTTATTATTGGAGTTGAAAGGGACCTTGTAGGTCATCTAGTCCAACCCCCTGCTCAAGCAGGAGTTCCTACACCATTTGAGACAGATGGCAGTCCAGTCTCTCCTTGAAGGTCGCAAGTGTTGGGGCTCTCACAACCTCTGCTGGCAAGCTGTTCCACTGGTTGATCGCTCTCATTGTCAGAAAGTTTCTCCTCACTTCCAGGTTGAATCTCTCCTTGGTCAGCTTCCATCCGTTATTCCTTCTTTGGCTTTCTGGTGCCACAGAGAACAGCCTGATCCCCTCCTCTCTGTGGCATCCCCTCAAGTATTGGAACACTGCTATCATGTCACCCCTGGTCCTTCTCTTCGCCAGACTATCCAAGCTCAGTTCCTGCAGCCGCTCTTTGTATGTTTCCAAGGCAGTGTCTCTCTCTTGTCCCCCAAAATCAGGGGTGTCAAACTCAAGGCTGGGGGCTGGATCCGGCCCAGGGGGTGCTGAAATCTGGGCCACGGGGTCCCCCTGGAAACAGCGAAGGACTGGCCCACAGTGCCTCTACCGGCAAAAATGGAGCTTGGGAGGGCTGTGTGCGGCCCTTCTGAGCTCCGTCTTCACTGGCAGAGGGTTGCAGGAGGCCGTCACAGCCAAAAATGGAGCCCGGGATCTGGTTTTCACTGGCAGAGTACTTGGACCACCACAGGTGCCCCCGACACGAGTGACATTGAGCTGGCCATGCCCACCCTGGCCATGCCAACATACCCCCCCAAGGTCAAACACAACCCTGATGCGGCCCTCAATGAAATAGAGTTTTACTCCCCTGGCGAAGATCATCCATACATTCTATTACACCAGAGGAGAGTGTCGATCACTAAATTCAAGGTGCCGCTATTACTTTATAAAGCTGTACAAGGCTTGGCTTTGACTTTATAACATTGAGATCTAAGTATCTAACACCTCACAGATTTGCTATCTATGTTGATTTCAGTCACATCCCAGACAGAGGAGGAGAAGGGGGATGAGGACTGGTTTAATTTTCCATTTTGTGTTTTGGAAATAGTCATCCCCAGTCTCTGAGAGTGGCTGTGCAGGTTAACAACAGTTGTAATTTTATTTATTGCAGCTGAGCAATTATCTAACTATCCAAAATGACCAAATGAGATTGCAGAATCAACTTGTTTACATATTTTGAAAATAACCTTTTTATTAGTTGTTAGAAAAAGGATTCAAAGATTTGTTGCTCAGTCCATACAAAGCAACAATGAGTTTAAAACCCATTTTGGTTGTTGCTGTTTTTGTAAGCCTTCCCAGCTCCTTCCTTTGAAAAAATTAGGCTGTAACTCTCTTTTGTATTTTTCCCTCTGCAGTTGCGTTACCAATGGCATCTGATTTGGAGTTGTATGATGTCTTGCACAACAGTATGAAAGTAAAGTGGAAGGCGGTAGCCGGTGCAACCGGCTATATGATTCTATATGCGCCCCTCATTGATGGCTTAGCAGCAGAGGAAAAGGAGGTGAGAGAACATAGCATCAACTAGGTCTTGTGAACCTGCTTCAAAGAGTGGGCTGAGGTTCTTGAAAAACTAATTTGTAGAGGTCCTTATTTTCAGTTACAGTAAATAATTATCCATGTGGAAGTATAAACGCCCCACCACTGGAGTGTCATAGGCCTCTGTCCCTGTTGTTGAAGATTGTTGTTAATGGCCTGGATGGAGAATTTGAGAGTAATGATGATCACATTTGTAGAGGATCCAAAACTATGAAGAGTGACAAATAATTCAGAAGAGAGAGAGAGAGAGAAGATCGAAAAAGTCATGTAAAACTCTTTTTTTTTCATTCATTAAGTTTGCTAAAGATCTTATGTTACATGAGATTGTTGGGTTGGGTTGGGTCCTGTACTCCACTCAAACCAAGAAGATTGAGTTGGACTGTGGAATGTATAGGCTCTTCACAATTAAACATGGAATTTCCCGATACGGACCCAACCCAGAATATTCTAAGAGTGCAGAGGAAAATAAGATTATTTTGTTGTGAAGAGCCTATACATTCCACAATCCAACTCAATCTTCTTGGTTTGAATGGAGTATGGGACCCAACCCAACCCAACCCAACCATCTCATGTAACCCAACCCAAATCAACCCAACCATCTCATGTAATGAGTTGTTGCCCCAGTAGCTTCTCCAGACAGTGGTTCCTCTCTCATGTCAGGCTATCACCATCTGATGAAGGAGCTTGCCCAGGATTTCGGTTAATGAATAGTGACACTTGGGAAGTAACACTGAAACAATTAATTGGAGAGATGCAGGAGACACAGCCAGTTGGGGATTGGTAGAAGCTGAGAACCCCTGTGGTTGATTTGACATTGAATTAGGTCAGGCTTAGAGATTAGTGATGAATGAAAGATCACCCTATGAACATCACCTGCTGTACGCCGCCCTGAGTCCCTTGGGAGTTGGGCGGCATATAAGAAAACCAAAATAATAAATAAATAAATAAATAAATAAATCACTGAAGTGTCTTCTACTCTGAATCCAAGTGTCCACATTGGTTCTATATAATGTTATGCCTTTTTGATAACTGCTAATTACTTATGAAATGGAAGATGCTCTATAAAAATTGGCCTATTATATCAATAGTACTCCATTGAGGTAAATGCAATTTCATTTTCCTCTCACTTTTTCAAAACCAAGCAGACAAAAAAAAAAATTCCAGGAAGTTTAATTGACTCAAAGTCAAGAAGCTATTATTTGCTTATGAGTTTCTTGGCAAGATATATTTTATAAAAGGCTGATACAGACTTCAAGATGGACATAAGAGCCAATTGCAATGTTTTTCCCCCCTAAAGGTTTTAATTTTTTCTTGCTTGCTCATTTCTATGAATATACATTCAAGTCCACAGCACTGAATGTGATTTTAAAAATAAAAGTTCTGTACTAAGATTTATATTCTATCTAAAATGCATTTTGCTGCATATCTGTTCAAACCTGGACTTTTTTTACTTGTGTTTTGGCCTAGTTTACAATTTTTGCAAATTAGTTTTTCTAATTTGATGCATTTTTGTACAATATGTGTATGAGTTTTTAAACAGTTTTTTAACTAATAGAGATTTTTAAAATGTTGTCAAACTGCAGTGTACCATTCTGAGAAGTGTTAATTTGGAATGACAACTACACTTTGCTTCAAGTGTGGAATATAATACGTTTGCGTGCAGAACATTTGTCCTGCATTCCTAAGTGAAATTAAAATCAATTTTTCCTAAGGTGTGGACAGAAATTGTATTTAGTGTGAACTGACTAAAAACTTGGCCATATTAAACAAAGGACCTACAGTAGCCTATCCCTTGATTTCTAGTGTGAAATTATGTTCATGCTTGTTCAAATGGGAGAATTCTTAGTAGCATTAAAAAGGCATGTAAGATTCTAGAAGAGAATCAAGAAACCACTGAATGTATAAACATGTTCGTTTTTTTGTAAGTTATATAGCAGTGATGGCGAACTTTTTTTTCCTCGGGTGCTGAAATAGTGCAAGTGCGCGCTATTGCATGCACGTGCATGCCCACACCCATAATTCAAAGCTCCTCACTTGCCCCACCTTCCTGCACATGCGTGCGTGACCTCCCCCACTTCCCCATTTCCCGACTTCCAGTGGGCCCGGTGGGCCCATTTTTTGGCCTCCCCAGGCTCCAGAGGCTTTCTTGGAGCTTGGGGAGGGCACAAACAGCCCCCCAACCATCCTGGAAGCCCTCAGGAGGCCGAAATCACCCTCCCAGAGCCTCTGCGCGAGCCAAAAATCAGCTGGCGGGCATGCACATGCGCACTGGAGCTGAGTTAGGGCAACGGCTTGCGTGCCAGCAGATATGGCTCCGCGTGCCACCTGTGGCACCCGTGCCATAGGTTCGCCATCACTGTTATATAGCATATATCCCTCATAGAAAATTAATTGAAATTTTAAAAATCTTAAAATCTTCGGTCAAAAGACAGATTCAAGAGAGAGATTTCAAGTAAACCTAGTCAATGTACTGTTCAATATATTTATAAATGACTTGAAGAGTTAGATCTTCAACTTCATAAGAATCTATTGACTTGCAACTGTTGTGTTATTCTGGATTTTCTATAATAGACACTCTACAGATAACACATACTGTATAGTAAAGGTGATAAATGTCAATTGTGTCTTTTCTTTTTATAGATCTGGAACTTTTCTGACTCAAAATTATTAACAGTAATTAATAATAGTAAAAGTGACATTTACAGTATTATATCTTTTAAGGATAGCTGATCGATGTTATGGAGAAGATTGTATGAAAGTACAAAGGGACTTGTGTAATTCTGGCAATCCCAGTTCTACATTTATGCCTTTTGGGCTGGGTTTCAGTTGGTGGTTTTTGATATTCTAGGATTTCTCACAAATTGGACAGCTGCCCATCAAGCCATTATAGGACTACGGTAATTTGTGCAAATGATCCTCAGGCAGGGCATAGTGGTATGAATCAATCCCTTGTTAGTATCACAAATCCGGTTTTTTTAAACTTTGACAGAAATTATTCTCTCTCCTGAAAAAGTTCTTCATCTTCTACTCATATATGCTACTATTTCATATATTTTTCATAATGAACTCACATTAAAATACTGCATTCTAACCACTATGGTGGCACAGTGGTTAGAATGCAGTATTGCAGGCTAACTCTGCTCACAGCCAGGAATTCGATCCTGACCAACTCAAGATTGACTCATCCTTCCATCCTTCTGAGGTCAGTACAATGAGGACCCAGATTGTTGGGGGCAATGTGCTGAGATTGTAAACCACCCAGAGAGTGTTGTAAAGCACTATGGAGCGATATATAAGTCTAAGTGTTATTGTTATTGCTATTTTTATAGATGAAAATTGGAGTGAGCTCCACACATGTTGAACTTGAGGGTCTGCTACCCAATACAGATTATACGGTCACTGTTTATGCAATGTTTGGAGAAGAAGCCAGTGATCCTCTTACAGGACAAGAAACAACATGTAAGTGGTTTTTATGTGTTTCTACTAATCCCAGGAGTAAATTCTGGAAAGGCTTTCTGAGACTGAAAAATAATGCCTTTAAACTTTAGTAGAATGGTCATCCCTAGAGGCATCGTTTAGGAACAGCAACATGAACAGCAACTTCACTTTGCGATGTTTGTGAAGAGCAGCTTGACTTTGTGAGGGCGCAGTGGCTGAGCGGTTAAAGACATTGAGCTTATCAGCTGGAGAGCTGACAGCCCAGGTTCGAGACCCAAGCGCCACTCGATGGGGTGAGCTCCCGTTACCTGCCTCAGCTCCTGCCCACCTAGCAGTTTGAAAGCATGCAAATGCGAGTAGATAAATAGGTACCACTTTGGTGGGAAGGTAAGCTTTGAAGTATAGCCATGCTGGCTACATGACCAAGGAAATTGTCTTTGGACAATGCTGGCTCCCTTGGCCAAGAATCAGAGATAAACACCATGCCTTAGAATCAGACACAACTCCCTTTTAGAATACTAGTCCCTAGAGGCATTGTTTAGGAAGGAACATGAAGAGCAACTGTGTCCTTTTAATATGGTGCTCATAATTCCCTTTGGCAACTTGTTACTATCTGATTATTATAAATTATATAATAGAAAGTATAGAAAGTGACTTCAGTGGACTATTCTTGCTTAGAGTTTTGAAGTACCAACAGTAGGTTTTCTTAGTTTCTTGAAGTTTATGTTCCTTTAAAATATCTTCCTTGCTTCCCATCTAAAATAGATGTGAGATGTGAGATAATATGTATTTTAATTCCATTGAATTTTAACTGCAGCCTGCTTTTTACATCCCGATCTTTAATGTTTTAAAGGTTAATGTTAGTTTTCATATCATGATACCTTATCAAGAGTTGTTAGATTCCAGATTCTAGAATTCTCAGATAACTGAGCAGGAATTCTGGAGGTGAAGCCTAACACAAGATGGGTACGATTTCTCTAAAATATGTATACTCATATAACTCTTCATGCTTTGCTGAATTCCAGTGGGAAAAAAATTGCTGTATTATCTTTTCATTGGGGTTTTTTTTTTGGCTATAATGCTACGAAAGGATCCAAACTTTCCATATTAAAATAGTTCATAGTTTAAGCATACAACATGTGTTCATGTGTCAGTACCACTTTTAAAAAATAATTTATAACAGCTTTGGAAAACTGTGTTTGAGAGTGATTTGAGTTTTTCCATATTGGCTAGGTTTCCTTTAATTCAAATTGTCATGCACTCACTGTTTCCCCACACATAGATGCATATTGTGAGAACTGAATTGCACATTTGCCTTGTAAAGAACTGAATGTATGAATCTAATAGAAGTCAAATTCTAGTCCAGGAAACATGATATCTGCAGATACCTTTTTTCATCCCTAGATGTTTTTACCTCTGACTCTGAAATGTTTTGTGACATCTGGGATAGGAGCAGTGGTGGGTTCCTACCAGTGCGGTCCACTCTATAGCACCGGTAGCGGCCCGCTGGTGACGTCACAGTACCCGTGCGGTCAGTTGCCGGTGCCTGGGTGCCGCCATTTTTTTTAAAAAAAATATTTATTTTTTAAAATTTTCTTCTGCGCATGCCCAGAAGCCAAGTTTCCGGCACTGCTCATGCGCTGCCTTCCTACCCCCACAGTGAGTCCAAGCAGGGGAGGATGGCTGAGGGAGTGCGTGAGACGCTGAAAGAACGGGCGGCAGGAGCTATCTCCATTCCCCTCCCTTCAGCAGTCCGAGAAGCCATGAACGCGCGGTGATGATCCTAGGCATTTTCGCATGTTTGAGGCTTCTTGAGCTGCTGAGGGGAGAGGGAATGGGCGGCATAACCTATCTCAGTTCCCCTCCCTTCAGCAGTCCGAGAAGCCACGCCCACCTGGTCACATGGCTGGCAAGCCACACCCACAGAATAAGTCACGCCCACAGAGTGGTAGTAAAAAATTTAGGAACCCGTCCCTGGATAGGAGAGTTTACCTTTTGATGTTTATTAATGTAAATTGGGATATTGAATTGGCCACCAAATTGATCTTCATGGAAACAGAGATAGTGTTAGCATGGAGGAGGCGGTGGATAG
This sequence comes from Diadophis punctatus similis, assembly GCA_023053685.1. NCBI lineage: Eukaryota > Metazoa > Chordata > Lepidosauria > Squamata > Dipsadidae > Diadophis > Diadophis punctatus. The sequence continues at coordinate 191,053,766 of JALIGW010000003.1, forward strand.
ATTTTGAATGGATTTCAGCCTCCAAGGAGGGGGGGAATAAGCATGAGTAGGAATTGAACCTTCCCGTTGCTATTTCATGGAAAGCAGAAGGTGGGGGGAATTTGGAAGGAGTTAAGATAATCCAAGGTAGGGACAAATTGGGGGTGGAGAATAAGGAGAATAAGGTATAAGGATATAGGAGTGTTCCAAGTGGAGCTCTTGAAATATCCAGGTAGTTCTCAATGTTTCTGTGTGTGTCTATCTCAGCCTTTCCCCAAGCCAGATGTGTTAGGCTGTAATTCTTAGAATTACTCACCAGTAGCAGAAGTTACAACTCTGAATTTTGGAGACGAACAACTTTTGAAGGTACTTGAAGGCCAAAAGTAGATAAACTGCAGGGTAAACAAGAGTACAACACAGGGTAAAAAACAATATCAGAACACATATTGTATTTCAGAAATTCTATTTGTGCAAGAGCAAAAACGTTCAACTTCCGCTACCTAGAGCAGGGGTCTCCAACCTTGGCAACTTTAAGACTTGAGGACTTCAACCAGGGGCGGGTTCCCAATTTTTTTTACTACCACTCTGTGGGCGTGGCTTATTTTGTGGGTGTGGCTTGCCAGCCATGTGACCGGGTGGGTGTGGCTTGCCAGCCATGTGACCGGGTGGGCATGGCTTGCCGGTCATATATTAGTTGTTTCAGAGAGATGTTACTACTATTTTTGCTATTTTATACCTTACATGAAAAGCTTTGCATACAAAGTTCATGGTTTCTCAGACTGCTGAAGGGAGGGGAACTGAGATAGGTCCTGCCGCCCATTCCCCCTCCCCTCAGCAGCTCGAGAAGCCTCAAACGTGCAACCGCGTGTTCGTGGCTTCTCGGACTGCTGAAGGGAGGGGAATGGAGATAGCTCCTGCCGCTCGTTCTTTCAGCGTCTCACGCGCTCCCTCAGCCATCCTCCCCTGCTTGGACTCACTGTGGGGTAGGAAGGCAGCGCATGCGCAGTGCTGGAAGCTCGGCTTCTGGGCATGCGCAGAAGAAAAATTTAAAAAAAATTGCATTTTTTTTTAAAATGGTGGCGCCCAGGCACCGGCAACCGACCGCACCGGTACTGTGACGTCACCAGCGGGCCGCTACCGGTGCTATAGAGTGGACTGCACCGGTAGGAACCCACCACTGACTTCAACTCTCAAAATTCCTCAGCCAGCTGGCTGAGGAACTCTGGGAGTTGAAGTCCACAAGTCTTAAAGTTGCCAAGGTTGGAGACCCCTGACCTAGAGCATTGTAGGAGATGGCGTCTAACATTGGAATTATTATTTTTCCCCAATGGATTCTGCTGAACCTAATTCATCCTAATTTGAACAGGTTCACTGTAAAGGGGTTCAGTTTGCTGTAAAGTCTAGCATATTTACACAAGTGACAAAGCATGTAACTCAAGCCATACATGTTACAAAATCCACCAGTATCCATAGAGTGTGAATTTTCTTGAGTGAGGGCTCTGCATTGAAAATGACCAGATTTTGTATCAGACCCATAGTGACACATGGAGATTAATGTCATCTGGAAGCCATATATCACAATAGGTCAACTGACCGAAAAACAAAGATATTATTTATAATACGGATTCATTTCCATTTTCAAGTGCCTTTAAGTCCACCAAGAAATTTGAAGTTTTCAAATGTGGATCACAGCTCAGCCAAAATAACATGGGATCCAGCTTCCCCAGCGGTCAAAGGCTATCGCATTATGTACGTTAAGACAGATGGGACCGAAACCAATGAGGTAAGCAGATTTTTAAAAATAATAAACAGGAAGAACTTAAAAACAGAACTATTATGTAAAACCAATATTTTCCCCCAGTCTGTCAATAACTCCTATAATGGCAGTTAGATTAACTTCTTTGGTTAAGAACAGTTACTGTATCAAAATGGGGTAAACAGGTACATCTCAAAGGTTTGAGAAATAATTTGTAGCTTTCTCTTCAATAAAATTTGAACTCCCTGTATTGTTTTTGTTATATTTTGCATATGGCTTATTTAAAAAACCTCTTCTTTAATTATTCAAGCCATTAGTTTCCACCTCCCATTTTTCATATCCTCTTACTCAGCAATGGCACAGTGTAGCAATTTTGTGCTTTGCAATCAACTGTCATGTAGGATGTGAGGTACTTTTCTTTAAATATTTGTTTTACTCAATGTAAATGGTATAATATGCTATGAAAAGAAAGTCTTCTTCAAATGAAACTTGACCTACTGATGTCTAAATGGACAACATGTCCATGTTTCTTCTCAGCATGCAAAGTTTGCTATTGCCTTCTGGGATAATGGCTGGATGGAGGAATGAATGGCTGGATGGCTGGACAGATAGAAATAGTGATAGAGCTTCAGTTGCTGAGAGGGAAAAATGCCAGCAAATAAAATGGACTCTGAAAAAATATGCATGGGGTTTTTTTCTGGGGTGAAATCCCTGAAATATTTATAATGTTCTCGACAGACTAGATGGAGATCTTACTCCTGTGGTCCAGTGGCCCCAAGCCTGGTATCCTAGACGCTCTAGTTCAGGAGTGTCAAACTCACATCGTGACGGCGTCGTCACATGACGTATCGGGACTTTTCCCCCCTTTGTTAAACCGGTTGTGGGCATGGCCAGTATGTGACGCATCCGGCCTATGGGCCGGGAGTTTGACAGCCGTGCTCTAGTTCAATGTTGCTCAACCTTGGCAACTTTAAGGTAGGTGGACTTCAAGGCTGGCTGGGGAATTCTGGGAGTTGAAGTCCACACATCGTTAGGTTGCTGAGGCTGAACAACACTTACCCAAGGCAGTCCTCATTGCTGTCAATTCTGAGAACACTCCATTCGTGCAAACTCCTCATCCCAAGCTGATATAGATCTACATCTTTTTCAATAAGCATTTCTTTATAGTCCTTGGCACACATCCCTCCATTCCCTGCTTGTCTGGCTCTCTCCTTCCCCTGGCAAGAAATTGGCTGAGGCTTTCCAGAATTTCGACATGACACAGCTTGTAAAGAATCTTTTGTAGCTGTAACAAGATGCAACAGGCTTGCTGCCCCTGTTTTTAGACCCTTGTGGGTTTAAACGCGATGCCTTTTCCTCTGGCCATTTTCACGGTGTAACAAGAGGCCCACTTTATGCTTCCGATGCTTTGTACTAGGCACGAGTTGTTTATTGAGAGTTTCAGCATTTCTGTTTTTGGAAAGATGGCTTTATAAAAGAAAAAGAAAAAGAAAAACCAGATTTCTTTCTAGCTCTCAACCTATCTTCACCTCTATTAACTGTAGCCAGTCTACATGAAGCAGGAAATTTAATTAGACCGCAAAGGTCTTCAAACTTGGCAACTTTAAGCCTTGTGGATTTCAACTCCCAGAATTCTCCAGCCAGCATAGCTGGCTGGAGAATTCTGGGAGTTGAAGTCCACAAGGCTTAAAGTTGCCAAGTTTGGGGACCCCTGAACTATTTTATTTTTTATTTTATTATTTATTTATTTATTTTGTCAAGTACGTATTGGTAATCTACATAGATATAACATTGTTTATATACATAAGATGGGTACTGATAAGAGGGAACATTAGGACAGGGATGGTAGGCACGCTGGTGCGCTTATGCACGCCCCTTACTGACCTCTTAGGAATAGGGTGAGGTCAACAGTGGACAGTCTAAGGGTAAAGTTTTGGGGATTTGGTGACGAAACCACAGAGTCAGGTAGTGAGTTCCAGGCATTAACCACTCTGTTGCTAAAGTCATATTTTCTACAGTCAAGTTTGGAGCGGTTCACTTTGAGTTTGTATCTGTTGTGTGCTCGTGTATTGTTGTGGTTGAAGCTGAAGTAGTCATTGACAGGAAGGACGTTGTAGCAGATAATTTTATGAGCTACGCTTAGGTCGTGAATTAAAAGCTTGGGACCATTGGACCAGGGGAATAAGATCTCCATCTGGCCTGTCCAGAACATTATAAATATTCCAGGGATGTCACCCTTGAGAAACAACCAATGCATATTTTCCCCCCAGAGTCCATCTGAACTTGCAGCCATTTTTTCCCTCCCATCAGCTGAAGCTGATAGGTAGGATAACCCATTTTAAAGAAAATTGAGGAACAGCTGTTTGGCTCATAAACAGATATATTCCTTTGGGGCACTTTTAAAGCAAAACAAAAATAACAAACATATGTCCTGGGGTTGTTCTGCTTTTTTTTTACCTCAGTTCATTAGGCTGACTGATGGTCTTTGACATCATGGTCCTGTTTGAATAACTGGGTCAAGGGTGATTGTATCATGCTGATATTATCGCCCACTCAATTAACTTTAGGGCTAATCCACACTTTCTGGTTACCCTGATGAGAGGATGAACCACCAATCAGTTTGGGTGTAGTGGATGATGTCATCCTTAGCCCATCCCATGGCTGTTGGGAAGACGACCGCCATCTGAGTTTCATCAGAAATAGTGTGGCTAGTATAAACAGGACAGTCCAGTTCACTTGTGGCACTTCATGCCGTCTTATAGAAATGCCTCCATTCCAGCTAGCTGATGTATATGCTGGGGGTGGGGTGGGGATGGTCACCACCCCGATTTCTGCATTCTCATGCCCATCTCATACTGAGCTGTGGGACTGCCTGCTATGAAACAGGAGAACTTTGGGGTGTGTGTGTTAGGCTCAGTGTGGTATAATGATAATAATGAGCGGCGTGGTGGCCAATGTTCCCTGTAATAACAGAAAACGGCGCGCGGCAGTTAGAAACTGCCACGCGGCGTTCTCTTTTAATCTGCACGGCCGCGCAAGTGCGCAGCCTCTGCCATTAGAAACTTCCACGTGGAAGTTAGAAACTTCCGCGCAGCATTCTCTCATTACGTGCGTGACCGTGCGGCCGCGCACCTTAGAGGGAACAGTGGTGGTGGCCTAGAGGAGAAGACACTCACCACTCACTTGGAAGGTTGAGGGTTCAATCCTAGGTAGCAGCAGATATTTATTTCCCAGGGCACACAGAAAAAAAGCCATCTGCTGTGAACTCTGCATAGGCATCAGGAAGGGCATCCGGCCTGTAAATTCTCAGGTGTTCAGCAGAGTCATTCCTTTCTTTCTTTGCTTCTTTTGGATGAAATTGACAAGTTCAGCCAAGTTTGCCCTTCTAGCAGTGGTGTCCATTGGAGTGTCAACATATGCAACATGGTGGGCACGGTGTCACAATCCAAGCCATAATGTATTTATGATGGTGGCGGTGTCCCAAGGTCATGTGATCACCTTTAGCAACCTTTTGACATGCAAAGTCAATGGGGAAGCCAGGTTCACTTAACAACCATGTTACTAACTTAACAGCTGCAGTGATTCACTTAACAACTATGGCAAGAATGGTCGCTAAATGGGGCAAAACTCACTTAACAGCTGTCTTGCTTAGCAGCTGAAATTTTGGGCTTAGCTGTGGTTGTAAATCGAGGACTACCCGTAGTGATTTGGATAACACTCTGCTTCCAACCATCCCTGGATGAAGAATCTGTCGGCACCTGCCCCCTTTTCTCTGCCCCTCCTTTCCATTTAGCTAAAGGGGAGCAAACAGATTGTTCCTTTCTGTAAGATGGGGAATTTGCCAAGACACTGACTGATGCAGCCTGCGGTCTCTAACCTGGGTTTTCTTTTTCACTTGTGAAAAAGGCTCTGGATAAAGCATTAAACTAAGCCTCTTTTCTATTCTTGACGTAGCTATGGATTTTTCATCCTCATGTACATGTGGATTTGTAACCGCTTTTCTCATTCCTGTCACCTCTGTGATGCAGGAAGAAGTTGATCAAGTGTCAGCACATATTTTGAAGAGTTTGACGTCTCTTACTGAATATACTGTAGCCGTTTTCTCCCTCTATAGCGAGGGTCAGTCTGAGCCGCTCACGGGCAGCTTTAGCACAAGTAAGTCTCGCTGCATGTCTATGGAGATTCTCTATCATCCAGGTCATGGTTGTCCCAAAGGTGCTTTTCCAAAAGGCAACTGGACTTACGGGGGGGGAGGTTTCCCCCCTTGAAAACATTTTGCTTCTCATCCAAGAAGCTTCTTCTGTTCTGACTTGAATGGTGTGGAATAGAAGGAGTTGTATCCTTTGCAGTCATCTGGTCATTAGCACTCTGAGGTTTGGTCATTAGTTCATTGAGAATCATTGAGGCCACTTGGGGATTCATCTGTATCACCTGAATCAGAGTGCCGATGGTTATGGGACCTTCTTGAGACTGCTAAGTCTCCCTGCATTTTTGAAAGCAGTCTAGCTATAGTCCCAATCAGTGGTGGGTTCCTACCGCTGCGGTCCACTCTATAGCACCGGTAGTGGCCCGCTGGTGATGTCACAGTACCGGTGCGGTCGGTTGCCGATGCCTGGCCGCTGCCATTAAAAAAAAATTTTTTTTAAATTTTTTTTTAAATTTTCTTCTGTGCATGCCCAGAAGCCGAGCTTCCAGCACTGCGCATGCGCTGCCTTCCTACCCCACAGTGAGTCCAAGCAGGGGAGGATGGCTGAGGGAGCATGTGAGATGCTGAAAGAACGGGCGGCAGGACCTATCTCAGTTCCCCTCCCTTCAGCAGTCCGAGAAGCCACGAACGCGTGGTGATGATCCCAGGCATTTTTGCATGTTTGAGGCTTCTCGAGCTGCTGAGGGGAGGGGGAACGGGCGGCAGGAGCCTAGGATCTTTGAATGGGGAGAAGCATTCAGGCTGGATGGAGCCTCTTAGAAGAACTGCTGCCGCAGTCTTGCTGCTCCCGCTGCGGGGGGCTGCGTTGCGGGTAGGCAATGCCCCCCGCTTCTCCGGTCACATGGCTGGCAAGCCACACCCACAAAATAAGCCATGCCCACAGAGTGGTAGTAAAAAAATTAGGAACCCGCCCCTGGTCCCAATATTCTTCTACTCTTTTGGAAGGAACAATTTGGTTTTATTTATATTTTCTTAAGAAAAGGAGTTTATAGCTCTCGATTTATACACTTGACAGCTTGGAAGCCTTATATTATTGAAAACAAATGCAGATGAAAACATGGCCTAATATCTTGGCTAAAGTTGGGTTGCTACAAGAAGAAAAAGACATTTGAATACAGTTTGAAGTCAAGCTATGTTGTGCCAGTTCCCTGAACAAATTGTGTAGATGATGCAGCCAAACACCTCACAAGTTCTTCACATAGATATTACTTTCTGATCGCAGAGGCTTTTTAAAAAGAAAAATTGCAAACATAATTTGATTACTTATCAGAACTTTTAAGCATCTCCAGGAAGAAATAAAAAAGCCAATTAATTTTGTTTGTCCTCTGCTGTATTTCTTTCTGGTTTCAGAAAAAAGGGAAAAATGCAAATAATTTATTCCAACAGAAGAGAATATATAGAACTGAGAGTTGCAATTGCAGAAGACAACTCAGATTCTAATTTTCAACTTTTATCTATATAGGTAGTCCTTGACTTACAGTTATTCATTTAGTGACTGTTCAAACTTACAACAACACTGAAAAACGTGACGTATGATTGTTTTTCACACTTACAACTGTTGCAGCATCCCCATGGTCATGTGATCAAAATTCAGGCACTTGTCAACTGGCATGTATTTAAGACGGTTGCAGTGTTCTAGGGTCACGTGATCACCATTTCTAACCTACCCAGGTAGCTTTTGACAAGCAAAGTCAAAGGGGAAAGCCAGATCCATTTAACAACCACGTGATTCACTTAACAACTGCTGTGATTCATTTAACCTGTAGCAAAATAGGTAACAAAATGGGGCACAACTCACCTAACAACGGTCTTGCATAGCGATGGAAATTTTGGAAATTGAGGATGATGTAAATGGTCATTGTTTCACGAACGTTGTTTTTGGTACAGTAATATATGCAGTTATAATTGGCCAATCAGTGAAACTTTTAAAAACTCTGTAGAAAGTTTACTGCGTCTGTTTATATTCCATAGAGTTGGAAGCAATTTCAGATATCATGTTTAGGGAACTTTGTTGACAAAATTTGATCCGCACACATTTGGAATCCTTCTGTTTTTTTCTTCTTTATCTTGCAGAGAAAGTCCCATCACCTGAATTTTTGGAAATTATTGAAGTATCTACTGAAAGTTTAACAGTAAGCTGGAAACCACCATCTTCGGATGTGGCTCTTTACCGTCTAGCGTGGATCCCATTGGCTGGCGAAGAAGCTGATGAGGTAATGATGTTCTGGGCCCTCACATGCTTTTTGTTATAGCAAGCTGAATTGCTGGTGACGACGGACTGTGGTTTGTGCATTTTGAGGAGCAGAGTCTCAGTAGTTGGGATGACGAAATAGATGAGTACATTCATGAAAAGCATGCAAGAAATTGATTGCCCATTTATTTATTTATTTATTTGTATCCTGTTTTTATTAGTTTTACGAATAACTCAAGGTAGCGAATAGTCTGTATCCAACACATATTCCTCCTCCTATTTTTTCCGTAACAAAAACCCTGTGAGATGAGTTGGGCTGAGAGAGAGTGACAGGCCCCAAGTTAGGTAGCTGACTTTCGGGCCTAAGGCGGGACTAGAACTCAGTGACCCTTATGATTGGCCCAAAGTTACCCAGCTGGCTTTCATGCCTGAGGTGGGACTAGAACTCACAGTCTCCCACTTTGTCGTGTGGCTTCTCAACAACTGGACCAAACTGGCTCTCTTTTGCTCTATTCTATTCAAAAATTAATCTGCCTGGATCCTTATGAAGCCAAAGCAGTGCTGAGAGAAATTCTTTGAGGAAAATGCCTCAAGGAACATTTGCACAAGTATTTGCACCTTCTCCTGAGGTATGGTTGGCCCCCACCCTGTTGCTTTTCCAAAAGGCCCCCCAAAACATGACTTTTCAGTGGTCCTGGGGACTATGAATGGAACTGGAGCTGATCGAGTGACTGATTTTATTGGGCTGTTGCTCCTCTGGGGTTATGGATGGATTTTTTAAAAATAGATTTTTACTAATATGGCAAATTTAAAAAAAAAATTAAAAACTTTTCTGGAATCACCTATGTGTGAATTGGGCAGCTGTAGAAATGTGTTTAATAAATAAATAATAAATAAGCACAAATTTAGGGAGTCGGCAACTAAAGGAACTAAATGAAGAATGAGCATGCTTAATGGGTATTCAATGCAGATCAATTAGTTCATCAAGCGATGTGAAGAACATTTATCAATGTGTCTGGAATGTGGGGAATGAGTTAGGTATTCCTGGGCAAGTTCCAAAAGAAATGTACCATATTTTTCGGAGTATAAGACGCACCCCCCCCCCTTAAAAGAGGCTGAAAATTTGGATGCGTCTTATACTCCGAATGTAGCTTTTTTTTGAAGCTTTTTTTTTCAGCCCTAACGTGGCTGTAACGATCTTCCCGGCTCTTACCGGCTTGCAGGCTTTTTCATTGCTACTCGCTCCGAAGAAGGTTTTGTTCAGCCCTAAGTCTTTGCAGGCTTTTTTTCATTGCTACTCCCTCTGAAGAAGGTTTTTTAAGTCCTAACCAGGGGATAAAATAATGTGCTGAAGCTGACCAGACTAAGGACCCTAGCCAGATGAATACCTGGTAGGCAGATTTTTTCCCCTATTTTCCTCCCCAAAAACTAAGGTACGTGTTATACTCGGGTGCGTCTTATACTCTGAAAAATACAGTAATTCACCTCTCTGCCTTCTAAATCTCCCATTCTATCTGTTTCAGATCATCTTAAGTGGAGATGTGGACACCTACGAGATCGAAGGCTTGCTACCCAATATGGAATACGAGGTGTCCTTGCTGGCCCTCTTTGATGATGAAAGTGAAAGTGATGTTATTGCTGTACTTGGGAGCACACGTAAGATGGGAAATACTATGGTTATCCTTCCTATATATTTCTCAGTATATACTTTACTTTAAAAAGCCAACGTTCAAAAGTATTTGGTACCTCTGTCTTCTTACCTGAAGTCCTGATGTACAGAACAATGTCTTAGGCTCATTTGGCTACTGAAATTTAATCTACTTCATCTTGAAGGTATGTTTCATGGCTGGTTGGGGGATTCTGGGTGTTGAAGTAACCTGTCTTCAAGGGGCCAAGGTTGAAAAACACTAGTCTAGACATTCAGAAGACATGCTGAGTTGAAATTTGATCTGAGGAGTTCTTGGTGCGCTCTGAGCTTGCTTGTTTTCTTGCAGATGTTTCATTACCTAAACTATCATCATCAGTGCTAGTCTGATGGTATGGATAAACTAGGATGATACCTAGTTTAGATACTAGTCTGAGCAGTAGCAATAGATGTTACCTATACCTGGATAATGAAATGTCTGCAAGAAAACAAGAAAGCTCAGAGAGCACCAAGGACCCCTCATATCAATACGGAGCTACAAATATTTTCCTTTATTAGTGAAATTTGATAATCTTGGAAACAATTCAACCCTCCCCTCCTAGTATAGCTCCATCCAGAGTTCTTTCTTTTAAAACTCTGCCAGTTAATCCAGATTTTGCTTTAATTTCGGTTCAACCTGTCTTTAACTTCTCCAGTCGCAATGTACGATATAGACAAGCGTACATCAGAGTACCATATAGACAAGCCTATACAAGAAATATAAACCCGTGTTTCCCTGAAAATAAGGGGAAATAAGGGTCTTATTTTCTTTTGACCCCCAAAATATGGCCTTGGCCTTATTATCGGGGGGGACTTATTATTATTAATACCATGAGACGCGCTTCTCAGTGGCTGCAGCTTCCATGGCGGCAGACTTGGTGGTGGCATTTCCAAAAGCAGCCTGGGAAAACCTAAAAACCCGGGCAACTTGTCGCTTGTGCTCTCTTTCTCTCTCCTGGCCAAAAGATCGCCCACTGTAAAAAGAGCAGCTCCCGGCTGGGAGAGAGAGAGAGAGCACATGCGAGAGGCGGGCACGCACAGGCAGTTTTACCAACTCCCTCTGCCGTGGAGTTGTGCACACCTCACAGGACTGGCTCACCTCCTCTGGGCTCTGTCTCCGGTGGTGTTTTGAAATGTGCTCCTGCCTGCGAGGAGGAGTAGGAGTAAGCAAGGCAGGGATTGATGCTCCGGAGGGAGGGAGAGCCCCGGCCCCCCATCTACCAGTGAGACGCAGAAGGGCCCTTCCAGCCGCCTGCCCCGGGATCCACCTCCATGTATCTCTGGCTCGGTAGGCGACATGGTGGGCTCCGTAGGAGGAAGCTCCCTCCTGCCTCCTCGGCTCTTTCTCGCCATGCCACTGGGCATGAGTTCAATCGCTGGGTGAGTTGCTGCCGCTGCTGCCGCCTTCTCTCTCTCCAAGGAAAGGAGGGGCTTGGAACAAATGGGCAAGAGAGGGTGGAGAGCAACGCAGCTCAGTAAGGGCGTGTGGTTTACGTGGGCATGTTCCCTCCCTTTCCCTGGAAAGTAGTGGGGGGGCTTATTTGGGGGGGGACTTATTTCAGGGCATGCGCTGAAAAGCCTGATTGGCCTTAATATCGGGACATGTATTATTTTCGGGGAAACACAGTAGTAGCTGTTGTTAGTATGAAAATTTGCCTAAAAACATGCTTGTCTGCTGCTTTTCCCACCCAGTTGAAATACTAACTACTGAAGTAACTACTATTACTACAGAAAGTACTACTACTCCTCAGCCTACAACCGCAGGTACAAAATATATTTTAAAAAATGAACACATATGTAAGTCAAGAGGTGATTAGTTGACATTACTCAGAGCAAGGGGTTACGATGGCTCAGTGGTTAAAGATACAGGGTTTGTCAGCTGGAAAGCTGCCAGTCTTGGTTTGAGACCCTAGCGCCACGCGATGGGGTGAGCTCCCATTCCTTGCCCCAGCTCCTGCCCACCTAACAGTTCGAAAGCATGCAAATGCGAGTAGATAAATAGGTACCACTTAAGAGCCGTGGTGGCGCAGTGATTAGATTAGTACTGCAAGCTACTTCTGCTGACTGCTGGCTCCCTGCAGTTCAGCAGTTCGAATCTCACCAGGCTCAAGGTTGACTCAGTCTTCCATCCTTCTGAGGTCAGTAAAATGAGGAGCCAGATTGTTGGGGAGGCAATATGCTGACTCTGCAAACCGCTTAGAGAGGGCTGTAAAGCACTGTGAAGCAGTATATAAGTGTTATTGCTACCACTTCAGTGGGAAAGTGACAGCATTCCATGTGCCTCGACATATAGTCATGCTGGCCACATGACCATGGAACAGTCTTTGGACAATACTGGCTCCCTTGACTAAGAAACGGAGATGATTACCACCCTCTACATTTGGACACAACTGGACAGGGAAAACCTTTACCTTTACTCTGAGCAAATATGCAATTATTTGTATTCCTAGGATGATGTGTTGTATAATTTGCTGTAAAATAGTTAACTGAGTGGGGAAGAAATGTTAGTACCCTTTGATATCAAGACTGGATGCTTCAAAAGATTGAAAGCTGTTTGTCGTTCTTGTAGTCTTTCGGACAGGAATAAAAAATCTCATGGTCGAAGATGAAACTACCTCAAGTTTGAAAGTCAAATGGGACATTACGGACCTCAGTGTTTCCCAGTTCAGGGTGACATATATGAAGGCTGACGGTGGTCACGGGGAGGAAACGGTAAGGATGATGATCTGACAGATAATTGTTTTGAAAGCTCAGCTTGGACTTTTAAAGAATTATTCGTAACTTGGAATCAAAGGGAACATTCTCCACTTGATAAGAATCAATTGCCTACATCAGTGATGGCGAACCTTTTTTTCCTCGGGTGTCGAAAGTGCATGTGCGCGCACTGTCGCACATGTGTGAGTGCCCACACCCATAATTCAATGCCTGGGGAGGGAGAAAACGGCCTCCCCTGACTCCCCCGGAGGCCCTCTGGAGGCCGGAAATGGCCCATTTCCCAACTTCTGGTGGACCCGGAATAGGCCCATTTTTCTCCCTCCCCAGGCTCCAGAGGCTTCCCTGGAGCCTGGGGAGGGAAAAAACGCCCTCTCCCATCCCCCGGAAGCTGAAAACGCCCTCCCAGAGCATCTATGAGAGCCAAAAATCAGCTGGCCGGCGCACACATGCACGCTGGAGCTGAGCTAGGCAATGGCTCGCGTGCCGGCAGATATGGCTCCGCGTGCCACCTGTGGCACGCGTGCCATAGGTTCGCCATCACTGGCCTACATAATGTAAGCCTCAGTTTGCTAGTATCATTTACTTATTTGTATAAAATGATATATTCCACCAATATCCAAAGCATTTTGCAATTTCATAAGCCCAAAGCTAACTAGGACCCTGGGCTTACAATTTAAAATCAATAGGAATATATAGCTAGTCCTCAATTTACCACCATAATTGGGATCAGAGTTTTTGTTGCTAAGTTAGGTGGTTGTTAAGTGAATCACACCTGGTTTTACAACCTTTTTTGCCATGTTGAGCAAATTACTGCAGTTGTTAAGTGAATTTAGCAGTCATTAACTGAATCTGGCTTCACCCATTGACTGCTTGTAGGAAGCTAGCTTGGAAGGTCACAAATGAGAAGCACATGACCTTGGGATGCTGCAACCATCGTAAATACATGCTAGTTGCCAAGTGCTCAAAGTCTGATCATGTGGCTGTGGAGATGCTGCGATGGTCATAGGTGGGAGAACCAGTCGGAAGTCACTTTTTCAATACCTTTCAAACAGTTGCTAAACAAATCCTAAATTGCATTAACAGATACAATCAAGATCAAGGGAGGTACTAACACCACTCTATAAAGCCTTAGTAAGACCACACCTAGAATACTGCAACCAGTTTTGGTCACCACACTATAAATAAGATGTTTTTTCCCCAAAAAAGTTTTTTATTTTTTAACATTCTTTATACAAACATCAATGTATATACCATAATGTATTATCAAAAATTTACATAAGTTTTATATTGTATATCCAGTACTCAAAATTCAAATATAACATTCTAACACCCATCATTACTAAATTGCCTACCTGTCCTACCATATAAAATCCTATCACTCCCTTCCCTCTATCCTTCTCCCCTTCTTCTACTTTCTTCCTCCTTCTCTCCCCCCTCCCTACTTCCCCTTCTTCCCTCTATCTCCCTCTCACTCTTCTACCTTCCTTCTCCTCCCCTACCTACACTCTTCCTTCTTTCCTCCTCTCTACTACTTCCTCTTCCTTCTTCTTCTCCTTTCCTGAGTGTATTCATTTTTAATCTATTTTAAAAAGACAGACAAGCAATATATCTCCTTAGCTTACATTTAAAATTGCTATTTTAAAATCTTTTCTGTGTTAAAGATCTGTTTCAAATTGATTATTTCTAAGTATATTTACTATAAAAAAGATGTTGAGACTCTAGAAAGAGTGCAGAGAAGGGCAACCAAGATGATTAGGGGACTGGAGGCAAAAACATACAATGAACGGTTGCAGAAATTGGGCATGGCTAGTCTAGTGAAGAGAAGGACCAGGGGAGACATGATAGCAGTGTTCCAATATTTGAGAGGCTGCCACAGAGAGGAAGAGTTCAACCTATTTTCCAAAGCACCTGAAGAAATAATGGATGGAAACTGAACAAGGAGAGATTCAACCTGGAAATAAGGAGAAATTTTCTGACAGTGAGAACAATCAACCAATGGAACAGAAGTTGCCTTCAGAAGTTATGGGAGCTTCATCACTAGAAGCTTTCAAGAAGAGACTGGACTGCCATCTGTCAGAAACAGTGTAGGGTCTCCTGCTTGGGCGGGGGGTTGGACTAGATGACCTACAAGGTCCCTTTCAACTCTGTTAATCTGTTAATCTGTAAATCAGAGGGTTGATATGAAAAGCTGAGGAGGATTTTTCTTCTGCTAGATTCCAAATGGACGATGGGGTTGTGTCTTGTACCATTTACTGGACACAACGTTCAACAAACCCCTTTTTCTTCTGGCAAGCAGGAGGTGTGGGATTCTCCATTCACACGGAAAGCATGGTGGGTTAACACTTACTGTGCCATCCATCATTGACCTGACCCAATTTGCTTCATGGTTCTCCAAATGAAAAATCTTGCACTTGCAGTCCACTTGAAAATGAGTGGACTTCAACTCCCAGAATTCCCAGTTTGCAACCCCATCGTGACCAAATTTGCCAGTAATGAATGTGATTGCATAACATTATGCCTACTAATTCTGGGTGTGTTGTTTAGGGGTGAGGATTAATGGGTTAAACCCAAACCCCATGGCCTTAAGAAGAGATCTGGGGGGGAAAAGAGGGATTTGTTTTGAAATAGGGACAGCGAGGATAGAAAAAATGTTAGTGGCTTAAAGGAGAAATCATTATGAACGAAGAGTCCGGTCTGCTTTCATCCGTTGATTTAATACTTTGCAAATGGTTGCTATCCACCTTGAGAATCTCTCTGATGGAGACATGAAATAATTAGATGAAAGCATTTCAGGCAGCTGGGCATGAGAAAGCTGGAAGGAAATTACAATGAGGAACAAGGACTGAAAGATTTACAGATACTGTGGACCATAAAATGATTTGAATTCTGGCCAAGTTGTTGATTCAAACTTCTCAGCCTGCCGTTTCTGTCTTACAGCAGCTTCACTGGTCCCTCACTTATTTTCTGGACACAATTCAAAAAGGTTACACATGTGAAGCCCTCTTACAACTATTTGAAAGAAGCATTGTTTCATCAGAACCTGCCCAGTTTTACAATCTGGGAGAGAGGCCTTTTTCTCAGCTCCACCTCCATTATTTGATGCCAACAAGAAAAGTTGAATTTTCTTGGTGGCTGTTTCAAATCTTTGGATTTTGGGGGCATAGGAGACAGGTTAAAGTCAAGTCAAATCTCTAAGAAGTATGTTCAATAAATAAATGACCTAGGAAGTTCATTGCATAAAGTGATTTTTTTCTCTCCTCCTGTGAATATCAGGATAATTTCATAGCATACTTTCATTGCAGTCTGTTTTCCTCGTGAATTACTTGTGAATGGGGGAGGGATGTGTTGCATTCACTGCTCAGAAGATAAGAAACTAATGGAAATAAATGGAGTGGGACAGATATGCAAAATACTTGTTAACATATCTGCTCAAAATCATGAAAGCCTTTGAAAGTCAGACATTTCTTTGGAGTAGCTACTTTTCTCAGTGAATTTTCTCAGTGAATTTTCACCCATTTTGTAATAGCTAAAGAGGATTTCTCTAGTTTTTCTTCCCTTCCTTGTTGTCTTTTTGCTTTCCTTCTCACCATCCAGCTTTCCGGCTTTCTCTTTCCTTCTCTTCCTGCATAGCTACTTCTTCTACTTTCCTTTCTACATCCCTTCTATTTCTTCTTCCATTTTGTGTTTCGGTTGGTCAAAGGAAGGGGAACATTTTGTGGGTGCATGCTTATGAGTTTCTTTGTATAAGAGCGGTTTGTGTATGCTACGAGAGAGAATGGTTTCATAGGAATGATTTTTATACTAAGAGCCGTGGTGGCGCAAAGATTAGAATGCAGTATTGCAGGCTAACTCAGCTCACTGCCAGGAGTTGACTTTCACCCTTCTGAAGTTGGACCCAGATTGTTGGGGGAAATATGTTGACTCTGTAAACTGCTTAGAGAGGGCTGTAAAGCACTATGAAATGGTATATAAGTGGTATATAAGTCTAAGTACTAATGCTAAGTGCCATTGCTATATGTGCAGTGGAGAATCAATTGGTTTTTAAAGGTAGTCCTGGACTTACAACCACAATTGAGAGGTGAGAGTGATCAACCAGTGGAACAGCTTGCTTGCGGAGGTTGTGAGAGCTCCAACTCTTGAGACTTTCAAAGGGAGATTGGACTGCCATTTGTCCGAAATGGTGTAGGGACTCCTGCTTGAGTGGGGGGTTGGACTAGATGACCTACTAGGTACCTTCCAACTCTAATAATAATCTAATCTAATTGGGACCAGAATCCTGGTCCTAAGTCATTGCAGTCATAAGTTGAGGCACCACATGACCAGACCCAACGTTTTCTACCATTTTTTTATGGCAGTTGTTAAGCAAATCTCATTGTTGTAAATCCAAATCCACTCTCCCAAATGGGCCTCTAAACAACTATTCTTATGAACGGATTTAATGACCTGGATCATGGATGGGCAATGCTTGACTCTCTCTTTTTAATCTCTAGATGTTCCTTTGACTAATAATATTACTGAGCATTGATGGTCCAATTTTTCATTTTCCTATGGCAAAATACAGGGGTGAAATCCGCCCGGTTCAGCCCAGTTCAGGCGAGTAGGTAGTGGTTGTGGCGGCTGGTTCGGAAAACTGGGATGGCAGCATGAGGCTCCGTCCACCCGCCCCGACATCATCACTTCCTGGTTTTTAAAAAAACTTTTAAAAGCCTTTTTTCCCTGCCGATCAGAGGTGGGTTCTTGCCGGAACTGCCCAGTACGCAGCTCCGGTAGGGAGCGGCGGATTTTGTAGCAATAGCAATAGCACTTTACTTATATACCGCTTCATAGTGCTTTACAGCCCTCTCTAAGCGGTTTACAGAGTTCAGCATATTGCCCCCAACAATCTGGGTCCTCATTTTACCGACCTCGGAAGGATGGAAGGCTGAGTCAACCTTGAGCCAGTGAGATTTGAACAGCTGAACTGCTGAACTAGCAGTCAGCCTGCAGTCGCAGCATTTAACCACTGCACCACTTCAGCTCTTCTTTGTAACCGCTCCGGAGCCCTCTCTGTCGGTCCACCCGGCACGTCGCCTTTTCCCCCCCATGATTTTCAGGCGATTTTGCTTCTGCGCATGCGTATGCCCCCTTGCGTGATTTTGCTTCTGCGCATGCGTGGAAGCAAAATTGCACTGAAATCTCATGAGGGGATGCGCACGCGCACATTTCAGCGCAATTTTGCTTCCACGCATGCACAGAAGCAAAATCACGCGAGGGGGCACACGCACGTAGCGAGTGCGCCTCCCCCAAAGCGTGGAGATGGTCGCGCATGGCTCCGGCAGCAAGGTAAGTGAGCAACCTGCCCCTGCTGCCGCTTCACCTGAAAGAAAGAGAGAGGGGAGGGGGGAAGGGAAGGGAGAAAGAAAGAGAAAGAAAGAAAGAAAGAGAGAGAGAAGTGTTAGAAGGAAAAAAATCAGGACTCACTTTCCAGCCGGGAGATCGCTTGGCAAAGAAGAAAAACAAATGCTGTCCCTTTAAATCAGGAGTCTCCAAATTTAGCCATATGGTTGCCTGAGGAATTCTGGGAGTTGAAGTCCACAAGTCTTAATGTTGCAAACCTTGGAGACTCCCGCTTTAAATTGAAAAGACTTCGGCAACTCCTCGGAAGGTTTTTAATTGCAGAAGCGAAGTGACATTCTGGGTTAGCTGAACAACAAACTGGATAAAAGGAAGGATTCTTATATGGTTCTATGTTTTTGAATTTTGGGGTTTGTGCAATATGGGCTTTGTGTTTCTAAAAGGGTTTGGGTGATTCCCATTGTGGCTAAATGACTTTCATCCTGTGTCGGGTCTTGAGTGTGGGGCTGCTTATTCTGATTCTACTACTGTGTTTTGTTAGCTGCCAAATCTTGCCATGGGGAAATTTCAAAATATCCTGTCTTGAATGGGTTTTCTAGGGATCTGTTTGCCTGCTTGTGTGAATGGAGCCAAACGCCAGGCTTCCACTTTCTATTCGGTCATTATCTCATTATCTCTATCGGGCAGGATTGTGGAATGAGCTTCAGGCAGGTTCTTTGTTAGCAGCTTGATTTTTCCTTGTTTTTCTGTGAGCCTTATGAGTAATATTTTATTTTTTGGGGGGGTTGCTTCCCACAGAAGAAAGAGAGAGAGGGAGGGAGGGAGGGAGGGAGGGAGGGAGGACCACAAACCTGGCTGGCACTAGACACAGCTTCAGAGGATGCTTTGAAATAGCACAGCAAAGGCTGGAAGGGATCTCAGAGGTTATCTAGTCCAACTCCCTGCTCCCTGGCAAAATGGACTGCTAAATTGGCCGCACCCACCCAGTCACATGACCACGCCCACCTGAAGCCATGCCCACCTGACCTCCAAGCCATGCCCACAAAATAAGCCACACCCACAGAACTGGTAGGGGAAAAAATCACATTTCACTCCTGGGCAAGAAGCTCACGATAAATAATAGCAGAAATCCAAGCTTAACAGATTTTAAAATGAGAAGAAAGCCACTCCCCCAAGGTCTGTCCTCCAAACTTAAGGGAAACATTAGGTCCATCATCCACTATTGGCATAATTTTCCTATCACACCATGAACCTTGAGCTTCTTCAAAGTGTTAACTGCCACATTTATGACTGAGATAAAAAATGTGCCAACTACTCTCTAAATTTGGGTCCAAAATCATTTGTAGCAAAGCAAGAAGTACATCACCCTCTAAGATGATATGGAAAATGCTGGCTGAATTTTGGCTAGTTGTTGATTTTTAAGCCAGCCTTTGACAATGGGAAGGGAGATTAAGGAATATCACATGTGACTGTGAAAGAAAGAAAAAAAACAAAAAGTAAAGTTCTGGTTAGAATTTTCCTGCTTGGATTAATTGATATCATTCATGGAAATGAATGTGATCACAGTAAAAGCCAGAACTGCTCAGCATCTCAACATGATCTTAGCAGAGTTTGGCAAAGCTCAATGTTTCAAAAAGCTGAATCTGTATTCATCCCACAAATTCTGCTCTTGACATAGAAAACTGATACGTTTCAGCTGAGCTCCCAAAGTGGTAATCTGTGTTGGTGGAGGCCTTAATTCAGTGTTTCTCAACCTTGGCAACTTTAGAGACATGCGGACTTCAAATCCCAGAATTCTCCAGCCAGCAAGCTTTTAGTTATCTTTTCAATGATTGTTGTTTCATATACAAAGTTTTCTTAAGAATGCTAAACTTACAAACGGGGAAAAATATATGCATCCTTGTATCTGAAAATCTTCTAGATCAGGGTGTCAAACTTGATTTCATTGAGGGCCGCATCAGGGATGTGTTTGAACTCGGGGGCAAGGGTGGGCGTGGCCATGGTGGGCGTGGCCAGCTCATCACTTGGGCCCGGGGGCGCCTGTGGCAGCCCGAGTTCTCTGCCAGAGAAGACGGCTCCTGAGCTCTGTTTTTGGCTGTGACGGCCTCCTGCAATCCTCTGCCAGCAAAAATGGGGCTTGGGAGGGCTGCAGGCGGCCCTCCAGTGTTCCATTTTCGGCTGCAATGGCCTCCTGCAACCCTCCCGAGCTCCATTTTTGCTGGCAGGGTCGGTCCTTCATTATTTTCAAGGTGGCCCTGCGGGCCAGATCTAAGCACCCCGTGGGCCTTGAGTTTGACACCCCTGTTCTAAATCTTTACCTAGATAAATTCTTCTAGATAAAATCTTAATTATCTCATTATCTAGATATGATGGGTGGCACATAAATCTAATAAATAAATAAACTTTGGAAGTTATGGCATGTCAAGTTCTAAAAAAACTCACATATAACAAAATACACAGATGTATGCATGAACACAAAGTTGCTTTGTGTTCTCTGCATGTTTTTTGTTTTTTATTACAGTCAAGCCTGAAAGACATCATACGATGCAGTTGTAATATTTGTTTTTAATGTTTCTTCCATCCAGGTTACAGTCCCTGTGAGGCAAAACAATTTGATTCTTCAGCCTTTGCTCTCAGACACTGAATACAAAATTATGGTCACCCCAATCTATGCTGATGGAGAAGGAGTCAGTTTGTCAGCTCCAGGAAAAACGTGTGAGTACAAAGTTGTAAAGGCTCAAATATAAGCAACTGCTTGTATTTAATTAAGCTGTTTCTCTGTGATGTTTTGAGAAAAAATATAACTTAAAATGTGCTTTTTTCCCTCCTTAGTGCCTCTTTCTCCTCCACAAAATCTAAAAGTTTCTGATGAATGGTACAACCGATTAAGGATTAGCTGGGATGCACCTCGATCCCCCACGATGGGGTATAGGATTGTATATAAACCTGTGAATAGTGAGTGCTTGAAATATTTGCCTGTCTGCTTTATTTAGACGTTGTGTAGCTAAGTTATACTTTGTGTAAATAATGTTCCTTCCTAAGTTTCACCAAATTATTCTTCTCTACACAGATAAGATACAAGATTACATTTTCTTCTTGTAATGGGGGAAAAAGCTGCTGGACTTTTGAGGGTGTGGAAAACAATTGAAAGGGAAAATAATAATTTATTAAACTTGTATGCTGACCAATAGTCAATGATTCTGGCAACCCACAACAGTCCAAGGAATTACAATGAAACAAATTAAACATAAAACTCACAAGCATGATGAAACAAAGGCTCTCCCTCACCCTCAGCAAAAGCTTGGGAGAAGAGTCAGTTTTTTTACAGCTCTCCTAAACAAAGAAATGTTTAAGAAATGTTTCTCTTTTTTTCCTGAAGTTCAGAGATTAGAGCGTGTAAAATAAACAAATGATCTGTGAATAAACATGAAAGAGGCAGTTTGTTGTAATGGTTAAAATGCTGGCCTAGAAACCAGGAGACTGTGAGTTCTAGTACTGCCTTAAGTGTGAAAAGCTGGCTGAGTGACTTTGGGCCAATCACCAGGAGACTGTGAGTTCTAGTTCTGTTTTAGGCATAAAGCCAGCTGGATCACTTTGGGCTGATCACCATGAGATTGTGAGTTCTAGTCCTGCCTTGGGCATGGAAGCCAGCTGGGTGATCTTGGGCCAGTCATTTTCTCTCAGCCAGTGGTGGGTTCCTACCGGTGCGGTCCACTCTGTCATTCTGGTAGCGGCCAGCAGATGGCGCTATTTGCGTGTGACCGCTCTGGTGCCGTCTTCGGCAGTCCGTCGTGCGCGTCGCCATCTTTTTAAAAGAATTTTGGGGCTTTTTTGCTTCTGCGTATGCACGGAAGCAAAATCTTGCCGAAATCTTGTTAGGGGACACGCGCGTGAGATAGATTCCGGTGAGATTTTGCTTCCGCGCATGCGCGGAAGCAAAATTGCACGAGGGGGCGCGCGCACGTAGCAAGCGCACCAAATGTGGTGATGCGCGCGCAGCGCTCCGGTAGCGAGGTAAGAGAGCAACCCGCCCCTGCTCTTAGCCAAACCCACCTCATTTTATTTATTTATTTATTTAAATAGATTTGTATGCTGCCCAACTCCCGGAGGACTCTGGGCGGCTCATAGGGTTGTTGTTGTGGGAAAATAGAAGGAGGAAGGTGGATTGTGTAAGTTCACTGCCTTGAATTATTTATAAAGCAATAAAGGTAGGATAAAAGTACAATAAATATTAAACAAGCAAACAAATAAATACATAATAGATCATATTTATATATCAAATTTATTTATTGTGTCATTATAGGCCTTTTGCTAGGTATTCTTGCTTTCAAATTAAGGATCACTTTTGTGGATCAGAAAGTAATAATGGAACTTCCCAGCATCTTTAACCTAAATGCAGGGTTATGGGATGGGTAGGAAACCATGTTCATCAAATCCCTCTCTCTTGTTTCTTTCAGTTTCTGGACCAGCACTTGAAACCTTTGTGGGTGATGACGTCAACACTATCCTTATCTTGAATTTGCTTAGTGGAACAGAGTATAATGTTAAAGTATTTGCTTCTTACACAACTGGATTTAGTGAAGCCTTAACAGGTGTTGCCAAAACATGTAAGAACCATGGGGTTTTTTGGGATCTTTTTTGTCCATCATATTTCATGGATTACTTTAGCATTTGCTTTAATAAGGAGTTATAATCTGGGTATGACACAAAGAATGAAGGTCTCTCTTGGATATTTTTCATTTGGAACAGAAAGTGGAAGGTCACCTTTTAAAAATCAGATCCATTTTAATACACCTCTTTTTGATTACTAAGAAGTGGTCAGTTCCATTCTTTGTAATAGTTTTGAAAACTTGTACCATTATGGATATTTGAATCCTGGTGAACATTAACTCCCTTTCCCTAACTTTCCTGGTTAAGCATGTTGTGCAAACACAAATGTCTAAATTGTGATCAACGAGGAGTCCACAATCTATAAAGAGAAGAGTAATGAGACTAAAGTATGATTCTGGGGTTCCTTTCTCCAAAATCTTTGAAGGACTTCAGATGTTATGCCTCAATCGCCCCCTTGTCATCTCTCCTTTTGTTTCCCATTCTTGGTGCTTGGATGAAAATTTCTTCTGCAGTCTGATGAAAGAGAATATGTTCTTCTCATGTATTTCAGAGGAAAATAAAACATTCATGAAATTATCATAGCTTGAATCTGATGTTTGGGTGACCAGGTGACCAAGAGTGACCAAAAAAAGAGTGATAAAAAAGAGAGTGACCAGGTGACCAAAAAAATTAACCAGTGGAACAACTTGGCACCAGAAATCATGGGTGCTCCATCACTGGAGGTTTTTAAGAAGAGACTAGTCACTAGACAGTCACTTATCTGAGATAGTATAGGTTCTCCTGCTTGAGCAAGGGGGTGGACTAGAAGACCTCCAAGGTCCCTTCCAGCTCTATTCTGATTCTGATTCTGATCAAGAGGTGTCTCTAGCAGTCCACAGCATTCTAGGTTTCTCACAATGTAGAAATGAGGACATTTCTCCTGCAGATTCTTTCAAACCGGGAGGTGTGGACAGCAAGGGAGTCTTTGAAATGATGGAAAGATCTGTAATATGAAACTCCGCCACTATCTCCAACTATCAGCTATGCTCAATGCATCATTGATGCAATGCGACAGAAGAACAAAACCACCTTTCACTCCAGATGTGGAAATGTTTCAGAAACTGCAAGGCGGGTTTTGGCATAACATTAAAAGTTCACCTCTTGCTTATAAAAGGAATTCCACTAAGCAAGAACTATGGTTCCTCTGATATCCAAATCATGACAAAATATGCCTTTTTCCTGTCTGATGAAATTGATAAAAAAGCATGAATAATATTGTATTTGTATATTTCTTTGCAGTGTATTTGGGTGTGACAAACTTAGGAGCTTATCAAACCCGAATGACAAGCTTATGTGCCCAATGGCAGCCCCACAGACACGCGACTGCTTACAGAATTGTAATAGAATCTCTTACTGGTAAGTCAATACATACATATGTTGCTCAACTATTAAGGTGCTCCTGTTGACCAGGAATCTAATGGTTCTATTGACAATCTTGAGGGAGCCTATGTACCGATGTCACCATTGCCTTTGTAGCCTTCAAGGTCATGAAAAGTTCCTCAGGAAAGTTCCTCAGAAATGTTCCTGAGGTGACAACCAATATCCTTGGAGGACCCCCAAGGCAGGTGGATGGCTATTTCTGTACTTATTTATCTTATGTAGAGTGTGCCAGTCTTTCTGGGTGGAGGAGTGGACAATATAGCAAACATATAAATATGAGTGTCAAAGTGTGTTCAGTGTTCCCTGTTGCTATGAGGGGCCCGTCTTTATTCAGCCGAATAAATGCTTAAAGCTTATTGAGGCAAATACCTGGACTCTGTCTATATTTACACCAAGCCAGGGGTGAAATTCAGCAGGTTCCGACAGGTTCTGGAGAACTGGAGCGGAAATTTTGAGTAGTTCAGAGAACCGACAAATACCACCTCTGGCTGGCCCCAGAGTGAGGTGGGAATGGAGATTTTGCAATATCCTTTCCCCCGGGAGTGGTGAGGGAATGAGGATTTTGCAGTATCCTTTCCCTGCCATGCCCACCAAGCCACGTCCACAGAACCGGGAAAATTTTTGAATTTCACCCTGCACCAAGCCACACCTGAAACAGGCAAAACACTCCCTATTTGACATGAGAAGACATTCAGGTAAGAGTCTCCCCTTATTTGAAAGGCAAGAATTACGTGGTCAAAAGCTCTGAACTATTGAAACTGCCCTCTTAAAAGACTACGTATTCTGGTAGCAATCTGAGGTCTTCATTAGGGCAGAGGTCTGACATCTCCATCATGGTATTGAGACACAAATGTACGTGACGACATCTCCTTTGGAGCTTAGTAGTCTTGCTAAAAAAGAGCGCTACTTCTTTTAATTAAAAGTGAATATGTGAGAAGTTGGTGTTTTTCAAAAATAAAAACGTTGATGACCAATGCTAGGTGGTTTATAAGGCTATTCAATTTCCATGCCTATCATAGCAACCATTTTGTAAAACGAGCAAGCCGCCACGGCCACCATTTTACACGCCCACTGTTTACTCTTAAAATTCCAACATGCTCACCTATCACAACAATCTGAAGTAACCTACTTTAGTTGTAAAGCATCAGGGAGATGACCTTAAAGAAAATAGGCAAGAACCATTGTACAAGCAAAGAGGGCGGAAATATTCTTTAAGTCCTGGAAAACCAGCTAGTGTTTGGAAGAGATTCAGGGTAACTTCTCTCTGATTCACTAGGATAGGAGAAGAAAGAGAAAAACATACTCCGCCTTGAGGGTTTTGTTTCTTGATCTGAAGAAGCTGACATTAGTAGATTAGAATTACATTATCATGAAGAAATATCAGAAACAAGAACAATTCATATTCATATGCATAGTCCTCCTCCCTCACAGTTCAAAATTTACTTGTGTTTAGGGCAGTGGTTCTCAACCTTCCTAATGCCACGACCGTTTAATACAGTTCCTCATGTTGTGGTGACCCCCAATCATAAAATAATAAAATTATTAGGAAACTCAGGGGTGGGTTCTAACTTACCTTGCTGCTGGTTTGCTTCCTCCTGTGCTGCGTGGGCACGCCTCGTGGGTGCGCGTGCGCTTTGTGTGCGCACACATGCACAGCGCTGAAAAAGTTTTTTTAAAAAAATTGCAAAAAAAAAGCCAAAAACAAGATGGCGACACATATGCAGTGCTGGAAATTTGGCTTCTGCGCATGCTCAGAAGTTTCCATGGTACAGATTATTTTTTTTTTGCAGTAATCTATTTGCATGTGGGTGGATCCGCCTGGGGACGGATAGAGGAGCAGTGTCTCAGTTCCTAAGACCATCGGAAATATGTGTTTTCTGATGGTCTTAGGCGACCCCTGTGAAAGGGTCGTTCGACCCCCAAAGGGGTCGCGACTCACAGGTTGAGAACCGCTGGTTTAGGGTGTTGTTCTTTATTCTGCTGTGTATTTTAGAAAATGACAATAAAGTTCTGCTCATGTAATGTTCTCTCTCTACTTTCAGATGGGGCAATAGAAGAAGAACCATTAGGTTGGGGGGCATCTAGGCATTGTTTCTTTCAACTCTTTCCTGACACAAAATATAATATCAGCGTTTACTCACAAGTTCAGGAATTAGAAGGGCCTGCCGTCAGTATAATAGAGGCAACACGTAAGTGGATTATTTCTTACATAATGTTGACTCCAAATATTGTTCATGTGTTAGTTGTCAGAAGTAAACAGAGATTCCATCTTCCTATCTAATTTTCTGATTTTTTTCCCTATAGTTTCTTTTGATATACATAGCATCAGAGACTTTAGAATTGGGAGCTTCATGAAGTGAAATTGATATCTATATTAGTTGGAATTTTGGGGAGTCAAACTTTAGATTCTTGTTCAAACATTGAAGGAAACACTTGTGATTAGCAGGTATGGACAGGCCTGGTATCTTTAGTAGGAACTTATTTTTCTGCCTCTCATTGGTCAATAGACGAAATATTAGCTCCAGGCCCTGTGGATGTCCAGATTTTGAACTTGAGGAAGAATTTCAGATCTCTATAAGTGGGATCTTGGTAGTTGTGCTTAGGACAATATTTTTTTTACTTTATTCTTTCTCTTCAAACATCTCAGTAAGGCATATATAATATATCAACTGCCATCGCTACATAATTCTTTCTAACTTTTCTTTTCTCCATTTTCAGTGCCATACCCAACTGAGCCACCACCAACTCCTTCAACCACCACTCCACAGCCTACGATTCCTCCAGCAAAGGAAGGTAATCTTTCTGTAAAGAGAATACTCAGAGATTTTTTTTTAAAAAAAGATTATTTAACTATAGTATGGTAGTCTTTGAATTTCGACAAACAATTGGAACCGGAACGTGATCGCTAAGCAATGCGGGTTAATGAATCGTGCCCAATTTTACAACTGTTTTTGCTGTTAAGCAAACCACCCTGGTCATTTAACAAATATGGCTTTCCCCAATGACTTTGTCAGAAGCCAGCTGGAAATGTCAGAAGTAACCCCAGGATGCTGCAAAATTTATAAATGCAAGCCAGTTGCCAAACACCCAAATTGAGATCATGTGACTTCGGGGATAACTGCAATGGGCATGCGAGAACATTTTTCAGCCCTGTCATAACTTCAAATGGTCACTAAATGAATGGTTGTAAGATGAGGACTACCTCATCTTGTATGTTAGTGTGCTACATGTAACTCTGGTTGTAAGATGAGGACTACCTTACATGTATGTTAGTGTGCTACATGTAACTCTGGTTGTTGGGATGCGGACAACTTTATGTTGGCTTGCAAGCCAACCTCTTCTTGACATAAAAATATGGGTGGGAACAAGGTAAGGAAGTACAGAAGAAGTGGTCATTTCATTTGGGGCCCAAGAATGAATTAGAATGGTACAGTATCTGTTTTGGTATTTGCTTGAAGATGGTCTTTGTTTTAAATATGTAGTTTAAATACAGGAACATTTAAGAGTAAACGTGAAAAAGAAATGATCAAAAAGCACAATTCTTTTAGTAATTCGCGATGAAAGAGTGAGAAAACTAGTGAGGGACACGCAAGTGACAAAAGGCCCTAAATATGGTACATACCAGAGGTGGGTTCCTGCCGGTGCGGTTAATAGCTGTTGTTCGGCGCAGAGCCGAAGACGCTGCTGCCGTTTGCGGCGTGGGAGCTTTCCCCGGGCGCTTTCCCCGCCCGCATGGACGCCGCCAATTGCGTTCTTTTGCCCTCTGCGCATGCGCAAAGCGTTCTGCATGCGCGAGAGGGCAAAAGAACGCAAATGGCGGCATCCATGCGGGCAGGGAAAGCGCCCGGGGAAAGCTCCCGCACCGTGAACGGCAGCAGCGTCTTCGGCTCTGCGCCGAACAACAGCTATTAACCGCACCGGCAGGAACAGGCAGGAACCCACCTCTGGTACATACGATTAATTGGTAGTTTCAGGCCAATTTTTTGCTGTTAGCAGGTTATTAAGAAACATATGAATATAAGAAAGAAGTTGTATTTCATGCTTGTTGATTTTGAGATAATGTATGATGAAGTGAGTTGGAGTGAATTATGAAAAATTCTTAGCAAGTCTGGAGCTAAAAGCCTAATGAATCACTTTAGAGTGTTGTATCAGGGAAGTAAAGCATCTTTGAGAATCAATCAAATGTTCAACAAATTATTTGGCATTGCTCCCTTGGTTATTCAAAGTCTTTATGTATAAATGTAGAATGGATGTTTGTGTGATATTTGAATATTAGATATTAGTGTTTTTATTTATTTATTTATTTGTTTGTTTGTTTGTTTGTTTATTTGTTTATTTATTTATTTATTTATTTATTTGTCAAGTACGTATTGGTAATATACATAGATATAACATTGTTTATGTACATAAGATGGGTACTGATAAGAGGGAACATTAGGACAGGGACAGTAGGCATGCTGGCGCGCTTATGCACGCCCCTTACTGACTCTTAGGAATCGGGTGAGGTCAACAGTGGACAGTCTAAGGGTAAAGTTTTGGGGGTTTGGTGACAAAACCACAGAGTCAGGTAGTGAGTTCCAGGCATTAACCACTCTGTTGCTAAAGTCGTATTTTCTACAGTCAAGTTTGGAGCGGTTCACTTTGAGTTTGTATCTGTTGAATATATCTGTTTGAACATGTATTTGTATCTGTTTGAACATGAATATGCATTACTTTTCTATGGAAACATTGCTATGTTGCTGGCTGAGAAGCTGAATGATTTGCAATGTTGGACTGTATGATGAAAAGATAACTATGGATCTGTACATTAAATTTTTATTATTTATTGTATATGTTATCCATCTCACCACTGAGCGACTATTAAAGACCAAAGTAATTGTATTTGATTAGGAAAACTAAATCAAAAATTGCAAATAAGACATGAAATTAAAGTATGTAGATTAATTTGTATACCTTGATAGAATGCTTACTAAAACTGGGAAATTTGTGGAGAAATGTACAAAAGTAAAGAGTAGTTTGTCGTCCATTATGAAGAATAAACGTTTTTCAAAATAAAGGAAACTATTTGTGTATGTGAACATGCTTCTGCCACAGTGAATCAGAGTTTCTTTTTTAATTTCAAAGTACTTTGTTGTATTTTTGCAGTTTGCAAAGCTGCAAAGGCCGACCTGGTATTTTTGGTGGATGGATCTTGGAGTATTGGAGATGCAAATTTCAACAAAATAATCGGATTTCTATATAGCACTGTTGGTGCTCTTGACAAGATCGGTCCCGATGGAACTCAGGTGAGCAAGAGAGAACATTCATTGAGAATATGAACATTTTAAAGTTAGTGTGAAATGTTGTCAGTACTATGTTTAAAACTGATTGGGTTACTAATGTATAAATAAACCACTAATCTATGTTTATATAAAAAAGTGGTATTGCTTTAAATTGTAAGCATTGTAGGCTTGCTGATAATTATAAAAGAGAACAGGTTAGCTTGAGTAATTTGGGCATCAGTGTGCTGTGTGCCGTGTGCTTAGTAATTGATTGATTGCTTCTACTCATTGCTCCTGTTTCTGTTAAGGAAGACTTAAGACGCTACCAGAAGAAGTTCAAGGTTTGATGAACTGTTTGCTGAGTGAATAGCTAAGTGCTAAGAGTTTGACTTTGTGTCTGTATATTGCAAAAAGAAGACAAGTTCAAGAAAGATTCTTTGTGGACTGTTTGTTTTGAAGTTTTACAAGTTTATTTAAGTAAATTATATTTAACACTTTGAAGACTTCTGTTTATTGACTCTATGGTATCGAACAGCAATGCCACATTCCGTTGCGTATATTCATTTCATAAATACATAACCTCAACAAATGTTTTCAATTGTATCAAAATATAGTCACACCGAACGAACTGAAAGAATTAATCTGAAAAAAATGTTTATTTTTCACATTTCTATTCCAACACAAAGACGCTTTGCCCATAGTTTTTAAACTGTATTTTTTTTTCCATCCAGGGTTAATCATGATCTAGATCAGGGGTTCCAAACTTGACAATTAATACTTGTGAACTTCAACTCCCAGAATTCCTCAGCTAGCCATGAGAATTCTGGGAGTTGAAGTCCATGAATGTTAAAGTTTCCAAGTTTGGAGACCCCTTGATCTAGTTGAAAAAGTACCCTTTTGTCTGTTCTAAATCTCCACCAAATTAGCTTCTTTGCATGACTCTAATATTTTGAGAAAGGGAGAAAATTTTCACAATTTCTTTAGTTTGATAACCAGCCATCTTTTTCTGAAATGACCTTCTTGCTTCATGGTCCTTCCCATATCTGACTCATAGGCTGGGATTTAAAAAAAGTAAACTCCTCTTAAATTGTGTACATTAAGGTATCTTTCTTATTCAGGTGGCAATTGCCCAGTTCAGTGATGATACGAGGACAGAATTTAAATTGAATGCTTATAGAAGCAAAGAAACTCTACTAGATGCCATTCAGCACATAGCCTACAAAGGGGGAAACACCAAAACAGGTGGGTTGAATTGCTGGAACAGTTATAGGAGAAGAGGTAGAGTTTACAAAGTTGAGTTCATTAAAAAATTTCTTAGACATCCAATAGTGGTTTAACATTACATGATAATTTTTCCTTCCTTCCTTCCTTCCTTCCTTCCTTCTTTCCTTCCTTCCTTCCTTCCTTCCTTCCTTCCTTCCTTCCTTCCTTCCTTCCTTCCTTCCTTCCTTCCTTCCTTCCTTCCTTCCTTCCTTCCTTCCTTCCTTCCTTCCTTCCTTCCCAGGCAGAGCAATTAAACACGCACAACAGATCTTATTTACTTTGGAGTCTGGGACCAGGAAGGGGATCCCAAAAGTTTTAGTAGTGATCACAGATGGACGATCTCAAGATGATGTGAACCAAGTTTCTAGAGAGATGCAACTAGATGGTAAGAATTCATTTTTTTAAGGAAAGCTTCACAATGTCATCAGTTTGATACAAATGTGCCTGGCCTTCCATGGTAAATAAATAGATGACTCTGTTAAACATATTTTGTGAACTTAGCCAGTTATAGTTTATTCAATAAATCATGATTGAGTAAATAATGGTGTAGTATATGTGATCCCCAATTCTTTGCATTTCTGTTAGCTAATTGGACACTTAAATGCCTCAAACACATATATGGCATGTTTCTCAGAAGCAAACCCTCCACAGAATTAGCTTCTAAATTAGAGTTTACAACCACCTTCTTCAACCTGGTGGAATCAAGTTTAGTTGGGGCTGTAACTCCTGTAATTTCACTCCTAAAATACTCTAGCTTACAACAGTGGTATGCTGGCAGGGCAAATATTAGTGTTAGATCATGTGTTATTGAGAGAAATAAAGAAAATATGCTCCTTTATCCATTTGACTCAGACATGGGTAATTTCTGTTCCTAAAATAAACTTGGCCAGCCAAAGGGAATGGGATGCCAAAACCAATCCTTTTCTGAATATACAGAAAGAATAAACAGATGGTGTTGATAAGAGCAAGGAGGTTATTTATGACCTGTTCTGACCCTTGGAGAAAACTAAGTTTGGCCCAAGAAGTAGCTAGAGCAGTGATGGCGAACCTTTTTAGGTTCGCGTGTCAAAAAGGGGGGGTGCGCGCGCTAGCGTGCGCTCGCATGCCCACACCCATTCCCTCCCCCCCACGCATGCGCACAACACCCCCCATGCTGCCCCCTGCGCATGCGCACACACCCCCACCCCCGCGCAAAGGCCTTACCGGAGCCTGGGACAGTAAAAAACGACAAAACGGGCAAACCCGAAGTTCGGAAAAATGCACTTCCGGTTTGTCCGTTTCATCGTTTTTTGCATTCCGGGGCTTCAGGGAGCTTCCCTGAACCCTCCGGAGTGCAAAAAACAGCTCACCGGCAAACCGGAAGTGCATTTTTCCGCACTTCCGTTTTGTCCGTTTTGTTGTTTTTTGCATTCCGGGGCTTCAGGGAGCTTCCCTGAACCCTCCGGAGTGCAAAAAACAGCTCACCGGCAAACTGGAAGTGCGTTTTTTCCGCACTTCGGTTTGCCGGTGGGCAACGCTCGTCATAGGTTCGCCACCACGGAGCTAGAGCAACCTTCTCCAATCTGCCCTCTGTATGTATTGAACTATAAATACCCACCATTCTCTTAGATCAGGGGTGTTCAGTGTTGGCAGCTTTAAAACTTGTGGACTTCAACTCCTAGAATTTTCAGCCTGGCTGGGGAATTCTGGGAGTTGAAGTCCACAAGTCTTAAAGTTGCCAAGATTGGATACCTGTGTCTTAGAGGAATTATCTAGTCCAAGCACATTTGGAAGAGATGGGCCGAGGAAGCCTCAACTAGATTAATAAAAATATATTCAACTTTTATTTATATATTTACAAATTGACGGATCCCAGAAATGTTTCCTTCCTTCCTTCCTTTTTTCCTTCCCCAGGATTCAGTATATTTGCCATTGGAGTGGCAGATGCTGATTACGCAGAACTGGTTAACATCGGCAGCAAACCGAGCGACAGACATGTGTTCTTTGTGGATGACTTTGATGCCTTCAAGAAGATTGAAGATGAACTGATCACTTTTGTCTGTGAAACAGCCTCTGCAAGTTAGCAGTTGTTTCTTTCTTCCTGCCTATTGCCCCAATTTTTTTAAAAAAAGCATTTTGCTAACGTGATCTTCAGATTGATGGTGTACAACATCTCATTTCTCTTCATGTGTACTTGGACGTCAGTCCCATTAAGTTTAATGTTTTCTCCCAGATAAGAGTGCGCTTGATGGTAACATTATAGAAGTGTGTGTTGCATTTATAGACAATTTGGATGGTGCTCAAAATAGCTAATAACAATTTCAAATGTACTACTATAATTAAGTCAATTAAGAACATATAATGTATAGAAAGAAAGAAATTGGTCCATCATTTAAAAACTGCTTCGTGTTTACAGGCCACATTCTCAAGCTTTGGCATATTTTAATTTCTTGCTGTTGATACAGTTTTCATAAAAAATATAATACACTTGGCATTATATTTTGGCATACACTTGGCAATATAATGCCACTTGGCATTATGACTATTTCTTCTCAGAGATAATTTGTTTTCTTCCTTTTTACAGCTTGTCCATTGGTGTATAAAGAGGGCAATAGTTTAGCAGGTATGTTGTTATTAAACAAGTACATTTTTCATGTGATAAGCAATGAGTGAATAATGTAATATTTAAATAGTGTATTTCCTTGCAATAGTTACAGCTTAAAGATGATAGCTAGGGAGAGGGATTCTTCTAATATTCTGGGTTATTTATGAGATCTTGGAGCGTTTTTTTGTTATTGTGTTAGTTGTTTTGCCCCAGAGTGTGTTGTATGCTTTTAACTGTTTTACTGCTTTTGGATTTTGTAAGCCACACAGAGTCCACTGGAGCGGTGATACCAAATGTAAATAATTAACAATAACTTAATAACATTACATTCTACGTGGTGCCTTCACTGCACCATAAATGGGGAGAGGAAATTATATTTGGAGGCCAATGTTGAAAGAAAAAAGAAGCATTTAAGCAAAATTAACGTGAACCCTGGGATTCTGCAACCATCATAAATACATGCCAGTTGCCAAATGTTTGAATTTTGATCATGTAACCATGGGGATACCGCAATGATTGTAAGCGTGAAAAACGGTCATACATGACTTTTTTTAGTGCCATTGTAACTTTGAATGGTCACTAAACAAATGGTTGAAAGTCTAGGAATACCTGTACCGCAGTGGTGGGTTCCTACCAGTGCGGTCCACTCTATAGCACCGGTAGCGGCCCGCTGGTGACATCACAGTACTGGTGCAGTCGGTTGCCGGTACCTGGGTGCCGCCATTTTTTAAAAAAAATTAAATTTAAAAAAAATTTATTTTGCGCATGCCCAGAAGCCGAGCTTCCGGCACTGCGCATGCGCTGCCTTCCTACCCCACAGTGAGTTCAAGCAGGGGAGGATGGCTGACGGAGCGCGTGAGATGCTGAAAGAACGGGCAGCAGGAGCTATATCTATTCCCCTCCCTTCAGCAGTCCGAGAAGCCACGAACACGTGGTGATGATCCTAGGCATTTTTGCACGTTTGAGGCTTCTTGAGCTGCTGAGGGGAGGGGGAATGGGCGGCAGGACCTATCTCAGTTCCCCTCCCTTCAGCAGTCCGAGAAGCCTCGCCTACCTGGTCACATGGCCGGCAAGCCATGCCTACCAGGTCACATGGCTGGCAAGCCACACCCACAAAATAAGCCACACCCAAAGAGTGGTAGTAAAAAAATTAGAAACCCGCCCCTGCTGTACCGTCTTTCCTTAATTAGCTTCTTCTGCTTCCTGTACAATGGAAATTGAAAGCATAAGGTCGTGTTTTGTTAGTTGTGCAATTATCAAGTAATTGTCAGATGGTAAGAATTTGCAGGGCCTGAGTTGCTAAACCCTTCATTACATAATTCATATTTAACTTCCCATTCCAATTAAGAAGTAGAAATTCCTCTGTTTTGGTTTCTAGGATTTAAAATGATGGATATGTTCGGCTTGGTTGAAAAAGAGTTTGCAGCTGTGGAAGGAGTATCTATGGAACCTGGAACATTTAATGCCTACCACTGTTATGGACTGCATAAGGATGCTTTGGTCTCTCAGCCAACCAAGTACGTACTGAAGATAATGCTATTGTCAGGAACAAAGAACAGGATCCTTCATTAAATTCAAGCACAGAAGGTTTATTATTACAGCCTATACCAGTGATGATGAACCTATGGCACGGGTGCCACAGGTGGCACGTGGAGCCATATCTGCCGGCACGCAAGCCGTTGCCTTAGCTCAGCTCCAGTGCGCATGTGCGTGCCCAGCTGAGATTTCGGTGCGATTTTGCTTCTGTGCATGCGCAGAAGCAAAATCGCCCAAAAATTCACAGAAAAAGATAGCGACGCGTGCGACGGACCAGCAGAGAGAGCTCCGGAGTGGTCGTGTGCAAATTATGCAAACGGCCGCTCGCTACCGGAGCTGCGTACTGGACAGCTCTGGCAGGAACCCACCTCTGGCGTGCACGCTATTGCATGCGCGTGCGTGCCCACACCCATAATTCAAAGCCCCTCACTTACCCCACCCTCCTGCACATGCATGTGTGACCCCCCACTCCCCCGCTTCCTGACTTCCAGTGGGCCCGGTGGGCCCATTTTTCGCCCTCCCCAGGCTCCAGAGGCTTTCTTGGAGCTTGGGGAGAGTGAAAACGCTCCCCCCTGCCACCCTGGATGACGAAGTGAGAATAAATCTCACAGAGGCAAAATAGATCGTTCTCCAGGAATTCAGACATTAGAAATAAAACCGAGGTTTAAAAGTCTAATTAAAATTTTTATTTCGGTACAAAAACAATAAAATCTCATTTGTTTACATCTCTGCTATAAAATGCGACTTCCGCCATTGGAAGCCAGAAGAAGAAGAGTAGAATGGAGATTCAGGAATGCACACATGCGTACAAGAACATATCAATCACGTGTTCAGGAATGAACCATTATATTAGATAGGGATGCAGTACCCTGCATATACATACAACAGACAATAAATCACACTGTGACACTGGAGGCCCTCCGGAGGACGAAATCGCCTTCCCAGAGCCTCCGTGCGAGCCAAAAAATCAGCTGGTGGGCACGCACATGCAAACAATGGATTTACTTAATGACCGCCACATTCATTTAACAACTGTCACAAAAAAAGTTGTAAAATCAGGTGTGGTCACATGGTAACCTGTTTAATTTGATTGCGGTCAGACTTTAGGGACAATCTGTAATATTATAGTTGTAGGCAACTATTAAAAAATAACGTATGCAATCTAACCATGTAATATCAATGTAATTTTTGCATCTAGATTATTTTGGAGTTACAGTGATTGATTGATTGATTGATTGATTGATTGATTGATTGATTGAATTTTATTTAATTTAGAAACCATCCATCTTGCTCAGAGGAGCTCTGTGCAATTACATACGTGCAAATACAGAATATTGGTATATTGGTATGTGCATGTGTGTTTTGCACACAGCCTTGCACGCAGATGTACATTGCAGATACTTCTAAAATTGCATAAAGTAAAGAAAGATATCCTGCAATTTCTGTACATGATGGCAATTGTTTTGCATTAAAAAAAACGAAAACAAACAAGCAAAAAAAAAAGCTTTTTGGCTTAAAAGTTTCCCCGATAAAGAAGTATTGCCTAGGGAAAAAGATGGTGGGAAAAAGAAACAGCATCTGGAAATTCTCCCCCAGACGTTTCCTTCTTTCCTGAAAGATTTCTCACTAATTTGTAAACCTCTTGAAAGAATTCCAAGCAGAAATCTGATGGATGCCTCTCAGCTTAATTTGCAAGTTGAGTCCGTGATTGCATTGAGATGCAGGACTAAGTCAAAGTTTAGCGTCACATCTGCAGTCCAGATTTCCCTTCCTTCTCCTCCACTGTGACTTCTAGAAGGCAATTAGAAACATTTGCTTCAGCCTTCAGTATAACCCCAGTATTGTCATACCGCGGCATTTGACTGCTTCAAAACTTGTCGAATTCAGTACTCAACGTGTTTCGAAGCAGAAATCTTGTCACGGTGCTTGTCTTTCTCTTGGTAGTTGATGTGCAATGAAAAACTTGCTGGTATCGGCTGCCTTGTGACTTGCTATTTCTTCAGGTTGAAATAGCAGGTCACGTGGTAAGTCATGTGGTTTTTCTCGGAGTGCGTTGTTTTTAGTATTCAGCACATCTTCCGGAACGAACTAATGACGAGAACCTAGGTACCACTGTATGTCATTTCATCTGAATGAGCACAAATCAGCCTGGGCAAAAACAAAATAAAACATGGTTGGAATGTTAGCATGTTCAAGACATACGCCAGTTTAAACTCTTCATAGTTTTTCCTATTCAGATTAAACCAGAAACAGATTAAACCAGAAACAGCAGATAGCTGAGAACATCAGTGAATTGTTTAGGCAAGAAAAACAAAATGCACAGGTACAGTATATGTGGTACCTTGCTCAACAGTAGTAACTGGGAGAGGGATCTAGGAGTCCTAGTGGACAACCATTTAAATATGAGCCAGC
Organism: Diadophis punctatus similis; assembly: GCA_023053685.1. NCBI lineage: Eukaryota > Metazoa > Chordata > Lepidosauria > Squamata > Dipsadidae > Diadophis > Diadophis punctatus. The sequence continues at coordinate 191,090,718 of JALIGW010000003.1, forward strand.
AGTGTGCAGCAGCTGCCAAAAAAGCCAACACAGTTCTACGCTGCATTAACAGAGGGATAGAATCAAGATCACGTGAAGTGTTAATACCACTTTATAATGCCTTGGTAAGACCACACTTGCAATACTGCATTCAGTTTTGGTCGCCACGATGTAAAAGGATGTTGAGACTCTAGAAAGAGTGCAGAGAAGAGCAACAAAAATGATTAGGGGGCTGGAGGCTAAAACATATGCAGAACGGTTGCAGGAACTGGTATGTCTAGTTTAATGAAAAGAAGGATTAGGGGAGACATGATAGCAGTGTTCCAATATCTCAGGGATTGCCACAAAGAAGAGGGAGTCAAACTATTCTCCAAAGCACCTGAGGGTAGAACAAGAAGCAATGGGTGGAAACTAAACAAGGAGAGAAGCAACTTAGAACTAAGGAGAAATTTCCTGACAGTTGGAACAATTAATCAGTGGAACAACTTGCCTCCAGAAGTTGTAAATGCTCCAACACTGGAAGTTTTTAAGAAGAGATTGGATAACCATTTGTCTGAAGTGGTGTAGGGTTTCCTGCCTAAGCAGGGGGTTGGACTAGAAGACCTCCAAGGTCCCTTCCAACTCTGTTGTTGTTGTTGTTGTTGTTGTTTAAATCAATTATATATGAATACTATGTATAAGCTGCATACAAAGATAGTACCCAATCTATGACCATAATGGCGATTGCCAATTAGGGTTGTAAGTTGTGACGGTCATAAAGTGGCTCATCATATGACTGACGACTGATTTTATGACCTTTGGTTACGTTGGTTGTTAAGTGAGTGTTATGGTTGTTAGGCAAACCCATTGTTTGCTAAGGGACGTTTTGCCAAAAATCCGGAAGAAAATGTTGGTTTTCAGCAAAAAAAAATTGTGAATTGTGGTCACACAGTTGTAAATGCGGGCTGGTTGTCAAGCATTGAAAATATGATTACATGACTGCAGGGGAGGGACAGTCCTCAGAACTTCTGGGTCATAAGTACATTTTGGGGGAATCGGTCATATTTTCGAACATTTGCTAAGCAACCAATCATACTGTATGCATAGTTTTGGAGCCATGGAGTAATTTAAAGGGAAAATGATATGTGTTCTTTCAGCAAAGGAATTAGAAATGATCAAATGTTCACCACCATGCAAAATCTTAAGCTTGTAAATTGTTGATGATGATGTTATCCGTTCAGTCGAATCTATGAGCCAGGTCTCTCCACATCTTCCGATCTTGCACTATTCTTTGAGTTTTTTCTATGCTCTGGCTGATGTCAGCTTTGATGGTGTCCAGCCGTTTTGTTCTTTGGTGGCCTGGTTTCCTTTTACCACTAACTCTCCCGAACATAATCTCCAGGGAATTCCCCCGCATGACATGGCCAAAGTAAAGTGAGATGCAGTTTCATGATTTTGCTTTCTAGTGACATGTCTGGAATCCAGTATTTCATTCTTAGTCACCCTTGCTGTGTTAATTCCATGTAAGCAGTAGTGGGTTCCTGTCGGTACGGTTAATAGCTGTTGTTCGGCGCAGAGCCGAAGACGCTGCTGCTGTTCGCGTTGCGGGGGCTTTCCCTGGGCGCTGCCGCCGCCCGCATGGATGCCGCCAATTGCGTTCTTTTGCCCTCTGCACATGCGCAAAGGGTTCTGCATGCGCAGAGGGCAAAAGAATGCAATTGGCGGCGTCCATGCGGGCGGGGAAAGCGCCAGGGGAAAGCTCCCACGCCGTGAACGGCAGCAGCGTCTTTGGCTCTGTGCCGGACAACAGCTATTAACCGTACCGGCAGGAACAGGCAGGAACCCACCTCTGCATGTAAGGCAACACATTGACAATTTTGTATCCAGAACTGCAGTATGTAGTTCCAACATAGATGGACTAGATCAGTGTTTTGGAACCTTGGCAACTTTAACATGGATGGACTTCAACTCCCAGAATTTTCTTAAGCAAGCATGCTTTAAGATGGGTGGACTTCACCTCCCAGAATTCCACAGCCAGCATGATTTAAAATGCATGGGCATTGCTGGCTGGGGAATTCTGGGAATTGAAGTCCACATATCTTAAAGTTGCCAAAATTGAGAAACATTGGATTAGATATCTACTGTTGCTGGAGGCTGAAGCTGAGACAATCACTAGGAAGTAGCCAACCTAAAATTACAGGGAGGGGTAGCATTTAAGGAGCTACTTAAGACAACAGAACCTTAAGGGTCTGGCCCTCATCTGTAGAGAAGCTCCAGAGAGAACTAAAGTTCGAGAAGTTTCAGTTGTAGTAGATAGATAGATTTCTGGCAAGGACCCAAACTGAAATTGGAACTTGATTGACTTGTCTTCGCCAGGAAATTTCTAATTTAAATTTCAAAGCCGTGTCATAAATGTTTGACTGCAGTTGAGTAACTACCTAGATCTGTTTAGTATCAACAGTGTGCAGGTTAAACTAGGTGGTTTATTTCAAAAGCACTGAGAAGTGATATGGCCATTACTTATCTAGCAGTTGTACAAAGCCTTCTCTATGTAAAAGCCAGAAACTAGACCCCACGATTCAATTTTATTGCTTTCCAATAAAGCCATTTTTATCTGGAATGGAGGGTGGATATTGAGATATTTCACCATTGCAAATCACCACTCTTGGCATAGACAATGGGACCCAGAAGAAATTTTGCTATTATACCTATCTTGCACCCTTAGTTTGGATTTGCACTGCATTTGTGCAGCACTGGGTAACGCTGTAGAGTTGTTCTTTCCCTGTAATTGCAGAGTCATGATGATGATGAGGATGAGGATGAGGATGAGGATGAGGATATCCATTCAGTCGAGTTTGACTCTTGATGACTCTATGGGCGAGGTGTCGCCACATCTTCCAATCTTGCACTAGTTCTTTGAGTTATTTTATGCTCTGGCTGGTATCAGCTTTGTTGATGTCCAGTCATCATGTTCTTTGGCAGCCTAGTTTCCTTTTACCACTAACTGTTCCCAACATAATTTCTTGCATAATTGCTAAGAGCTGTGGTGGCTCACTAGTTAGAATGCAGTACTGCAGGCTAATTCACTGCTCACTCCAGGAATTCAGTTCTGAGTGGCTCAAGGTTGACTCAACCTTCCATCCTTCAGAGGTTGGTAAAATGAGGACCCAAATTGTTGGGGGCAAAAGCTGACTCTGTAAACCGCTTAGAGAGGGGTGTAAAGCACTGTGAAGCAATATATAAGTCTAAGTGCTATTGCTATTTTTCCAGTGATACTGCAGAGTATAAAGGGCAAACAATAAAACCACCTGCAGGAAGTCAAGGGACATGTGGACAAATCACAAAAGCCAACAGCATTGCTTTTCCTTCCCCTTAAATTTGGGAAGTTGCATATATTGAGCAGTTTATTTTCATATCTGGTACAGATAGTCCTTGACTTATGACTGTAATTGAGCCCATAATTTTAATTATAAGTCACAAAGGTTCTTTGGCAGCCTGGTTTCCTTTTACCACTAACTCTTCCCAACATAATTGCTTTCTCCATGTGACCAGACCAATTTTACTACCTTTTTTTCTGGCAGTCATTAAGCAAATGTCATTAAGTGAATGCCACAGTAATTAGGTGAACCTATTATTTACTACCGAATGGCTTTTGCTGGAAACCGGAAGTAAATGTCGGTTTCTGGGAAAACATCATCAATCACGGTGACGTGGCCATTGAACACTGCAAACAGCTATAATTGAGGGCTGGTTATTGAGTGCCCGAAATGTTGTCACATGACTGCAGGAGGGACAACTATTGGAACTTCAAATTCAGGTCATAAGTAGAGTTTGGTGGGTCCGTTGTAACTTTAATGGATCATGTTGTAAGGAATATCCTTCTGAGTTCAGTTCCAAGTGGGGAAAAAGACACTGGATTCATGGAAGTTGCTTGGAAAGAAGGTTTAATGGTGGACAGGAGTACATGGCAGGAGCCCCTGTACAGAAAAGGTAGATTACATGCTTCCAGATGTGGGTGAAGAGAAAAGAGAAGGGCAAAATGCTGGGAGTTCCTTGCTTTATACTCTCTCTTGGGCCCCTCCCTAACTGTTTCCTGTTCCTATATAGAAATGTATTCCATTGGCTGTCAGATTCCCAGGGGCATGCTGGGGCAACTCTTTTGGGCTGTCCTGAATCCCAGGGGCATGGTTGATGGAGTCTTACCAGGTCCCACATGGTGTTATGAAAGGGCTTTGGGATTCCTATTATGGTTCGTTGTTATGTAGAAGACTGTTTCAGGCTAAGTGGGAGGAATGTGGCAAGGGTGGGGGCAGGGAGCTGCAGGAAGCTGCTTTGTATTTAAAACATGTTTCTCTTTTCCTCATTCAGGGAAACATATTCTTTCCTTTTTCAATATTCCTTAGGATATTTCATTTTTCTAGGAGCTAACTTCCTACAATCACTAAGCAACCAGTCATAAGTCGAAGACTACTGATACCTAGTTCTGCAGCTCTGAATGAAATGTCTATGGAGATTCTCTATCGTCCAGGTCATGGTTGCCCCAAGGGTGCTTTTTCCAAAGGCAACTAGACTTTTTTTTGGTTTTCCTTGAAGACGTTTTGCTTCGCATCCAAAAAGCATAGTCAATTCTGAAGGAGCTTCTTGGATGAGAAGCGAAACGTCTTCAAGCAAAAACAAAGAAAATCCAGCTGCCTTTTGAAAAACCACCTTTGAGACTCTGAACGAAATCCACTTTGGGTTATTGCTCTAAGATTCTCCAGGCATTAAATTTATTGTGCTTGTCCGAAAGCTTTTGTGGAGATGGAAAACACTGCAAAACCAGCACAGTAGGACCATCCTTCCATATTGGGTCTTGTTTAATCTTTGACGATCCATCATTCTGCCTTTAATCAATTATTCATTTGTTAAGAAGAAGAAGAAAGGTCTACAAGTTGTGCTGGTTTTGGAGAGATGCCTGGGTAGACATCTCACTGTCGTATTATTTTTGGATTGAAATGTAAATTTGCTTTCCAAGACAAAATATGAACAGATTCTTTTTCTCTCAAACATTTACAGTAACCATTTCTGTTCTTGATGAGAAGCTGCCTACACATTCACTGGCGTGTTCCCAGGATTAATCTTTCCCGGGGCCAGACTTATGCTAAAAAAAATCCCTCCTTATTTGTTAACATGGTACGTCATCTGGCATGAGAGCTGAACGCTGAAAACAGTATTGCCTGGAAAAAGAGCATTTTGTTAAGTGGAGAGATAAAGCTAATTCAGCTTGTATGTGGATTCTTGCAGATTTTAGGGATTAGGAAAGCAACGCTTGTGGAGGGGAAGCCAAATTTGTAACGTGGCATTAGAGGAACATGGGTGGAGGAGAGAAGAGTAAACCTTAAGAATATTGCATGTTATTTTTCAAACCAAACCCTTGTGTACAACTGGAACAAATCAAGTCAATAATGTATAAGTAATAAGCATTAAGTTAGGTTTCCCAGTTAAATAAAATGGTCTCTCGTGGTATACAAAGGCTGTCTCCTAGAAACCAGAGATGTGTAAATGGGAGTGATTAGAACTTAGGAGCAAGTATTTGATTTGCTCATTGGCTGGATGGTTTACAGGAAGTTCCTATAGCTCAGAGCTATAATAATCCTTCTACAGCATTAGCCCTTCAGATTTAGGGATATCTGAATTTTTTCCTAAGCTTATGGACATTCCTTTGATTTCTTTCGAAATTCCAAGCTTGCAACTGAGGACATTCCTCCCTCCAGTAAAAGTCCACCAAGTTTAAATTGTACAGGATCCCTTGACCCAATCCACTGATCTTCAGGAATTTCTCTTTCATTTGTTTGCCTGAAGATATTTCCTAATTATTCACCCCGGCCACCCCAATATCCTTTTATTTCAGGAATATTGATGAAATGTTGATGACAAGTCAAACCTTAGACATGTGTTTCAAATGTGTGTTCAGATTTGCAACTCCTACTATCAGAGGTGGATTCCTCCAGGTTCGGACCAGTTCGCCCAAACCGGTAGCAACCCGCTGGTGATGTCACGGTGATGTCACGGAACCGGTTCGGTCGGTGCAGGTCTGTGGGCGCCGACATCTTTTTTTTTAAAAAAATTTGAATTTAAAAAACATTTTTAAATTTATTTATTTATTTTTTCTTCTGAGCATGTGCAGAAGCCAATTTTCCGGCACTGTGCATGCGGTCACCATCTTGTTTTTGGCTTTTTTTAATTTTAATTTTTTGTTTGATTTTTCGGCACTGCGCATGCACGCGCGTGCCCATGAGGCGCGCCCACACGGCACGGGAGGAAGCGAACTGGCAGCGAGGTAAGTTAGAACCCACCCCTGCCTACTATACTAAAGCTAGTACCATCGATTATGATAGTTCTTCTGTAATGATTACAGTTAATCCTCGGCTTACAACATTTGTTTAGTGACCATTCAAAGTTACAACAGCACTGAAAAAATTACTTACGATGTTTTTCACACTTGCAATCATTGCAGTATCCCCATGGCCACGTGATCAAAATATGGATGTTTGGCAACTAGCTTATATTTATGATATTCACAGTGTCCCAGGGTCATGTGATAGCACTTAGCAATAGCACTTAGACTTATATACCACTTCATAGTGCTGTTACAGCCCTCTCTAAGCAGTTTACAGAGTCAGCGTATTGCCCCCAAAATCTGGGTCCCCATTTTACTCACCACGAAAGGATGGAAGGCTGAGTCAACCTTGAGCCGGTCGGTATCGAACTTCTGGCAGTGAGCAGAGAGTTAGCCTGCAATACTGCATTTTAACCATTGAGCCACCACAACTCATATGTGATTACCTTTTGCAGGCTTTTGACACCTAAAGTCAATGGGGAAGCCCGATTCACTTAACAACCGTATTACTAACTTAACAACTGCAGTGATTCACTTAACAACTATGGCAAGAAAAGTCATAAAATGGGACGAAACACAAAACTCATTTATCAACTGTCTTGTTTAGCAAAGGAAATTAGGGGCTCAACTGCAGTTGTAAGTTGAGAGCTACCTGTCATTCTGGTATGGTGCTCATATTGCCCATCAATGTGGACACAATACAAAGACCTCAAATCCTGCTCTGCTGCCTCATTGTGGTTGTGGGGGGGGGGTGTTCCCAGGAGGGATGAGTAAAGGTTACTGAGAATTTAAGCCATGAGTATATTTTACCAGAAGGATCATTTTAGCTGAATATCACAGACTTTGTTTTCTTCAAACCACTTCCTCTAGATCAGGGGTGTCAAACTCGATTTCATTGAGGGCCGCATCAGGGTTGTGCTTGATCTTGGGGGGGGGGCTGGGGGACGTGGCCAGGGTAGGCATGGCCAGATCAACATCACTCGTGTCGGGGGTGCCTGTGGTGGCCTGAGCGCTCTGCCAGCGAAAACGGGCTCCCAAGCTCTGTTTTTGGCTGCGATGGCCTCCTGTAACCCTCTGCCAGTGAAAACGGAGCTTGGAGGGCTGCGGGTGGCCCTGCCAAGCTCCATTTTCACTGCCAGAGGCACCGTGGGCTGGTCCTTCACTGTTTCCAGGGCGGCCCCACAGGCCAGATCTAAGCACCCCGTGGGTCGGATCCGGATCTGGCCCGTAGGCCTTGAGTTTGACATCCCTGCTCTAGATGTTCAATGAAGAACTGAATGTTGCCTCAATAGGACACGCTTGCTGGTTTCAGTGTGGTTACTCTTAGTTGCATACCTGCTTCAAGATATGTGAGTTTTCCTCATGAGAATTATAAAAAATGAAAGAAATGTCTTAATGAAAGAAATTGCATTAACAATCAACAACATATCATCCAAGAGCTTAAGGATGCTTTAAATAGGAAAATTTGATCTGTGCACTCAAACCTCCCCGTTACTTAAAATAACACACAGGGAATAGAAATACCAGTAGTTAAAATCAATATTATTATAAGCTTTCTGGAATAAAACCTGCAGTTTTATTGCATGGTTTGTACTATCCCATATGAATTATTTTATGCAAAGTCATTTTACCTGTCACATTGCAACGTTATCAACCATCAGAAAAATTAGTAGCCATACAAATGTACTCAGGGATAAGGGGAGTTATATATGTTTGTTCAATTAATTTCTTTTTAAGAATTTGATCTCCTGGCTTCTTTCCACGATAAAATTCCAGCAAATTAAAAACATAACGTCATGTGGCCTCACTGAACCTGGTGCTTTCCAGCTGTGAGGCAACTACAACTCCCAGAATTCCCAAGGTAATAGCAACACATCTGGAGGGTAGCAGGCTTGGGGGGGGGGATATAAACAGGTGTATAGCATTCTCTACTCCTAAAAAGAACATTAAAATGTGGAACAGTACCAGCAACCAATTTCATGGAAAAGAGTCAAAGTTAGGAAAAGCATTAACATCAAAACATTTAGTCCAGTGGTGGGTTCCTACAGGTGCGGTCCCCTCTATAGCACCGGTAGCGGCCTGCTGGTGACATCACAGTACCGGTGCGGTCGGTTGCCGGTGCCTGGGTGCCTCCATTTTTTAAATGCACTGCCTTCCTACCCCACAGTGAGTCCAAGCAGGGGAGGATGGCTGAGGGAGCGTGTGAGAAGCTGAAAGAATGGGCGGCAGGAGCTATCTCCATTCCCCTCCCTTCAGCAGTCCGAGAAACCACGAACGCGCAGTGATGATCCTAGGCATTTTTGCACGTTTGAGGCTTCTCGAGCTGCTGAGGGGAGGGGGAATGGGCAGCAGGACCTATCTCAGTTCCCCTCCCTTCAGCAATCCAAGAAGCCACGCCCACCCGGTCACATGTCCGGCAAGCCACACCCACAAAATAAGCCACGCCCACAGAGTGGTAGTAAAAAAATTAGGAACCCGCCCCTGATTTAGTCATAGGGATGTATTTACCAACTGTGTATAGAGATGGTGACCCTCATTGCTCAGGAATCCTGTATGCAATTTGATGGAGCATGTTGATTTTGCAGATATGGGGATCCATGTAGGAAGATTTTCAATAAGGTTGACTCAAAACTCTGCAATTACGATAGGATAAAGAGGCAAGGATTGCTAAGGTGTTTGGGGGAAGCTGCCATTTTATCATGATTCGTAGACTTGATAGATTGTAGGGCACAGGTATGGCAAATAAAGACTTGCCATTGTTTGCAGATGTTCATTATCTCTTCTGTGACCCCCACAAGCATTCATAGAGTTGATGAGCCCAAAATAAGCCCTTTAAATAAAGTTTACAGAGTAATAGATTTGGAAGGGGCCTTGGAGGTCATCTAGTCCAACCCCTTGCTCATGCAGGAAACCCTCTACCATTTCAGACACATGGTTGTCCAATCTCTTCTTAAAAGCCTCCAATGTTGGAGAACCTACCCAAGTTAAAATTATGAAGGTGCTTCGGGGGCAAAATTAGAGCGTCCTCTTAATTGGTGTCTGTGGTGGCACAGTGGTTAGAATGCAGTACTGCAGGCTAACTCACTACTCACTCCAGCAGTTCGATTCTGACCAGCTCAAGGTTGACTCAGCCTTCCATCCTTCCGAGGTCAGTAAAACGAGGACCCAGATTGTTGGGGGCAATATGCTGACTCTGTAAACCGCTTAGAGAGGCCTGTAAAGCACCGTGAAGCGGTATATAAGTCTACGTGCTATTGCTATTCCTCAGTTGTGTCCTCAGATAGATTATAGCTTTTATCTTCTTACAGAGTTTGGCACTTGATATATTATGCACAGCCTTCTGTAAGTAACCTTGGGTCAATAAAAATGGTTTATTCCTGATGCAGGACTTCTCCGTATTCATATCCCTTTCTGCAAACTTACTTTCTTTTCACAGATATGTACATCCAGAGGGTCTCCCATCAGATTATACTATAACTTTTCTCTTCCGCATCCTTCCTGAAACACCTCTGGAACCATTTGCTCTGTGGGAGATTTTAAATGAAAGTTATGAGCCATTGGTTGGAGTTATTTTGGATAGTAAGTATCTGTGGTTTGGGGTTGTCTGTGATTGATTATTTCCATCTGGAATTTTTTTTTTTTTGCATGTTATCAGCAAGAGATTTATGAAGTCATGATTGCTGTTTTCTTTTTCAAGGGATCTGTTTTTCCTGCCCAGTTTTTCATAAGCTTCTCTACTAATTTATTTATGTGCTATATCTTATTTATAATACGATATGTGAGAGTGCCAGTGTGGTGTGATTAAGATGCTGGCCTAGAAACCAGGAGACCGTGAGTTCTAGTCCTACTTTGGGTATGAAAACTGGCTGGGTGACTTTGGGCCATTTTCTTTCTCTCAGCCCAACCCATCTCATAGGTTTGTTGTAGTGGAAAGAGTACAAGGAGGAACAAGTATTATGCATGCTTATTACCTCGAGTTACCTATAAAACAATAAAGGCAGGATAAAAATTTAATAAAATGTTTAAAAATCATCTTTTCTCATGGAAGGTATCTAAGATGACGTAGCTGTAGGTTCCCTATATGTCACTGTTTGGCCAGGACTGTCCACGTTTATCACTTATATCTGTGTATCCTTCAAATCTCATTGGTTTAAAAAAAGGAGCAGGAATTTAATTAACCTCAATTTGCTTGCATAGGGATAGAGCAGAAGTGTCAAACTGGATTTCTGTGATGGCCAGATCAGCATTGTAGTTCTCCTCCATGGGCCGGCTGGGGTGTGGGAGAGAGACTGGATGGACAGCCACCTGCAGCACTTTGCCTGCCAAAATGGGGCGTCGTGGGACATGCGCCGTCCCCCCTTGCCCCATTTTGGCTGCCGCGGGCTGGTCCTTTGCTTAAAGTGACCAGATTTTTTTTTTAAGCAGGACATTTTTTAAAGGGGGGGCGGGGCCGCCTGGACGTCGCCATTTGAGTTTTGCGCATGCGCAGAACGCTGCGCATGCGCAGAGGGAAAAAGTCAAGAGCTGAGTACGGGGCACGGGGCGGGGCAGGCAGGAAGGAGCGCCGGGCTGCAGGCCGGCAGCGGCGGAGGGTCGCTTGAACTCGCTTCCTGCCGCGGACCGCGTTCACGCGCAGCGGCGGCGACAGCAGCAAGCCGGGAGCGCTCGCCCGGAATTGGAGTCAGCGAGCAGCCCAGCATCGGGGCTCTTCCCCCGCCTTCTCCATCCTCCAGGGTTGCCACTGCGGGGGTTCCGTCTCTCCGGTGGTGCCTGCGTTGGAAGGGAAGGGGGGGAAAGGCGGCCTGCGGGGCTTGGCACGGCTGGGAGTTGCGAGGCGGCGTAGCAACCGGGCTGTTCCTCTGGGTGTGCTAAAGTGCTCGAGTTTTTTCTCTCTCACACACACATGCACAACCTTCCAACGACCGGGAAGTCGTGCTGGGAGATCCAGTCCGACCCGGTCGTTGGAAGGTTGTGCATGTGTGTGTGAGAGAGAAAAAACTCGAGCACTTTAGCACACCCGGAGGAACAGCCCGGTTGCTACGCCTCCTCGCAACTCCCAGCCGTGCCAAGCCCCGCAGGCTGCCTTTCCCCCCCTTCCCTTCCAACGCAGGCACCACCGGAGAGACGGAACCCCCGCAGTGGCGACCCTGGAGGATGGAGAAGGCGGGGGAAGAGCCCCGATGCCCAGCTGCTCGCTGACTCCAATTCCGGGCGAGCGCTCCCGGCTTGCTGCTGTCGCGCCGCCGCTCACCCTTCAACAGCCAATCAGCGTGGGGCGCTGACAGCAGCGACGTCATCTCTCCGCGCCCGCCTTGCAGAGAGAAAGGCATGGGTGGGTGTTTTAAGGTGACCAGACGTCCCGATTTTGAGAGGGCCTGCTGCTGCTGCTGCCCCTGCGGCTGGGCCCAACCTGGCCGTCCTCGAGTGCCTGCAGGCCGATTTTTTGAAAGAATGCCCTAGTCGTGCATTATTTCAAAAAATCGGGACTTTTTAGAGGACGGGCGGGACGCGGGACAAATGATGAAAAAGCGGGTCTGTCCCGCCAAAATCGGGACGTCTGGTCACCTTACCTTTGCTATTATTTCCAGGCCGGCCCCGCGGGCCAGATTTAAGCACCCCGCAGGCCGGATCCGGCCCTTGGGCCTTGAGTTTGACACCCCTGGGATACAGGAAGTGGATTTAAATAGCTTCCCTTTCGCCTGTGGGATGCTCAGATTTAACTAATTTAAATCCCCACATTTTTGTCTAGGAAAGCAGTTTATCCACCTGTCAAAACTCCCTCCCCTTTTGCCTATACAGGTTGCCTAGTTTTGGGAATGAGTTTTGATGAAATATGGAAGCCTGTGCTTCTCATTGTCTCCTTGGCCAGCTGGCTGATCGTGACTTTTACTTGAAAATATGATCAGCCAATATATAACCTTAAAAAGAAAAAGTAGACAGTTGTCTGAGCCTTATTCTCTCATACACTGTGCAGATGACGGCAAAACCTTGACTTTCTTCAATTATGACTACAAAGGGGAATTCCAGACGGTAACCTTTGAAGGGCCTGACATAAAGAAAATATTTTATGGGAGTTTCCATAAGGTGAGACACTTGCTGAAATATGCTTCAAGAAGATCTTTAAATATATATATACTGTATATATGGAGATTCTCAATCATCCACATCATTGTTGTCCCAAAGGTGCTTTTCCAAAAGGCAACTAGAATTTCTTCTTATTGTTTTTCCTTTGAAAACGTTTCATTTCTTATCCAAGAAGTGAACTGAAGAAGCTTCTTGGATGACAAGTGAAATGTTTTCAAAGGAAAAAAAAAACCCAAGAAAGTCAGAGTTGCCTTTTGGAAAAAGCACCTTTGAAAAAATCTTTAAAAATATTTTAAATACAAAGGAACCAGTTTTCCCAATATTGCTCTATTCTCCCAAATTTATGAGGATTCAAACTTGTAGAGCAAATATACAAAAAAAAAAAATGGTTTGGAGTCTTCATATGATTTATTAGTGTCCCTTTTGTGGCCTCAAGAAATATCCGAATAAGTAGACCTAATTAATTTTTTTTTGGGGCTGAGTCCTCTGATAAACAGATTCTTAATTTCATTTATTCTCAGACTGTTAAAAATGATGTCACTTTGAAAGCTGCCAAATTCTGTTTCAAGCTTATATCATTGCAAAAGAGTGAAATAAGACAATTGTTGTTTAACTTGTCTAGAAAGAAGAGGAGCAATTTGGCAGCTATCTAAATGTTTACACGATTTTATACCACTCTGTTTTACATTCTAGCAGAATAGTTTTCTCCGGGGATTAGTCTTCAGCATTTAATATTTCAGTCCTCGTGTAGTTATATATTGTTTTGTTTTGTTTTCTTTAATTTAATTTTAAATTATTACAACTCTGCAAATTGCCAATGTACAAAAAAATTGAAAAAAACAACCCCCTACAAATGAGAAGCAGTTTGGTCTAATGGGGAAGGCAACAGGCTAGAAATCAGGAGACCGTGAGTTCTAGTCCCGCTTTAGTCATGAAAGCCAGATGAATGCCTTTAGGCCAGTCACTATCTGTTAGCCTAACTCACCTCACAGGATTGTTGTTGTGGAGAAAATAAGACAAGGGAAGGTGTATTACAGAGGTCTTCAAACTTGACAACTTTAAGACTTGTGGACTTCAACTCCCAGAATTCTCCAGCCAGCTATGCTGGGTGGAGAATTCTGGGAGTTGAAGTCCACAAGTCTTAAAGTTGCCAAGTTTGGGGACCCCTGGTGTATTAGATATGTTTGCTGCCTTGAGTGATTTATAAAAATAATAAAGGTAAGATTTTTTAAAAAATATAAACAAAATTATATTGGAGAACTTTCTCTGTTTCTGGAGTGACGAATAAAGTTGATGTGGTTCTTGCTTTTAGAGTGGCTTGGGGCAGCGGTGGGTTGCTCTCTTACCTTGCTACCGGTGCGCTGCGCATGCATCACCATGTTTTGTGCGTGCAAGTGCTTGTTATGCGCACGCGCCCCCTTGTGTGACTTTGATTCCGCGCATGTGCGGAAGCAAAAAATCACCGAAATCTCTCGCGCGTGCACGTCCCCTCACAAGATTTTGCTTCTGCGCATGCGCAGGAAGCAAAAAAAGCCCAGAAATTCTGAAAAAAAGATGGCGATGCGCGACGGACTGGTGAAGATGACGGACCGGTGTTGCACGCAAATTGCGTAATCGCTTGGCCGCTACCGGTGCGGTAGAGTGGACCGCACCGGTAGGAACCCACCACTGGCTTGGGGGCATTTCAAGGGTCAAAATGAAAGTCTTAAACCTTAAGATGCCATCTATTTTTTTCCTCACCCCATTTATCCCTCAATCCTCAATCTTCAGTTAGGTCTTTCTTAGTGATACACAAGTTCTCGCCTAGCTGCAAGATGGAATTAGTGGCCAATGGGTTACTTGAGGAACGCAGGACAATGCAGCCCTCCATGCCTACAGAAACTTTACAAAACAAATAGCATGTCTGTGAATTGCATTAAAAGGATTACAAAGAGCCCCTTTTTTTAATGCAAGTCATTTGGCTCCCTTGTTGTGTATTAAAACCTCCTTCTCCTCTCCCAGCTGCATATTGTTATCAGCAAAACCACCGCTAAAGTAGTGATTGATTGCAAGGAAGTGGGTGAGAAGATTATCAACGCAGCAGGAAATATCACTTCTAACGGGATAGAAGTACTGGGAAGAATGGTTCGATCAAGAGGACCAAGAGACAGTTCTGCACCAGTAAGTAAAGGAGCTGAGATAAAAGTGGATGATTATTCAGAAAGGGCTCATTTATTAATTAAATTGATACACTGGCCCATCTTGTTGTCCAAAATCACTTTGGGAGGCTTACAATATAGTAAAAATAGAGATAGAAACACAATTCTAAATATAAAAAGAGATTAAATTGCAAAAAATTAAATACAGACTAAAAACCATAGACTCCAGGTGTAAAAGAGGTGGTGCCTTCTCTGTCATCGTACTAACCACCTACAGCCAGGTTTTCAGGCCCTTCCTGAAGTGCAGAAGGGTAGTAACTTGGCGGCCTGGGTCACTAGAACTGGCAGCGACCGAGGCCTGCCATGTCCCTGAGCCGGTTCTCCCAGTGGCGCCATAGGCACCGCCATCTTGTTTTTAGCTTCTGCGCATGCGCAGAAGCTTTTTTAAAGTACTGCGCATGCTTGCAGCGCATCCCTGAGCGAACCGGCAGCAAAGAACACCGGAACCCACCCCTGGTAGAAGCCATAGCAGAAAAGGGTCTTCTCCTAATCCGTGCCAGCCCAAATTCCTTGGCTGATGCGGTTTGAGGTAGGCCTCTTCTGCCAGGACCAGTGGGGCAGGCCAGTCCTATTGGGGCAAGATGGCTCCTCAGTTTATTTATTCAGGGATTGATGTAACCCCTTCTGTAACTAGACAGCAAAGCATTAATTCAGCTATGCCACCATCCACTTCATTCATTTTAAATCTAATGTATGTTCCTCCACTTTGTCAAGGCATCTTTGTGTTGTGGTCAAATTCTAGTGGGAAAAGTCATTTGGGTCACTCTCTGGGAAGTACTTGACCATACTGAACTCTTGAGACTTGGCCTGCACTTTTATCTGCTTTCCAAAATGACATTTCCCAACAAGTTAAGAGAAGCTCTTCCAGAGCATTGTTATGATTATCTAATTAAGCAAGAGGAGAATTTAATAAGAGAGAAGAGGTGGATTTAATTTTCAAAGCTGGACAATCTGGTCATGTCCTTTGAACTCTCTTGACCAAATGAGGTTCTTAAACCTAATGGACTTCAGCTTGCTTGGCCTGTGAAGTACATAGTTGCCCTCCCTCCACATAAAATTATGTGCTTTGTACAAAGAAGTGTTTTCAGACTCCTGACTTAAGCCTGGCAATTAATGTATCAACTCCTATAAGACAATTGAACCAAGCAACCTCTGTGGCCATGTTCCAGCAGAGAATGACAAAGGCCATCTTGTAAAAAGTTGCAATTGAAGGGTGCTTTGTAAGAAAATGAAAGGAAAGGAACGATGGCTTTTGTTTGGAAAATCATGGTTGTATGCATGAGAAGTGGTCAAGTGAACTATACGCCCACAGGAAGCAAAAAAACAAACAAAAAAAAAAAACAGTTGCCTGCAACTGAATTGGTTGATGGTTATGTACGTCCATAAACATGCATTTTAAAACAAATAGAAGCATTCTTTTCGCAAATTCAACTTTAACAAAGTCTGTGCTTTTGATTAGGTACAGTGCATTTTTTCAGGAAATTATGTCTTGATGCTATCTTGTGGTCCATGAGGCTAAAACATCAAGAATGCTTCAGTTTCCTCTGAAAAATGTTTTATATACAGTATACACACACACAGTGTGTGTGTGTGTGTGTGTGTGTGTGTGTGTATGTGTGTGTGTGTGTGTATGTGTATATATATATATATATATATATATATATATATATATATATATATATATATATATATATATATATATATATATATATATATATATATATATATATATATATATATATATATATATATATATATATATGTTTTCTGAGGTTTTCGCGGGTGTTTGTATGTAGGTCTTTGGGTATTCGGGTTTCCTCCCGCGTGAAATTGGAAGTGACACTTTTGTCACTTGACACTTCCAATTTCACGCGGGAGGAAACCCGAATACCCAAAGACCTACATATATATATATGTGTATATATGTATATATGTGTATATATATATATATATATATATATATATATATATATATATATATATATATATATATATATATATATATATATATATATATATATATATATATATATATATATATATATATATATATATATACACACACACACACACACATACACATACACATACACATACACATACACACACTGTATATATATATGTATATATACTGTGTATGTATACACACACACATACATACATACATACATACATAGATACATACATACATACATAGATACACACACCATATCTGGCACCATGATAGTAAATTTGGAAGTTCTTTTTAGGTGGCAAAGCACAACAGAAGTGATTGCAAGCATGCATAACTTGAACCTTGATGTACTCCACAGTGTTTTTGAGACTTGGCAACTTTAAAATGTGTGGCCTTCAAATCCCAGAATTTCCCAGCTAGGGTGATCAAATACAATATAATAAAATTGTTAATAATTCTGCTGTAGTATTTAAGCCATCAGGCTAGAGTTGTGTTATTGCTTTAGCACAGTGATTCTCCACCTGTGATTCACAAACCTCTGGGGCTGCGATGTCATCACAGGGAGTCCGTGAAGGCTTGAAAAAAATGTTATGATTTAAATCTTGGTGGTCCATGGCCACAAAAGATATTTTGGGTCCGTGGTGAAGAAAAGGTCGAGAACCACTGCTTTAGCACAAAGCCACCTGATAACCTTGGGCCAGTCATTCTCTCTCAGCCCTAGGAAGGAGGCAATGGTGAACCACTTCCGAAATTTGGACAAGAACACTGCAGAGACGTATCCAAGCAGTCTTTAAGAATTGGACACAATTGGATGCAAGCAAAACCATTGGTTCATTTGGAACGGGCCAATATACACATTTCAAGGAATACATTCTCTGTGATATCCAGTGTTCCCTGACCATGTCCTCTCTTGAATTTAACTGAACCTTGTAGGAGAGTCCTCTTTGGGGATGTCTGCAAACATGGCAAAATGAATTATGCTAGTATATATTCTTAATTTAAATTTCGTTCCTTGAGGCATCTTTAAAGAAACTCTGTGTTTGTTCTGTTGGAAATGTTGCATGAGAGGTGAATTGGCAGTTGGAGATTTATGAAGAATTGTTTATTTCAGAATGAGGAAATAAATGTAAACGCTATGGATTCTCAACAAATATTTACATCTTTATATACCTTTTAACTCTGATTTTGGACTTGATTGAAGCAACATGGGTAACAGTTATTGCATTGTTCTCAATATAACAACGTTATGACATTTGTAGGATTAGGTACCGGAGGTGAAAGAGGAATTATTTTGGGAAACAAAGATGAGTTTGCTTTCATCAGCATGATTGTACAAGTACTCCACGACTTACAACAGTTCATTTAGTGACCGCTCAAATTTACAACGGCACTGAAAAAAATGACTGATGACCATTTTTCACTCTTACAACCATTGCAGCACCTCCAATGATACGTGATCAAAATTCGGACACTTGGCAACTGACTCATATTTATGACGGTTGCCGTGTCCTGGGGTCAGGTGATCACCTTTTGCGGTCTTCTGATGAGCAAAATCAATGGGGAAACCAGATTCACTTAACAACCGTGTTACTAACTTAACAGCGGTAGTGATTCAATTAACAATTGTGGCAAGAAAGGTCATAAAATGGGGCAAAATTTGTTTAACAACTGTCTCACTTAGCCACAGGAATTTTGGGCTCAATTGTGGTTGTAAGCTGAGGGTTACCTGGATCGACCAGAAATATTTTTCCTGGAAATAATTTACTTTTTAAAGTAAAAGATGGGTTGCTATAAGCATGAGTCTAGAGCAGCGGTTCCCAACCTTCCTAATGCCGCGACTCATGCCCCGCCCCTGCGCCCCCACCGCGACCCATCCTGCCGCCGCCATTTGGCTTCTTTTACCCTCTGCGCATGCACAGAACGCTTTGCGCATGCGCAGAGGGTAAAAGAAGCCAAATGGCGGCGTCCGGGTGAAGTCTCCAGATCCGGGCGAGGTCTCCGCTCACTTCGCATGTTGCCTCTGGGAGCTTTTCGAGCCCCGTCGCAAAAGGTGTGCGTGACTTCGGCGGGGCCGGGACAGGCAGCTGCCTGGAGAGAGCCATCCCCTTCGCAGAGTCTCTCCCGTCTACCTGTAGCGTTCGGGGCGAAGGCGATGGCTCTCTCCGGGCAGCCGCCTGCCCCAGCCCCGCCGAAGTTGCACACGCCTTTCACGACAGGGCTCGAAAAGCTCCCAGAGGCAACATGCGAAGCAAGCGGAGACCTCGCCCAGATCTGGAGACTTTGCCCGGACGCCGCCATTTGGCTTATTTTACCCTCTGCGTATGCGCAGAACGCTTTGCGCATGCGCAGAGGGTAAAAGAACCCAAATGGCGGCGGCGGAGTGGGTCACAGTGGGGGCGTGGGTTGTGGGGCACGATATGGCCAGGCTTGTGGCAGTGGGGGGAGCTGAGGATACTGGGCCGACCCCTGGGAAATGGTCATTCGACTCCCAAAGGGGTCGCGACCCCCAGGTTGGAAACCGCTGGTCTAGAGACACATGAGTTTCTTTAAGTCTCCATTTGGAGGTCACCTTCAGTTCCAATTTTGGATAAATTTGGGCAGATTTTAAAATTTTTTTATACAACCGTATCTCATAGGCAAGCATCCAGTTCATGGTTTGGTAAGTTAAAAAAAATAAGAACATGGGTGATTATTGCCTTCAGTTTTTATTATGTTTTTATTAGATGGTGCCTAATTATTTTGGATTTTTTTTTCCTTCTTAACCAGTTCCAACTGCAGATGTTTGATATCGTTTGTTCCACTTCATGGGCCAATAGAGATAAGTGCTGTGAGCTTCCAGCTTTGGTAAGATGTTACCCATTAAGAATACTTATTTAGTCATTTGCAATTCAATTATAATTATGCCTGGAAAGGTCTGCTAAAGAGGATCACGTAACCAGCATCCAGAGTATCCTAATTTGGAATATACTGAAGATAACACAACCTTTGTTGTTGTTGTTGTTGTTGTTAGAGAGACGAAGAAGGCTGCCCTGCCCTTCCACATTCTTGTTCCTGCTCTGAAGTCAACAAAGGCTCTCCTGGACCCCCAGGACCACCTGTAAGATTTTACTTTATTGGCATTTCACTAATGTCTCACTTCAAGTACTCCCAGGTGGCCAAGTATCAAATTTTATTGGATAGATTGAGATCGTAGCTCGGTGATGCGAAACCTGCTAAAATCTACCTTCTTTGTGGGCCGAGAATTTAACACATTGAATTGAAATAAGGACTACTACTGCTCTGAAGTAGAGTTTGTATTGAAGAGCAGCTGTCGTTTCCCACTAGCTTGGGTGGTAACCTTTGTACATCTGAAAGGCACTGAGATACAAAGGATGTGACATTTGTGTGTTTCACATATAAGGTTTCCTGTTTCTAGATGTTGCTTTGAAATAACAGTAAATATACAGTAAGGCTTCTTTGCTCTTGTTCCATTACTTAAGAGTGCTGGAAACTTTCCAGGTGTTTGTTTACTACTGATGATAATCAAAGCTTCAAGCTATTCCATCTTTCTCTACTCATTTGATGCTTGCTGAAAGAAAAGGGAAGTGATGGAATAAATGTGGTAGATCATTGGACCACCAATCAATTCAATTTCAGTGAATCGGACATTGGGTAGGACCCAGGGGCGGGTTGCTTACTTACCGGTGCCGGTGCGCTGCATGTGCATCTCCACATTTTGGGCGCGCACTTCTGCGCATGCGCGGAAGCAAAATCTCACCAAAATCTCGCAAGGGGACGCGCGCATGAGTGAGATTTCGGCAAGATTTTGCTTCCGCGCATGCGCAGATGCAAAATCGCCCAAAAATTCACCGAAAAAGATGGTGACGCACGGGATGGACCATCGGAGACGGCTCCGGAGCAGTCGTGCGCAAATTGCACAATCGGCTGCTCCCTACCGGAGGTACGTACTGGACAGCTCCAGCAGGAACCCACCTCTGGTAGGACTTTTGAACAATAATGACCATGCCTAGAAACATCCTTAGCATTTCTCTCTTCCCTAATATATCTTCAAAATATGTTGGATTTGTATTTCATCTATATTTTTTTAAAAGCAGGGGTGTCAAACTGGTGGACACACGCAGGCCACGCCCACCCCAGCTCCTTGAAGGGGGAAAACGTCGCGTTACGTCTCATGTGATGCGGCGAGTTTGACACCCGTATTTTAAAGCAAGCATAGCCTTGCTAAGTGTCACAGGAGTAAGACAGAAATCTACTCTTGGGCACTTACTCAAGTGTCACTCATCTGCATCGTTGGCTTGTTTCCAAAATGAAGAAAAGTTGAAGAATGAATCAGAAATGACATTTTTACAGAAAATTCCCAATTGGCTTTGTGAAGGCCAAATTCAGATTGCGTTTTTTTAAAAAAAGAAAAATAGGAATATTTGAGGATGAGGACGAGTTATGGGTAGAATAGTGAAATATGAATTGTGATATTTATTGGGAGGAGGAGGGAGATAATGGTTGATGAATGGCGATGATGCCCTCAGTATTGGTGAATTCGACAACCAGACTTAGAACCAAACAGAACTACTATGAAGCAATAGCATCCTTGAGAAATAAAAGTTATTTTCAGTAGTACTGAATTCTGCCTGTTGGAAAAGAAACTGAGATAAGTTAAAAGATTGCTGTTTGGCTAAAACTCTGAATAGGGACTTTCTTGAGTAGGAGATATAAATACATTGCAACATTGAACAACAGGACTTACTTGATTTTCTTTTAATCTTAAATGTGTTTGATAGGGAGGTCCAGGTCTCCGAGGTCCGAAAGGAAGCCGTGGTGACGATGGGCCAAAGGTAACTGGCCAATGCTGCTTCCTTCTGCATGATAGTCTGTGTATATCCCAGCCCACATAGTGATTTCATTGTCTATGTAAAACGTGACCTATGTTTTGTCTTATCTTTTTTAAAAATAAATATTATTGGGAGAAAAACAATTTTTTGGGGGGGGAACCAGGAAAATTGCTAAAAAAAGGGCAAGGATTTCTGTAGAATGGGTAGAAATCATGGCATCTTCTGTTACTCCTAATTCAACTTTATTAATTTCTACATTCAATTTAGAGCTTTACAAAGAAGTTTCTTTCTTAAACTTTCTCCATCACGTTAAGTTACTCTGTTACATACCTGTACTTGGCACCAAAGTGGTGTGAAAGGTTTCAGGTATGCCAACGTTTTTGTGATGTGTTGTTTTTATACAATTCCTACAACCTATATGCCCACCCATAAACACAAAACCACCCATAAACAAGACTTGGAGTGTCCAGTAGATTGCACCGCCAAAAATATCTGAGAGTGAACAATGTACAGTTTTTTTTCATTATTTTTATATTGTGTTTTGTAAACATTTCTGAGTCGCATAACCATAAAAAGCTGGAGAAAATATGTTAAGTAAATAAATAAATTGTGTACTGCTACATTTTGAACATGGATTTTGTGATGATTTTCTAGGGACCTGATGGCCCTCGAGGTGAAATTGGTACTCCAGGCCCTCAAGGGCCTCCTGGACCACAGGGGCCAAGCGGACTTTCAATTGAAGGACCTCCGGTAGGTTTATTATTATGCTTGAGCAGGGGGTTGGGCTAGATGACCTCCAAGGTCCATTCCAACTCTGTTATTCTGTTAGATACTTCTTGTCCAGTTGCTGAGGAACACAAGCAGAAGAGTGTTGGCACGTCTTCGACATGCTTCTGGCAGCATTTTTTTGATTAATAAATAAATATGGTGTCAGAACTAGGAAATTGATTTAGATGGGGCTTTAATCTGATCCAACAGTGGTCTCCTTTTTCATGTAGTTTCAGCCATGGCAATGACAGCCTAGGGCCGTGATGGCGAACCTATGGCACGCGTGCCACAGGTGGCACACGGAGCCATATCTGCTGGCACGCGAACTGTTGCCCTAGCTCAGCTCCAGCACACATGTGCGCGCCGGCCAGCGGGGAGGCTCTGGGAAGGTGTTTTTGGCCTCCAGAGGGCCTCCAGGGGGCGGGGGAGGCCATTTTCACCCTCCCCAGGCTCCAGGGAAGCCTCTGGAGCCTGGGGAGGGCGAAAAGCGGGCCTACCCAGCCCACCGGAAGTCGGGGAGTGGGGGAGGGTCGTGCGCACATGCATGGGGGCGGGGCAGCGCAGGGGTGTCACTCACGCATGCGCAGGGGTTGGGGGACATGGGGGGCATTGAATTATGGGTGTGGGCACGTGCACATGAGCAATAGCGCTCGTGCGCGCGCTTTTGGCACCCGAGGGGAAAAAGGTTCGCCATCACTGGCCTAGGGGATTTTATAAAAAGCTTGATCTAGAAAAAGTAGCACCAAAAGTGATATCCTAAAAAGTAGTATCATAATATAATAAGGGTAAGAAAATATTACCACTAGAAAAAGTTGAAAGGATCACGTACCTCGGTTCTAATTTACATGAAAGCTGGAACCTGACCACTGAAGTACAAACAAGGATAGAGAAAGCTCGAACATCATTCTTCAAAATGAAAAAGATCTTCTGCAGTCACGACATAAGCCTAAGACAAAATCAGGCTTGTCAGATGTTACATTTTTTCTATCCTGCTCTACGGAGTGGAGAGCTGGTCTCTGACAGAAAACCACTTGAAGAGACTAGAAGCATTTGAAATGTGGATTTACAGGCGGCTGTTACGTATAAGCTGGGTTGACAAAATCACAAATGAGGAGGTGATAAGCCACCTGGGAAAGCCAAGGGAAATCATCAAAACCATAAAAAAGCGAAAGTTAGAATATTTTGGACATGTGATGTGACACCCAGAAAAATACAGCATCCTTCACTTCATCCTCCAAGGGAAGATTGAAGGCAAAAGAGGTCCAGGCAGAAGAAGAACAGTATGGCTTCAAAATGTAAAGGACTGGTTTGGACAAAACTCAGCAACACTTTTTTAAGCGGCTGTTGATAAAAATAGGATCACCAACATGATCACCAACTTCCGAGGAGACGGATATGGCAGAAGAAGAAGAAGAAGAAGAAGAAGAAGAAGAAGAAGAAGAAGAAGAAGAAGAAGAAGAAGAAGAAGAAGAAGAAGAAGAAGAAGAAGAAGAAGAAGAAGAAGAAGAAGAAGAAGAAGAGGAGGAGGAGGAGGAGGAGGAGGAGGAGGAGGAGGAGGAGGAGGAGGAGGAGGAAGAGGAAGAGGAAGAGGAAGAGGAAGAGGAAGAGGAAGAGGAAGAGGAAGAGGAAGAAGAAGAAGAAGAAGAAGAAGAAGAAGAAGAAGAAGAAGAAGAAGAAGAAGAAGAAGAAGAAGAAGAAGAAGAAGAAGAAGAAGAAGAAGAGGAGGAGGAGGAGGAAGAGGAGGAGGAGGAGGAGGAGGAGGAGGAGGAGGAAGAAGAGGAAGAAGAAGAAGAAGAAGAAGAAGAAGAAGAAGAAGAAGAAGAAGAAGAAGAAGAAGAAGAAGAAGAAGAAGAAAAATATGTTTTTTGATTCTCCTCTTCCTATTTTTCTTTATAATTTTCGGGCTGTACCAGCAGATTGCTTTCTTCTCTCCTTCCCTCTAGCAAGATATAGAGACACAGATATGGGAAGGTAGAGGCAAAGAGGAACTAAAGAAAACCAACTCTGTGGTTAAAAGTCTGCTTGTGTAATGGATGTAATCTATAGTCTGCCCAACAACTGTAGATCAGAACAAGCTAAAATTAAAAAAGAATTGGATGCCGTGGTTTATGGATTTAATTAAGGGCTATCCCACCCTTTCTTCCATAGTTGTAAACTTTCTTAACATAGTCTCATAAAAGCAATGTTAGAATTCCTTTTTTTCTCCCTTCTCCAGAAAGAAATCGGCAATTAATTGTTTTGTTTGGATAAGAAAAAAGGAAGGCAGTGAAATAAATAATAAAGAGCATTTATTCATTTTCAGGGACCAACCGGAGAAAAAGGAGAAAGGGGAGAAATTGGGCGTCCAGGTCTTCAGGTAACCATTGGTCTATGCTGGTCTAGAATGGAGTTACTGCAACTACTCAATCATTAGATATTTCAGTGCTGTATTGTTATTATTTATTTATTAAATTTATATACCGCCCATCTCACTATCTAGAGCAGGGGTGTCGAACTCAAGGCCCGGGGGCTGCATCCGGCCTGTGGGTTGCTTAGATCTGGCCCGCGGGGCCACCCTGGAAACAGCAAAGGACTGGCCCGCAGTGCCTCTGCCGGGGAAACCGGAGCTTGGGAGGGCTGCAGGCGGCCCTCCCAAGCTCTGTTTAGCTTGCAGAGTGTTTCAGGAGTCTGTCACAGCCAAAAACAGAGCTTGGGAGCCCGTTTTCGCTGGCAGAGCGCTCGGGCCAACACAGGCGCCCCCGACATGAGTGACATCAAGCTAGCCACCCTCATCCTGGCCACGCCCACCCTAGCCCCCCAAGGGCAAACACAACCCTGATGCGGCCCTCAATGAAATCAAGTTTGACACCCCTGATCCAGAGTGACTCTGGGTGGCTTACAATGCAATAAAAATCGAAGTATAAAAGTTATAGATGTAGGAACAGTTACAATTACAAGAATTAAATTGACCAAAAACCACGGAGCAGAGATAGTTCTGTTCTGTTCTGTCATTGCACCACTTATCTCCAGCCTAAAGCATCTCCATCGGGACCCCTGCCAATTGGCATAGCCAGGTCCTAAGTCCCTTCCAGAAGACCAGGAGAAGTGGGGGCAGACCTCACTTCTGTGGGCACAGTGTTTCAAAAGATGGGAGGGGGACCACAGCAGGAAAGGCTCTTCTCCTATACCCCATCAGCCAAAATTCCTTGGCTGATGGGGTCTTTCACCAGAACATGTGGGATGAACAAATCCCATTGGGGCAGGATGGTTCTTCAGATATTCAGACCTATGCCATAAAGGGCTGTATAGGTGATAGCCAACACCTTGAATTGGATCCGGAAGCAGATTGGCAATCACTGCAGCTTGTGTACCAGTGGTGTTATATGTGCTATATATCTATAATTGTCTGTACCAGGGCATTCTGAACCAACTGTAGTTTCTGAATGCTATTCAAAGGTAAAGGTCTGTAGAGATTCTCAGTCATCCAGGTCATGGTTGTCCCAAAGGTGCTTTTTCAGGAGGCAACTGGACTTTCTTGTTTTTTCTCTGAAGACGTTTTGCTTCTCTTCCAAGAAGCTTCTTCAGCTCTGACAACCTTTTCATTCCCCACTGTCCTGTCAGAGCTGAAGAAGCTTCTTGGAAGAGAAGCAAAACGTCTTCAAAGAAAAAACAAGAAAGTCCAGTTGTCTCCTGAAAAAGCACCTTTGGGACTCTTCAAAGGTAGCTCCATGAAGAGCACATTGCAGTAATCCGGATGAGAGATGACCACGTATGAGTGACTGAGCACTATCACTATTATTACTTTAATCCTTCACTAACAGAGGAATTAAGAATAGTTTTTCCATGAATTTTGTTCCTGTCAGATGTATTGGTGGCTACCAATTGGAAATTGGAGAACATCAGGGAGGTCTGGACTCTAAATTATTTGTCTTGATGGCATTCTTCTTAGGGCTATATAAATTAAATTTCAAATGAAGAACAACAGGAGGCTTTGGGGCTTGTCACCCTCCTGGGCATGTTTCTTGGAGAACTTTGTCCTTTTGTTAATGTGTAGAACTGTTACTATAAGTACTACACTCTAGTTCTCTCTGCATCCAATGTGCAGGAAGTGTACCACCATTTGGCTCAAGGTACTTGAGAGCATTATGTCTTACGTTAATGTCAGTCATGAACAAACAGATCCGCATATGAAGAATTCAATTAGTAGTTTTATTGCTCAAGCCTATACACAGGAATCTTCTCAGATTGAGGGTTTGTACCTGAGTAAGACTAGATAAGGTTTAAGGGCATGCAAGGCAGGGATTCAAATGGGATTCAAATATTTTTTACTACCGGTTCTATGGGCATGGCTTGGTGTGGCTTGGTGGGCGTGGCTTGGTGGGTGTGGCAGGGGAAGGATACTGCAAAATCTCCATTCCCACCCCACTCCAGGGGAAGGTTACTGCAAAATCCCCATTTTCTCCCGATCAGCTGGGACCCGGGAGGCAGAGAATAGATGGGGGCGGGACCAGTCAGAGGTGGTATTTACCAGTTCTCCGCTACTGGTTCTCCAGAACTGGTCAGAACCTGCTGAAACCCACCTCTGATGCAAGGTGTGTGTGTGTGAGACATCTTTTGTGCCCACGTAGGGATTCCAGACTAATTCCCAGTTTGACTCCTACCCCTGGCTTGGCTAGTCTCTCTTGAACAATTAGATAGCAAATCTGTAAGACTCAAGTAGGCTAAAGAATTGGTCCTTTAATGCCAACATCTCCTCTGTCCTCCAGGTCACCTTGCTTGTCCTGAGGATCTTCCACCTTTTGCTTGTGTCAGATCCTCGGTGTTGCAAGAAGGGGGCTTTGGAACTAGAGGTGGAAGGTGTTATCTGAGTTGGCATCCTAGCAGGTGTCAGGCAAGGGCTGAATCTTGACAGTTATAGAAGTATGGAGAATATGTTCCAAAGTTCCAGGTCTCAGCTAGTTCTCTGTTGCTAGTGGCTCATAACCATATTCTTGTCTGGTGAAAACAATTGCATGCAACGTTACCTGCACAATTCTCTGGTGAGAATGCTGGTAATGCCTCCCCATATACACCTTTGATGTCCCTGCAAGCTGCAGGCTGAATGAAACCTTCAGTTCAGACATTTGATTCCAAGGTAATTGGTTTGACTCTGCCTCAGAACATGTATCTGATGCTTCATGGTTCAATAAAAGTGACAGATGGACAGTGCAATGCCATTAATCAGTCTATATTTAGATTTATGTGTTCTTTTTAGAAATATGGATAAGTAAATTTACACTATTACTGTTGCTGTTATTAGCAGAAATGTGTATTTCAGTGTGTAATTTGGCTCTTTTTTGGGTGTTCCTCAGGGTATTCCAGGACCAACGGGGTCACCGGGACGAGATGGAAGCCAAGGTCCAAGGGTAATATGAAAGAATTAATAGTAACCATCCAGCTACTTCAGTTTGCTCTGCTCCTCCAAGACTTAATTTTACATACTGTAAACTGCTCTTACTAGGATGAGCTCACATTCTATGTTTCAATGCTATACCCAGATGATCAAAACACAATTCCTGTGTTAAGTCCTTACAAGACCCAAATAAATAGCAATAGCAATAGCACTTAGACTTACCATATTTTTTGGAGTATAAGACACACCGGAGTATAAGACGCACCTTAGTTTTTGGGGAGGAAAATAGGGGAAAACAATCTGCCTACCAGGTATTCATCTGGCTAGCTTCCTTAGTCTGGTCAGCTTCAGCACATTATTTTATCCCCTGGTTAGGACTTAAAAAAACCTTCTTCTGAGAGAATAACAATGAAAGAACCTGCAAGCCAGTAAGAGCTGGGAAGATCGTTAGCACCTGGTTAGGGCTAGAAAAAAACTTATTCGGAGCAAGTAGAGCAATGAAAAAAAATTCTGCAAAGACTTAGGGCTGGAAAAACATTCTTTGGAGAGAGTAACAATGAAAAAGCCTGCAAGGTAAGAGCTGGGAAGATCTGTTAGCACCTAGTTAGGGCTGGAAAAAAAAGCTACATTCGAAGTATAAGACGCACCCAAATTTTCAGCCACTTTTAGGGAGGAAAAGGTGCGTCTTATACTCAAAAAAATACGGTATATACCGCTTCATAGTGCTTTACAGCCCTCTCTAAGCGGTTTACAGAGTTCAGCATATTGCCCCCAACAATCTGGGTCCTCATTTTACCGACCTCAGAGGGATGGAAAGCTGAGTCAACCTTGAGCCGGTGAGATTTGAACTGCTGAACTGCAGCTAGCAGTCAGCTGAAGTAGCCTGCAGTGCTGCACTCTAACCACTGCACCACCATGTTATCATTTAGCATGACAACATCAATTCAGACAACTTCCTAGTGGTTGGATTCTCACAACCTGTTGAATTCCAAAGCACCAAAGTCCATTTTAGCTTAATCTAGCATGTTGTACAGTCCTAGAGACCTCTTATTCTTCCCTACAAGCAGGAAAGTCTAATTTAGTTCTGTGGTCTTAGATGCTTCACAGTGAATCCTGGTGAGGGAAGTTCCCGGGATGACTGACATATGTTGATTCTTCGGGCAAAGGCTAAGAATAAAAACATTTCTCAGTTCTCCTTAAGGGGACCTGCAAAGAACTGCTACAAATGTCAACTCAATTTCCCAAATTTATTTACAGTAAGAGATTGGCTGCAAAAGGCTAATTTTGGTTGAGATTACTAAATTGGAGTACAGTCATTCTTTCACAGGCGGCTTTTTATTCTTTCATGTCTGAGATGGATGTCCTGTATTTTCCAGATGTTTGGAATATAGAGGCTGGAAAAGGGGATTACTATCTCTTCCTCCAGAGCCCCAGTGGTTTTCCTCCCACTCTGGCAAATATTTTGAAATGAATTCCTGCCTTCCTTTCTCTACAGCATCTGGTGCTGCCTGAAGCGAATTACTCCACTCCATTGATGGCTTGTTTGTGTCAGCTCATGATATTGTTGTTGAGGTCTTGTCCATCCTTAGCAGGGAGCAACTGCTATTATCGAACTGAATGGAGCTTTTATCTGTATAGACATGAATAGAATTGCCTCTATAAATATTTACTCTGAAGGAAGATTCGCTTTGGTCTAAATATATAACAGTCTTCTTCAACTTTATGTTATCCAGATGTCTGGGAGTACAATTTTAGAACTGTCAGTCAGTGTGTACATACGTGTGGTGCACACCACATTTTCTCAATGAGCTTTGGGTTTTACTCTTAGGGTTTATTTTTTTTAATTTACATCTTTATTTTCTTCAAATATTCTTGAGATGGAATTTCTGAAGGCGGTCCTCGGCATACGACCACAATTAAGCCCAAAATTTATGCTGTTAAGTGAAGCATTTGTTAAGGGGGGTTTGCCCCATTTTACAACCTTTTTTTACCTCAGCTGTTTAGTGAATCGCTGCAGTTGATGAGTTAGTAACTTGGTTCTTAAGGGAATCTGGCTTCCCTGTTGACTTTGCTTGTCAGAAAGTGGCAAAAGGGGATCACATGACCTTGGGGCACAGCAACGGCCATAAATATGAACCGGTTGCCAAGCATCTGAATTTTGATCACATGATGCTGCAAAAGATTGTAGCTGTGAAAAACTGTCATAAGTTACTTGTTTCAGTGCCGTTGTAACTTTGAATGGTCACTAAATGGACTGTTGTAAGTCGAGGACTACCTGTAGGTTGCTACAGGTAGTCCTTGAGGACTACCTGAGGGTTGCTCACTTACCTTGCTACCGGTGCGCTGCGCGCGCATCACCAAGTTTCACGCATGCTTCCTCATGCAATTTTGGTTCCGCACATGCGCAGAAGGAAAATTGTGCCAAAATCTCGCGAGGGGAAGCACGTGCGTGTACGATTTTGGTGATTTTTTTGCTTCCACACATGCATGGAAGCGAAATCTCGCTGAAATCTCATGCGCCCGCATGTCCCCTCATGAGATTTCAGCGAGATTTTGCTTCCGCACATGCGCAGAAGCAAAAAATCACTGAAAAAATTCGTGAAAAAAGGCACCGGCAACCGACCGCACCGGGTCGGTAGCCTCTTGATGACGTCACCAGCCCGCCGCTACCGGTGCGATTAAAGTGGACCGCACCGGTAGGAACCCACCACTGCTTTAGGTGAATCAGAAGCTAAGGACTGAAGATTGGTCACTGAAGGTCTGGAAACATCTGGCTTATACTTCAACCTTGTTACCATCTTTAGCAATAGCTTCTATTGAGAGTCTGGTTGAAGATATAGTGACTGGCAGTGTTTAATAATTTTTGCTCTGAGAAACTGTGGATGGAGTGTTTGCTATGAAGAAATGGGTGATAGATGAAAAAGGCTGGAGGGAGAATGTTGAAAACAACAGGCAATTCATTTTTGTAGGCTTTTCTATCACATCCAATTCTTTTTCCCCCCAATTGAAATGTTATGAATAGCATTAGCAATAGCACTTAGACTTATATACCGCTTCATAGTGCTTTACAGCCCTCTCTAAGCGGTTTACAGAGTTCAGCATATTGCCCCCAACAATCTGGGTCCTCATTTTACCTACCTCGGAAGGATGGAAGGCTGAGTCAACCTTGAGCCTGGTGAGATTTGAACAGCTGAACTGCTGAACTAGCAGTCAGCTGAACTTGCAGTGCTGCTTTTAACCCTGCGCACGTGCATGCAACCCCCCGGTGCTGCCCTGTTCCCCACGCATGACCCCCCGCTGCCCCGTTTCCTGACTTCTGGTGGGCCTGGTAGGCCCGTTTTTTGCCCTCCCCAGGCCCCAGAGGCTTTCTTGGAGCCCGGGGAGTGCGAAAATGCCCTCCCCACCCCTTCGGAGGCTGAAAACGCCATCCCAGAGCCTTTGCGCAAGCCAAAAATCAGCTGACTGGCGTGCACATGCACGCTGGAGTTGAGCTAGGGCAACTGCTCATGTGCCGGCAGATATGTGGCACGCGTGCCATAGGTTCACCATCACGGGTTTAGACTCTAGACACCTCACATTTTCAAATTGCCCCCATTAAAAATCAAATTGCCCCCCTGTGGGACTTGAGGCCCCACATTGGGAACCCCTGGTTTACCTTATTAAAAGGGACTAATTGTTTTAAATTTCTTAAACAATGAATTCCCGCTCAATCCTGTAAGTTTCTCCACCGTTTGGCTAGACTTAAATGCAAGATTGCCTGTGAACGTGTGAAGATTACGTTTTATTCCAAATGTATTCAACAGACAGTGTATTCGGAATCACTCCGAAAAATCCTGCGAAGTAACAAACTTAAAGCTTTCACATGCCAATCTCAGGCACATAATGATGGCTGACATAGAAACATAAAAATACTGCTGTTCGTCTTTTAACTGTATTGTTTAAATAATTAAAAGGGATCAATTGTTTTAAACAATGTAATATAATTATAAATTATGACTACTCTATTATTCATAAAGCTGAAAGTTCTGATAATAAGAAGAAAAATGAACCGTTCTATCAATACTAATAGCATTTTAGGATGTCAAGATTGCAAGCCTAAAATTACGTAACTTGTCATCCAAAATTGAATATAACATAAAAAGACCACTGCATGTCATATTGAAGTAGTAATGTGACAATAGTTTTGGTTTGAAATGAATTACTTAATATTAAGTTCTCTATTGTATTATTATTGAGCTGTGGTGGTGCAGTGGTTAGAATGCAGTATTGCAGGCAAACTCTGCCCACTGCCAGAAGCTCAATTTTCACCGGCTCGAGGTTGACTCAGCCTTCCATCCTTCCGAGGTTGGTAAAATGAGGACCCAGATTGTTGGGGACAGTATGCTGATTCTGTAAACCGCTTAGAGAGGGCTGTAAACCACTGTGTATAAGTCTAAGTGCTAGTGACATATATTTGTCAATTAAAAAGAAATAAAGGATAGATGAAGGAAATATTTTAACTTGTTATAACTTTAAAATAGTTTAACTTTAACTTAAAAATAAACATCTTTTTAGGTTCCATATCCTGGTTTTATCCCTTGGGTGAGGCATAAAACATAGGAGTGGAGAACCTGTAGCTTTCCAGATGTTCCTAGCTGTGGTGAGGAATGGTAGGATTGTAGTTACAGCAACATCTGGAGGGTCACAGCTTCCCAATAACTGGGTAGAGCCTGTCAGTTTGCAATAATGATAGCAATGTTTGAATAATAAAGGTAGCAACGGGAATATCTATACTGTAGATATAGCACAGGGCAGTGCAAAACCTATGAAAAAAAATACTTCCCAAGCAGAAAGTTCCTTTCTTCAAAACAATAAAGCAAATATGCCTTTCTCCTGCCTTGCATGACTTTTCTCAAGCATCTCTGTGCCTAACACTTCTTTTCATGAACAGGAGGGGTGGGGGAATAAAGCTATTCATAACTTGGATTGTTTATTTGCCTACTGTCCATGACAATTAACTGCCTGCAATTTTCCATCTTCTTGGCTTTAGTCTGTCATTGAGTAATTGTGTGCAAAGCCAAGAATGATAAACAATAAAAAATAGGGTTGTGTTCTGCTAACTTTCCATGTTCTAATTGTAATAGTTTTCTTTCTTTCTTTCTTTCTTTCTTTCTTTCTTTCTTTCTTTCTTTCTTTCTTTCTTTCTTTCTTTCTTTCTTTCTTTCTTTCTTTCTTTCTTTCTTTCTCTCTTTCTCTCTCTCTTTCTCTCTTTCTCTCTTTCTCTTTCTCTCTCTCTCTTTCTCTCTCTCTTTCTTTTCCTTCCTTCCTTCCTTCCTTCCTTCCTTCCTTCCTTCCTTCCTTCCTTCCTTCCTCTTTCTCCCTCCCTCCCTCCCTCCCTCCCTCCCTCCCTCCCTTCCTTCCTTCCTTCCTTCCTTCCTTCCTTCCGCCCTCGCCCAAACTGTTCTGCTTTGCCATTTCTGCAAGCACATCTAATAACAGGGTTAAAACCCTCTTCATTCCAAACGATTCTTTTCCTAGACATGTTACACAGATGTTAAGTTTGTTCAGATGACAGGGAACTTTTTTATAAGAGTTTGTTTATTTTAAAGAAAAAAACTGGCCTGCCAGCTATGATTCTAAGCAAACTATCAAACTCTCTGTCTCAGGAATCATAGGGGGTGAGGAAGAGAAACAATTCTTTGCCATCAATTTATTCTCAGCTCAGTCATTACCATAAATAAGACATTACAATGGGTATGCATCATAAAGTATCAGCTCATACGTTTCATCTCATGACTTTCTTCCAAGTTTATGAATCTAAAACTACACTGTGAAACTTAGAATCCTTAAGCCCCTTAGCTTCAGAGGCACTTGGAGAATTAAGGTAGCTTTGTTGGCCATCCTATCAAATAACCTTCTCCTACTTGGAATGCGCATAATGTATTTGCCATCAGGTGTGGTAACAGCACTCTCACATTGCTAAAATCACTTGAGTTCTAACACTGATCTTACTTTCAGCTCTGTGAATGAAGGGCACCCTGCCCCTTTTAAATCCGTGTTATTGTGGCATATGATTATAAAAAAGGGCAGGGTTTCAATTGCCTGGCCACGCCCACCATTTTCAATTGATTGATCCCACCCACTCCCCGCCATTACAGGCAACATATATATTTTAAATGTGTCCCAAGGTGCTTTTTCAAAAGGTGACTGGGCTTTCTTGTTTTGTTTTTTTCCCCTCCTTGAAAACTTTAGCTTCTCGTCCAAGAAGCTTTCGAAGCTGCAGAACTGAAGAAGCTTCTTGGGTGAGAAGCGAAACATTTTCAAGGAGGAAAAAAAACAAAACAAGAAAGTCCAATTGCCTTTTGAAAAAGTACCTTTGGGACAGCCATGATTGAATGATTGAGAATCTCCATAGGCATATTTTAAATTTGGTGTCTGTGTGTGTGTGTGTGTGTGTGTGTGTGTGTGTGTGTGTGTGTGTGTGTGTGTGTGTGTGTGTGTATGCGTGCACATGCATGCTTTGGTGTAAAAGGAATGCCATGTGAGAAGCAACATCAGAATGTGCAGTATGTGGAACAGGCAACTTCATAGTCTTAAAAGTAGCAGTTCTCCAGTCAACTTGAGCAGGAGTACCGTAGAAGGCGGCAGAAACTAGAGATGAACAGGACCACTTAGACATGGAGTCTATCCTCTTGTTCAGAGTAGGAATGCAGATTAATCTGTATCTGGCCTCCACTTGAACACTTTTAGCAAAGGTGTTGCTAAAAGTTGTCTTCGCCGTTGTCTTCACTGTCATGTCACTAATACTATTACAAACTGCCCTGCTGTAACTTTTCTGGGATTAAGTTTTGAACTTGGAAGAATAAACAAAGAGAATTCCACATCTGTTATTTATCAGAACGTGGCAATATGGATTCATTCCCTAAACCACTTTCCAATTAATCTCCTTTTTTAGCACACACGCTCACACAGCAAACCCTGAGAAGCAGGACTACATAGTCTATGCAAAGGTGGAAATGAAGTGTGTGTGTGTATAGCACAGTGATGGCGAACCTTTTTTGGTTCGCGTGCCAAAAGGGGGGGGAATGCGGGGGATCACGTGTGTGCGTGCCCACACCCATAATTCCATGCACCCCCACGCATGCGCGCATGACCCCCCCCACTCCTAGCATGCAATGGCACGCCCGTTTTTCGCTCTCTCCAGGCTCCAGAGCCTTTCTAGGAGCCTGGGAAGGGCGAAAACGGCCTTCCCCACCCCCTCTGGAGGCTGGAAACAGCCTGTTTCCTGACTCCCAGTGGGCCCAGAAGGCCCGAAAATCAGCCGGCCGGTGCGCACATGCGCGCCAGACCTGAGCTCGCGTGCCCACCGATATGGCTCTGCGTGCCACTTGTGGCACCCGTGCCATAGGTTCGCCATCACGGGTATAGCATATGGGCATAGCAGAAACAAACCATGAACGACTCAGATGCAGCAATTCCACACTAGCTATATTCAATCAAGAACATCTATGAGTAACTCCAAAAGTAGAACATTTGGTTTAAAGCAGTGGTTCTCAACCTTCTTAATGACACGACCCTTTAATACAGTTCCTCTTGTTGTGGTGACCCCCAAGCATAAAATAATAAAATTATTAAGAAACTCAGGGGTGGGTTCTAACTTACCTTGCTGCCGGTTTGCTTCCTCCTGCGCTGTGTGGCCACACCTCGTGGGCACGCATGCACTTTGCGCGTGCATGCATGCGCAGTGCCGATTTTAAAAAAAAATTTGCAAATAAAGCCAAAAACAAGATGGTGATGCATGCGCAGTGCCAGAAAGTTGGCTTCTGTGCATGCTCAGAAGTTCCCATGGTACAGATATTTTTTTTGCAGTAGTCTATTTGTATGTGGGTGTACGCTCCTGGAGATGGATAGAGGAGCGGTGTCTCGGTTCCTAAGACCATCGGAAATATGTGTTTTCCGATGGTCTTAGGCGACCCCTGTGAAAGGGTCGTTTGACCCCCAAAGGGGTCACGACCCACAGGTTGAGAACCGCTGGTTTAAAGCATAAATGTGAATTTTCTTGTAAGTACTACAGAAATCTTGCATAGAAAGTGTCAGGTGCAAAAGATCAAGACCACACAA
This sequence comes from Diadophis punctatus similis, assembly GCA_023053685.1. NCBI lineage: Eukaryota > Metazoa > Chordata > Lepidosauria > Squamata > Dipsadidae > Diadophis > Diadophis punctatus. The sequence continues at coordinate 191,126,359 of JALIGW010000003.1, forward strand.
GTTCCAATTAAACTGATTTATTACTAATCATTAGTAATTAGTAATTTATTATTAATAAATCATAAATAGGCACAAGAATCTATTCAATTAAATAAGAGCCAATGAATGGTGTTAAATAAGAGCCAACGAATTCATGGGAGGTTGGACTTTGTTTGTGACTGCATAGGGATTCTAGGCTGATTCCTCTTTTGCCTCTGCCCCAGTTTTTGGCACTCCTTCTTCTACAAACAGCCATATAAATGTGAGTAATACACTTTAACCATAGGAACTAAGTTTAAAAGGTTTCCAAAAATTCTACAACAATCATCCATTTTATTAGTCCAAATCATTTATTGGAATTCTCCACCATTATTTATTTTTGATGATTTTAAGCAAAAGGGAACAGATGACAATAAGTTTAGTTATTTAGCTTTATATAGTACTATATCAGGGGTGTCAAACTCAAGGCCCATGGGCCAAATACGGCCCGGGGATGCTTAGATCTGGCCCACAGGGGGCCCCTGGAATCAGCAAAGGACTGGCCCGCGGTGCTTCTGCCAGCAAAAATGGAGCTCGGGAGGGCTGCCCTCGCGAACTCCATTTTTGCTGGCAGAGGGTTGCAGGAGGCTGTGTCAGCTGAAGACAGAGCTCGGGAGCCCATTTTCACTGGCAGAGAACTCGGGCCACCACAGGCACCGTGACATGAGTGACATTGAGCTGGCCATGCCCACCCTGGCCACGCCCACCCTGGCCCCTCGAGATCAAACAGAACCCTGATGTGTCCCTCAATGAAATCGAGTTTGACACCCCTGTACTATATGTATATGAGAATTAATACAAACTTTATATATATGATATGGCTAATTCTTTTAAACCGTTATAATGAGCAAAATAGTAATCCAAGTATTTTCATGTCTTTTAGGGCCTGACAGGCAAAGATGGACCAAATGGACCTCCAGGTTCCTCAGGACCAGTGGTAAACACAATCGTATTATTCCATTCTTTTGAAAAATGGTTAAAAACTTTGAATGACAAAAGGGGAATAAGGAATATTTGTTAACTTGCTTTCATTGCTAAATAACAAAGTTAATTCATCAACTCTGGGTTTCCCAATACAATGGCTGAGAATGCTCATGTACCCACAAATAATGTGCCTCTTAAATAACTATACTTTTAAAAATATCTAATTAAAAATATAGAGAGTTTTATCTGCGAAATAAAGTGTATACCTTTATTTCCAAAAATGCTTCTGGATCTCAAATGAGACTTGAGGTCTATTTTAGAAAATAGAAATGATGGATGTATTGGAAACTTTATGTCTTTAAAAGATCATGAATCTCTGAACTAATTTCAATCATAACATGCAACAGCTAAAACCCTGAGTCAGTTCCAAAGATTAGGGAGTTAGTCCCATCTTTGGCATACAACGATCCACCTAATGATCAGTGATGTCATGACTCTGGGTTTCATTTCTGTTTTTTTCCATGGAACTTCCATTTCCATATATACGATCTAGTATACGACCCTCACTCTGTCAAGGACCTTGGAGTACTCATCTCAAATTATCTAAGTGCCAGAGCTCACTGTAACAGCATTGCCAAAAAGGCATTAAGAGTTGTTAACCTAATTTATTTATTTTATTTATTTATTTCGTCAAGCATGTATTAGATAACAGATATAAGTATAAACATGATTATGAATACATGAAATGGATACGAATAAAAGGGAATATTAGGACAGGGACGGTAGGCATGCTGGTGCGCTTGCGTAGCTTCTTGTCCCATAATATTGAACTGCAAACTAGGACATGCAAAACTTTTGCTAGACCAATTCTTGAATACAGCTCATCTGTCTGGAACCCGCACTGCATAACGGACATTAATACAATTGAACGAGTCCAGAGATATTTCACGAGAAGAGTCCTCCACTCCTCTGCTCGCAACAGAATACCTTATGCTACCAGACTTGAAATTTTGGGTTTAGATAACTTCGAACTTTGCTGACTTTGGTCCGACCTAAGCATAGTAGATAAAATTATATATCTGACAGGACAATGGGGAATGGAAGGATTTATATTCCTTGCAGACAGCTGGTAATCTGCATCCTTTTAGTGGGTCGTAGAATGGTAATGGTGTGGGAGTAGGAATGGATTTTCAGAGGAAAAATTGCAGACCACAGGAACCAGGAGCACTCCTCAGATGACCCTGAGGACACAGATAAACCTCCAAGTGCTTCAACGACCCTCTAAAAGGATGCAAATGACCAGCTGTCTGCAAGGAATATAAATCCTTCCATTCCCCACTATCCTGTCAGAGCTGAAGAAGCTTCTTGGATGAGAAGCGAAACGTCTTCAAAAGAAAAAACAAGAAAGTCCAGTTGCCTCCTGAAAAAGCACCTTTGGGACTGGAATAGCAAATATTTTAAAAAAAACTTGCTTCTTTTAGTTAATATAGCCAATTTCACCCATTTTATTTTGCCTGGTTTACTATAATCAGAGTTCAAACTGTAAGAAAGGGAAATCAGGTAATATATTTGCAAACAGTTAGAACTGTCCAGATCAGTCTTAAGTAGTATTCTCCAGAGCACCTGAGGGAAGGATGAGAAGTAATGGGTAGAAGCTTCTTAAAGAGAGATCCAACTTGGAAATAGTTTGAAAAGTTTGCTGAGCAATAACTTGGTTGGTAGATGAGACTTTATCTGTGCTTCTGCAGGGATGATTTGCATTTGATTTACCAGTGGAGGAAGTGCATAGTTAACCTCACCATGACTCATCTGCTATCTTTCTGATTCTTGGGCCAAGGTGTTGGAGAATGTCAGCAAAGTTTCAAAGCACAATTATATATAAACAGGATGTCTGAACTTCTATTACTTTATTGTTTTCTCTATGCAGGGAATACCTGGTGCTCCAGGTGCCCCAGGAATAATGGGTAATATTGGCCCACAAGGAGATGCTGGACCACCTGTAAGTAAAAATCCATCATACTCACTCTCACTCTCTCTCTCTCTCTCTCTCTCTCTCTCTCTCTCTCTCTCTCTCTCTCTCTCTCTCTCTCTCTCTCTCTCTCTCTCTCTCTCTCTCTCTCTCTCTCTCTCTCTCTCTCTCTCTCTCTCTCTCTCTCTCTCTGTGTGTGTACAGATAGTCCTTGACTTATGACCATAATTGGGACCGAAACTTATATCAGCAAGCCATATTTTTCAGAGTATAAGACGTACCGCAGTATAAGATGCACCTTAGTTTTGGGAGAGGAAAATAAGGAGAACAAAAATCTGCCTCTGCCTCCCAGCAATTTGCCTCACAGCAAACAGCAAACAGCACAGATGATATACACTGTTTGCTGTGCATTTCTGTGCATGTTGCCTGGCCCATAGAAATAGCACAGAATTGGAGAAATGTACATTATGGCAGTATATTAATGCCAGAAAGTTTCCTTAAATGTAGCCACACTAACTCCTCCCAATTATTTCAACAGATTGACTCCAAACATGACTAAGTCAAGGTTTAACTCAGCTGCCTTATCTTAATACTAAAACAGGACACTGTTACATTTCAGATTATACTTGTACAAGTTAAAATTGATGTGGCTTTCTGGAAGTATACATTATTCTCTGCTATTTAAAAGAAGATACAATAGCACTGGGCCTCTTCAGATCAAGCATTTATTTTAAAAAGCTTCTTCATTTTGTTAAGTTGTGTAGAACAATAATAAAGCAGTCTTTAAAAAATAAGTCTAATTTGAACATTCTATAGACATTTATAGTTATTGACTTACCTCCTTCATCCAGTTTCAGCAGTCTGATAAGCACAAGAAAATAAAAATCTGCCTCTGCCTCCACCTCCCAGCAATTTGCCTCCTTGCAGCTTTAGTTTCACTTTCAGTTTAGCATGTGGCCTGCCTGCAACTTCAATCAGCTGAGGGTCAGGAAGCTGATAATCAGTTGCTTGGCTTACCAGGCTCTGTTCTGTTTGCTGCAAGGAGGTAAATTGCTGGGAGGCAGAGGCCAAAGGGTGGGAGTGGCTGGGTGGGGCTACATTCAGTGTATAAGACACGCCCAAGTTTTCACCCTCTTTTGGGGGGTTAAAAGGGCATCTTATACTCCAAAAAATACGGTATGTGGTTGTTAAGTGAGTTGTGACTGATTTTATGACCTATTTTGCCATGGTTGTTAAAGGAATCCATTTTTCCTTCATTGACTTTGATTGTCAGAAGCCCTCTGGGAAGATCACCAATGGTGATTATGTAACTCCAGGGTGCTATAACTGTCATAAATACATGCCAGTTGTCAAGTGCCCAAATTTTGATCACCTAACCCAGAGAATACCGAGATGGTCATAAGTTAAGACCAATGATGTCACTTTTTTCAATGCCATCATAACATTGAACTATCATTAATTGAATGATCAATTAAAAGAAATAATAATGGCTAATTTACTTGTATATTGTGATATATAAGAGAATAGTTCAATCAATATTTTGTAGGTCCATCTTTACTTGATGGACCTCCTCAACTATGCCTTATAAATGTAATCCTTATGATGAATATGCTGTTTGCCTTCCACATGACAAAATTGGCTAGGATGGTTCCTAACTAATTGGATGCTCCTCAAATCATCAAGCAAATGTCTTCTCAAGCAGACACAAATTACAATATGGTAGGAGAACTCAGAAATTCAGGCGCTTGTCTGAGCCATTATCGTGATCAAGACTGGATCTGTTGTGTTCCAACAATTTTGATATGTGATATGATCTCTCCTGGAGACCTGGACGTTCTTTTAACATTCTCGGAGCCAAATTGGAATCCATCCTTTTAAAGGAAAATAATATTTCATATGTGTAGGGAGCAAATATTTCATTTTTCCTCCTAGCCAGGATTTTCACAAAATCATACCCTTCCCCATAAAGCAAGTAGCTTTTTTGAATGAAAGGTCCTGTAAATCTCTTCCCTGCTCCCCAATGGTAACTGTAATGTTGGTTGGGGTCAGGGGTGGGTTCTAACTTACCTTGCTGCTGGTTCGCTTCCCTTCAGGCCGCGTGGCTGCGCGCCAGTGGTGGGTTCCTACCGGTGCGGTCCACTCTACAGTATCGGTTAGGGGCCAGCAGATGGCGCTATTTGCGCTCGACATCTCCGGTGCCATCTTCACCGGTCTGTCGCACGGTGCCATCTTTTTGGGGGGAATTTTTGGGCTGATTTTGCTTCCTGCGCATGCGCAAAAACAAAAAAGCACCGAAATCGTGTGCGCGCGTGTGCCCTCGTGAGATTTTGCTTCTGCACATGCACAGGAAGCAAAATTGCATGAGGGCATGTGCGTGCATAGCAAGTGAGCGCATGCCAAAAGATGGCAATGCGCGTGCAGCGCACCGGTATCGCGAAGAAGCAGCAACCCGCCCCTTCTGGGCGTGCATTGCACACCGCGTGGCTGTGCCATGTGGGTGGGCAAGCATATGCACAGTGCCGAAAACTCGACTTCTGTGCATGTGCAGAAGCAAAAAAACAGCAAAAAACCAGCAAAGAACCAGCGCATGCACAGAAGTCAAAAACAAGGTGGCGGCGGCCATGGACCGGCACCGACAGAACTGGCTCCGTGACGTCACCACCTGTTTGCTACCAGTTCTATAGAACCGGTCCGAACCGGGAGGAACCCATCTCTGGTTGGGGTGGAAGATTTTCACCAGGATAGCTGAGAAAACTTCCACCTTGGTCTATCTCCATGTGCCTAGACAGAAATGATTTTGGAAACGCTGACATGTTTTGTAACTGCACTACCAAAGTAACGTTTACTTTGCCTCTGTAGACATTTAAAACAGCTCTATTTGAATTTTTTTCTTTGACTTAGAATGAAAACAATGGCTGTCTTCCAAGAAGTCTTTTTACACATGTTCCCCAATAGAGCAGAGTTTGAAAGCTCTTACTGCTAAGTGTGGGATCTGCTATGAACGTCTGCCTGGAATATGACAGTTCTTTGAAGCTATTATAGCAATATCACTTTAGACTCATATATCGCTTCATAGTGCTTTACAGCCCTCTCTAAGAGGTTTACAGAATCAGCATATTGCCCCCAACAATCTGGGTCCTCATTTTACCGACCTCAGAAATATGGAAGGCTGAGTCAAACCTGAGCCAGTGAGAATCGAACTGCTTGCAGTTGGCAGAATTACTCTGCAATACTACATTCTAACCACTGTGCCACCATGGCTCATATAGCAATAGCAATAACACTTAGACTTATATACCACTTCACAGTGCTTTTACAGCCCTCTCTAAGCAGTTTATAGAAGCAGCATATTCATTCTAACCCAAATATCAGCTAATAATGTAGATGGCCAGAAGCTCTTCATGAGCATATCACACCTCAGCACAAAGGTACCATACCATATCTAATTTTGCTAAACTTTGTGGTCATCTTTGAAGTATGTTGGGAAGTACGATCCCATCTTTCTTAAATAACTATTGTTGCAGTGGGATTGAAAACCCACGACTTACATGTTGCCACATTTATAAAAGCCAGAGAATTACAAAGGAGCATGGAACTTATTTACATTACATGTTGTGTTTATTTACATTACATTTTGTGCTTCCCTCCAACCCAGGGACTTCCTGGAGTAAGAGGCGAAAAAGGCGAACGTGTAAGTGCCTTAATCACAGATTTTGAAGACAGCTTCTTTATTTTTAGAAGAAAGTACTACTTTGGGAGGTGGGTTGTTCTTTTTTTCAGGGTCTGTAGGCGGCAGTCCTATGTGTGTTTATGTAGGAGTAAGTCGCATGGGCCTTGTGAGTAGACACCATTGGGCTGTGCTGCCAAGACATTTTATTTATTTATTATTTATTAGTGAGATTTATATACCACCTCATAGTGCAAGCACTCTCTAAGCGGTTTACACCATTAAGCAATGTATATATTTTACATTGCCCCCAACAATCTGGATCCTCATTTTACCTACCTCGGAAGGATGGAAGGCTGAGTCAACCCTGAGCCGGTGAGATTTGAACCGCTGAACTCAAATGATCACAGTCAGCTAAAGTGGCTTGCAGTACTACTCTCCAACCGCTGTGCCACCTGGGCATCCCAACCTTTTCCCAGTTTAGTACCCTCCAGATGAGTTGGGATTCCCAGGAGGGCATATGGGGATTGAAAATTCAAAGAACTGTACTCTCAACTCATTTGGAAGAGATCAAGTTAGTGAAGACGGATTGTATGTGAGGAAGATCTGTATTTTATGGAACTTATGGGAGCTGATGTATCACTATATCCTCAATGTACAGGGAGATCTTCAGACCCATGCAATGGTACGGGCAGTAGCTCGTCAGGTGTGTGAACAGCTTATCCAGAGTGAGTACAAGAACTGCTGTACTATCATTATTCTAATGATTTGTAGGTTTCAGCTACTAGATGTATTTGTGCATTTTAAAAAAATACATTTCTGTGTTGTTTATTGGGCCAGACCCAACTCATCACTCTGAAATCGATGCCCCCTTATCCTTCTTATTAACATAAAACTCCATCAGGATAGAGTTCTCCGATCTGATCTAAATGTAGTTCATAAAATCATATACCAAAATGTCCTTCCTGTTAATTACTACTTCAGCTTCAACCGCAACAATACACGAGCACGTAATAGATTCAACGTAATAGATTCAAACTAAATTTAAAGCGCTCCAAACTCGACTGCAGAAAATACGACTTCAGCAACAGAGTGATCAATGCTTGGAATGCACTACCTGACTCTGTGGTTTCTTCCCCAAACCCCCAAAACTTTAACCTTAGACTGTCTACAGTCGACCTCTCCCCGTTTCTAAGAGGTCTGTAAGGGGCGTGCTTAAGCACACCCCTGTGCCTACCGTCCCTGCCCTACTGTCCTATTGTCCTCTTTTATCGGTACTTTTTACTTATGTTTATACAAACTATTACTATCCTATACATGTTTGACAAATAAATAAATAAATAAATAAATAAATAAATAAATAAATAAATAAATAAATAATAAATAAATAAATAAAATAAAATAAAATAAAATAAAATAAAATAAAATAAAATAAAATAAAATAAAATAAAATAAAATAAAATAAAATAAAATAAAATAAAAAATGAAGCTTATGTTCTCTGTATTTATCTGCTTGGCAGCTCATCTGGCTAGATACAGCTCCATCTTAAATCAGATTCCGAGCAACTCGATCTCAACACGGACTATCCCGGGTCCCCCTGGTGAACCAGGACGGCAAGGCTTACCTGGACCACAAGGAGAGCAAGGATCTTCAGGAAGCCCAGGTTTTCCTGGCAATCCTGGCCAACCTGGAACACCAGGAGAAAGAGGTAAGTGGGCTACTAAGACCTATAAGGCTGGCGCTTCTCCAAAGGCCACCAAAGACAGCTACTGTTGTCTGATATTTTGGGAAATGTCCAAATGTATTATTAGAGTAGTCCTATTGAGAAGAGCTTCTATGTGAGGCTCTCTCTTCTGTGAAATAGAATTTCCATCTCAAATGTGAAAATCGTGCCTGGGTAAGTATTGTGCTCAACTTGAACTAGAATGACTCCGTTGACTTTCATCTGTCTTCAAGCGTGATATTCTTCTGCCTATCTGGAGCCTATCAGTTGTCTTCTGTTTATGAAATCTCAAATGACAGAAGAACCGATGATTTGTGGGAACCATCAGTTATCACTGTTGTTGATAGATTTGGTTACCTGCTGACTGAAGGAGAGACTACCAAAATTATTTTTGACACACAGATCCTGGGTTATATATATGCCACATATATCCAAATTACATACTTGAAGTCCAGGAACCAGAATAACTAAATAATTCACTGTGAAATAAATGGACCTTAATGTATAAAAAAGATTATTTCAGGCACAAATATTTTCCACCAGACGTCTTCTCTTTCCATTGATCTCTATCCTGAATGGAAATTTGTTCTGGGCATGTGTAGTAATATTTGTTCCTTGGGTTAGAACAGAGGTCTTCAAGTTGCCAAGTTTGGGGACCCCTGGGTTAGAAGATTACAAGGAATGTTTGAAATAATCTACAAATTTTAGTGATATCAGAAATCTACTCTACTAGACTTTCCCATTACTAACCTTTCTACCAATTCTTCATACTATTGACTAGGAATCTTGTCTATTGTCATTTTAGCTCATTGTTCCTACTCTCGAGTACTAGAAAAAATGTGCTCCATCATTTCATAAAAGCTTTTCAAGGCTGCTTCTATGAATTACCATAAATAAGTTGGAGGGACACAGAGATGTCTACAGAGTGATCGAAAAAGTCATCAGCAATCTTGTGATCAAAGCTCTGTAATGAAGGCAGAAAATAGAGAGGAAGCTGCCATTATGAAAGAGGTGAAGAATTCATAAAAAATAAGAGTTGAGGAAAGAGAAGCAAGCAGTTGAAAGCTGCTACGGCTTTAATTTGAAAATGGGATATAATGAATAAATCTAGGGATCAGGTTGGTTTACATGTGCGTATGAATAGCCTGCTATTTTAGAAATAACTGAAGTTGATAGCCGTCCCAAAGGTGCTTTTTCAAAAGGCAACTGGACTTCCTTTGTTTTTATTTATTTTTTATTTATTTATTTTTGTCAAGTACATGTTGGTAATATACTGTACATAGATATAACATTGTTTATATACATAAGCTGGGTACTGATAAGAGAGAACATAGAATAACAGAGTTGGAAGGGACCTTGTAGGTCATCTAGTCCAACCCCCCTCCCAACCAAGCAGGAGGCCCTACACCATTTCTGACAGATGGCAGTCCAGTCTCTTCTTGAAAGCTTCCAATGATGAAGCTCCCACAACTTTTGAAGGCGAGCTGTTCCATTGGTTGATTGTGCTCACTGTCAGAAAATTTCTCCTTATTTCTAGGTTGAATCTCTCCTTGATCAACATTAGGACAGGGACGGTAGGCACGCTGGTGCACTTATGCACGCCCCTTACTGACCTCTTAGGAATCGGGTGAGGTCAACAGTGGACAGTCTAAGGGTAAAGTTTTGGGGGTTTGGTGACGAAACCACAGAGTCAGGTAGTGAGTTCCAGGCATTTACCACTCTGTTGCTAAAGTCGTATTTTCTACAGTCAAGTTTGGAGCGGTTCACTTTGAGTTTGTATCTGTTGTGTGCTCGTGTATTGTTGTGGTTGAAGCTGAAGTAGTCATTGACAGGAAGGACGTTGTAGCAGATAATTTTATGAGCTATGCTTAGGTCATGCCGAAGGCGACGTAGTTCTAAGCTTTCTAAGCACAGGGTTTCAAGCCTGGTTGCGTAAGGTATTCTGTTGCGAGTAGAGGAGTGGAGGACTTTCCTTGAAGACGTTTCACTTCTCATCCAAGAAGCTTCTTCAACTGGATGAGGCACGAAACATCTTCAAGGAAAAAACAAGGAAGTCCAGCCGCCTTTTGAAAAAGCACCTCTGAGACCACCATGACTGCATAACTGAGAAGCTCCATAGACGTGAAGTTGATAGCGTACTATCACATAAATGGAATAATGGATGGAAACTGATCAAGGAGAGATTCAACCTAGAAATAAGGAGAAATTTTCTGACAGTGAGCACAATCAACCAATGGAACAGCTCGCCTTCAAAAGTTGTGGGAGCTTCATCATTGGAAGCTTTCAAGAAGAGAGTGTCAGAAATGGTGTAGGGCCTCCTGCTTGGTTGGGAGGGGGAGGTTGGATTAGATGACCTACAAGGTCCCTTCCAACTCTGTTATTCTATGTTCTAAATCTACTCTGAAGTGAATCTTTTATATTTATTTTTATTTATTTATTTATTTTGTCAACATGTGTACAAGATAACAGGTATGATATAAACATAAACAAAAGTAAAATATGTATAGGTAAATTTAGACAATAGGACAGAAGGACAGGGACGGTAGGCACGATGGTGCGCTTATGCACGCCCCTTACAGACCTCTTAGGAATGGGGTGAGGTCAACTGTAGACAGTCTAAGGTTAAAGTTTTTGGGGTTTGGGGAAGAAACCACAGAGTCAGGTAGTGTATTCCAGGCATTGATTACTCTGTTGCTGAAGTCGTATTTTCTGCAGTCGAGTTTCGAGCGGTTTACATTGAGTTTGAATCTATTGTGTGCTCGTGTATTGTTGCGGTTGAAGCTGAAGTATTCATTGACAGGTAGGACATTGTGGCAGATGATTTTATGAACTACATTTAGATCAGATCGAAGGCGACGTAGCTCTAAGTTGTCTAAGCCTAACATTTCAAGTCTGGTGGAATAAGGAATTCTGTTGCGAGCAGAGGAGTGGAGGACTCTTCTTGTGAAATATTTCTGTATGTATGTATGTAAGTATGTATATATTTCCTACATACCTACACACAAACACACACAAAAGCATACACCCCACCCCACATTTAAGTGTATGTATAATTCAGCAGCCCAAGCCAATTTAGATGCAAATGTAGAAGGTCTGGGAATAGCATTGTTTGGTTATTTTTTCCCCTTCATTTAATGTATTAAGCCTCTCATCTGGTATCCATGGGATTTGATGTCATAGAATTGGTCCTGATGAGGAAACCTTTCAGCACCCTCCAAGACCCCCCAAAGTAAGAAGATGGAAGATTTAGGTTTCTATGGGAAAGAAGTTCAAAGAGCTTCTTTGTTTGGCGGCACGAGGAAGAAAAGGGGTTGAGGTACGGAGGGACATGGGAAATTGGAAACCAGAAAGAGGCTGAAAGTTAAAATGGGAAAACTAAAGCAAAGTGGGATGCAACAGGAAGAGGGTCTAAAGCGGCATTCTATGCATAATTTATATACATATAGTTAAGCCTGAAAGATCTGACACCAGAGGGAAAGAGATGAATTGCAAAGAAGAAAAATAGCGACTTCAACAGTGGTAGTATTTCCCAAATAACCAATGCCAAGTTGGTATGTTTTCACGGAACACACTGGAAAGTTAAGTTTGCAATAAATAAGATAGAAGGACACGGGATTGAAGTTCTCCTGTTCAGAATTTATCAGCAAATTTTTTTTTCAAAGTTAAAAAAAGGAAGGCATTTTGGCAGAATTTAATTTCTCATTTGGAATGGCCGACAATGGGTAGTTCAGGCGGAGAATTTTATAGCCAGTTGTGTTGACAAAGAGGATGATCTACTTGGCAGTACAATCTGTTGCTTCTTTGTTTTTCTAACAATGGATTGGTAGACTCAGGCTACCGGATTTGGGTCGCAGAAATCCGGGCTATCACTCTGCTACCATCATAGCAATAGCACTTGGATTTATATATCACCCCATCGCGCTTTACAGCACTCTCTGAGCGGTTTACAGTATCAGCATATTGCTCCCAACAATCTGGCTCCTAATTTTATTGACCTTGGAAGGATGGAAGATTGAATGAAGCTTGCACAATGTCAGGATCGAACTACAGACTACGGGCAGAGTTTGCCTGCAATACCACCTTCTAACCACAGCGCCACCAGGGCTCCTCTGCCACCATGGCAGCAGAATTAGAGTTTGATCTATCTCTTGGTTGCCATGTTGGGATTGTTTCCAAAACTCCAGGTAAACAGTGATTTGGAGCAAGAGGATGGGACTGTTTGCAACATCTGTTTTTTTGTGGGGGAACAATGGATATCTTGAAGTTTCACAAAGCTTAAGTGGAGGTATTTGGAGAAGATGAAACTATTAGCAAGACTTAAGAATGGCAACACTTAGAAGATCAACCATATGCATATTTTTTCACTTCCACATGTGATTATGGGGACATTTAATAGAGGTCTACTCTGGTTCAAGAGCTCCAGTTTGATCTAATGATTTCTGGACAAGGAGTACAGAAAACTGAGTTTCACTCCTACTTTAGATATGAAGGCCAGCTGAGTGACGGGGCCCAGTTCTTCTCTCTTGGCCCTAGGAAGAAGACAATGGAAAACCACTTTTGAAAATGTTGTCAATTACCAATAGTACAATGAAGGTTTGAGAGTTGGCTACAACTGAAGCAAGCTTATATTAGCTGTTTCAAAATGTGATTGGATATACCTGATAATGAAACATTAAGATGAGCGAGATTCTCTGGATATTTCATCTACTTCAACACTACTTCATCACCTACCAATGTCTTTGCCTTAAAAGATACAGAAGTCCCATCAAACTGATATTTCAACTTTCACTTTAAGAATGTCCTTAAGAGAATGTCCATGGCTTCCATTTTCTCAATTCCTCAGAATTTCAGTGTTTTGACAGATTACCGAATAGCAAGATTTAGATTAAAGTTTTGACGGTGAAAGTGAATTATAACCTGTCTCTGAATACTGTACTGATAGATCCAGAAAGGTTCCTGGTTATGTTAGTAAGTGGGGAGGATTTGCTGGCCACATGCAGCTCATCAATCCGAGATCCAAATTTCTATTAAACAAGAACAGAATCTTCTAGTGCAGATACACGACAAGCTATATTTTGTAAATTCATTTGAGTTTTCGAAGAGATTTTATGGCATTGCATCTGGAAGACCAACATCTGTTACCATAAGGTTTCTCTCTTTCCACACATGTACAATCAACTTGGACAGCATGGAAACTACATCCATCTTTTCCAATAAGACATTAGTTTATGTGGGAATAAGGAAATGAGTATCATAAAGGATTGCAAACAAATTATCTTTTTCAGATTAACTCCAATTTCAAGCCAAGGACATTATTTGGCCTTGATGAGTGCACTGTTCTTAAAAAGGTTACGCAAAGAAGATGGATTCACAACAACAAAATTATATTGAATTCCTGTTTAATTACCTAGGTCAGTGATGGTGAATCTTTTCTGGTTCACTTGCCAAAAGGGGGGGGAGCGTGGAGGGACATGTGCACGTGTGCCCACACCCATAATTCCATGCGGGGCCCCCATGCATGCGTGCATGACCCCCCCCTCCGCTCCCGGCTTGCGATGGCACGGCCATTTTTCACTCTTCCTAAGCTTCAGAGCCTTTCTAGGAGCCTGGGGAGGGTGAAAACGGCTTCCCTCCCGGAGGTCCTCCGGAGGCAGAAAATGGCCTGTTTCCCAACTTCCAAATGGGTGGTTTCCGATCTCTGGAGGACCTCCAGGTGTGTGTGGAAGGCCATTTTCACCCTCCCCGGGCTCCTAGAAAGGCTCTGGAGCTTGGGGAGAGCAAAAAATGGGGCTTCCCCACCCCTTCCAAGGCTGAAAACAGCCTGTTTCCCAACTCCCAGTGGGCCCAGAAGGCCTGAAAATCAGCTGGCCAGCGTGCGCATGCAGGCCAGACCTGAGCTTGCATGCCCACCAATATGGCTCCGTGTGCCACAGGTTCGCCGTCACTGACCTAGGCATTCAACCATTTTCAGTCAAATTAATAATTGCAATTTATTTGAAGCTTTTGCAAAGCCCCCTATGCGTTGAGATTTCAGAAAGTGGAGTCTTGTTCAATAAACCTGCAACATTTGTGTGACTCACGGCGTGGTGGCCTAGTGGTGAAGATGCTCACCTCCCACTTGGAAGGCTGAGTTCAATCCTAGCAGCAGCAGATGTTTCTCCCCTAGGACACAAAGAAAAAATATCTGCTGCGAATTCCATGTAGGCATCAGGAAAGGCATCCGGCCAGTAAATGCTTAGCTCCATTCAGTCGCCCCAACTCTACCCCTATAAAAAGAATTACAGGGTGGTTAAAAGGTGTTTTTGTGACTGAATAAAGCAGTCCTAGTAATACATAAATAAAGAGTTGACACTAATAGTCCTATAGGGAAAAGACACAGGGAAATGACTTAATCTCAAAACTATTTATTTTATGTGTCCATATATGCATGCAATAGTTAAGAATCAAGGTCCTGAATACCATTGTTCAGTCACTTTGGAGAGATTCAACCTAGAAATAAGGATGAATTTTCTGACAGTGAAAACAATCAAATAATGGAACAGCTTGCCTTCAGAAGTTGTGGGAGCTTCATCATTGGAAGCTTTCAAGAAGAGAATGGATTGCCATCTGTCAGAAATGGTGTAGGGCAGGGGTGTCAAACTCAAGACCCATGGACTGGATGTGGCACGTGGGGTGCTTAAATCTGGCCTGTGGGGCAGCCTAAAATTATCAAAGAACCGGCCCGGGAGCTTCTGTGCAGCCCGTTTTTGGCCGACAGAGTGCTCCTGGAGGCCAGGAAGGCTGAAAATGGGCTGCATGGAGGCCTCAGGAGGCCTCCACGCGGTCCATTTTTGTCTGGCAGAGTGCTGTTGGAAACCATGGAAGGCAAAAATGAGGTGCGGGGGGGGGCGCACCAGTGGTGGGTTGCTGCCGGTTCGGACTGGTTCTTTAGAACTGGTAGTGGAAATTTACCGCCGCTCGCCGAACCGGCAGCGATGACTGGCAGTCCACGCTCCCGAACCGGTCCTCTGGTTGTTGCTGCTTGCAAAAAAACCTCTGTGCATGCGCAAAGGCTCCTGCGCATGCACAGAGGGTCATTTCCAGGTCTTTTGTGTGAAGTGATGGGGGTGCAAGAGCGAGCAAAATGCACACTTCTGTTGTGAATGTGAACCGGTAGGGAAGGTAAGTGGAACCCACCCCTGGTCGCACATAGTGCCCCATTCCCCATTTTGGCCAGCAGGGTGCTGTAGGAGGTATCCATCCTATCTTCCCCTACCCCACTCCACGGAGAACTACAATGTTGATCTGGCCCTTGAAGAGATCCAGTTTGACACCCCGGTATAGGTTCTGATGGATGTCATTTCACCAGGGTTGTTTGTCAGTGACTGCTTCTCTGAGATATTCTAAGGTCATATTTGTGATGTCAGTATCTAGCCAGATCTCTATTTTTTTCTCACATGCTTTTTTTTTGGGCAGCTTTTAACTTTCCCAAGCTCCAAAGACTTTTATCTTTTCATTCTGATGGTAAATAGCAAAAACGTTCATTCCGTCCAAGCTTCCTTGTTAGATTTCTCAATGTGTTGTAAACAAAAACTTACAGATAGTCCTCAAAGTGTGATCACAGGGGAGACCAGCGTTTCTGTTGCTTAGCCAAGCAGTTGTTCAGAGAGTCATGCCTAATCTTACAACCATTTTGCCAGGGTTGTTAAGTGAATCACTCCAGGTGTTAATCACGTGGTTATTAAGAGAATCTGGCTTTCCCCCTTTGATTTTGCTTGTCGGAAGCTAGCTTGGAAATTTGCAAATGGTAATCATGTGACCCAGGGGTGGGTTCCACTTACCTTCGCCACCGGTTCGCATCGCAACGATTCGCCTTTGCACGATTTGCCTTCCGCGCATGCTTAGAAGCAGGAATGAGCCCGAAACACAGCTGAGGAGCTCGTCAGCTGTGCTTCGGGCGAAGAAATAAAGCTCAGACTTCACCCGCGGGCGGGCGGGAGGGCCCTTTTCAAGCCGTGGAAGGGGAAAAAAAGATGGTGGCACGCACGGATTGGCACCGACAGTGACATCACAAGTGGGTCAGTAATGTTTCGGGCGATCTGGTCCAAACCTGGAGGAACCCACCCCTGATGTGACCCCAGGATGCTGTAACCATTGTAAATACAGGCTGGTTTTGACCCCAAATTTTGATCACATGATTCTAGAGATGCTGCAGTGGTTCCAGGAGCGAGGACCAGTTGTAAATCACTTTTTCCAGTGCCATTATAATTTCAAATAGTCATTAAATGATCGTCTGCTTGAGCAGGGGGATGGACTAGATGACCTACAAGGTCCTTTCCAGCTCTCTTATTCTGTATTCTAAATAAATGGTTGTAAATTGAGGACTATATCAATGAATCTTATATCTAACAGTTTTCTCTAAGCTATTTAGGAATCGGAATGGAATGAGTGCATAGGTCATAAATTTCAAAATAGATGAGAGATTATTCTCTTGACTAAATATATATGCTTTAGGGGAATTTCTTGGCCTCTGAAGCCGTAAATTGAGAAGACAACCAAAAGGATTGATGAGAATATAATAAGCAATGCAGCTGGTTAAGAGTTGAAGATTTGGCTGTTGATTATATTGTTCTAGGAATGGTGTTTTATCCAGATAAATCAAATTCATGGGAATTTGATTTAGCCATTTATCCTTTAATCTTCCAGATTTTACTTTGATGCTACCTGCACCCTCACTATAACTTAAAAAAAATCAGCTCCACAACAATGAATTGTAATAAGAGCTTCCTTTAAACTTCCAACATTTCATTTGTTTTTCAATTTTACTCCTAATTAGACTTTCCCCAATTTGGTGTCAACAAGACAATAGACTGTATAAAATCAGTAAAGAAGGAGAGATAAAAATCCCCAAGACCTATTTCTTTCTGCTAATGAAATCTTCACTCTACTTTTGCTTGCTTTGTGCACTTAACATCTCTTCTTGTTGAAATTATTTCATGAAAAATGCCAAATTCTGTTTTAGGGAAGAAACCCATAGTAAAAATAAAAGCTGAGTGGGAAACACTGTTTGTGTGCCAAAGGTATGAGTTCAAACAACACTGGCATAACAGCATGACTATTTGTTGGCACCTTGAACACGGAGCAGAAACAGCATTAATTATACTGTGGTTTCTATGTGCTAGAATTCGCTTTCCAGTTATTCCACTAGAGAGCTTAGGAGTGAATATTTCACACATTAATCATAAATACTAAAACCAGAAGAGTCAACCAAAGGCTCTTCTCCAATTTTCAGTGATGCAATTCTTCTTTGTCCTTGAGACTAGAGGAAAGACCAGGTTGGTGTAGCGATGAAGGTGCTGGCGTAGAAACCAGGAAACTGGACCAAAGTCACCCAGTTGATTTTCATGCTCAAAGGTGAACTAGAACTGAAAGTCTCCTAGTTTCTGGTCCAGCATCTTCATCACTACATCAAACAGATGTAGTGATTGTGTAAAACATCTTCCATGAGGTCAGTGTTCCTGTCAAGATTGAACAGCTTTGCTTCTTTCAAATCCTATCGCTTTTCAACTTGCCAATAAACTGGGGGGAGGGAAGGGTGGAATGGAATGCTGAGAAGTTATGCCACAGAGTGTGAGAGCCTGGAAACCATCAAGGTCACCACTGCACGTGCTTGAGAAGGAGGTGGACTGTTCCCATAACAAAAGGACCATCTTATAATTGGACAATGTGATCACCTAGGGGTGGGAGGAAAGGGAAGTCATTGTTTAACTAGGCAAGCATTTTTGCAGGAAAACCAGAGCTGGTTTTGATTCTTTAGTATCAAAATGGTGTATTCAATAAAGTACTTTTGGGAATCATCCCACCCCCCCAAAGAGAAATGGTCAGAGAGGCATAAAACCTAATGGCCAGATATGAGGAAGGGGTCTTGAACAGGACAGCTGTTGCCCTCCTGCAGCTTTCACACATGGACAGATTGGGATGCTTGCTTTCAAGATGGCTTGTACTGTTTTCATTGGGAAAATGTTAGGTTCCTGCTAAATCATTTGAATCTATCTTCTGCCAGATGACCAGAGTTACAAGATTAATTGGAAATAAAATATGATTGGAAATTTGGCTTAAAGCAGAGCGTGTGTCCACTGTGAGATTGGTTCTGAATGTTTGATTCTGAACATTTAGAGCATTCATTGTTTTCCCTTACTTCAATCTTCTTCTTCTTCTTCTTCTTCTTCTTCTTCTTCTTCTTCTTCTTCTTCTTCTTCTTCTTCTTCTTCTTCTTCTTCTTCTTCCTCCTCCTCCTCCTCCTCCTCCTCCTCCTCCTCCTCCTCCTCCTCCTCCTCCTCCTCCTCCTCCTCCTCTTCTTCTTCTTCTTCTTCTTCTTCTTCTTCTTCTTCTTCTTCTTCTTCTTCTTCTTCTTCTTCTTCTTCTTCTTCTTCTTCTTCTTTCTTCTTCTTCTTCTTCTTCTTCTCCTCCTCCTCCCCTCCTCCCCCCTTCTATGTTAACTTTGCCCAGAGTTGAAGATGAATTGTCTAACAAATAAGGAAATAAATAAACAATCAAATAAATAAATAATATGGACACTCCCTGTTTGACTTGGGCATTTCTACTACCAGGATGTGGATTTCAGTGGTTTACTCAGGAGAGTAGTTGACATAGCCACAGCGTGTGAATGTTGCTAGTATCCCTCACAATATTTTCAACAGCACCGCTCCAAAGGAAGAAGGCCAAGATAATTATTTCTTTTCCACATGTATTAAATACTCTTTTTTCAAATTTTGGAAGGATGTTAATTTCGACCAGCTGCTCCCACCCTTATTCTTCAGAATTTCAGTGTGTCCTTTGAATCTTAAATTGCAATGGAAAACCATGACTCCAGGTTTCCTTTAAGCCTGAATACAATTATGTCTTTCAAAAAAAAAAAAAGCCTGGGAAACTAGCCTAGGATCTTGGCTTGATGATTGATTTTCTACTAATTGCTTTATTAATCTTATGCCAAACCACCTGACTATGTCTTCTCTCTGAAACAATGCTGAATATTCAGCGTCAGCCTTAGCTTCTGGCCAGAGGAGAACTCTGGAGGTTGCGACCTACAAGCCAGTTAGATTAGATTTTAAGCCAACAATGCATGGAAACATTATGATTTCAATTTAAGTACAGTTTGGCTAACCCTTGCATTGGAATTCAGCCCTGCAGTCTTTTCAGAGTTTATTCCATCAATGCCTACGTTTGATTCAGCTTTTATTCCCAACTTGTTCATCTCTCTTGGGTTAGCCACGTGGATATGACAAAACATGGAGGAAAAGGCCAAATTGTAACTTCTCATTTATCAGAGACCCACGTTTAATTCCAAGCATCTGTCCCTGGATACTTAAAATCCCTTGTGGTGAGAGGTTTGAGAAGTGGAATAGCCCATCATAGCAATAGCACTTAGTCTTATATACTGCTTTATAGCCCTCTCTAAGCAGTTTACAGAGTCAGTGTATTGCCCCCTAACAATCTGGGTCCTCATTTTACCGACCTCGGAAGGATGGAAGGCTGAATCAACCTTGAGCCTGGTGGGATTTGAACTGCCAAATTGCAGGCAGCCGGCAGTCAGCAGAAGCTTGCAGTACTGCACTCTAACCACTGCGCCACTGCACTATGAAAGGAAGTGAAAAGACCTGGGGGTGGGGGGTGGGAAATGATGGAAAGGGAGCCATCAGTCAGCTCAGGTTTATAAAGCTTTGAAGTAAAGCATAGTTCTTACAATTGCCAACTTCACATGTGGAAAATTCAGCGTCCTCGCTTTCCTGAATACTGCCTGGTATTTATATGGATTTACTTTTGCTATATATCCACCCTTCCTTTCTGCCAATAAGACATTTGAGGCAGTCAGGCTTCTATTCAGGTAGAGCTTCTGGCAGAGCAGGGAAATTGTGAGAGATTAGAAGTCGCCCCTCCCCTTTTGCAGCGCAACTTTTCTGTGGAAATCTTGGCAGCCCAATCCAGCAGCAATCTTTTGAAAATGCGGTGCTTACAGAAGACGGCGACTCAGAGCTGAGTGTCCCTAATAAGCATGTGGCGAAAGTGCTGATCTTGGGATTGTAAATCAAGTTGAGGGGTAAACTACAGACGGCTAAGCACCTCAGATAAAGTAGCTGGAATTGATGCTTTTGAACTGTGGTGCTGAAGGAGACTCTTGAGAGTCCCTTGGACTGCAATCAGTCAATCCTAAAAGGAATCAACCCTGATGGTTCTTTGGAATGACAGATACTGAAGCTGAAGCCCAAATACGAGGGTGAGTCAAAACGTAATGCCATTTTCTTTAGGACAGGTATAATTACCAACACAGGAACATGTAGCATACATCAAAATGAAGCTGGTCCTCTGTGGATCACATCCCTACTTCTTAACATAGTCACCATTTCTTTGAATAGCAATGTTCCACCTTCGAATGAGAGCATGTATCCTTGCCTCGTAAAATTCTGTTGACTGTTCTTTGAGCCACTTCTTCACTGCCGTTTTCACTTCCTCGTCACTGGAATAATGTTTGCCTCTCAAACCCTCTTTCATGGGGCCGACCCACCTGCTATATATTGCTATAATCTAAAGTATTGTCCTCAACACATTTTGTAATCGTCTGTGAATGTTCCCCTTGCTGAACAAGGAATTCAATCACTGCTCTTTGTTTGTGACTAAGGTGACCAGACGTCCCGCTTTTGGCGGGACAGTCCCGCTTTTTAATAATTTGTCCCGCATCCCGCGGCGTTTCACAAAAGTCCCGCTTTTTGAATTTGAATTTGCCCTGCACACCCCTCTGCCTCCTGCCTCGCCTGCCTCCTCCTGCAAGGCAGGGAGGGAGGGAGAGCAGTGAGAGGGGCAGCAGCGGTCTTGCCTGTTCGTCGCTGCAGAGCCGAAGAAGCTGGTGGCGTTCACGGCGCGGGGCTTCCCCTGCCCGCTTTCCCCAGCCGCCGGGACACCGCCATTTGCGTTCTTTTGCCCTCTGCGCAAGCAGAACGCTTTGCGCATGCGCATAGGGCAAAAGAACGCAAATGGCGGCATCCCGGCGGCCGGGGAAAGCGGGCGGGGGAAGCCCCGTGCCATGAACGCCACCAGCTTCTTCGGCTCTGCATCGACGAACAGGCAAGCCCGCGCCGGTAGGAACTCACCCCTGGCTGCAATGCAGGGGGGTGTTTGGGGGGGTGCACAAAGCTGCAGGATAAGAGAGACGGACCCCTCCCGTCTTGCTCCCCTAGAACCCCCCCGTCAATGGTGTCCCACTTTACAAATATTAAAATCTGGTCACCTTATTTGTGACCCAACTCTAAGGGGGCAGCCATTTTGAATTTTCCTTGAGAGTCTAAAAACCTGAAAAGTAAGAAACAAAATATTTCAGAACTTAAAATAACTGGGAAAAATTTCAGGTATTTTTATCAAAAACTTCACCTGAAATAAAGAAAATGGCATTACATTTTGACTCACCCTCGTACTTTAATGAGAAGAGAGGACTCCTTGGGAAAGACCCTGATGGTGGGAAAGATTGAAGGCAAAAGGAGAAGGAGACGGCAAAGGATGAGATGGTTAGATAGTGTCATGGATGCAATGAACATGCACTTGGACAAACTCTGGGTGATAATGAAAGACGAGGGGTGTGTGGCATGCTATGGGGTTGCAAAGAATTGGACACGACTTAATTGAACAAAAACAACAAATTGTACTGTATTAAAAAGTCCACGTCAAGATTGAACCGCTTTGCTTCTTTCAAACCTTAAGGCTTTTCAACTTGCCAATGAACTGGGGGGAGGGAAGGGGGAAATAGAATGCTGAGGATGGATACGTGGACCATGAGAGCCTGGCAACCATCAAGGTCACTGCTGCAAGTGTTTGGGAAAGAGATGGACTGTTCCCATAAAAAAGAATGTCTCATAATTGGACAATGTGATCACCCAGGGGTGGGGAGAAAGAGAAAGTATTGTTTACCTAAGCAAGCATTTGCACAGGAAAACCAGAGCTAGTTTTGATTCTTCAGTACCAAAATGGTGCATCCAATAAAGTTTTACTTTTGGGAATTCAAAGCTCCCAAGAGTGTTTCCTTTTTTGAGGTTTACTAGTCGGACCATTGACAATCTGCCCGAGAAAACAAGCCTTTGGGTTCAAGGGGAAAGGGAAAGGGGTAACTTGACTTTAAGATAAATGGACTTCAATTCCCAGAATTCCCCAGGTAGCCATGATGTGCATGATACCTAGTTGGGTAATGAAATGACTATAAGTGAATCACCAAGCTCAGAGAGTACCAGAGACTCCACAGTTTAGCCCTGAGCTACAGTACATATATTCTCTTCTATTGGAACCCTTCAGATATTGAAAAACTGCTATCTTATTTTCCCAAGAGCCCTCTTCTGTAATCTAACCATACCTAGTGCCTTTAATTGTTTCTTCCATACTCCCTGTATATGGACCAAGACAAAGAGTCAATGATTTCTCAAATTAGCAACGCTATGCCATCCAAGAGGAACTGCAGCAGAAATCTAGGGTAGCAAATTTCCATGATGCTTATAGCCGCATAGCTTCTAGAATCATTTTTCTTGGCTTCCTTCTTTCCTTTTAATTAGTAAAAGATGCCCAGAGAGAAACACGTATTAATCTTTTTTTCCCCACCATCTATTTCTGTCTTTTTCTTTAAACCAGGCTCACCAGGAGAAAAGGGAGAACGAGGTAACCCAGGTATCGGAACCCAAGGCCCCCGAGGTCCTCCAGGGCCAGCAGGTAAATTAGATGTACTGTAGAACTCAGATTTTTTAAGATAAGGAAGATCAGTTGTTTCTGCCATTCATTTTTGCAGGAAGGGCATTTCTTGCTAAGCCTTGTCTTCCAAAAAAATATGTACCGATTTGGCTATTCCTTTCTGGCCTTCCAGCATCAGGAATTATTTCTGCATTTTTTAAAATTTCCTGAAGACATAGGAATGGCTGTATGTGCAATTCGGCACAGTATTCCATCCACTTTTATTTCTTCATGAATATATGTGCCCCAAATGAGTTAAGCTAGTTTTTATGCGGTGTGACTATTAATTTGCCCACGAACGGGTTGTACGTACAATTAATTGATAGTATGTACAATTTTAACATTTGAGAAGGTTGGCACAGTACAGGTGCCTGTTCTCAAATCAATTCATAATTGTTCACTTTTCAACTCATTGTGTATGCCAGTCAATTTCTCTGGCTCTAGAAATCTTGTAAAAGCATGGTAAATTTTAAAATTCTGTCATCAGCTCAAACTCTAAATCAGGAGTATCCAATCTCAGCTTGTGAACTTCAACTTCCAGACTTCTGGGAGTTGAAGTCCACAAGTCTTGAAGTTGTCAAGGTTGGATACTTCTGCCCTAAATATTAATGAGGGATTGACCTTGCAATAGGGCAGAGGTAAAATTCTTACTGTCGCTTCTTGTACCCCATAGGACCTCCAGGTGAGAGTCGAACTGGCACTCCCGGGCCTTCGGGGTCACCTGGTCCCAGAGGAACAGCCGGTCGCACAGGTCCTCCTGGGGCACAGGGAACACCTGGACAGCCAGGGTACTGTGATCCTTCCTCTTGTGCCGGTTACGGAACAGGTGGTAAGTATTCTTTTCCTGCTTGGAATTTAGTTTTGCCTGTATTTTTCCCTACCTGCCTTCAAAGCTAAGTGGTGTAGCAAAAGATTCAGTATTTGTTGCGGAAGGAGAATTGCTGTTTACAAAACTAAACAATGCCTCTCTTTTATCGTTCAGGGTATTCCTCATGCATATTTGCAGCCATTGTTGGAATCATTACTATTTTGGAACTGCCATTTTTATTTTTATTTTATTAAAACAAGACCTGTTTGTAACATGATTTCAACCAAGCAGAAATTTCATTATGAATATATGTGTTGATTCCAACCATGTTGGTTACTTGGTCACAACTGTGAGGATAAAATTTCATTGACCTCTCTTTCTGTTAGCTCTGTAATATACATCTGGATTGACATAAGGATGAATCTTGAAGCAAGTTCAAGTATGGTGGATGAACTTTCTGAGCCAAATGTAAATCTAAAGGTTACTCAGGCAGGAAAGGTAGTTGCATTAATTGTTTTAAAAAGAGGTGATGTGACTTCCTAGTAGGAACAGAAAAAACTTTATAAAAGTTACATAAAATTAGAAGTATTTTGTTGTGTCTGTTATTATGATATTGCTATGCTATCCGACTAATCTGTTTCATTTCATCTGAATGCTTTATTCATGTAATTCCATTCTTCATCTCTTGAACTGATATTTTATGTACTTGCCCTGAGAAGGAAAGAATAATGATCCAACTTTCTTATTCATGAGCTTTCAAACAGCATGGAAGAATGAACTTTACTAACTAAGCCTCTCATTAAACAAAAATACATAATGTCATAATAAATGAATGGTACATACACATTCCAAGAACAGACTGACTATTTCTACTGCATGATTATGTCTTAATTTTTCCCCACTAAAGCAGTCGTTTTCAAACTACTAAGTTCCCTCAAGAATATTAAGAGGTTCCTCTAAAGCAGGGGTCTCCAACCTTGGCAACTTTAAGACTTGTGGACTTCAACTCCCAGAATTCCTCAGCCAGCAAAGCTGGCTGAGAAATTCTAGGACAGTGTTTCCCAACCTTGGCAACTTGAAGATATCTGGACTTCAATTCCCAGAATTCCCCAGCCAGCGAATGCTGGCTGGGGAATTCTGGGAGTTGAAGTCCAGACATCTTCAAGTTGCCACGGTTGGGAAACACTGTTCTAGGAGTTGAAGTTCACAAGTCTCTGGGAGTTGAAGTCCACGAGTCTAAAAGTTGCCAAGGTTGGATACCCCTCCTCTAAAAGACAGTCATAATTTGATGTTATTCGGCCATAACTTGTTCTCCCTCACAGCAAACAAAATGCATCCAAAAATGGTTTGACTGCTCCATCAATCTTCCCCTCAAACTTGCTGCCAAAAAAGAATGTTCTATTCTCAAGGTTTCAACAACACAAAGATAACCAAATTGATAAGGAAATGTGATTACAAATGCAATTCTTGAAAACCACTGTTTTAGAAAGAGAGAGGCCACAAAAGGAATTGAGGGAAATTTGGCGTGACTAGCTAAATTGCATGGGATCCTTCAGTGTGTTTGGCTGTGCAGCATGAAACAATCCCTTGGATCTTGCAAGTTAAGAAGCTTTATAATTAATGTTTCGTTACATCCAACTTAGTGGCATGTCTAAGTTTAGGCATCCTCGATCAAACTGTAATGAATGTTCAATGAATCTTTAGGGAACAGACGTTGACCACAACCTCTACATGGTATCCAAGTAAACGTGGCATCTTTTTGCAAACTTGAATGCATGCTAACTATTTGTGTGCAGCTCTTTGCAGATTCAGACTGGAAGAATAACAAAACAGTGAGTATGTCAGGGGATCAAATTTAGATGAATTTAGATGAATTGGTTCTATTTTGTTTTTTACTGTAAAGTTATTAATAAGGCCCTGCACGTTAATTGGCTCGGTAGGCCTACACTTACGTGGAAGAATAGAATTTTATTAGTAAACAAACATTTTGACCCTTCTCAGGTCAAAGGTGGTGATTGTGTTCTGCCTAATTTCAACATGGATGTAGCATTTGAAAATGAAAATAATTCACTCTTACAAAGCAGGAGAATGGATTGTTAAAAGTTCTGCACCTGACAAATTGCGTTGTTGTTTTGAATCGGTAAACAACTACACATAACAAATAATTGTGCATTCAAATTTCCAGAAAGATGTCCTTATAAATTCAATGAAAGATACAATTTGGCCTGGGTGCTTCAAACTTTGCATGTAGGTTTAAAATGCAAGATTAATGTATATACTTCAGCCTGGCCTCTGAAACGTCTTTTACTGACTTGTATGTTTTTCTTTGTTGTCCATTTACTCCTATCCTTTCCCCCTCTTTTCCCCACCCCTTACCATTGTTCATTTTCAATTTTAAAGGCTCATTCCCTTACAATGGCTACCAATATGGAAGGTGAAAGAAACTGATTTCGGGTAGAGTTTGTTTTTTCTTTCATTTGGACAAAGATCAGAAATGATTACTCGCAGTGTTTCCCAACCTTGGCAACTTGAAGATATCTGGACTTCAACTCCCAGAATTCCCCAGCCAGCATTCGCTGGCTGGGGAATTCTGGGAGTTGAAGTCCAGATATCTTCAAGTTGCCAAGGTTGGGAAACACTGGATTACTGAACTGCCTCACGCTTTTTCAACCAACAGCACTGATGGTTTTAGGGCAAGGGTCCTTGAACTTGACAAGACATATAATTGAAATGCAGTATAGACTTTATTTGGGTGTAGGGCAAATCTTGATTAAAAAAAAATTAAAGCCTTTAATAAGGATAGCATGACAGTCATTTCACACTGACTGCAATGTTCCCAATATGATTAATACAGCATTACTGTGTTTTCCCGAAAATAAGACCCCTGTCTTATATATTTTTTGAACCCTGAAAGAAGCGCTTGGCCTTATCGCCATGCACTCAAAAGCCCGATTGGGCTTATAATTATCAGGGGATGTCTTCTTTTGGGGGAAACAGGGTAGTAATAAATAAATAATCCCACTTTATGGAAGGTTACTATGTAAGATTGGGGCAGCGTGGTAGCTCAGTGGTTAAGTGCTGGGCTTCTCGCCTGGAAAGCCAGCAGCCCAGGTTTGAGACCCGAGCACCATGTGATGGAGTGAGCTCCCGTCGTCACCTCAGTTCCTAGCAATCTAGCAGTTCGAAAGCATGCAAATTTGAGCAGATAAATAGGTACCACTATGGTGGGAAGATAACAGTGCTCCACAACTTCATGCTGGCCACATGACCGTGGAAATGTCTTCAGACAGCGCTGGCTCAATGGCCTTGAAATGGAGATGAGCACCGTCCCTTATAGTCCACAACGACTAGGGGAGTGAAATCTGCAGGGACTCCTTTTTTTAAAAACTATATGAGATTATTTATATAGCTCTAACAATTAACAACAAATTCCCTGGTTGGGTTAATGTTGATTATTTAATTTTACAAGATTATTTTCTGATTATATACATATTTTTGATGTTTAAAATGGACTGAGTTTCTAGAGATGTTCTAGCTCAGGGATGTCAAACTCAATTTCATTGAGGGCCGCATCAGGGTTGTGTTCGACCTCAGGGGACCGGGGTGGGCATGCGCAGGGTGGGTGTGGCTAGCTCGATGTCACTCATGTGGTGGCCCGAGCGCTCTGCCAGCGAAAACGGGCTCCCAAGCTCTGTTTTTGGCTGCCACGGCCTCCTGCAACCCTCTGTCAAGGAGCTTGGGGGTCCGTTTTCGCTGACAGAAGCACCGCGGCCCAGTCCCTCGCTGTTTCCAGGGTGGCCCCTTGGGCCAGATCTAAGTACCCCGCGGGCCAGATCCAGCCCCCGGGCCTTGAGTTTGACATCCCTGCTCTAGCTTTAATTCTTTAATTCCCTCTTGTGTTAATTGTGTCTTTCCTTTGTGGGTTAAGGTGGCTATGGGGATCCAACAGATCAAGACATTCCAGTTGTGCCATTAACCCACAACTCCTACCAACTGTATGATTCCGAGGATCTTTATGAAGATCAGCCAGAGCCCTATCTAGGATCCTACGCTTATCCTCACGTCGCACAACCAGAATTCACACCCGTGGATGAAGAGATGGAGGCTGCTGGAATAAGCCGCTTTCCGAGGAGAATCTCCAAAAGAAGCATCAGCTCTCCAAAACGCAATCCACCAATTTAAAAAAAAACTCACAATGAACTGCTTTTATATTCTTTGTGTACGTTAGTTAAGCTAATGGCTAGGCCTCTGTCCGGTTGACCTAAGTGTTGTCATGGAAACTGTTTGCAAGCATATACATTAAAGGGAGAAAAAAAACATTATATTGTACATGACCATTTTGACAAGACAGGAAAGAGCTAATTACATTGCATGCAGAAATTATTAACAGTATAGCGGTTTATGGTTAAGTGAAAACTCCAAAAGATGTATTTGTAGATGTTTATAGTTAGGTTATGAGAATGGTTTAACGCACATTTCAAAATACTGCAATGCCAGATGGCAAATTTGAATTAAATCAAGGAGAGTTCTTCTTTTATTCCTTGCTTTCTGATTTTTTTGGTCTACATTTTAGATTTATTAGATTTATTATTAGAGTTGGAAGGGACCTTGTAGGTCATCTAGTCCAACCCCCTGCTCAAGCAGGAGTTCCTACACCATTTGAATATGTGCTTCCCTCAGAGTAAATCTACTAAAGCTACTACTTTGTCTGTGTTCTCTGAAGTTTTTTTTTTTTTAATTATCCATATAAAGATGTATATGAAGTGGGTTTTTTTTTTCATCCCACAGTATTCCCATAAAATAAATACCTGTTGGAAATGAACCAATAATTTATTGTGGGTCTAATACTACTCTGTTTTCTATACAAATAAAGTGGCAAACTTTTATAAATATTTTTCTACTGTACTGATTTTAAGAGACCATAGTTTCAATATAAAATTGAATTGTATGCCTGATCTTATTAACCCTCAATTCCAAATTCGTGAATACTGATTATCAGTCCAATTAGCAAAATCCGGCTTATTTCAAGTGATTTGGATATCCTCATTTTTTCTGCAAGTCAAAAATCTATTCTATCAAGCAACATTGAAGATCACTGCTTAAGAACCATATTTGTTCATGGTCTATTTATTATTATTTATTTATTAGTGACATTTATATACCGCCTCACAGTGCAAGCACTCTCTAAGCGGTTTACACCATTAAGCAATGTATATATTTACATTGCCCCCAACAATCTGGGTCCTCATTTTACCTACCTCGGAAGGATGGAAGGCTGAGTCAACCCTGAGCCGGTGAGATTTGAACAGCTGAACTCAAATGATCAGTCAGCTAAAGTAGCCTGCAGTACTGCTCTCTAACCGCGGCGCCACCTCGGCTCTTTTTATTTATTTATTCCAGCATTTATTTATTCATTCATTCCACATATTGGCATCTAATTCCTCAGATTTCTCTAGAATAAGGTTAAAAAATGTTGCACATGTGAGATTAGCATGATACAATTTTTCCTCAATATTAATTCTTGTTTAAAAGTTGTTGGAAAGGTGTAAGATGACCCTTTCTGATTACACTCAATGCCGTGATATATGCAATCTCTTAGTATTGTTTGCCAGAAAATGTTGAATTCGCAGCATGCTACAAGCAGTAGTTTAAGGAAGGTTATTTCTTTAAGGATATTTCTGGATATTTCTAATTGTCATCCCCCAATGTTGCTCCTTATGAGTCAGACATTGTTTTGACATGAAGCCATTGAGTGGGCTCAGAATTTTTGAAAGCACTTTGATTACAACTGATTAAGTCAATATAATAAAAAAGTTTTCCTTAAATGTTTCAAACGCAAACATCCTGAAATAGCTTGAAGGATGTAACTCTCACTGGACTTTAGACAATCATTTTCATTTTGCTCGTAAGATCTTTCTTAATAGGCTCTTGTTTGATATGACACAAATGGATTGAATAATTTTTTACTTAATTCAATATAATAAACTTTTCCTTAAATATTTCCATACCTACAAATGCAAATATCTTGAAGAAGCATTGAAGGGTGTAACCCACAATGGACACTAAATAAACGTTTTCATTTTGCTTGCAAGATTTGTCTTAACATTAATATTAATATAAATTAATATTACACCAATGGATTGAGTAACTTATTTCGAGATAGATCTTTTTAAAAACATACTGTTTAAATAAGAACTAATGCAACCCTGTAATTTAAAATTTGATTTTACCTTAGTAGCTTCTTAAACTCTTTTATATATTTAATATATTCATTCAGTAATATATAATATATCCAAAAACTAAAGAGTAAGGCGGACCAGTAATTTTATCAGCAATGCAAGTGAACTTCACAAATTATTGGGGGATGCTGATTACACTGTATGACAATTAAGTTTTAGAGAATTCTAGAGAATAGTCAGTGGAGAAGGCATTAAATCTGGATTACTCAATGAAACTCTGAATTTTGAAAAACAGCACTTTGCATTTATAATACGTGATACAAGGAAAGACTAGGATATAGTACTTCTGTACCCACTGAAGCTCACTTTTACAATTTTGCAACTGAATAATCAATTTGTAGTCATAACTATAATGTTATGAAAACTGCGCTATTTCAAGAGAAGAAAAAATTATCCCTCTAATTCCTTCTGATGACAATTTGCTGCTAATGCTAATTTAATTATCTTTAAATGTTTTGTTGTACGTAGGCATGCCAGAAATAGTAATGAACATATGGGTTGTTTCAAAACACCACCCCCAAACTCTAGTAATGCTTAAATTCCGGAAAATTAACAGACGGTGCCAGATGTTCCTACAAATTATAATCATTGTGAAGCATTTAGTACAGGAGGAACAGCGAAAGTATCTACATTCTCAATTCAGGCAGAGGTTTTGCCCTGTTATCTGTGGATTTCTATCCAGATGTGCAAACATCTTCTAGAGCAGGGGTGTCAAACTCAAGCCCCGGGGCCCGGATCTGGCCCATGGGGTGCTTAGATCTGGCCCGTGGGGCCGCACTGGCCCGCGGACTGGCCCGCGGTGCTTCTGCCAGTGAAAATGGGTTCCCGAGCTCCATTTTCGGCTGTCACAGCCTCCTGCAGCCTCTTTCACTGGCAGGATTGCAGGAGGCCGTGGCAGCTGAAAACGGAGCTTGGGAGCCTGTTTTCACTGGCAGAGTGCTCAGGCCACCACAGGCACCCCTGACACGAGTGATGCTGAGTTGGCCACGACCACCCTGGCCACACACACCCCGCCCCCCGATATCAAACACAATCCTGATGCAGCCCTCAATGGAATCGAGTTTGACACCTGTGTTTTAGAGGGACTACAATGGCTCTTTGGCACTTTGAATACTTTTGCCTCTGTGCAAAAGTCTCTGCAAAGCAGGGTGGATAAAAATCGATGATTTAAAAAAAAAATCGGATTTTTAAAAATTAAATCGGTTTTTTTAAAATCAAATTTATTTTAATAAAATGTTTTTGGAGTAAAAATCTATCTAAAGATAGTCTTCTATTTAAGATACATTAATAATTTAGTTTACTCAGCATGAAATGGAGCTTAGTTATGTAGCATGAGCCTGTATATTCTGTAATATTTACATTTTTGGTAAACTCATTCAATGAATCCAAGCTCTGCAAGCTGAGATAACATGCACTGCATTGCTGCATTCACACAATTTCACAGTAACCATGAGATAAATCATAAAACAAAGTTCAGGAATATTTTTTTATCCCATTGTTTTGCAAATCTATGTACACTACAAACTCTATGATTGTTTGAAGAGAAATGCCTCTGTACCACCAGGCTCTAAGTGTGAGAAGGAAGGGCAAGCAGTAAAAATGAAAGTGAAACCTTCTAAGCAGCTTATAAATATATTAAAGAGCACCTGTCATTTCAGATCCATCATGGCAGTGCCTGTTAGTGGGCATCCACTCTCCTGCTGCCTTCCATGTCCCTCACCTTGTTGTGTCACTGCCGCATCACCAGCCATCCCATTAAAGTGACTGGAACTGTTAGTGAGTCAACAGCAGGTCAGAGGAAGAGCTGCTGCGGGACAGAGATAACACTTACTCTTTAAAAATTATCGAGTTGATTTAAATCAAGCCTTTTTACTAGTGATTTAAATCGTGATTTAAATCATGATTTAAATCGTGATTTAAATCGACTTGATTTAAATCAAATCCACCCTGCTGCAAAGGTATAGGCACTATGTGCTTGGTTACTATTTTGTGGCTTTTTGAAAGTTGTGCTTTTAATATTTTAAATGAATGTATGCCATTTGGGGGACCCAGAGTTGACAAACTTGCTTCTAACATTAACAATGTTAACAATGTTACACACTGGCATCTAAAGTATAGCCAGAAGAGAACACTAAATCCCACTACTGCTCGTTTTCCTTCTGTCAGAAGGGGATAGTAAAACATTGTCAGCCTGTGCATAATTAATGAAATTCATTACCGTAAGATATAGTGATGACCACTAACTTGGGTGAGGTAAAAAGAGAAATCATGAATTGTTTGGGACACAAAAATTATCATGGGTTAACCTGAGTTGGACGTGGGGACTGAGTGCTGCTAACATAAAACTAACTCAACAGAACACTTATCCATAGAATTATTTTACGTTGGTACAATACAGCTCTGTGGTTACTATTTATTTATTTAGCATATAGCGATGTTACATTATCCAGGAGATTACAATGCTAATGCAGAGTAGTAGTTTGGCTGTCTAAGACTGCTAGTCCTGTTTGGTTCATGCGTGCTTTCCAAGGTGTGCCACGGGGCGAGCTAGCTCTGTGGCTTTCCTGCAGCGACATCCGGGACCCTCTCCCTCCACCGAAGCTGCCTTACAAACAGATGTTGCACCCGGGGAGGCCTGGCACCAGCAGGATTCTAATCGTCCAGATGAAGTGCCGGCTCGTCTCCCCATCAAGGTGGTACCTATTTATCTACTCTAACATTGTTTTGAACTGTTAGGTGGGCAGAAGCTGAGGCCAGTGAGGGGAGCTCAACCCGCCATGCAGTGCTAGGACTTGAACCGCTAGAGCAAAGACCATCTTCAGCGTCAGTAAGCCACTGAGCCACTGTGCTTCATATCCCTGTGGCAGGGGTGGGTTCCTCCCGGTTCGGACTGGTTCGCTCAAACTGGTAGCGACCCACTGGTGATGTCACCGAACCAGATCGGTTGGTGCCGGTCCCTGGGCGTCACCATCTTTTTTTTGAATTTTGTTTGATTTTTTTTCAATTTTTTTATTATTTTTTATTTTCTTTTGAGCATGCGCAGAAGCCGAGTTCCGGCACTGTGCATGTGGTCGCCATCTTTTTTCCGGCTTACATTTCCCCCCCAGATTTATTATTACTGCGCATGCGTGCGCGAAGCACACACGTGCCCACAAGGCACGCCCACACGGCGTGGGAGGGAGCAAACCAGCAGTGAGGTAAGTTGGAACCCACCCCTGGCTGTGGTCTAAATGGATGACTGAAGGTGGTGAGATTGAGGCTAGTAGTTATCTACTGCAGCAGTTCAGTCTTGTGAAAGGGAAAAGCTGCTAACACGGGGCCTGAAATTACTTTCATGTGCTTTCACTGGTTAGCTCCAGCCTTTAGCAGGAACATGAAACCTAACAGCTTGCTCAAATATTTTAGTTATAATGAAGTAAGCATGACATAAAAGTTCAACCAAAGGACAGAAAGATATATGGAGTTAAAATATACACATTATTTTCAGGAAAAATTATTTATTACTTATTTATTTCAGCTGTTTATTGATCTTTCTCTCTCCCACCAAAAAGGCGGATATAACAAAAAGAAAAATGTACCAACTAGCCTTGGTTTCCCATCTTATTAAAGATTTTTAAAAAATCAGTAATACATAAAAAATAATTTAAAGTAGATAATCCAATGCTTATTCCAACAGCCATACTGTAAAATTCTGGGAGGTTTCTGACATTACAAAGTAAAAAGCTCCTTTTTGACTCTTTTACATTCTTCCTATTACGTTGGTCGGAAATCGTTAGGCCTGTAAATAAAAGAATGAAAATTCATTAATTGGGATCTTTAGTCTAGTATAATAGAAATTTATCTTAAGGGAAAGAAACAGAACAAGAAGCAATGGGTGGAAACTAATCAAGGAGAGAAGCAACCTAGAACTAAGGAGAAATTTCCTGACTAGTTAGAACAATTATAATCAATAGAATGACTTGCCTCCAGAAGTTGTGAATCCTCCAACCCTGGAAGTTTTTAAAGAAGAGTTTGGACAACCATTTGTCTGAAATAGTGTAGGGCAGTGATGGCGAACCTATGGCACCGGTGTCATAGGTGGCACGTGGAGCCATATCGGAGGACACGCGAGGCGTTGCCCTATGTCAGCTGCAGCGCTGAAGTGCGTGCTGGCCAGCTGATTTTCGGCTTAGGGGAAGGCCATTTCGCTCTCCGGAGGCTTCCGGGAAGCTTCCCTGAAGCCACAGAGTGCAAAAAACGGCCCAATGGACAAACCGGAAGTTCGGAAAAACGGACTTCCGGTTTGCCGTTTTTTCACCGTCCCAGGCTTTAGTGAGGCCCGTGCGCATGTGCGGGGGCGATTTGTGCGCTGTAAATCAAACAAACTGGAGAGTACAATATTTTTTAATCTGCAAAAGAAAGAAAAAATCCCAAACAGATGTCCAAAGGATATACTGTATAGGGAATTTAGATTTTCAAACCAAAATCTAACCAGATAGAGCAAATCAATAGATTATGTGCTCCTACTCCAGGATCAAGCAAGTTTTAAATATTGGTGAGGAAGATAACCTGACTAACTTGAAACACAACTTTCATTAGCACTTATGTATCCCTTAATTATGGTTACAATAGAAGCCTGAGAAGAGAATATACCCATGAAGTCTACTCCCAACTTTTGACAATTCATCATCATCTTCTTTTAATGACCCCATAATCCCTTGCGGGGTGGAGTCTGGGAAACTGAATGGAGCTGAGTGTTTACTGGCTGGATGCCCTTCCTGTCTCCAATGTGGAGTTATATTCAGCAGATACATTCTCATCGTGCCCAGAGAGAGAAATATCTGCCTCTACCTAGGATCGAACTCACAGCCTCCTGATTGTGAGGCGAAAGCTCCACCTCTAGGCCACTGCATCACTCAACTTTTGACAATTCATACTATCATAAAATATCTTATTCAGAAACTATAGAACAAGGACATTGCTTTAATTATTCACTATTTTACTTACCACCAAGCAATTAAAATTAACTATGAAAAAGCCAAGGCAATTGGAATGCAGTGATTATTAACTGATGACACATATTCTGTTTGGTGATGACACTGCATCTTTCAGGCTTCCTTAATTTTAAAAATAACCTGGTTGAATAGACTCTTGAATGCAGTGTTTCACCTGACGAATCATAATTACTAAATACAGGAAATATTTTACAAGGCAAACATACCGTATTTTTCTGAGTATAAGACGCACCTTTTTACCCCCCAAAAGAGGGAGAAAACTTGAGTGCGTCTTATACACCGAATGTAGCCCCACCCACCCACCCACCCCCACCCACCCACCCACCCCCACCCTTTGGCCTCTGTCTTCCAGCAATTTACCTGCTTGCAGGAAAGAGGGAAGAGCCTGTAAAGCCAAGCAAGTCAGTAGCAGCTTCCCGACCTAGATCTGATTTGTCACGTGCTAAAATGAAACTGAAACTGCAAAGAGGCAAATAGCTGGGACAGACACGCAGATTTTTATTTTCTGCTGAACTGGATGCAAGGGGGTAAGTGAATAACTATAAATGTCTGTAGAATGTTCAAATTATTAGACTTATTTTTTAAAGACTGCTTTATTATTGTTCTAGAGCCAGGGGTCTCCAACCTTGGCAATTTTAAGACTTGTGGACTTCAATTCCCAGAATTCCACAGCCAGCTTTATTAGCTTTGCTGGCTGTGGAATTCTGGGAGTTGAAGTCCACAAGTCTTAAAGTTGCCAAGGTTGGAGACCCCTGTAAATCTAGACAACTTAACAAAATAAAGAAGCTTTTTAAAATAAATGCTTGCTCTGAAGAGGCCCAGTGCTATTGTATCTTCTTTTAAATAATAGAGAATAATGTATACTTCCAGAAATTTTAATTAATTTTAACAGCTCTGTAAATGTAACAGTGTCCTGTTTAGTATTAGAGTTTAGTTACCTTGGAGTAGATCTATTTAAATAATTGGGAGGAGGTATGACTACATTTAAGAAAACTTTCTGGCATAATGTACATTTCTCCAATTCTTTGCTATTTCTATGGGTCAGGCACACATGCACAGAAATACACAGCAAACAGTGTATATCATCTGTGCTGTTTCTGTTTGCCAAATTGCTTGGAGGCAGAGGCCTTTTTTCCTTGTTTTCCTCCCCCAAAACTAAGGTACGGCTTATACTTCGGTGTGTCTTATACTCCGAAAAATATGGTACCTTATATTAACCTATTATTCTCGTAAAGTAACACATAGAGAAAGTCAAGTCAATGTTTTAGGAAAACGCATTATTTTTAGCTCACCAAAACGGTCTACCAATTTACTTAATTGAAGAATGGACAGAACCCTTTGGTGGTGGTGGGATCTGCTTGGTTTGCCGTAGGTGGGCCAATCACACATCCCATTGTCTACATACTGAGCCAATAGTTTTTTGTTTCTTTGTAACTGTGCGTTCAACTTATTTTAAAGATTTAGAGTTTAGCATTTATGTTGTTTCTGCCTTAAAATGAGAGGAACGAATAGCACAATTGATGGGTTCCCTACTGTAATGATATGCAGGAATGGCTACTTAGCCTGGAGAAGGAATGGTAGTGTGTCAAACATCTCAAAAGGGACCTTCCTTAGTTTCTTAGGCTGCAAAGGCAACGAGGGAGGCATGTATTTTTAGACTTGCAAGTGTAGTATAGAATAGAATAACAGACTTGGAAGGGACCTTGGAGGTCTTCTAGCCCAACCCCCGGCTCAGGCAGGAAACCTTACACCGCTTCAGACAAATGGTTATCCAACATCTTCTTAAAAACTTCCAGTGTTGGAGCATTCACAACTTCTGGAGGCAAGTTGTTCCACTGATTAATCGTTCTCACTGTCAGGAAATTTGTCCTTAATTCTAAGTTACTTCTCTCCTTGTTTAGTTTCCATCCATTGCTTCTTGTTCTACCCTCAGGTGCTTTGGAGAATAGTTTGACTCTTTGTAGCAACCCCTAAGATATTGGAACACTGCTATCATGTCTCCCCTAGTCCTTATTTTCATTAAACTAGACATACCCAGTTCCTGCAACCGTTCTTCATATGTTTTAGCCTCCAGTCCCCTAAAAATAGCTAACATTTAGCATCCACTAATAATAGCTAACATTTAGCATCCACTGAACCTATGCAGCCCTTACTGAGCATTCATGAGGGCTTATAGATATAGAATGGAATAACAGAGTTGGGAGGGACCTTGGAGGTCTTCTAGCCCAACCCCCTGCTCAGGCAGGAAACCCTACACCCCTTCAGACAAATGGTTATCCAATCAGCCTTCCAAAGTGGTCCAGATAGAAAAGACAGCCAGATAAACTAATTCTACTTTATCGTGAGGTTACCTTAACCAAATCTTATGTGATTTATAATATTTCTGAAACTTTTACTCAATTTAGTAAATTTATCAGATTACAGATTTAAGAATGTTGAATTTAAGAACTGTTAAACCAGAGCAGACCACATCCATCCAAGGCATTCTCTGCATTAAGCTAGACTAGTCCTTTAATATACTTACATTTGTTCATCTTTAAGCAAATTATCTAATGGTTAACTATGATCCCATTGAAAACCAATATAGTTTTCTCCAATATACCTAACCATATTTCACTGGCCCAAAACTGCTCTTTTATGAAGTGATAACATTTGCAGGTGTGCTCTTTCATCAATTGAAACCACATGCTTGGCATCTCCTTATGCTCCTCTATTTGAAATATTTTGCTTTCTGGCTTGCATTTCTTATGAAGCGGGACTGGAAACATCCCTGCAAAAAAATCTTATTCTTTTATATCACCACTGCTTGTCCTGGGCCCCTTGGTGTTGGAGACAGACAGACATTTCATTTTGGCACACCAGAGAAAAATTAAAGCAGCCACATGGCTATGTAGATATGTGTAAGATTATAAATACAGGTAGTTCTCAATTTATTCAGCATTCAGTATACCCACTGAAGTAAATGCATTTGTTAAAAAAGGGTCCATTGCGGAAGGCATCACAAATACTCCTTTATGACACACTTACGGAGTCCAGATCTTTGGGAAAGCATCAATTTCCTCTTGTGTATATTCGTTTAGCTTCTTGGGCACAGTGCGGGGCTGTGGAAGCTCCTCTACCAGATTCTTACGAATGTCTTCAGGAATAACCTAAAGAAAGGAGAAACACAATAACCATCAATCTTCATCCAGTTCTTCAGAAGGCTGGACCTCTCAGGGCTCAGTTCAGTTACAGCTATTTAAAGATATCTGAAAAGAATGGACTCCAGAGGATGGTAGAGAATAGGAAGGCCTGGAGGAAAGTTGTCCATAGGGTTGCGATGGATTGGACACGACTTCGCAACTAACAACAAAAACAATGTCACCCTGAGCTCTTGGAGAAAAGTAAGAATATAAATCTATCGAATAATATCAGTCTGCTGCAGCAAATACACCTTAAAATAAATCTAATCACACCTTAAAAATTAAACTCTTATGTTGGCTTTGAATTTAGGGAACTGCCATCTCAGCATAACGTGAAAGGCAAAGGAGACACTGTAGTATAAGATACAATTCATCCACAATTCATCCACAATTCATCCACAATTCATCATGGGTGTAGGGTGGAACCACAATTAACCATTACGTTCAAACTGGACTGTTAGAAAGCACAATGAGTTTTTGAGAAAACAATTTATTGGAAATCAATGTATTCTCCGATAAAACATGATCAACAAACGTCTTTTTGTCCACAGAACCGCTAGTAAAAAAAATTAGAACCCACCCCTGATGTGGACCCCCTTTTTTTGCCTTCTTTAAAGACCAGGAGTGCCACCTTAAAGACTTACATTTTCTACCAGGAATTTGTCAAATAAATTTTCATTTAATTTTAAGACTGATCTATATTCTGCTGTTTCTATGTTTTCATATTACAGAACACATTTTGCATGCTTAGCTTTGTTTTTTAGGTTCTATGTACATCACCTTAAAGCCTACTTTAATGGAAAAGCCAACTTTTGCATTTTGTGGATAAAAAAAAAGAGTGCTTGGCTATTGATAAATAAATAAAAGTATGATGAAAAAGAAAAGTATATACCGTATTTTTCGGAGTATAAGACACACCAGAGTATAAGACTCACCTTAGTTTTTGGGGAGGAAAATAGGGGAAAAAATCTACCTAGCAGGAATTCATCTGGTTAGCGTCCTTAATCTGGTCAGCTTCAGCACATTATTTTATCCCCTGGTTAGGGCTGAAAAAAACCTTTTTTGGAGGGAGTAGCAATGAAAACAAGCCTGCAAGCCAGGAAGATCATTAGCACTTCGTTAGGGCTGAAAAAAAAAAGCTTTGAAAAAGCTACATTCGGAGTATAAGACGCACCCAAATTTTCAGCCTATTTTAGGGGGGGAAAGGTGCGTCTTATACTCCGAAAAATACGGTAGTTCTTCTGCTAGATTATCCATATCAATTTATATTAGGACCAAAAGAAAAAGACCACAGTAATTCCAAAAATGTTACAAACATGAGCTTCTGTACAAAATTGTATTTTTTCTAATCGGAATCTTTCAAATTTAATTTCTTTCAATTATAAGACCAAGGAAGCAAGATACAATAAGCTGCTATTCATACATAAGAAGAATATCAGCAACTGACATACATTATCAGGAAAAAGATGTAGCCTTTGCATCATAGTTCTTCTGTGAAGGTTCTTTGGGAGCATTCCATAGATAGCCAGTTTTACAATCTGGAAAATAAATATAGATTTTATGTATAATGCAATGCAGTTTGACACAAAGCAAGAAAATTACTAAAAGAAAATGCAATAAACGCAAGCATAATAAAAAGGAGAACTCAAGTTGCTTGCAAGTGAAAGTGTGAAGAGCTTGTCTTACATAAAAGTTGCTTTATACTCAATCAGATTAACGAACGCCTTTAGCTCAGTATTGTCTACACATCAACTTTCCCCGATTCTGGTAAACTCCAGAAGGACTGAGTTCGACTTCCAGAACTCTCCAGCCATCATGACCTATGCAAAGAATTTAGGGGATTTAAATCCACACATTTGGAAGGCTATGGATGGAGAAAGCTAGAATAGAAAGTACTGGGCTAATAAGAAAAGACAGGCAACAGTAACTGAAAATTCAGTTCTTCAGGTTCTCAATAGGACACACACCATTTCTAGTGGAAGTGAATCAGTAGTGGGTTCTGGAACCCTTTGCTACCGGTTTGCACGCTCACTCGTGACGCTTCTGCGCATGCGCACAAGTGTCCCGGGTGGGTGGGCGGAGCCTCCCGCCGCCGGCACTACCGGTTCACAGAACCAGGCCAAACCGGGAGCAACCCACCACTGAACTGAATACATAAAAGAGAAGGAGGAAGAAGGAAAAGGGAAGAGGAGGGGGAGGAGGAGAAGGAGAAGGAGAAGGAGAGGAAGGGAGGAAAAGGAGAAGGAGATGGTGAATTATATAATGTATAGATCAATCATTTTAGAGTATATGTTTATCATTAACATTTCAAATTAAGTTCATCACAGTCCAAAATATATGAAGGGCTCTATAATGGGACAGATCTTTCTATATAACATAGAAGATGTCTTTAGGTATCTTACTTCAGAGTATGATGTTTTTGAAAGGAAGAAAAACTGCAATAAATAAATCACCATGGATTCGTTAGCCCATGCAAGTATCTGTCAATATGTCATTTAATTTCATGTAACTATTTAATATAAGAAAGCATATGAAGAACTTTCTTTGTGCAGAAAAACTTTGGATGGCATTCTGGAACGCCCTCAACTAAAATAATGGGAAACTGTCAGAGGAAAAAGTTTTAAAGGTTGAGGGAAAGGAAAAAGGAAGAAACAACAAAATGGCAATTAAAAAAGAAAATGAAGAAGATCCTTTATAAAAGTTACCCTTAATTTGAATGTATATTTTAAGTGCTTGTATTAACACATAGAGCATAGACATAAAGGTGCCACTAAGTAGATACCATTAATTCTTTCCAGCCTTCTCTATTATAACTGGAACTATTGGATTCTCAAAAGAGGGCTGCTTAAAATGAACTGCAAACAGTGCTCTGAACTGTCCCTTATAATAGCCATAAAATTGTCAAGTTAAAGACAAAAATTCCTATATTATTCCGCTATTATCTTTATACTTTCTAAAAAAGTGAGTCTGACACATCCAATTTATTTATCCAAACCAGGGAAAGTACACCGAGCGTGCTATCTGGAATTCTCCCCCCCCCCACTTGCAGGGGTTGGCAGGATCAGACCCATTTTCAATTTTGTTTTGCTAGTTAGCGTATTTTTCGGAGTATAAGACGCACCTTAGTTTTTGGGGAGGAAAATAGGGAAAAAATAATCTGCCTACCAGGTATTCATCTGGCTAGCGTCCTTAGTCTGGTCAGCTTCAGCCCATTAGTTTGCTGGTTTTGAGCGCACGTGCTTGCTTTTTATCCTCTGGTTGGGGATAAAAAACAGTTTCTAAAACACTTCAGTTCTCTCTCTCTTCAGAGAGAAACAATGAGAAAAGCAGGCAAAGGGAAGATCCCTTCCCTAGCAAATCACAGAAGATCGCTTCACTCGTTAGCACCTCGTTAGGGCTGAAAAAAAGGTGGAAGATCGCTTGCTAGCAAAGCACAGAAGATCAAGATCGCTTCACTTCACTGTTAGCACCTCGTTAGGGCTGAAAAAAGCTTAGTAAAAGCTACATTCGGAGTATAAGAAGCACCCAAATTTCCAGCCTCTTTTAGAGGGGAAAAAGGTGCATCTTATACTCCGAAAAATACGGTAAACCAAGTTTACTCCAGTTCTGTTCAGCCCACAGAGGTATTCTGATGGATAGACAGCATCCCAAACGCCTTTACAAAATGCCTTTCCAATGGTTCACTGGCTTGGAAAGAGCTCAACCATTCTATTAAGAACAATGCATCGAAACTCTTATGGAATGAATGGAAATGCTTCAGTGCTTCACCTTTGGTAACTGGATGAAGATGTCATGTAGAAAAGCGCAAAAGTAGTCAACAACCAAAGCAGATAAAGAGGATGCTAAAATTAAAAGCCTTTTGTCATTATTCTCACTGTCATCATCACCATAATTATCTACAGACAAACTCCAAACCACAAAGCTAATAGAAAAATTATAAGAAGAGCAAAGCAGCGTGAAGCACATCAGAGCAAACCGAAGCCACGAGCAAAAAGCAGTGAGGTGAAAGCAGGCAAGAAAGGAACATCAAAGAGTTTCAATTATCTTCAAACCAAATAATTGATTTTCAATTATTTCCCAATCTTTACCACTGATACTTTGTGCAAACAAAAATGTGTAAAGTGTTCTAGAAGCAGCAGATTTCAAGTCTTTGCCAGTCCGACACTCTCTAAAGTTGTTCTTGTATTTATAATGCCACAGACTCTTGAGTACATTGCTTTAAAAGTTCTGTGGAGTCCTTGGTGCCGTCTGAGCTTGATTGTCTGCTTGCAGATGCTTCATTACAGGTAGTCCTCGACGTACGACCACAATGGAGTCCAACATTTCTGTTGTTAAGTGAGACATTTGTGAAGTGAGTTTTGCCCCATTTTACGATTTTTCTTGCCACAGCTGTTAAGTGAATCACTGTCAGGGTTCCAAGTAACACCCCCAACAAAAGAAAACTCTGTTAAGATATTCATGAACTGGGAGAGCCAATGGTAACAAGGTTAGACAATGAATAGGCATAGCAACTGAATCAGCCAATAGGAGCTAACCACTTCTGAGTCTGTGCAGAGAATCAAAACTGGAACTTAAGCTTAAGGCTGGCTGTGGTTCCAGTCTCCACTCTGTACTCTTCCACTCTGAACTCTGCTGAAATGAAGCTAACTCCTGCTTGTGTTTACTTGAAGAAATAATCTGCTAATGGTACTGTGGATTCATCTGTTATTATGTTTATAAAGAAGTTATTGAATCCAGCTGAATCAGTCATCTGTGTGCGCTTCTGGTTTTGATTTTGAAACAAACTTTAATAAACTCCGAGACTTAAATTTTCTCAAAGTTCCATTTTATTACAGATGTTATATTGGCACATCTGGAGAAAAGCCGAATCTGAAAACTTCTGGTTTTCTCCACCCAAAAGAAAGTCCAAGTCCCTGCCCCAGCACCCACATGTCCATCACATTATCCAATCAATGCAACATCCAAACTGGAGATGCTTCCCAGTCACACCCGTCCAGGTGCAGGGCAGAGTGACCTTGACTCTCTCGGAGAAAGGAATATTATTTTGACTATATGTTCCTACTCATACAATTCCCCCCTCTCTGTTTCCCACAGCACTAAATGTGGCAGGCCTGAAGATCCAATGCCCAAGATGGCTTCCAGGCCTGACAATCACTGCAGTTGATAAGTTAGTAACACGGTTAAGTGAATCTGGTTTCCTCATTGACTTTGCGTGTCAGAAACTCACAAAAGGAGATCACGTGACCTTGGGACACAGCAACGGTCATAAATATGAACCAGTTGCTAAGCATGTGAATTTTGATCACATGATTATAGGAA
Organism: Diadophis punctatus similis; assembly: GCA_023053685.1. Taxonomy (NCBI): domain Eukaryota; kingdom Metazoa; phylum Chordata; class Lepidosauria; order Squamata; family Dipsadidae; genus Diadophis; species Diadophis punctatus. The sequence goes on from JALIGW010000003.1 coordinate 191,169,942, forward strand.
TGCTGCAAAGGTCCCAACTATAACTATCACAATGGTCATAAATTTTCAGTGGCCGTTTTAATGGTCACTAAATGTTTTAAGTCGAGGACTACCTGTACTGATGAGGTTATCTAACTGGATGATGAAATGTCTACAAGCAAACCAAGCTCAGACAGCACCAAGGACGCCACCGTTCAGTCCCAAAGTTACAGATATTCTATTCTATTGAAAAGTTCTGTTAAGCTTTTCTGATATTGTGTAAGTCTGAACTGAGGGCTAAACATTTATGGGTTCATCAGATGTTTAAGACTTGCTCAATACATAATAAAGAGTCCCTGTTCAGGTATGGATAAGTTATATTGATCCTAACAACAGGGGTCCCCAAACTTGGCAACTTTAAGACTTGTGGACTTCAATTACCAGAATTCTCCAGCCAGCTATGCTGGCTGCAGAATTCTGGGAGTTGAAGTCCACAAGTCTTAAAGTTGCCAAGTTTGAAGACCTCTGCTTATAAAATAGTTTTCTTTCATCTGGTTAAGAAATGAAAAAGTTAGGTTTTTATATTTAAATAACTCTTTTTATGGCTTTTATGTAGGCAGGGCAAGCTTTTGCAACACTGCGATTTTCTTTGTGTAAACATACGCTTTGTTGCTTAGAGCAATATTTGCAAACCTACATAAAATAGGAAAAATAACTAATGAGGACAAGAGTTACATTTGAACTTCTCCCTATTAGCCACAGGAAGTCTGGGAAGATCTGTTTACCCTAGGATGGAAGCAAAGATGGCAAAAGTAGAGCGGGTGGCATAATGTCCCACTGTGTGGAAACTATGATGTGTTTAGTGGGTTTAAAATTGTTTTTACAGAATGTTGTTGGGAGCTGCCTACGATTATCATGTATAAGATTGGTGGCCATATATGTTTTCTAAATAAATAAACACAGCCATAATTAAGTCCAGCAAAAGAAATATATAGCCGGGAAAATAAGTAAACCCAAGACCAGCACAGTAGACGCAGTCTTTACAAAGGAGAGTAGTAGTTTACTGGTTCAGATGCCACAGTTAAGGTATGAAGGGTCCTTGGTGCTCTCTGAGCTTGCTTGTTTCCTTGCAGATGTTTCACTACTTAACCTAGGTTACAGCATCATCACTAGCACTGATGATGTTACCTAGTTTAGGTAATGAAACGTCTGCAAGAAAACAAGCAAGCTCAGAGAGCACTAAGGACCCGTCATACCAACCCTGAACTACAAAGATTCTCCTTTATTAGTACAGTTAAGGTAGTTGTCTAATACAGGCCTTAATTTCACCAACTCCTACATAGAGTAGAACCTCTGGTCACGACTATAATTTGTTCCATAACTTTGGTCACAACCCGATTTGGTCTTGACACGAACCTACCGTATTTTTTGGAGTATAAGACGCACTGGAGTATAAGACGCACCTAGATTTTAGAGGAGGAAAACAAGGAAAAAAGTATTCTGAACCAAATGATGTAGTAATATATTATTTAATAAAATACCAGTGTAGCAGAATACTTTTTACAACTATGTACACGTTTTACAACCATGTACACTTTTTACAACCATGTATACTTTTTACAAATTTCAAACTTGACAGCTTTAAGACTAGTGGACTTCAATTCCCAGAATTCCTCCTCCAGTCATGCTAGATGGGGTAATTAGAAGGCAAAAACTCCCCAATTTTTGCAAAAAACGGCCCATTTTTTGCTCATTTTTTTGCAAAAACAGGGCATATAGAGGATCTGGGAAGCCTGCAGTGGATTCCTAGGGGTGGGGGAAGGCAAAAACTCCCCAATTTTTGCAAAAAACGGCCCATTTTTCGCTCGTTTTTTTTGCAAAAACAGGGTATGCAGAGGATCTGGGAAGCCTGCAGAGCACTCCTAGGGGGTGGGGGAAGGCAACCCCCCCATTTTTGCAAAAAAACGGCCTGTTTTTTTGAAAAAATTGGATGTGGGGGCGGGGCTTCAGGAGGCTAAAAATTGCTGTATTCGGTGTATAAGACGCACCGACATTTCCACCCTCTTTTGGGGGGCAAAAAGGTGCGTCTTATACTCCGAAAAATACGGTAATTTCCCCATTGGATTGTATGTAAATACAATCAATCAGACCCCTACGAACTGTATAAAAATATTGTTTTCGACTTCAATTTTCCTTAAAACCTTCTTCTCACCAACATTACCACTCTTCACTTGATTAGAGGCCATGGTTAATTGCAAAAGTAATGTAAAATTAATGCAGCGGCCACACGTGGGTCGCTGTTGTTTGTAAACAAACAGGAAATTTGGCGCTTACAAAAAAAAATGGCGCGGAAGGGGAAATCGGCCGCGGCCGTGTTTGATCGCCACCCGAGTATGTGTTCGTGACCAGATTCAAAAATTTTGTGAATTTTTTGGTCGGAAACCGATTTGGTCGTTGTCAGAAGCGTTCGTGACCAGAGATTCTACTGTATTGAAAATGATACGAGCCCTCCAGAGTCCTGTCTCAAAACAGAGATTCCTGACTTCTCAGAAAAAGTAGTTCTGTGGTTCTTCTTGCTGCAAAGAAATCTCCGTTTCTCCTTTTTTATGTGCCTTTATCTTGGCTTGTACATAAGATTTGCCTTTGAGGAATATCATGGGGACGAAGCTTTCCAAATCGTTGAAAGCAGAGGCTGTTCTGGGGAGGGGATGGGTCAGATCCAAAAGCCCTGGAGAGCATGAGAACTACTTGGGCTGCCAGCTCTCTCGGAAAACGTGAAATAATGTAGATGTTGAACAGCCAAAAGTACAGTATATTAAAATACACAGTTTGGACAAGCTTGATAAAAAGGAAGTTGTAGAACTGTTAGTCTTGTAGGGGAAAAAAACACTGATTACAGTTAAATCAAGTCTTACAATGCTACATCTCCACCCCGTCTCAGTTCAGGGGAGCAGTAGATATAATGTGCCGATGCCTGGACAATGTTAGGGTCTGGGTGGGAATGAACAGGCTCAAGCTCAACCCTGACAAGACCGAGTGGCTATGGATACTGCCTCCTAGGGATTATGTCGACTGCCCCTCCTTGGTTCTTGGGGGAGAGAAATTAACTTCCTCGGAACGGGTTCGCAATTTGGGTGTTCTCCTAGACCAGGGGTAGGCAAAGTTGGCTCTTCTATGACTCGTGGACTTCAACTTCCAGAATTCCTGAGCTAGCATGATTTGCTCAGAAATTCTGGGAGTTGAAGTCCACGAGTCATAGAAGAGCCAACTTTGCCTACCCCTGTCCTAGACCGACAACTAAAATTGGATCAACATCTGTCAGTTGTGGCTAGGGGGATCTTTGCACAGGTTCGCCTGGTGCACCAATTGCGACCCTTCTTGGAGAGGGAGGCCTTACTCATGGTCACTCACGCCCTCATCACCTCACGGCTGGACTACTGTAATGCGCTCTACATGGGGCTACACTTGAAGAGTGTCCGGAGACTGCAACTGGTTCAAAATGCAGCTGCGCGAGCTTTGGTGGGTGCACCAAGATACACCCACGTAACACCTATCTTCCACCAGCTGCATTGGTTGCCCATTAGTCTCCGGACACAATTTAAGGTGTTGGTTATCACCTTTAGAGCCCTATATGGCTCAGGACCAGGATACCTTCGGGACCGCATACTACCACATACCTCCCTATGACCGGTTAGCTCCCACAGAGTTGGCCTCCTCCTGGTCCCGTCAACCAAGCAATGCTGATTGGCAGGTCTGCGGGCGAGAGCCTTCTCTGTGGCGGCTCCTTCTCTATGGAACCAACTACCGCCGGAGATCTGGACTATCCCCTCCTTATTGGCCTTCCGAAAACCTATTAAAACCTGGCTCTTCCGGCAGGCATATGAATGATGGGAAATGTTTTTTAATGTTTATATGTATTTTTAAGCGCTTTCTACAGTTGTTTTAAATTCATTGTTCATCTTAGCTGCCCTGAGTCCCTCGGGAGATGGGCGGCCTATGAGATCGAATAAATAAATAAATAAATAAATAAATAAATAAATAAATAAATAATAAAGGAATACATCCATGCAACATTCATCATAGTTGGAACAACAAGAATATGGAAGAACCAACTTGTCCTATTTTCCACAATAATCTGGATGGATCTGAAGATGCATTATTATTAAACTATAAATAGTTAAAAATTAATGGAAAAATGGGATCCGATCAAATGAAAATCCTACTTATTTCAAAACACATATAAGTCTAGATCAGGGCTGTCAAACTGCCAGCCTGCGGGCTGGATGCATCACGTGCAGGAAACGCCCACCCCAGCTCCACGAAGGGGAGAAACGTCATGAAACATCACGTGATGGCAACATGACGTGGCAAGTTTGACACCCGTGGTCTAGATAGTCACTCAATAAATATATGGTTTTAAGATCAAGAATCACTGCCAAGAATATCATGATCTGAGATAACACTTTTTTAAAAAAACGATGAAAACTATAGCAATAAAAATTTTTTGCAACTGAGAACCAATACAGCAAAGTAGCTAAGCATCGGAAAATCTCAAATTCAAATTCCAACTGTAGAGTACTATGAATTCACTAGATGATCTTCAAAACACACTTTCTCTGCCTCTCTGTCACTTTCTCCCAACTGCATTAGAGCCAGATTACACTAACTCAGTGGGTGTTCTAAGGATTACACGTAGACAATAGGCATCAATAAGGCTGAACGCTTGGAAGCCCTAAAGAAATATAATAATAATCACTACCACACCTGCATTTTGGCAATCAAATGATGAAATAATCCCTATTTCACAAGTACATTTTCACGTGCGCTTGACTATTCTGTCATTTACACAGGGATGTCCACCCCAATCTCCCCCAAAACCCCGGGGATAAAAGAGTGAGATATTTTACAAGAAGAAGCAGAGCCTGGGGGTGGAGTCAAGAGAGGACTTAGCCTAGAATCGTTACATGTCCACAAGAGCTCCAAATCCAGGCTCCCATGAATTCTGTTGAGATTTATCTAGCGCCAATTCAATGCTGCCCATTAGTTGACTAGATTCTTGGGTATAGGCTTGAGCAATAAATGTTGGCTGGGAATAAACATATGGTCCTGATTCTTTGTGCCTGACAGATATTAAGTTATAAATATAAGGCCTCATACTGAATCAACATCAAACCTTTTCAAGGTAAGCTTGTGACCTAATTTCATAAGTTATAATCCCCAATATTTGTGATGCCAAAACAAACAAATATACCCCAATCTTATTTCCATGTACCATGGTATTGAATAACACTCTGTGATTTTTTTTATCAGCCTAAAGGAAATTGGGATACCCATCTGCCCTTGGGTATCACAAAGTAAATTAAAATTAGTTTAAGATCCTGAAAATAGAGTAATGACATGCACACATTCCTCCTTACAAATAAGGGGAAACTGAAAACAAAGAAACTGAGGGGAGATGATTTATATAAATGCAGTAGTTTATTTTGGATTTAAAAAAAATATCGCCACGATGTAAAAAGGATGTTGAGACTCTAGAAAGAGTGCAGAGAAGAGCAACAAAGATGATTAGGGGACTGGAGGCTAAAACATATGAAGAACGATTGCAGGAACTGGGTATGTCTAGTTTGATGAAAATAAGGACTAGGGGAGACATGATAGCAGTGTTCCAATATCTCAGGGGTTGCCACAAAGAAGAGGGAGTCAAACTATTCTCCAAAGCACCTGAGGGTAGAACAAGAAGCAATGGGTGGAAACTAATCAAGGAGAGAAGCAACTTAGAACTAAGGAGAAATTTCCTGACAGTTAGAACAATTAATCAGTGGAACAGCTTGCCTCTAGAAGTTGTGAATGCTCCAACACTGGAAGTTTTTAAGAAGATGTTGGATAACCATTTGTCTGAAGTGATGTAGGGTTTCCTGCCTAAGCAGGGGGTTGGACTAGAAGACCTCAAAGGTCCCTTCCAACTCTGTATTATTATTATTATTATTATTATTATTATTATTATTATTATTATTATTATTATTATTATTATTATTATTATTATTATTATTATTATTATTATTATTATTATTATTATTATTATTTATATAATAGTGAAGCTGAGGAGCATAGCCACACAATTTCAGGAAAAAGATACTGTGGCTTTAAAGAGGTACAAGCAGATGTCATGTTTATGCTATTCATAAGGTAAGGAGCATCTCTTTTGGAACTGAATCCAAAGTGCCTGATATCCTAGTCTTAATCTCCTTGGCCTCCAAAAGAGCAGATAAATAGCGAGACAAGAATAAAATGCCCTGTTCCTGTTTTATTTTCCATTTACATTAATCCCTTCCCAAAGGCGTCAAAAAACCAATATGTGTCAGCATCTTTTCTTTCATCCTGTACATTCCTAACTGGCAAGTAACTTAATTCCAGCATCTTTATGAATTCCTTCATATGAAAGGGCCACATAACTAGAGAAAATAAGGTTAATGATGTTATTAACTCAGCATGCAAATATTTAAGATATTTACACCTAATCTTCTAAGGATTATGAATTAAAAAGCTGTTCCTAAAATTACAGCCTAAGTAAAAGAATTTGTGATGTCTACATACCAATTCAAAGTAAAGGACTTTTACAAAAACTTAATTAACAGCTTCAAATTCCAAGATCAAGAACATAAAGTGTTCAAACACACTAACTTTCCATTGTTTGGATAACACTTTGATGTGTGGCAAGAGAAGTAGGAATAGTAAGTACAGATAGTCCTCGACTTACAACAGTTCACTCAGTGACCATTTGAACTTACAATGGCACTGAAAAAAGTGAGCTATGACCATTTTTCACACTTATGACCGTTTCAGCTTCCCTATGGTTCATGTGATTTACATGCAGATACTTGACAACTGACTCATATTTATGACAGTTGCAGTGTCCCGGGATCATGTGATCCCCTTTTGTGACCTTCTGACAATTAAAGTCAATGGGAAAGTCAAATTCACTTAACGACGGTGTTATAAATTTAACAACTCCACTTAACAAATGCGGCAATAAAGATCGTGGGAACAATTTTAAATAAACTACTTTGTAATGATTATTTCAAGGATTTACCTCGACTTAAGATAAAAGTTTACTTGCCCAATTCACAACAGTGGAAATAGAATCAATTCAAGAATCTTTGGACAGCTCAGTTTGGACCAGATACTTTTTTGCTCAGTGGCCCCCAATCTTTTGGGCACCAGGGACCGGTTCCGTGGAGAAAGGTTTTTCTGTGGCCAGGAGGGGGCGTGGTTTCATGTGCTGCCTGCATTCCGCAGATGGGGCTTTGCTTGTTTGCGCGGAGCGGTTGCTGGCATGCCACAGACCGGAGATTGGGGACCCCTGCTTTATCTGCTTCAAAGAAACTGAGATGCCTTCTCTCAAGTGTGTGACCAGCATTACAATACATGTTGACCAGAGGTGAAATGCTACAGGTTCGTACTGGTTCTCCCAAACTGGTAGTCAAAAACGCTACCAGTTCGGGTGAACCAGTATATCCAACGATCAGCTGTGCGACGATCAGCTGTGCTGCACGATCTAGATTAGCTAGAAAGCAGAATTTTCTAGCTAATCTAAATTGTGCGGCACAGCTGATCCCCCCCTCGCTGTTCTACTTACCTTTGCAGACTCTGATGGCTTCAAAATGCTTTTTCAGCATTGCACGGTAGTGCCTGCGGCGCGTATACGTGTGCAGTGCGCACAAAGCGAACCAGTAGCAGACTTCAGAGGATTTCACCCTTGATGTTGACCCTTTTAAAATGCTGGACAGGCCCACCACTGCCTTGCTTGCTATAAACTCCTGAGCTCCAGACATTCCAACCTCAAGATGGGTATGGGACCCCCTCTTCCAGAAGTATAAGCCAGTGGTGGGTTCCTACCGGTGCGGTCCACTCTACAGTACCGATAGCGGCCAGCAGATGACGCTATTTGCGCGCAACAGCTCTGTTGCCGTCTTCGCCGGTCTGTCGCGTGGCACCAACTTTTTGGGGGGAATTTTTGGGCTGATTTTGCTTCCTGCGCATGCACGAAAGCAAAATCTCATGAGGGGACGTGTGTGCAGGCAAGATTTTGGTGATTTTTTGCTTCCGCGCATGCACAAAAGCAAAAAAAGCACCAAAATCGCGTGTGCACGCACATCCCCTCACTATTTTGCTTCCGCACATGTGCAGGAAGCAAAATCGCACGAGGGCGCACGTGTGTGTAGCGAGCAAGCGCCGAAAGATGGCGATCTGTGCGCAGCGCACCGGTATCACGAAGAAGCAGCAACCCGCCCCTGGTATAAGACCCCTAATCAATACTACCAAGTATTAGGTACGTTTGATACCTTGAGTTATTTATAAAAATAATAAAGGTGGGCTTTAAATACAGGTAGTCCTCTACTTACAACAGTTCATTTAGTGACCGTTCCAAGTTACAAAAGCACTGAAAAAAAGTGGCTTACGACTGTTCTACCATCCTTGTGTTCACGTGATCAAAATTAAGACACTTGGCAACTGATTCATATTTATGACGGTTGTAGTGTCCCGGGGTCATGTGATCACCTTTTGCGATCTTCTGACAAGCCAAGTCAATGGGGAAACCCGATTCACGTAACAACTGTGCTACTAACTTAAAACTGCAGTGATTCACATAACAACTGTAGCAAGAAAGGTCGTAAAATGGGGCAAAATTCATATAACAACTATCCACTTAGCGACATAAATTTTGGGCTCAATTGTGATTGCATGTTGAGGGCTACCTGCACCTAAAACTCTAAGACCACTTCTGTAAGGGATTCCATTAGGCAGCAGATACATTCCTCAGCCTACACCTTGCCCCACACATTCCCTGGAGGCAGCCAATGGCTGGATAGATACTTTCATTTTATCATATATCTATTTAAACTCTAAACAAGTCTGTTTTAATTGCAAATAATGCTTAGGCATATAAAACAGTAACATTTGAAAGTCAACATTACTGCACATTTTCTTCATTTTTGTTTACATTTGACTAATACCGTGTTTCCCCGAAAATAAGACCCTGTCTTATATTTCTTTGAACCCTGAAATAAGCGCTTGGCCTTATTGCCATGCACTCAAAAGCCTGATTGGGCTTATTATCAGGGGATGTCTTATTTTGGGGGAAACAGGGTATACATATTTTGCTAGAAGATTCTTTATATGCTTTCCGCTTCCACCATAATATTAAGATTTTGTTTGGCAATCCTTGCTCTAGGTTTCCGAATATTTTCTTGTTTGAAGAACCATTTTACAAAAGTACAAATAGAGCAAACACTACACTCTGGTTAAGCTACTGGCATGAGGAATTGTGCATTTGAAATGAGTGAAATACTCCTCCATCATCATAAGGTTCCAGCTAAAATACTTTAAACTTACTCAATTAATCTGGAAGGGTTCACTCCGAATTCACTGCCTGTAATGTTTCTCATAGTACTTAGTTCGAAATAAAATGTGGTTTATAAGAGCTTGCCAATTAAGCGAATGTCCCCAAAACTAGTCTTACTGGTTTATGCTGCCCTCTGGTGTTCAACACCAGTAACATTTAGGAAAATACAGATAGATCTTGCTTAACGACTGCACTGTTTAGTGACTGTTCGAAGTTATGACAGTGCTGGAAAAGTAACTTTATGACCAGTCTTTGAATTTATGACCATCTCAGCATCCCTGTGGTCATACAATTGACTTTTGAGTGTTTTGCAACTGGCAGGCATATACAATGGTCACAATAACGTGTGATTTGTGCACTTCATAACTGGCTTCCGACAAGCAGAATCAACGGAGAAGCTGACAATACAATTGCAAGTTGCAGTCATGGGATGCCTTGCTTAATGACCCACAGTGACTCATTTAATGGCTGAATGGGAAGTGACAGGTCTGTTGAGGTCATGCGATGTTTTGTTTAGTGACCATGTCACTTAGCAAAGGATTTGACAGTCCCACTTGTGGTCACTACCTATAAAACTGAAAATTAATTATGGGACTGCACTAGCCAAAAAAGTAGTTATAACTTATTTCTACAAGTCATCATTATGAAATATTCAACATAACGCATGATGGTGGCAACCCAACCACTTAACTAGATAGTAACACCAACATATCAAGCAAGTAGCTGGCTAGAAAAGAAATACTTCTTTATAATACATCTTCTAAAGTTAATAGAAATCAAACAGCCTTTTTGAATTTCACCTACAATGCCAGCCATAACCTGTTTAATTGTAGATTAACTATCAAAATAATCAGATCTGTATTATAGCATAGGAAGCATGTGTACTAGCATTAAAGCTAACTTATTTAGATCAATATACTCTGATAGTTGGTAGTATTTGATTGGCCTTGGTGATCTTTAAAACTGGTCAGGCCTGGCTAGTGGTGGCAACCCGAACATATCAGGGCTGTAGGGGAGATTCAGTCTGAATAAATCCTGGAGGGTAGGATAAATAATTTCTAAACTCATGTCAAAGGAACAACATAAAATACCCATTAGGTAAAAAGGAATACAATAAAAAGAGATAAACATGATTAATAAAGCTCATTCTATACATTAACTAAGTCATTTCAAATAAGCCACAAAGTAGCAATAGCAATAGCACTTAGACTTATATACCGCTTCACAATGCTTTTACAGCCCTCTCTAAGCGGTTTACAGAGTGAGCATCTTGCCCCCAACAATTTGGGTTCTCATTTTACCGACCTCGGAAGGATGGAAGGCTGAGTCAACCTTGAGCCTGGTGAGATTTGAACTGCCAAATTGCAGGCAGCCGGCAGTCAGAAGTAGCCTGCAGTACTGCACTCTAACCATTGCGCCACCAGTAAATTTTTATTTAGGAAAATGATTTGCCACCTGTCTCATATCCAACGTCTCTGGGTGGCAATATATTATAAAATATACTATAAAATATTAGCCAGTGAAACTTTAGGGAATGTATCTCACATAAGCTTGTCATGTCATCATTTTATGTCTATGTTTTTTTTGCTCCTGTCATAAATGACGAATATGTAAGCAATTCTTTTGGTGACTCTGCTGCGCTTTCCCAAGTTGAACAACAAGGACCAGTACTACAGTCAAACATCAAAGCCAACTATGCGTCATCACAGAGTAGAAGAACATCAGAAAGCATCAGAAAAACTTTTTGGCCAAAGCCAAGATGGCTGAGATAAAAAAGATGATCATGGCAAAATAGAAAACAGCTCAATAGCAAAGAAGGAACTGTTGAGGAGTATCAAGGAAAATGAAGGAATGCACAGAGGTCACAAATCCAAAGAGTGAGAAGGGTTTGCAGGGAGATCAGACAGAAAGTTGCCTGGAGAAACAAATAACCACAATTAAAAAGTTACAAATGAAATTAACCTCAAACATGATACGTAGCCAGACCTGGGAAGGGAAAATAAAATTATAGAAAGAAGTTAACAGGGAGAAATGGAACTTATGTTCTAGATATTATCATGAATAGATATCCCAGCATCACGTTACCAATCTTTTGCAATCCTGTATTATTTAATTAGACCGGGGTCAGCAACCTTAAACATTCAGAGAGCCATTTGGACCCGTTTCCCACAGAAAAGAAAACACCGGGAGCCACAAAAATCTTCCCGTGCCTGACTATTTCCTGAGCGGCCACAAAACTAACATATATAGTTGAACTAAAGATTCTGATTTCTTCTGAAACTTTTTTTCTTCTTCTTGGATTTATTTATGGTTGGCCTACCGGAGGTCGAAAGTTTAATAAATTGTGCATCAGTGGGTGTCACACATTGGCAGTTGTGACACATATTTTGAGCGACAGGGAGCCGCAGCAGAGGGATGAAAGAGCCACATGTGGCTCCAGAGCCACGAGTTAGACTAATGAACCCTGAACTAGACTAATTTTAACAACATAAGCAACATGGCCATTCAAATATTCAGCAGGAGTACGATGCATCAACAGAGGTCCGGCCTAGTGATTAGATCGAAAGACTGTCAATGGCAGGAAGGAATAAGTAGAGAGTCATTTAAGGCAGAAGTCAAATAGATGGGGTTAGAAATGCAACTATAAGACAGGTGAATTGTTTACAGAACGTCCTCCTGACAGAAACTTATGCAGAGAAAGTCAGCAAATGATTTAAAGACACAGATGGAGAAAAGGCTAGCACTTACTGCTGTTGGATCTCTTTTATGTAGTTGAGCAGCTGTAAGTTGCAGGAAGCCACCAGGGTATCTACGATACAAAAATGACAGCCAAAGTTCATTTAGAAACAGGCAAAAGTGAATGTGCGTAAGAATGTGGCCAATAAAAAGAGTTTGGGAAACAATAACCTCAGCCTATCTTCCTTGAGCACATTCTTCCAGATTTGGTTAACTGTTTAAGCCTCTTCCTGCCTCTATTCCCCTTCCTTAGCCAATACTACTATCTTATGTATTTATTTAGTGCTGGCAGACTGCCTTGAGATTTACACAACCAGCCCAAAAGAGGACAAAAAAAAAAAAAAAGACTCCAGCACCTCTCCACCAGTAATCAGCACCCAGATCAGCACAGATTAACTTCAAGGTTAACTTCAGACCTATAATCAAGTAAACAATACCCCAATCAAGAAACTGCCAAAGAGCCACCAGTAAACAGCCCAACCAAAGAATCTCTAAGACCGCTGCCACCCACACAGATAGGCAAGTCACCAGAATATAAACTGACAGCAAACAGCACTCCTTACTAGCACTGATGATGTTACCTAGTTGGGTAATGAAACGTCTGCAAGAAAACGAGCAAGTTCAGAGAGCATCAAGGACGCCTCATTTCAACTCTGAGCTACAAATATCCTTCTTTATTGATACTATTAAGTTCACAATCTAGCACTGAATTCATTGCTTAACAATGCTTAATACAACCAGAAACTCTGTCATCTATATATATAAAAGCCAAATACCATTCACTCATCACGAAATCTTCAGATCTGTAAAGCCTACAAACTTGAAACTTGGCACGTATGTTCCTCTTGGCTTCTAGGTGCTAGCTAAGAAAGGATTTTTCGAAATGACCATCAGATCATTAGTATTTCTTATACAGTATTATATTAACACGCTCTGATGCTAAGGAGTTAGACATTCTACTCCCCCTCCCCACCTGAAAAGAACGCTGTTCCAACTGCCAGTTGCCTTATATTAACACGCTCTGATGCTAAGGAGTTACACATTCTACATAAATTTTCAAGCTTTAACTGTCAATTTATCAAGCCCGATCACATAGTTTCGTAGCGAAGCACGGGTATCCAGCTACTAGTTAGTGATATAGTCAAAAAGCCATGTAAATGTCCTGCTTACCTATGGCAGCTCCAATAATCCCAGTTCCCGTTGTTAAGCAAGGACCTCATATAACCACAACTTGCAACTTGCTACTGACTTTGCTTTCAGAAGCCAGCAGGAAAGGTTGCAAATTGTGGTCACCTGATCCCGGGACACTGCAAATATTGTAATTGCAATTTGGGTGCTAGGCGCCCCAATCACAATCACATGACCACAGGGATTCTGCAGTGAACATAAGTATGAGGACTAGTCATAACTACAACTTGTTCAGCGTAAATACAAATGATCGCTGAATGAGAGGTTGTTAAAAGTAGAAACTCATGTACTTGGAATCATAAAAGCAATGTCAAAGGTAATTTACAATAATGCTGTGTTTTGGAAACATTCATTTTATAGACTTAAGGAAAACTTACCCAGTATGTGATGAGTACACTTTCTGCTCCCATTTGTTGCCAGAAAAAGCAATATGCCTTGTATTGATGATGACAACATGATCCCCAAGGTCACCTATTTTTTTTAAAAAAAAATATTTCTCCATTAATAAGATTATCTCTAATCAAAAGATCTGATTGTATATACAGTAATCCCTCGCTATATCACGGTTCACCCTTCACGGTCTCGCTGCTTCACGGATTTGCATCGTGCATTGTGTTCTGCATTCTGATTGGCTGATTGGTAAAACAGCTTGCCAAGAGCAGTGAAATACACGTTGAGGCCAGGGGTGAAATCGTCCCGGTCCGCACAGCTCAACAACCTGGTGGCGTTCGCGGCGTGGGGCTTCCCCCACCCACTTCCCCCGCCCACCTGGATGTCGGCATCTGCGTTCTTTTGCCCTCTGAAGTTACTACTTCACGGATTTAGCCTATCACGGGTTCTTTTTGGAACGTAACCCCAGCGAAAAACGAGGGATTACTGTAATGACAACATTAGAACAGAATAACAGAGTTGGAAGGGACCTTGGAGGTTTATTTATTTATTTATTTATTTATTTATTTATTTATTAGAGTTGGAAGGGACCTTGTAGGTCATCTAGTCCAACCCCCTGCTCAAGCAGGAGTTCCTACACCATTTGAGACAGATGGCAGTCCAGTCTCCTCTTGAAGGTCGCAAGTGTTGGGGCTCTCACAACCTCCGCTGGAAAGCTGTTCCACTGGTTGATCGCTCTCACTGTCAGAAAGTTTCTCCTCACTTCCAGGTTGAATCTCTCCTTGGTCAGCTTCCATCCATTATTCCTTGTTTGGCTTTCTGGTGCTATAGAGAACAGCCTGCTCCCCTCCTCTCTGTGGCATCCCCTCAAGTATTGGAACACTGCTATCATGTCACCCCTGGTCCTTCTCTTCGCCAGACTGGCCAAGCTCAGTTCCTGCAACCGCTCTTTGTATGTTTTATTTTCCAGACCCTTTATCATCCTGGTTGCTCTCTTCTGCACTTTCTCTAGGGTTTCTCTAGGTCTTCTAGTCCAACCACCTGCTTAGGCAGGAAACCCTGCACCACTTCAGACAAATGGTTATCCATTCTCTTCTTAAAAACTTCCAGTGTTGGAGCATTCACAACTTCTGGAGGCAAGCTGTCCCACTGATTAATTGTTCTAACTGTCAGGAAATTTCTCCTTAGTTCTAAGTTGCTTCTCTCCTTGATTAGTTTCCACCCATTGTTTCTTGTCCTACCCTCAGGTGCTTCCCTCTTCTTTGTGGCAGCCCCTGATATTAAGTGGCTCCAACACAGAATGATATAAATCCCAAACATTGTAACATCCCTTTTAATGGAGTCCATTAATTCATTTGAAAGTAAATCAAATGGCTAGCAAATAAAGCCATTGCAGTGAGATGTGCAATGTATTGTCAGAAACTATTCAATTTTTGAGACACTTATATGGGGTTGAATTTTGATCTAAAAATATCCGAAAATAAAAAAGGGTTTCAGTTTACTAACACCATTACCCGCAAATCATGTTTTGTCCTCTACATAATATTTATGTCTGCTAATGTTTAGTAGGCTTTTCATTAAAAATAATCTAGAAATTGAATATAGTATAACAAGCCATACAAAATTAAAACCATTCAAGTACAAACTTAACACAACAATAGTGAAATACTACTAAGAAAATTTGCTAGATGTCCTTGGGAACATCTCAAAAATGTTCAGTGACTAGGTAACTTGTTTTATAGTTATAACTTTTTCCTATATTTACATATTTTATCATTTTGTAAGCCGCTCAAAGTCACTTTGAACCATGCAGCAAATAAATTTAATTTAAAAATATATCATTCATTGATACAAAAATCCAATTAAATCTCGAGCCTACTTAAGGGCATTGTGCATATATTATTTTACCTCAGATGTTCTGGGTGATTTTGGCTGAAATCTCAAAAGAATATTGAAATCTTCAAATTATTAATTTTAAAATAAACATGAAACAATTTTGGCATCAAAAATCCTTTTAGATCCCATTACTTGTAATCATAGACCTATATTCAACAAACCACCTATTCATTTTCTTGTTAAGAGTTAAACCATAGTGTAAAACAATATCTCAAGAACTCACTTTGTTGAAGTGAGTTGAATTATAGTTGAATTACTGCAAATCTCCAAGATACCGTATTTTTCAGAGTATAAGACGCATCTTTCCCCTCCTAAAAGAGGGTGGAAATGTTGGTGTGTCTTATACACCGAATACAGCCATTTTTGGCCTCCCGTAACCCCGACCCCGCATCCTATTTTTGCGCAAAATGGCCCCATTTTTCGCAAAAATGGGGTGCACAGAGAGTTTGGGAGGCCTGCAGAGCGCTCCATGGGACTGGGGGAAGGGAAAAAACGCTGTTTTTGTGAACAACGTGCGAAAAATGGGGCATTTTTTTGCAAAAACAGGGGCATTTTTGCCTTCCCCCAGCCCCCAGAAGAATTCTGTAGGCCTCCCAAACCTTCTGTGCGCCCCATTTTTTGCAAAAATGGGTGAAAAACGGGCCCGTTTTTGCAAAAAATGGGGTGCGCAGAGGGTTTGGGAGGGCTGTAGAGTGCTCCTGAAGGCCGGAGAGGACAAAAACTTTTTTTTCTTACTTACCTCTTTGAAATCTTGGTGTGTCGGGCACTTCCGGTTTGGAGCGCTTCATCGCAGACATCCCTCGTTGGATGCCTTTCCGATCTTTGTTAAAAGCCGCCAGAACAGCTGTCTGGCGGCTTTAAAATCTCTTCCCCGGGCAAAGGGGAGAGATGAGAGCCTGACAGGTGGGGTAGAGCCCCCCCAGCGCCCTAGGAGCCATCTGGTAGGGCGCGAAGGGAGAGCTCCCCATGCAGCCTGTCTCCAGCTCCGAAGATCAGGAAACCTCTGCTTTTGCAGAGCTAGATGTCGTGACCAGCCGCTGCTTCAAGAATGGGATTTATAATTATATTTAAACTACAGAAGCAGACAGAGAGAAACAGGTGTGAGATGGGCAAGTACTGAAACCTCTTTTTTCCTTTTTTTTTCAACTCCTGGGCTAGCTTTCACTTCGGCAAAGGAACAAAGGAAACAGAGTAACAATATGGCGATTGAGAAGTGAAAGTGACTTTCGTTTTCCCAGAGGCTTTTTTTTTTTTTCCTCTCTCTCTCTTATGGAAACTTTTAACTTGGAAAAATGGTTTTTTTTCTCTCTGTCTCCTAACTCTGGATTAAAGTTATAATAGAAATATTTCCAATAATAAAAGATTAGCTGATTTTTAAACTGGAAAGAACTTTAATCAGGCATCTGGCTTTCTTTCTTTTTTGTATTCTTTTGAAACACCAATGGCTTCAAAGTCTGGAAAGATTGTTTTGACTAAAAGAAATGACTATTCATCTGGATATATTTCTAAAATGCAACTTAACACTGAGCTAACACCTCCACAGCTTTTGACACCTGAAAATTTATTAAATAATTTAAAGATTATGAAACATGAACTTACTTTGGAATTTAACCAGAAAATAAGTGAGATAGACAAAAAGATGCAGGCTGCTTTGAAGAATATGAATCAACAACTAAGATTTGATGTGTTAGAGGTTTGCAAAGGCTTAGCAACAAATATTGAAGTTTTGGCAGAACGTATTGAAACAAATAAACAAGCTTTGGCAACTTCGGTGAATTACATAGATAAAATCCAAAATGATATTGCAAATTTTGAAAAAGAGGTCTTAATGACTCAGTTCAGATCCATGGAAGTTGCTATAAGGATTAGAGGTTTGAAAGAAGGATTATATGAAAATTTAAAAGGCAGGATGGTTGACATATTGGATCAGGTGTCTGGAATTTCTAAAGCGGAATTGGCTACACAAATCGACAAAATATACAGAATCAACTCCTGGTACGCTAAACAAAAGCATTTACCAAGGGATATTGTCATATATTTTACCACAAGAGCTCTACGGAACAGAATTATACAAGCAACGTTTAACAATAATCTTATGGTGAATGGTCAGGAACTAAAGATTTGGAAAGAAATCCCCTCTAAAATGCTTAAAGCCAGAAAAAGCTATACTTTTTTGATTGATGAATTTAAGAGATTAAATTTACAATATAAATGGGAAGCGCCAGTTGGAGTAGCAGTGAAATTTTCTGGAAAAAGATATCGGCTCAACACGATAAAAAAAGCTACTGAATTTTATGTCAACGTTCTAAAGGCTGATATATCCAAGATTCCAGAGGAAGGATGTATGAAAATAAAAGAGGAGGAGGAGGGGAAGCCACCTTTGATGGATCAAAAGGAAATAGATTCAAAAATCCAAAAGGAGTGCCTGAATCAGATAGCTGGGGAAAAGGAGATGGAGGTTTGGGAGTAGACTGGAGACGACTCGACAAATTTGAATTTATTGAACTATTAAAAGATGAACTATCAAGATACAAAACGATGTGATGTTGAAATATATTGGATGGATAGAGACTAATATGATTGTATTTTATCTTTTCCCTATCTAATGATTACTTATGCAATATTTAGTTAAGTTTTATATAATTTTGAGGTTATTTTTAATGTTGATAATATTAGATATATATAGTTTGTTGAAGATTTGTTTATTGTTTATTCTTCTTTCATTTTCTTTTTTGTTTATTGAAGTTAGTGAATTAATTTAGAATAATATTATCTTATTAATATCATGATGAAATTTAATATTTGATGATCACTTATGTAACATTTAGTTAAGTTTTATCTTAGAGGTTATTTTTAATGTCAATAATATTAGTTTAAGATTTGTGTATTTTATATTTAGTTATTACTTATGTAACATTTACCTTGTATAAGATAGAGGACTGAAGGGAGGAGGTAGGAGGTTTGTTTGTTTGTATTGTTAAAGAGTTTTCTCTTTCTTTCTTTCCTTTTTTTTTTCTTTTTTCTCTCTTTTTTGTATCTTTACTATTGTAGACAAATGCGATATATTAGCACTGTATAATTTGGAGTTGAAGTTTTTTAAAAATAGTGTTCTTTTTTTCCTTTTTCCTTTCTCTTTTTATTAACAATTTAAATTTATTATTATGCCCTGTATTATCTCTGGGAAGTCCGGGGGGGAGGTGGGGAGGGAAGGGGGTGGGTTTGGGGGGGGGGAGAAAAAAACAAAAATGTTTGTACTTTATATTTAATATTTTGCTACTACTTATGTAAGTTTGTACTAATAAAACTTTTTTGAATAAAAGAAATCTTGGTGTGTCTTATACACTGGTGCGTCTTATAGTCCGAAAAATATGGTACTTAGTAGATGTAGTTCCAGCTTCGCTTATCCACTCTCCTTCCCCAATTTAGAACAGGAAAATAAATCAGTGCTGATGTCGTACATTTGTTTCAATCCAGAACAAAACTTACTCAGTGCATGGTATATTGGCTTATGCTTTCCCTCCAGTCGGATACTTGCAACGGCTGCAAGTTTCCCTGGCGGTTGCATCCATCCATCTAAAAGGTACCAGGTTCGAGCAAAGGTAGCCCATTGCTTAAAGAAATAATAGATGTATAAAATAAATGGCAACATACAACCTTGGATGCAAAAAAAAAAAATATATTTGACATTCCAATGCCAGATCCAAAGCTAATCCTACCTGGATAACTGAACATAAATGGACCTAACTTTGTGAAATATCAATCCTATATATTTCCTTAGTAGATAATAGGTGTTCCTGAAATCAGTGACCCTTAAATAGTATTGCTGTAATATAATAATAATAATAATAATAATAATAATAATAATAATAATAATAATAATAATAATAATAATAATAATAATAATAATAATAATAATAATAATAATAATAATAATATGCTCTGATATTATGATCATCATCATCATCATCATCATCATCATCATCATCATCATCATCATCATCATCATCATCATCATCATTCTGCCAGAATTCAACCTAGGACGCTGGCAGCAACCCGTATCAACCATTAGCACCAGTCAGTGGTATTTGTGACACTTTTTTAAATGTTCATTTGACTGAGTTTCATGTTTAATGAATAATGTTGCAGCTTCTTACAATAACACCAGCTGAACTGCAAAAGATTGCACTACTTGGAACATTGTATATTTTAAGATACTTGGTTGATACCAAGACACTGGCAGCAACCCGTATCAACCATTAGCACCAGTCAATGATATTTGTGACACATTTTTAAATGTTCAGTTGACCGAGTTTCATGTTTAATGAATAAGAGAATAATAATAATAATAACAATAATAATGATGATGATGATGATGATGATGTATTAAATTTATATGCTGTCTTCCAATGATTCTGGACTCTGCAGCAAGAACAATGCTCTGGCAACCCCTAAAGGACTAACAAAACCCTTACACTACCCACATTTCCTAGACTCAGTATATATATGTAAGCTCAGTGATTGGTTGGTCTTCATTATTATTATTAATTTACATTTATTTGTTGCTTCCAAAGTCATGAACCAATTTATTCCAGGTACAAAGTCAGAGTCTAGCTGCGGGGTTTCATTGCTTTAAGCTGGAGGTCTTCAAACTTGGCAACTTTAAGACTTTAACCCAGCTGCTGTGAGGTGGAGCTCTTGCCTCACAATCAGGAGGTTGTAAGTTCGATCCTAGGTAGAGGCAGATGTAGGGTCATCTGCTTGGGCAGGGGGTTGGACTAGATGACCTACAAGGTCCTTTCTAACTCTGTTAAGCTTGCGACTTCAACTGCCAGAATTCTCCAGCCAGCAGCTGGCTGGAGAATTCTGGGAGTTGAAGTCCACAAGTCTTAAAGTTGCCAAGTTTGGGGACCCCTGCTTTAAGCCACTGTTTCTCAACAACAACTTTTAAGAGATGCGGACTTCAACTCCCAGAATTCCCCAGCCAGCCATGTCGGCCGAGGAATTCTGGGAGTTGGAGTCCACTCCTCTTAAAAGCGGCTAAAGCTGAGAAACATGGTTTTAAGCCACCTAGAAACATCCTCCGGATTCTTCACGTGTCTAGAAACCATCCATGCAGCCGTTACTCTTGACTAGACCCTTAAGCGACAGGCCCAAAGTCTCCAAGACGATTCTTAAGGGGAGAGATGCCGCGGAGGAAGCCTCTGAAGGCGGCTGGCCTGTCCACCCGGCCTTTCCAATCCTTTTCTATAGGCGGCTTCCTCGGGAGCCGGCCCTGCCCGAGAAAGATCCCCACCACCACCCCGCCGGACACAAAGTCACCCATACCTGCGCAGACTTAGTGAAGCTCGCCATGGCTTCCACAGCTCGAGCGGAAGCGGCGGGCCGCCTGGGTCATGGAGACGAGAGGCCAGAGCGGCACCTGTCGGAGAAGCGGAAGGGGCGGGTCAGCCGAGGCGGGAAGTCTCGCAGGGGAGGCGCGGGAGGTTTAACTGCGTCGGCGGCGACAGTCATGGACCGGTATCTGCTCTTCCTCAGCTGGCGGCTCCGGCGCGGCCAGACGGGTCCTGGAGGCTTTTCAGGTGCCGTTTCGGGGGAAAACTCTTGCGCTGAGGGAGGGATTCGTTCTTATCCGGGACACGTCGGTGGTTTTTGTTTTGGGTGGGTGGGGGAACGAGTTGCTAACGTTGCCTTCTTCGGGGATTTGCTCTTCCTGCCTAGACTCAGATCTCTTGGTGGTCTCCCATCCGAGAAACGCTTAACTTTGGGAGAGGATGGTTTAGTGCTGCCACCTAGCCGAGCCTGTGGGGTTTGTAGGGCAGCCTTGGTCCTTCTGTTCGATTCCTAGGAATTTATATTTATATAATTATAATTATAATTCTCTCTCTCTCTCTCTCTCTCTCTCTCTCTCTCTCTCTCTCTCTCTCTCTCTCTCTCTCTCTCTCTCTCTCTCTCTCTCTCTCTCTCTCTCTCTCTTTTTCCTCTCTAGTTCTATTTCTCTATTTATCTCTCTAGTTCTGTCTGTCCGTCTATCTATCTATCTATCTATCTATCTATCTATCTATCTATCTATCTATCTATCTATCTATCTATCTATCTATCATCTATCATCTATCATCTATCTATCTATCATCTAATCATCTATCATCTATCTATCTATCATCTATCTATCTATCTATCTATCTATCTATCTATCTATCTATCTATCTATCTATCTATCTATCTATCTATCTATCTATCTATCTATCTAGTTATCTCTATATATCTATCTATCATCTATCTATCTATCTATCTATCTATCTATCTATCTATCTATCTATCTATCTATCTATCTATCTATCTATCTATCTATCATCTATCTATATATCTATCTATCTATATCTATCTATCATCTATCTATCAATCATCTATCTATCATCTATCTATCTATCTATCTATCTATCTATCATCTATCTATCTATCTATCTATCTATCTATCTATCTATCTATCTATCTATCTATCTATCTATCTATTAATCTAATCTAATCTAATCTAATCTAATCTAATCTAATCTAATCTAATCTAATCTTATCGCCTTCCTAGATGTCTTGGATTATTGCAGTTACTAAAATGCCAGGTTATCCCCACTTTAACTATAAAACCTGGGGGAAAAGTGTATAATCTTGCACTGAGCAGAGAGAAAATTAAAAAAAAATCTTTTAAAAAGTATCCTTGGGTACTTCTCTATTACAGTCACCAGTGGGTAACTATGGAGGGATGTTTGGAATAATGATTTGTGCTGCCTATAGAACTTCAAATACCCATCCCCCTCCAAATGTTGACAGGATTAATTATTTGATAATTAAGAGATCAGCCCCCCCCCAACTTGGTTTTTTCTTCTGTTTAAACCAATAGTCCTGTTCCTACAGCAGAGTAAACCAATTTATGGGATGGGTGGGCAGGGGCGGAAGAGAGGGTTGTTTTAAGGAAATCTATTTAAAAAGGGCTTATTGACTTAGTTAGCTAATAGTTCTTATATCCCAAAGCAGAGTCAGGTTAAACTAATGTAGCCCCATCAATCTTGTAGGGAAATCTAAGTGGTGACAATAGATGCATTTTACTCACTTAGTTCTCCAAGGCAGTGGTTTCCACAGAGGGGTGCATGCACTGTGGAGCAGGGTTGCCAGTGGGTTTTTTTTTAAAAAAAACACCCCAAGATTTTGCACTCAAACCCAGATTCTATACAAACACAGGTAACAAAAATACAATGTTTTAAACTACATTATTTTTACCTATTCATTAGGGTTGCCAGTGGTGTTCCTAAAATGAGATTTTGTATTTGGATAAATAGGCTGCATAGCCTTATTTTTATGATTTTTCAATAAACTCAATTATGTTTTCCAGGTTTGACAGCTGAAAATATTTATAACTTGCTAAAAATAAATTGCAATCCCTCTCTAAAGGCAACATTTGAAACTTTCCCAGGTAAGGGAAACTTTTCTGCAGAAAACTACATTTTGCCTAGCACAGTGGGTGAACTTAAACTGTTGGGGACATAGAGGGAGTGAACATCTGTGAACTTTGCTGTTTTGAACTTGCTAGAAATTTCTAATTGTTTGCTGTAAAGGACACAGGTGAGGCACAATAAAAATTTGCTCGGAAGAATCACAATGTGTCTTTCTTAGTTTTTGGAGCCTGACATCAATCTTACCAAACTAAAGCAAACTTGCATAAAGCATATGCTCTGAGAATTATTACGGAGGAGACGTCTTCACCCTCTTTCTCTCCTTCAAACTATCTGAACTTAATTGTCTCTTGCTCCTCTGGAATTCACCCCCACCCTCCTGGGAATCTGGACTACCTTCATTACAGGTATTTAATAAATAAAACTACTAGCTTTCTCACTACAATGCAGGCAATTGTATGTGCAGCATACAATACAATTTTTTTTAAAAAAAATCAAAACACTGACAGAAAAACTACCGGCTAATTTTTTCATGGGTGAAGGGGAGGAAAGAAAACACAATTAATTACTGCACATTTATCTGAAATAGCACTTTGACTTTGCTACCGCTAAGAGTTTTTAAAAAGTTTTTAGATAAAAGATTGCTTTCGTTTCTTGTATGCTATTTTAATTCTTAAGAGTTATCGCAATCACGACACTTCATTTAACACGTTTTCATGAAGAAAATGAGGCTTCTATTTTAATTTTCTAAAATTCATTGTAATATGTATATTACTTCTCCTTTTAGCATGTTCTCTTACTGGGATTCCATATGTGAAAGAATGGTATTTTGCAATTCAGTCAATATGCGGATTTTCCCAGGTGAGTCACTGGAAACATTTAATTACCCCAAACATTAGTTCCAACTTGTTCATTCCTTATAGTATTTTCTTTTAATTGAGTAGTTTTCTAGTACTGACTGGGAGGACATCAGTTTTGATGAAGAGACGGATCAAAACAAAAGCTCTATCCGAAGAAATATTGAAGCATATCTAGGCGATCAAAATGTTGAGGAAGAAGACAACTGGGAATCTGTGTCACTCATTGAGTAAGTTGATCCATTGTGTATATGTTAATATGTTGGAAAATATATCTGAGAATACAGTTTCTGAACTTTGGAATGGTTTCTGAATGCATAGGGGAAAATAAGTATTCTTACTAGGAATAGCAGTAGAATAGATGATTTAGCAAGAAATTGTTGATTTTGATAAATTCATTAACCAAAACTTTGATGGCAAGTTTTTCATTTGAAGTAAAAAAAAATATTTTTCTATACACAAATACAGTGCTTCATAATTTTGATACTTGGATTGGGTAAATCACTAAATGTTTTGAAGCATATTCTTGAATGAGTGTATTTTTTCCAATTTTTTTCATTCTTACATTTCAGTCTATATGAAAAATCTGCGGAGAGCTTACATCTTTTAGCTGATAAACTTCCTGCTCCTGGTAATGTGACCTTTTTGGAAATAAACTATTTTTGTGACAAAATCATTTTGCTTCTCAAAATGCCTTTGAAGCACTTAGTCTGTCTTCTGTTTGTAATAATACTCTGGTAAATAGCTTGGCACAAAATGACACCTTACAGACAATTATAAATTATATAGTGAAAATCTGGCAGGATGCCATTGCTAGGATAAATTATTTAATAGCATGCAAGTTTGCTTAAAATAATGTAAAGGAATAAAACACACTCCATACCAAAGGCAATGATGTACTTAGCATTAAAAGAAAGGATTTTGTCTATGGGGGATCCTTTCTGAGCTTGGTTGTTTTCTTGCAGACGTTTCATTACCAAACTAGATAATATCATCAGTGCTAGGCCCTAAGCACTGATAATGTTACCTAATTTGGTAATCTAACACCTGCACGAAAATAACCAAGTTCATAGTGTACCTTGCAGTTCAACCCTGATCTTGCAGTTCAACCCTGAGCTACAAATATTCTTTTCTATTGACTTTGTTTGATTTTTATACTGACTTTATAGTCAACTCAAGGCAGTGTACAGTATATACCTAATGTTCTTCTATGCTTTCTACAACCACAACTCTGAGGTGGATTGAGCTGAAAGTGAGGGACTGGCCCAAAATCACCCAGCTTCCATGCCTAAGGGAGGACAAGAACTCGGCCTCCCAGTTTCTAGTTCAGTGTCTTAGCTATTATATATAATTGGCTCTATGTATATGGATTGTTGCTGAATTATGGAACTGCCCTTGAAGACAGCCCAGAAGCTTCTGATCCAGAATGAGCAGTGAAGAACATAGTCTAAACTATTCACTAAGGCTGCATTACTATTACTATTAGTCTTATCATGGTTCCTATCACCCACCTCCTCCCACTTATGACTGTATGACTGTAACTTGTTGCTTGTATCCTTACAATTTATATTAATATTGATTGTTTCCTGATTGCTTATTTGTACCATATGACAATCATTAAGTGTTGTACCTCATGATTCTTGACAAATGTATCTTTTCTTTTATGTACACTGAGAGCATATGCACCAAAGACAAATTCTTTGTGTGTCCAATCACACTTGGCCAAGAAAGAATTCTATTCTATTCTATTCTATTCTATTCTATTCTATTCTATTCTATTCTATTCTATTCTATTCTATTCTATTCTATTCTATTCTATTCTATTCTATTCTAGTATATCCATGTTAGAACACTGCTTGCAAGCTGTACTAATTGCAAGTTGGCTTCAGGATATGATTCATTGCGTGCATAAGGCCTGGTTATTTGAGGGAGCACCTATCTCCC
Source organism: Diadophis punctatus similis (assembly GCA_023053685.1). Taxonomy (NCBI): domain Eukaryota; kingdom Metazoa; phylum Chordata; class Lepidosauria; order Squamata; family Dipsadidae; genus Diadophis; species Diadophis punctatus. Next base: position 191,195,756 of record JALIGW010000003.1, read on the forward strand.
ATAGCATCTGCCCAGCCAATTCAATCTGATAAGATTAAAAAAACAGAGGAGTCCAATGTTCAGTGTTCCGTTTCTTGCTCCTACAAAAAAGCAGACTGAAATGTCTGTCTCCATTTATGATATTTACTTCTGCAGGAAAAGCAACGGTTGATGTTATTCTCCAGTCTTCAGAAACAGATGCCCCTCAGTTAAAAGACTGTTTACCTGTCATTGGCGCTCTGAAACACCTAAGAGAATGGCATGCAGCAAAGATCACCATTGTAGCAAACAAAAGCAACAGGTGCGTAGTGGTATTTAAATTCTTCAAATAAGATAATTGAGAAAGGGAGGGTTGCTGATATCATTTTAGGAGTACAGGTAATCCGTAACTTACGGCCAGTCGCTTAGTGAGTGCTCAAAGTAATGGCAGACCTCAAGAAAGGTACTTGCGTCCCGGATTCAAAGTTATGTTAGCTGTCGTCTCTCAACAGCAACATAGTCACATTTTGGTGTGCTAAGTTGTTGAGGTTCACTGGATAACTTTGGGCTAGTTATCCATCTCTTCTGCCAGTCACCCAGCCCAATTCACCTTGCATGGCAAAGGGAGTTGCATGCTGCCTTGAAGAAAAGTGAAATACAAATCTAACGGTAAAAATATATAACATTTTGAGTAAGATCTGAATACTTTACAAAATGATAAATCTACATTCCATAGCTTTTTGTAACACTCTGGGATCATATTTAGTCTTCTAAAAATTATATGAAGCATTAAACTTGAAGGTTACCAAGATTTTAGTGAAATGTGTACTACTTACACGCATACTTTCTTTTCTACAGCACTTGGCAAAAATTTGCCGAATATCTCTCTGCGGATATCTTAGCTCTTGAAAACTTAAAAGACAGTATTGATTCAAGGGAACTGTGGAGAGGAAATATTCAAATCTGGGAACAAAAGGTATTGGTTTGAAATGATCTTGGAAGAATGGTGCCGTATTAAATGGCTGAAAAATGTGCACTGGGTTTATGTATGGAAATATTTATCCACCTGTTATTTTCATTGAATGTGGTATATTGGAGAACTCATCTTGCTATAAGCTTAGGCTTGGCTTCTAATTAAAGAAACTTTTGCCAGGAGCTTCCTGTCAAATGAGTTTCAGTCATGGGACTATACTCTTGAGAGAAGCCTGACTTTTTGTCAGCCTTCTCACTCCTGCAGCCAGTTGGAAAACTTAAAACTTCCAGAGATTGAAGTAAAGATCACTTTCTCTTAATAAAAGGGTTATTAAGATTGAAGAGGCTTAATAAATAACTGCATTGGATAAGAACCCCTTTCAAATAACAACAACAACAACAACAGAGTTGGAAGGGACCTTGGAAATCTTCTAGTCCAACCCCCTGCCTAGGCAGGAAACCCTACACCACTTCAGACAAATGGTTAACTAACATCTTCTTAAAAACTTCCAGTGTTGGAGCATTCAAAACTTCTGGAGGCAAGTTCTTCCACTGATTAATTGTTCTAACTGTCAGGAAATTTTTCCTTTAGTTCTAAGTTACTTCTCTCCTTGATTAGTTTCCACCCATTGCTTCTTGTTCTACCCTCAGGTGCTTTGGAGAATAGCTTGACTCCCTCTTCTTTGTGGCAACCCCTGAGATATCGGAACACTGCTATCATGTCTCCCCTAGTCCTTCTTTTCATCAAACTAGACATACCCAGTTCCTGCAACCGTTCTTCATATGTTTTAGCTTCCAGTCCCCTAATCATCTTTGTTGCTCTTCTCTGCACTCTTTCTAGAGTCTCGACATTCTTTTTACATCGTGGCGACCAAAACTGAATGCAGTATTCCAAGTGTGGCCTTACCAAGGCATTATAAAGTGATAACAAGTAATTATATGAATTACTTGTTTATCCATAGGGGGGTTTTTGGTGGAGGGGGGGGAAAGGAGGCAGCACAGTTTGCAGATCTGAAAAAGCAATCCAGAGGTTTTTTATTCATTTATTAAATTTACAATCCCTCCATCCTACTGTCGACCTATTCTGTCGATTCCAACATGGATGAAAGGCTGGAAAGAAAGAGTGAAAGGAAGAGTAAAAATATACGGTGGGCTCAGATTAGAATATTGTGCACAGAAGAGAAAGGAAATGGTTTTAGAAAGCATGTGTTCTATCCTACCCGTTTTGGGGGATATCGGAATTATTGGGGTGAATGTACTTGAAAACCTACAGGAGAAAACGATTACTACTTTAAAAATGTAGCTAATATTTTAAATAGGTATTTTTGACCCATAAATACTGTGGTTTCAAATTCCACTGGCTGCAATGTCTCATTTTATATAATAGCCGTCTTAAATAGCCATTTTATATACTGTAACAGACATCTTAAAAACGGGGAGATGGGGAGTAATACTTAAGAACTTTATAGTTATCCTTTGCTTTTTTTTTCCTCTTCAGTTTGGATCTGAAATCACATTTCCAGATTTTTGTATAAAAGGCACTGCATCTGGAAGGCCATTCAGCCCCGTCTGCTTAAATACTTTATCTACTGCTGCTGGAAATCAACAGTCAAAGAATACCAATATTCATTGTGCAGAGGTAATTGATGTGTTTGGTCTTTCTGAATTACAGTTCTTAGCATTTTAGAAATCAGATAAATCTACACTCAACTGTGCCATAAAATAGAATATTACTTTTTTTTAAAAGAAAACTTGGAAACAATATTCACCCAGAAAAGTAAACATTTTAAAATCTAGCTTTTTTATGCCTAAGTACCATATTTTTTGGTGTATAAGACGCACCGGAGTATAAGACGCACCTTAGTTTTTGGGGAGCAAAACAAGGAAAAAAGGCCTCTGCCTCCAAGCAATTTGGCAAACAGCAAACAGCACAGATGATATACACTGTTTGCTGTGTATTTCTGTGCATGTGTGCCTGACCCATAGAAATAGCAAAGAATTGGAGAAATGTACATTATGCCAGAAAGTTTTCTTAAATGTAGTCACACTAACTCCTCCCAATTATTTAAATAGATCTACTCCAAGGTAAGTCAGGATTTAACTCTAATACTAAACAGAACACTGTTACATTTCAGACTATACTTGTACAGAGCTGTTAAAATTAATTAAAATTTCTGGAAGTATACATTATTCTCTATTATTTAAAAGAAGATACAATAGCACTGGGCCTCTTCAGAGCAAGTATTCATTTTAAAAAGCTTCTTTATTTTGTTAAGTTGTCTAGATTTACAGGGGTCTCCAACCTTGGCAACTTTAAGACTTGTGAACTTCAACTCCCAGAATTCCACAGCCAGCAAAACTAACAAAGCTGGCTGTTGAATTCTGGGAGTTGAAGTCCACAAGTCTTAAAATTGCCAAGGTTGGAGACCCCTGGCTCTAGAACAATAAGAAAGCAATCTTTAAAAAATAAGTCTAATAATGTGAACATTCTACAGACATTTATAGTTATTCACTTACCCCCTTGCATCCAGTTCAGCAGAAAATAAAAATCTGCGTGTCTCTCCCAGCTATTTGCCTCTTTGCAGTTTCAGTTTCAGTTTCAGTTTCATTTTAGCACGTGGCAAATCAGCTGTAGGTCGGGAAGCTGCTAATGACTTGCTTGGCTTTACAGGCTCTTCCCTGTTTGCTGCAAGCAGGTAAATTGCTGGAAGACAGAGGCCAAAGGGTGGGGGTGGGTGGGTGGCTGGGGCTACATTTGGTGTATAAGACGTACCCAAGTTTTCACCTTCTTTGGGGGTAAAAAGGTGCGTCTTATACTCTGAAAAATACAGTAGGTAAAATGCATGTGCCTAGAGGCATAGAAATTAAAAATCTATTTCATGGTGTCATTAGCCTGTTTTGGAAATCTAGCTCCTCTGTTCTCCAGGAGTAACTACAATTCAAGGAAAAATGAGAATCAACTCAAATTAAAGTAACTTTTTTTTCTTTTCCCAAGTCTTTTGGAATAGGGTGGCATTAATACATGCACACTTAGAACTTGTGGAAAATTCTATCTCAGTATAGATGAAATAATCTACAATTATTATTTTTTTAACCGGGATATTCAGGGCAAAACACACATCAGATTTCAGTTTAAGAAAACTGAATTTGAACACATAGTAACAGATAGGCTGTTTTATATGACCAATTGTGCTTTTAAAATGGAAGAAAACTGCTAAAAATTTTATTTTCAGCAATGTGGAATTTCTGGCTTGCTGGCTTCAGATGACAGATGTTCCTGCCTGCCAGGGAAATTAAAGCTTTTTTTTTTTGTCTTGTGAATAACATAGCTGGGAGCAATAGGCCCCTTCTCTGCAATTGCATTTTAGCCTACTGTAATATCTATGGAGATTATCAGTCATCCAATCATGGCTGTCCATAGGTGCTTTTTCAAAATGGAGCCGGACTTTGTTTTTCCTTGAAGACGTTTTGCTTCTCATCCAAGAAGCTTCCTCAGTTCTGACTGAATGGTGGAGGATGGAAGTTATATTCCTTGCAGTCATCTGGTCATTAATGTCTTCAAGGAAAAACAAAGTCCAGTTGCCTTTAGAAAAATCATCTTTGGGGCATCTTAGCCTACTTCTGAGACCCTTTCTCCCCTGAAGTTTGATCTTTGATATCCAGCCTGGCAAGGTTATAGAAATAAAGACATTTATCCCTTAATGCTTCTTTTAATCATGCATTTATATATAGATCATAGCCTTCTAGTCCAACTCCCTTCTCAAGCAGGAGACCCTATATACCTAATGTCTCCATAAATATACACAGGGATATGCAAGGAAAAATAGCTATGGTGGTTGCCCTAAAAATGTAGAATCTAAAAGAATCAAGAAGGAAAGTTAACAAAGAGAAACATTTAGAAAAGGAAAATAAAAGTATTGAAATATTTCATGTCAATATTGCTACTTGATGATGGATGATGGAGTGTGCCTGCTAGAGCAAATAAGGAATTACCGTATTTTTCGGAGTATAAGACGCACCTTTTAGCCCCCCAAAAGAGGGTGAAAATGTCGGTGCGTCTTATACACTGAATACAGCCATTTTTGGCCTCCCGAAGCCCCGCCCCCGCATCCTATTTTTGTGAAAAATGGGCCGTTTTTTGCAAAAATGGGGGCGTTTTTGCCTTCCCCCACCCCCTAGGAGTGCTCTGCAGGCTTCCCAACCCCTCTGCATGCCCTCATTTTGCAAAAAAATGAGCGAAAAATGGGCCATTTTTTGCAAAAATTGGGGCATTTTTCCTTCCCCTACCCCCTAGGAGTGCTCTGCAGGCTTCCCAAACCCTCTGCATGCCCTCATTTTGCAAAAAAAATGAGCGAAAAACAGGCTGTTTTTTGCAAAAACTGGGGTGTTTTTGCCTTCTAATTACCCCATCTAGCATGACTGGAGGAGGAATTCTGGGAGTTGAAGTCCACTAGTCTTAAAGCTGTCAAGTTTGAAGTTTGTAAAAAGTATACATGGTTGTAAAAAGTATTCTGCTACACTGGTATTTTATTAAATAATATATTACTATGCCATTTGGTTCAGAATACTTTTTTCCTTGTTTTCCTCCTCTAAAATCTAGGTGCGTCTTATACTCCGGTGCGTCTTATACTCCGAAAAATACGGTAACACTGTTTTGTCCAATTCAACCCAGTCCCAGTCTACTTCGTTTATTTTATCATCATCATTTTTGCTTCATTATGACAGACTTGATCACCTCTGTTGAATTTCTCACCTTTGAAATTTTTGGGGGTGTGCAAAGGGAAAGCAAAAATGAGAAAGCTCCTATTTACAGATGTTCTTATCCCCCCCCCCAAAAAACCAAGTTTTAATAGTTTGTGCTGGAATACACAATCCAAATTACCTTTTTAATTTTCTTTCAGGTGTTCCATTATTACGGACCTGCTTTAAAATTTGTACAGATGGTGCTGTTGACTCACCTGCCGGCATGTTTAGTGTCAAACCTCCAGTTTGAGCTGTATCCTTTTATAGCAGATGTCATTTGGTTTGATTTAGGAGGTGTTTTTTTTATTATGCCCCTGGAGACTGGAAATGAATGTCAGAAACAGGAAATCTTTAGAGCAAGTAAACTAAATACTCTCATAGATATGCACTGTCACAAATGACAGTTTTAATGAATGGTACAACTACTGCTAACGTTGCTTTGAGTTTTATAGAGGCAATCATTCATTCTATAAATGTGGAAGACACTTCTGCTGCATCCAGTGGGTTCATTCTCAAGGTACATAGCGCTGAACACTCCTGGACCTTTGCAAAGTTGAATAGTAATATAGAATAACAGAGTTGGAAGAGACCTTGGAGGTCTTCTAGTCCAACCCCCTGCTCAAGCAGGAAACCCTATAGCCATGATGGCGAACCTATGGCACGCGTGCCACAGGTGGCATGTGGAGCCATATCTGAGGACATGTGAGGCCTTGCCCTATATCAGCTCCAGTGTGCATGTGCGCACTGGCCAGCTGATTTTTGGCCTTCCGGAGGGTGGGGGGAGGCTGCTTTTGCCCTGCCCAGGCTTCAGGAAAGCCTCCGGAGCCTGTGGATGGCGAAAAACGGGACCAACGGGCCTACTGGAAGTTCAGAAATGAACTTCCGGTAGGCACGTTGGGCCGTTTTTCACACTCCCCAGGCTGCAGGAAAGCCTCCTGAAGCCTGGGGAAGGCGAAAAACAGCCCAACGGGCCTATCGGAAGTTCGGAGGCTTCAGAGAGGCCTGCGCACATGCGTGGGGGGGGGGAGTGCAGGGGGGGGTGTTGTGCGCTCATGCACAGGGGGAGGGCATTGCATTATGGGTGTGGGTACACGCACGCATGCTATCGTGCGTGCGCATGCCCTTTTGGCACCCGAGCAAAAAAAGGTTCGCCATCACTGCCCTATAGCATTTCAGACAAATGGTTCTCCAATCTCTTCTTAAAAGCCTCCAGTGTTGGAGCACCCACAACTGGAGGAAAATCAGTCCACTGATTAATTTTTCTAATCGTCCGGAAATTTCTCCTTAATTCTAGGTTGGTTCTCTCCTTGATTATTTTCTATATACTCTTGGAAAGGATTGGGGAAAAAATGTTTCTTATTGGTCCTGTTTGTTACATTCTCCAATACTCGGGAATATTCTAGGTCCGTGATGGCGAACCTATGGCACGCGTGCCACAGGTGGCATGCGGAGCCATAGCGGAGGGCACGCGAGCGTTGCCCACCGGCAAACAGGAAGTGCGGAAAAACGCACTTCCGGTTTGCCAGTGAGCTGTTTTTTGCACTCCGGAGGGTTCAGGGAAGCTTCCTGAAGCCCCGGAATGCAAAAAACGACGAAACGGACAAACCGGAAGTGCGGAAAAACGCACTTCCGGTTTGCCGGTGAGCTTTTTTTTGCACTCTGGAGGGTTCAGGGAAGCTTCCTGAAGCCCCGGAATGCAAAAAATGACAAAACGGACAAACCGGAAGTGCGTTTTTCCGAACTTCCGGTTTGCCCGTTTCGTCGTTTTTTACCGTTCCAGGCTCCGGTAAGGCCTTTGCGTGTGTGTGTGCACATGCACAGGGGGCAGCATGGGGGGGGGGTTGTTGTGCGCATGCGTGGGGGGAGGGAATGGGTGTGGGCATGCGTGCGCGCGCTAGCGCGCGCACCCCCCCTTTTTGGCACGCGAACCAAAAAAGATTCGCCATCACTGTTCTAGGTTATCTAACCATCTCACCAGTAATGAAGGTTATTGTTCTATATTTGTATACAGGTCGTACTTGACTTACAACAGTTTACTTAGTGACTATTTGAAGTTATAACGGCACTGAAAAAAGTAACTTATGACCTTTTTCACACTTTATGACCGTTGTAGCATGGTCTATGGTCACGTGATTTACATTCGGATGCTTGACAATTGACTCTCATTTGTGACGGTTGTCGTGTCCTGGGGTCATGTGATCCCCTTTTGCGACCTTCTGACAAGCAAAGTCAATGGGGAAGCCAGATTCACTTAACAACCTTGTTACTAACTTAACAGCTGCAGTGATTCGCTTAACAACTGTGGCAAGATGGGGCAAAACGCACCTAAAATATGACTCACTTAGCGACAGAAATTTTGGGCTCAATTGTAGTCGTACATTCAGGATAACTTTGTATCCTTACAATTTATATTAATATTGATTGTTTCCTGATAGCTTATTTGTACCCTATGACAATCATTAAGTGTTTTTTACCTCATGATTCTTGACAAATGTATCTTTTCTTTTATGTACACTGAGAGCATATGCACCAAAGACAAATTCCTTGTGTGTCCAATCACACTTGGCCAATAAAGAATTCTGTTCTGTTCTGTTCTGTTCTGTTCTGTTCTGTTCTGTTCTGTTCTGTTCTATTCTATTCTATTCTATTCTATTCTATTCTATTCTATATTGACTCTTGCACTTCGTAGCTGTGAGGGCGTGATTCCTAAACTTTGTCTAGGACTTTGTCTAGAACCGTTCCTGAGAAGAAGTCTCTACACTTGTGGGATCAGCTGTCTTCTCTACATGGAAAGGTAGATGGTGGCTTTTTATTAACATTAACTTTTAGCAGAATGAAAGTGAGTTAAAATTAATGTACATGTATTCCCTATAAGAACTCTTGTTTTTGGAGTAAATCTGACGGCTGACTACATTGACTTAAATTAAAATAATCAGTTTAACAATAGTTGTTTTGGAGTCTTGTAGAACAGGGGTCCCCAACCTGTGCGCCACGGCCCACTACTGGGCCGTGGCCTATTGGCCACTGGGCTGCATGAGTAGCTGGCTGATAAGCACGCATGTGCGCACACGCACAGCCCAACTCACATGGGTGTCATCGCGGGCGCTCGCGGCTCCACTCGCACGGGGACTGGCAGCCCATTCACATGAGAATCACCATGGGTACATGCGGCCCTATTCGTGCGATAGTTGTTGCGGGTGCTTGTGGTTCCGCTCGCGCGAGCGTTGTTATGGGTGCTCATGGATGCATTCAGTGAGCAATCGGTATTTGCATGCGTGCCCCTCCCACAAAACCATCCCCTCCTTCCCCCCACCCATTCCGGGCCACCAACCCGGCAAGTTTGGGGAACTTTGTTGTAGAAGGATAATCACTTCTTTTCCACAAGGATTTTGGTCTTGAATCAAAGCAACTGCCTTCTTCTAATTAGGTCTGATCAATACTATCCACTGAGTTTTTGATAGTGTTGAGCTAGGCTTGACGTTAACACAACCCTTCCTACCTTTACAAATTAGGATGTGAGGAAATGTAGAGTTGGAGCCCACATCTTTCTTGGTTACAGTTCTTGAGGACATCATTTTTCGTGTCCTAAAGATAGCTGTGGAGAATAAGGAAGATGATCTTTCTGAACAAATTCAAGAACCATGACCTAAGCAAAAGAGGCTGAAACCTTTTTCTAAAGTCCAGAGAAACAGGATAATATTTGTAAACAGCTTGGAAAAAAGATTTCCCTGATTTATTGGGGGAACATATATAGCAAAATTAGCCTTGGAAGATTCTATTATTACAGCCTACTTCAATAAAGTAGAGTTCTAGTCTTCCTATGGAGTTGGTTTCCTGATGTGGTCCATCTAGTGGGGCTGACATCATCTGATGCAGTCAGCTTTAGAGGAGGCTGGTCGGTCTCTGTCTGTCTGTCCCAAAGGTGCTTTTTCAAACGGAACTGTTTCTCCTTGAAGATGTTTCGCTTCTCATCCAAGAAGCTGCTTCTTCTGCTCTGACTGGATGGTGGGGAATGGAAGGATTTATATTCCTTGCAGTCATCTGGTCTGAGAGTTGTTGGGGCCACTTGAAGGTTTATCTGTGCCCTCAGGGTCACCTGAAGAGTGCAAATGGGTGTGGATGACTGAGAAACTCCATAGACATGTCTGTCTGTGTGTGTCTTATCTGTCTATGTCCTAAAGGTGCTTTTTCAGGAGGCAACTGGACTTTCTGGTTTTTCTTTGAAGACGTTTTGCTTCTCATCTAAGAGCTTCTTGGATGAGAAGCGAAACGTCTTCAAAGAAAAACCAGAAAGTCCAGTTGCCTCTTGAAAAAGCATCTTTGGGACAACCATGACCTGGATGACTTGGAATCTCCATAGACATTTTGTCTGTCCGTCTGTCCACCTATCCATCCATCCATCCATCCATCCATCCATCCCTATCTATCATCTATCTATCTATCTATCTATCTATCTATCTATCTATCTATCTATCTATCTATCTATCTATCTATCTATCTATCTATCTATCATCTATCTATCTATCTATCTATCTATCTATCTATCTATCTATCTATCTATCTATCTATCTATCTATCTATCTATCTATCTATCTATCTAATCTGCCTGCCTGCCTGCCTGCCTGCCTGCCTGCCTGCCTGCCTGCCTGCCTGCCTGCCTGCCTGCCTGCCTGCCTCCCTCCCTCCCTCCCTCCCTCCCTCCCTCCCTCCCTCCCTCCCTCCCTCCATCCATCCATCCATCCATCCATCCATCCATCCATCCATCCATCCATCCATCCATCCATCCATCCATCTATCTATCTATCTATCTATCTATCTATCTATCTATCTATCTATCTATCTATCTATCTCTTCCATCCATCCATCCATCCATCCATCCATCCATCCATCCATCCATCGTATTTCTTAACCCTCCATCTCCCTCAGAGTGGGCTCTGCTTATGCATGAGACACTTCATATATCAGTATCAGAAGATTTATTTATAGTCAAGTCTACATGTATTCCATCTGCAGGTAGGAGCTTTATTTGTACTGCCTTGCAGTATAAGCAGTATGCTGAATCCCGTACCCAGCCAGCGAAGTACAAAAAAATGGAAGGAATGTATAGCTGAAAAACACAAAGGTCTCGGCGGTAAGTAAAGGTGTATTGTCTCCACACTATGCAGTTTCCCCCCGTTTTAGTAAATTGATAAAAAGATAAGGAATGCTTGGGTGGTACAAAAAACTGTGATCAAGAAAGACATTGACTGACCTCCTCTGCCTTCTGCTATGGTCAGCAGAGAAATTGTAAAGTTTGGATCTCTGCTTTCTTGGAAAACACTGTTGGAAAACAGTGATGCTAATTGTAAAGAAACCTACCGTATTTTTCGGAGTATAAGACGCACCTTAGTTTTGGGGGAGGAAAATAGGGGAAAACAATCTGCCTACCAGGTATTCATCTGGCTAGCATCCTTAGTCTGGTCAGCTTCAGCACATTATTTTATCCCCTGGTTAGGACTTAAAAAAACCTCCTTCGGAGGGAGTAACAATGAAAGAGCTTGCAAGCCAGTAAGAGCTGGGAAGATCATTAGCACCTAGTTAGGGCTAGAAAAAAACTTATTCGGAGCAAGTAGAGCAATGAAAAAAACCCTGCAAAGACTTAGGGCTGGAAAAACATTCTTTGGAGAGAGTAACAATGAAAAAGCCTGCAAGGTAAGAGCTGGGAAGATCGTTCGCACCTAGTTAGGGCTAGAAAAAAAGCTTTGAAAAAGCTACATTCAGAGTATAAGACGCACCCAAATTTTCAGCCACTTTTAGGGAGGAAAAAGGTGCGTCTTATACTCCAAAAAATACGGTATTTTAAAACAATACCCGTGTTTCCCCGAAAATAAGACCCTGCCTTACATTTTTTTGAACCCTGAAATAAGTGCTTGGCCTTATTGCCATGCACTCAAAAGCCCGATTGGGCTTATTATCAGAGGATGTCTTATTTTGGGGGAAACAGGGTATATATCTTGGACTTTAGATAACTTACTACTGAAATCAGGAATCCTGGCTACTTGAAATCTAGCATACATGCTGATTTAATCTAGGTTTTTTTGGTATGTGTTTACGAACAGAGCACTTTTAATATTTGTAAACATTAAGATGTATTTGTCTTTAGTTCCAGAAGTTGAACTTAAAGGAGAAACGTGCAATTATTATTTCTTGATGCAAGGCAACGGCTCTGGAGGATGTAAAGCAACAATAATCTATTCAGCCAATCAGATCAATGGTTCTGTCACTCTTGCAGAAAGTATAGGACAGCTGATGACAGCAGAAGAAGTAACAGAAGCAGGTATACATTTTGTAGTTGAACTAAGAGGCACAAATGTGTTTTTTTCCTTTCCAGACCAGCTCCCAGCAAGCGGTGCAGGCAGCGGCGCAAGAGCTGCTGACGTTTGTGCACAGCTTGCTTGGAGCTGGTCTGGAAAGGAAAAATAACAGCCGAATTAGGCAGGACTCGCCCCACCCAGGTCCCTCTGAACAGGTTTCCCTACGCAGCCTCCCCATTGAACTACCCCAGTGTTCGACCATCCAAAAGGAGCCCGCCTTCTGATCTCTTCTTGCAGGAACGAGCTGGGGGCTCAGAAGAGCGCTTCCCTTCTACTTGCATGCTGTTACCGGCTGTGCATGCTCCGCAAAACCAACAAGATACCGCTACCCGGGGCCACCGGCCGCTACCTGGGTGCAGATGAGGGTGAAGAGCCGGTAATAAACAGCATGCAGGTAGAGAGGAAGAGCTTTTCGCACCCCCAGCTCGTTCGCTGCAGAAAGCAGGCGCTTGGAAGAGCTCAGAGGGTGGGTGCCTTTTGAGTGGGTGATCAATGTCGGGTTACATAATTCAGCGTGGAGGCTATGTAGGGAGACCCGTTTGGAGGGACCTGGGTAGGGCGAGTCCCTTTTGGAGGAGGAGGAGGACGGGAAGGCTACGACCTGGCCAGGCCCGGCTGCCTTTCGGATTTCGCCCTCCTTCTCTGCTCGCCACTCCAGGAAGGAAGCAGCAGTGGTCGGTGATGGCTGGAAATGGCTGGGAGGCTCGCCTCGGACTCCTTTTCTCCCTTTTCCTGCTTGGCTTTCGGGACACCTTCGTGTAAACCCCGTCCCTGGCTATGGGCGAAGCCACCAGGAAGAAGCAGGAGGCGAGAGGAAGCACAGGCGGGAGCTTGGCAGCCCGGATTCTGTTTCGACGCCAATTCTGACAAATTCCTTGTGTGTCCAATCACACTTGGCAATAAAGAATTCTATTCTATTCAGGAGCTCTTCGCCTTCTCGTGGCTTGGAAGTCTGGCTGGAAGGGAAGGGGAGGTGGTGGCCGGCCTGAAAACGGAGTCAGAGCCGCTGCTGCCGCCACCTTCCTCCTCCCCCCAGCTCTGCCTCCGCCCAGTAGGAGGGAGCCTAAAAGTTGAGTCGCTAGTCAGACTCCCTCCCGAGGTGGGGAGACACGCTGCCAAAGCCCACCATGGCCACTAAGGTGAGGAGACCACCCCGGCTGGCCTCCCCACTTGCCCGCCCCAGGTTTGGGGAGTGCTGGCTTGGCCACCCCCGCCCCCTTGTGTTTTGTTTGTGTTTTGAAATGAGTCGGGCGCATGCACTTGTGGAAGCAGCAGCAGCGGCGGCGAAAGTGGATAAGATGTGGTACGCGAGGAAAGCCCGAGAGGTGCACCTGAGCAGGCCGGTAACTCTTGCCCTTCCCCCTGCAGCTGCAGCTGCTTTTCAGGGGGGGCGGGCTACGCAGGAGGAACGCTGGGAGCCGACTCAGGCACACGGGGCAGCATTTGCTGGCTAGGTGGCCACCTGCCCCGCCCGCTGCTCCTTTCCCGGCTCAGCTCAGCTGGGGTCGGGTGGGGGGTGCCCCGCCGCCTGCGGTTGACTTTGCATCTCCACCATTTTTATTGAGCTCCCCCCCAAAAAAACCCTGGACCCCAACGAACACTTATTGTTTCAGCCAAAGTGGAGTTTGCCTGTCACTCCCTCGCAGACCGACTCCAGCCCTGTTTGCGTCCCAGCCCCTTATCTTTGGTGTGCCTTCATAGCTGCTCCGCCAGGCCCTTTCGGCTGACATCGCCTTGCTTCATTCCTCTGGTGGGACAGCCTAGCTGTGGCACTCCCCGCTCGGCACACACGCACAGTTTTTGGAGGAGGCTTTCCTGAAGCCTGGGGAGGGCGAAAACGGCCTCGCCTCTCTGGAAGGCCGAAATCAGCTGGCCAACGCGCGCATACACGCTGGAGCTGACAGGGCAATGCCTTGCGTGCCCTCGGATATGGCTCCGCATGCCACCTGTGGCACGTGTGCCATAGGTTCGCCATCACGGGTCTAGTGTTTGTTTTCTCGAGTCATTTATTTGGCTAAATTTATTATTTGATGTAATTTGATCACTTCTTTTTTTTAAAAAAAAGTCACCCCTTCTCTTATCAACACAGGTTTCTTTGAAGAATTTCTCAAAGTTTTCCCACATTTTCATGGAGAACAGATTTTACAAAGGGAGAAGAAGCTGGCTCAGTTCCAAACACAGATTTTGAATCACTGCCTGAGTAAGTAATGGAATATTTACCCACAGAATAATGGATAGAAAATACATCAATAAAAATGTATCAGTCAGTGTACCTTAATTTATAGAGGGTACTATTTGAAAATAAAAATGGGCTTTCTTATTTTAGGGGCTATGACAGTCCCAGTCATTTCCCTTTGAGAATTCCTTCTTGAACGATGCCTTCCATTTTCCAGTCTGTAATGTTTGCTTGGCAAACTTCTAAACTCATTCAGTAAATCAGTAAAACAGTTTGGGAAAAAGAATATACCATGAAAAAAATGTTCTATGAATGCCTGCTCCAATGACACGTGTTTATGTATGCGTAGCAAATTGCAGAAGCATTTCTCCATAAGCTTATAAAAGGGATTATGTTTTTATTGCCTTATTTTTTACTTGATAACAGCATGATACAATAATTCAATTCAGCGAATTAGCATTATTATACATCCTGGATTATTAACATCATGTCCGTGATCTCCTAAATTTCTTGTTTTCTGTTTTACAGAGAGACAAACGTTTGCTGGGCTCCCACCTGTAGCTTTTAAGAATGAACTGAAATACCTATTAGCCTACACCAGGGAACGTTTTTTTGAAGTATGGAAGGTTAGCCATCCAAATACTGTTTATCCAGGAGCAATGATTAAAGCTAGAGACGAAGAAGCAATTGATGGTAAGCTTCATTTTGTTAAATGTCTATGGAGATTCTCCGTCATCCAGGTCATGATTGTCCCAAAGGTGCTTTTTGAAGAGGCAACTGGACTTTCTGGTTTTTCTTTGAAGACATTTTGCTTCTCATCCAAGAAGCTTCTTCAGCTCTGACAGGACGGTGGGGAATGGAAGGATTTATGCTCCTTGCAGATGGCTGGTCATTTGCATCCTTTTAGAGGGTCGTTGAAGCACTTGGAGGTTTGTCTGTGTCCTCAGGGTCACCTGAGTAGTGCTCCTGGTTCCTGTAGTCTGCAATTTTTTCTCTGGAAATCCGTTCCTACTCCCACACCATTCAAAGGGTATTCATCCCAAATTGTATAGCTAAACGTCTGTAGAGATTGTCAGTCATCCAGGTCATGGTTGTCCCAAATACTTTTTCAGGAGGCAACTGGACTTCCTTGGTTTTTCTTTGAAGATGTTTTGCTTATCATCCAAGAAGCTTCTTCAGCTCTGACTGCAGAATTTCCCATCATCCAGTCAGAGCTGAAGAAGCTTCTTGGATGAGAAGCGAAACATCTTCAAAGAAAAACCAGAAAGTCCAGTTGCCTCTTGAAAAAAGCACCTTTGGGACATCATTTTGTTACTTAATTAGACTAATTAGGATGAATACATTGCCTATAAGTTAGACTGTTTCAATAAATGAGCATTCATAATACAGAATGTCATGTAGAGAAATGGGAGATGTTTGAACTTTGGGATTGGTTAACGGAGGACTTGGGATGACAACTTTTCGGTAGCAGATAACACGGTCAAGTTATTAGCGGATAAGATCACTGAGCCAGGTAGTCCTCGACTTACAATTCATTTAGTGACCGTTCAAAGTTACAACGGCACTGAAATAAGTGACTTATGACCGTTTTTTCACAGTAATGACCTTTGCAGCATCCCCATGATCATGTGATAAAAATCCAGATGTTTGGCAGCTGGTTCATATTTATTACCGTCGCTGTGTCTCAAGATCATGTGATCTCCTTTTGCGACCTTCTGACAAGCAAAGTCAATGGGGAAGCCAGATTCACTTTAACGACTGGGTTACTAACTTATCCTTTAAAAAAAAAACTTTATTGGGTTTTTTCATTAAAAAAACAACAAACAGGACAAACATACAAAAATACAAATGTACAAAGAACCAAAACAAACACAAAAAATAGCTAATCACTTTTACAGCTTTTTCAACGTATTTCTAAATCTATTTCCAAATTACAATATTTTAACTTTCTTTTTAACATTCATTAATATTTAGCTAAGTTTATCTGTACAAAATTAGATCTCATGTTATATTTTGCAAATCTATTTCTTCCAGATTATTTACATATCATTCACTTGTTTATCAAAGGAAAAGAGAGAGAGAACATTTACGGATTCTATCACGAGTAATCCATCGTTTTATAACCAAGTTTTAAGCTTTTTATTTTGTTTTAACCAGATATACCATCTGTTCCATGTTTCATGGAATTCAGAGTCTTCTTTTTCATGTATCTCCATAGTTAACTTACATATCTCAGAACATTCTAAAATTTTTCTAATTACCATAAAGGGTGTTTGGGTATTGTCCGTTTTCCAACACTGTGCATATGCTAACCTAGCCGCTGTAGTTATATGCAATATTAAATAACGATCCTCCTTTTTAAATTTTAGGGTTACTAACTTATCAACCGCAGTGATTCACCTAATAATTATGGCAAGAAAGGTTGTAAAATGGGGCAAAACTCACTTAACAAATGTCTTACTTAACAACAGTAATGTTGGGCTCAGTTGTGGTCATAAGTCGAGAACTACCCATATTCCTGACCACGATTGTGAGAATGAAGTTTGTAAGAAGAATAAGTAGGGGGCACAAGGCAAGACTTGGGTCTCCTTGCAATTGTCTCATATGTTTTCCCTGTTCGTTTTTGTTGCTATCACAAAGTATAATTGAAGCTAATCATACTTGGTGTTATAGCAAGTGGACAATGGCTGTTGCCAAAAGTAAGAGATTTGTAAATCGTTTTATTGAAGCTGAATAGAAATTTTCAAATTTTGGTCCACAAAACTTTTTCATTACGCCGAATGGGAAGCTAGCACATTCTTAGCTGTGTTGGAATTAAAATAGAAGATGAAGGTCCATAGATGGATGAAATGCTTGCCTTGCCTTCTTCTTGCCCTTCCTCTCACCCACTGTCCCAACCATTCTCAGAACCAAAGCTAAAAGATTCAAATCCTTTGAAGTGGCCTGAAAGAAATGTCCTACAGAACTTGGAAAATTCCGAGAAGATTAAGCAAAGAACAAGGTAACATTAAGCATTTACGCCTATGTGTTAGTGTGTAGCTGTCATGTGAACGTAGCTATTAAAGTTTATTTCAAAAATCAAAACCAGAAGCACACAGATGACTGATTCAGCTGGATTCATAAACTTCTTTATAAACATAGCAATATATAAATTTACAGTACCACAAGTAGAATTCTTCTTCATGTAGCAACACTTAAAAGTAAAACACAAGCAGCTTCTAGTTCAGAGTTCAGAGAGGACAAGAGAGCAGAGTGGACTGAGCCACGCCCAGCCTTAAGCTTAAATTCCAGTTTCGATTCTCTGCACAGACTCAGAAGTGGTTAGCTCCCATTGGCTGGCTTAGTTGCTATGCCTATTCATTGGCTGACCTTGTTGACATGGCTCTCCCAGTCATGCATATTCTAACAGTAGCTTTCCGCTCAACAATCTGATTTTCCTTTTAGAGTTTCTGAACAGCTGCTGGGCCATAAAAATGGCCAGAAGGACTCAGCCTTACTTGATGCCAGAGAGATGCTTAAGTACTTCACTGCAGAAGGCTTGCCTGTTGGAGACCTGCAGCCCTTACACATTCCAAAAAGGTAGAGTAAAATCCTTGTCTTGAACATGCGACCCTGCATGCAGTTGACTCAGTTGAGAACCTTAAGTAGCTACAAATTCTAGTTCTCCCGTTGGAACATAAGTTTTGCTGGGAGCATTCAGACGCCGATACTGATGTTGTAGGCTCACAATTTTCGAACAGTGTGGTCTTTTGAAGCACCTCAAACAATTGAATAGGTACTGGTTCTAATATCTGTATTTGAAGTCCAAGGATCACCTGCAAACTCCCAACTTTCTGTGTTGCTCAGAAAGGATATACTGTAGCAGCAGCACCATTGCAGATGAGATTTTCAGACTGAACAATTAAAATGAGTTTGTTTTACCCTGCATTATAACAGAAACATTTGAACCCCCACTAAAATATAGGTGTAAGCTTGATTAGATCATAATGAAGACTGATAAGAAGGGATTCCTTCAGAGAATCCTTAAACCTGGTTTGGAGCATTGGAAATTGGGTGGGTCCTTCCTTCCTTCCTTCCTTCCTTCCTTCCTTCCTTCCTTCCTTCCTTCCTTCCTTCCTTCCTTCCTTCCTTCCTTCCTTCCTTCCTTCCCCACCCCCCTCCCTCCGGCAGGTTCCTTGTCATGTTATTGCTCACAACTAATAGTGTTTCCTCTGACATCGACAATGGAATTTCAGACCATCTGTTCACAGGATTAAAGCTAATCATAGTTTGCAAATACACATTATGGAAAAGTACAATTACTTTTAGGAACTAATCTCGAAAATTGAGGAGGGAGGCTATCATTCATACTGTCTGATTGAAGCCAGATCTTTTTTGTGAATGGGTAAAGAATGCCGTTTTTGGAATGCCAGCCAAGTTATCTTGTTTTGATTAACCAGTGACAGCACGTGTATAAACTGTACTTTTAGAAAGCAACACAATATTTTACCAAGACAAACAGAACTCTGCTACTTGATTCTACAGATAGAATGTATATTTGATTATTGAGTATTTCGTGTTACTATTGTTTCTAATAATGGAGAGCTATGTAGGATTATTTACGTACAAAACCTAGAAGTTCTAGATGACTTAGAAATTTCACAAAGAATTGGGTTCGGAAGGACAACAGCATAATAATAAAGAACAACACCAAAATAGGTGTTGTGGCCCACTAGCTGCTAGCAGAGCTGGTGGCAGACTTGGACGATGAGGAGGTTGGGAAGGAACTTGGGCCAGTCCTGGAGTCTGGGGAAGGCTCTGATAGATGCTCTGTGTCGGAGGCAGAGATAGAGCCAGGGCCGTCCAACATTTCCCAGCTGCCTTCGGAGTCGGAGATAAATGGGGAAGAAGAACAGCTGGGGCCTGTTCCAGATGCGCGTATGCGCAGAGCTGTCAGGAGAGGAGAACAATTGAGGAACAGGGGCCTACTCAGGAAGAAAGGCACACGTGGACACTGAGTGGCCTCTCCCTGGCTGGGGAATAAATAGAAGCAAAAGGGGAGTGGCGTTGTGGGAAACAACCGTTGGGATTTATTTAGGGAGATTTGCTCATTGTGATGGTGTCTCAGAAACTGAGAGTTTAATTTACAGCTTTGTGGCTGGAAGCCCCTGACCTGGCTATTATCCAAGAACTGATAATAAGGTCGGTACTTCAGTTAACCCTTGGAAGGATTATTGCCTGGACTTTTGTGTGTGTGTGTGTGTGTGTGTGTGTGTGTGTGTGTGTGTGTGTGTGTGTGTGTTAGTGGAGAAATCACTCCGGAGGTCGATGGATCGGGGCTTCCCTTTTGAAGACATTGTTACTTAGAAAATAAAACCCGAGATTCAAATCTAATAAACAAAATATTTATTTCAGTAGAAAAATAATAAAAAGAAATCCTTATTAAGACTACATTTTATCGGCTAAGGAAATAAATCACTTCTACCTCCGGTAGAGATGGCGATGAGAAAGGAAAAGAGTTGACCTCTGGAATGCAGACATGCGTAATAGAATATATCATACGTCTGCTTGACCATAAATACAAGAAACAGAAAAACATAGAGATGTACAACTGGCAATAATTCACATCGTGACAGTGTGTGTGTGTGTGTGTGTGTGTGACAGAGAGAGAGAGACAGACAGACAGACAGTGAGAGAGAGAGAGAGAGAGAGAGAGAGAGAGAGAGAGAGAGAGAGAGAGAGAGGGAGAGACAATGAGAGAGACAGAGCCAAAGATCACCCAACCAGCTTTCATGCCAAAGGCATAACTAGAACTCACAGCCTCCTGGCTTCTAGCCTGAAGTGTTGTTATAGTTTTTATGCTTATAAACTACCAGGAGTCCTTGGATTCTGATGGTACATAAATGAGAGAAATGCATATAAAACAAGCATGCTACAAATCAGATGTCTGTTCTTTGCAATATGCTGCTAATGAGACTGATTGTTCCTATTCCTATTGTTAAAATGTGTGTTTTGCCTACAAGGGAGCAATAACTTTGGTTTCAGGTGAATTCTCTATGCTTTTTTTCCCCCAGTGGCAGTGTTTTTTTGACACCTGAACTGACACCTCGGAAACTGAGAGCCTTACCATTTGAAAAAGCTGCCGGCTGCCATTACCATGGTCTTGAGTAAGTTCCCTTACTGCGAATTATTTTCTGAACCCTCTCATTCGGCACAAATCAAGTTTAAGAAAGCATTGAAACTTTAATAAATAACGATAGGTTTATTCTACCAGTTCTTTTCGCATTTGGATATTTCATGCTTGAAACCAAGATAATGTTTGAATGCATGCTTTTATAAGTGCAAAATATATTCTGACAACATTTTCAGCCGAAAGTAGAGCAGTTGACCTGGTAGGATTTGAACGTAATGCTTTTCAATGTGAAAACGGAAGCAGGAAGAAGAAACCTGGCAGTTCCCTTCCTCTTTCTAACTTCTAATTAAATAAACTACCGTATTTTTGGAGTATAAGACACACCGGAGTATAAGACGCACCTTAGTTTTTTTGGGAGGAAAATAGGGGGGCGGGGAATCTACCTACCAGGTATTCATCTGGCTAGCGTCCTTAGTCTGGTCAGCTTCAGCACATTATTTTATCCCCTAGTTAGGGCTGAAAAAAAATCATCTTCGGAGGGAGTAGCAATGAAAACAAGCCTGCAAAGATTTAGGGCTGGGAAAAAAAACTTCTTCGGAGGGAATAGCAATGAAAACAAGCCTGCAAAGATTTAGGGCTGGGAAAAAAAAACTTCTTTGGAGGGAATAGCAATGAAAACAAGCCTGCAAGCCGGGAAGATCGTTAGCACTTCGTTAGGACTGAAAAAAAAAGCTTCGAAAAAGCTACATTCGGAGTATAAGACGCACCCAAATTTTCAGCCACTTTTAGGGGGGGGAAGGTGCGTCTTATACTCCAAAAAATAGAGTAAATATTTTTGAGAGGCAGAAGGAAGCTCACCCGCAAACCACCTATTTTTCCTTCCAAACGCTTTTGAATGTTTTAGAGCAGGAATGTCAAAATATATAGGCTTATATACTTCCCCATAGCGCTTTACAGTACTCTCTGTCTGGTTTACAGAGTCAGCATTGTTGCCCCCAACAATCTGGGTCCTCATTTTATCGAACTCGGAAGGATGAAAGGCCGAGTCAACCTTGAGCCAGTCAGGATCAAACTACACACTGTGGGCAGAGTTTGCCTGCAATACTGCACTTTAACCAGTGCGCCACCTGGTGTCCTTGAAACTTGACAATAGAACTGAATTATATATTCAGTTTGTTGTCAGGTTTCTGGCCACAATCCTTTTTGAGAAATGGATATTGAAAGAGAACATGGAGAATTCAAAAGCATACTTTTATTTTTGGATCTGGGATCCTTTCTCCATTTTGTATTTAGATCCTTGAGTAGGTTTCTTTCCCTTTAGCCTCATCCGTTTCCCTTATATAGCGCTTCACAGTGCTTTACAGCATTCCCTGAGCTGTTTACACTATCAGCATATTGCCCTTAACAATCTGGTTCCTCTTTTTACTGACCTCGGAAGGATGGAAGGCTGAGTCAACCTTGAGCCAGTCAAGGTTCAAACTCTTGCAATACTGCATTCTAACCACTGCGCCATCACAGCTCTTTTAAACATTAAAGAATGAACGTTATTGACTTGAAACCAGGCTAAAAAGACTAAGGTCTTGTGCGGATTGAGGGTGGTGTCTTCTCTATCACTGCACCAACTACCTGTAGACTTAGGCCAACTGGCAGAACCAGGTTTTAAGGCCCTTCTGGAAGGCCAGAAGAATGGAGATGGATTTCACCTCCAGTGGCAGGATGTTCCACAGGGATTTGAGTAAGAGAAGCAAGGAAGATATTCCCTTAAGGCAGTCCTTCTCAAATAGTGCCCCCCCAGGGGGGGCTCAAAGCAATGCCAGGGGGGGCGCGTGTGACCCTGGGGAACATGCATGTTCCCTCTCGATCGATTCCTCCGGACGGGGAGTGTTTTCTCAGTTGCACGCTGCTCCGAGCCCGGAAGAGAAGGTGGCCAGGCGGGGCGGGGCGACTGCATGGGTTCTTATTGTTCTCGGTGGGCGCCGCGGTAGACATGAACAGCATGGCAAACTTGCTGCTGGACAAGGAGGAGCATCCTCTGCAGCTGGGCGAAAGCTTCGAACGGCACCCTAAAGCCTCCTTCCACACCATTCGCTGTGAGTGCCCGGCAGTGGCAGCGCTTATGGACCAGGCCGGCGACCCCAAAACATCGGCTTGATTAAGCTGGCCTGGTCCCGTGTCAAAAGAGGGCCCTAACCACGGTAGCCTATGCCTGCCTAACAGAAAACAGGCTCCACTGAGTTCAGTGTGACTTACTCCCAGGTAAGTGGGTAGAGCAGCCTTCCCCAGCCAATAGTTTGCTTGCAGCTTATAATAAGTAAAATAATAAATATTAACACTAAAATTCCATTGAGGCCCAGATCGGAGAGTTTGGGGGGGGGGTGAAATTTAACCACTGCGCCAAGGTGGCGCAGTGGTTAAATGCAGCTACTGCAGGCTACTCCAGCTGACTGCTAGTTCAGCAGTTCAGCTGTTCAAATCTCACCAGGCTCAAGGTTGACTCAGCCTTCCATCCTTCTGAGATCGATAAAATGAGGACCCAGATTGTTGGGGGCAATATGCTGAACTCTGTAAACCGCTTAGAGAGGGCTGTAAAGCAGTATGAAGCGGTATATAAGTCTAAGTGCTATTGCTATTGCTACTTCTTCCTGGGGGGGTGTAACAGAAAATAATTGAGAAGCACTGCCTTAAGGCAAGAAGGGCATAAAGTTTTTCTTTAGGAAAGTTTTTCTTAAGAAGCCTAGACTTTCTGCAATGCTGGTGGTTCCAAGCCTGTTTCTAATGTCAACCGTTAGGTACTGCCTCGACAACAGAAGAGCTCTGGAAAGAGACGGGGAGTTTGCTGAACTTCAGTCTCGGCTTATCCGTTTTGAAACTCAGACCACCTGCACGAAGGAGTCCTGCCCTGTGCCCTGGGTCTTGAGTCCCCTGCCATCCCCGGCGGTTTTGTCTGAGCCCCCAAGTGTCCCTGACGGAGAATCTTCACAAAGAGAACTCCAGATGGAGACATCTAAGCTCAAACGGAGATCAAAAGATGTAGAGAGCTTTTGTTCCAACAAAAGGTAATACACGGTATAAAAATAAATAGAAGTGGGGTATTTCTTTCCTTTCTTAATCACTACTTTGCCTGGCTGTCATGCAATGTTTTTCTTACTTTCCTATCATTTTTTTTCCTGGCTATGATAACTTTCAGTGTAACATGTTTTATACTGAAGTAAGTGGCATTTTCTTAATCCCTATAGGACAGAGTTCCCCCAACTTTTCTGGCTTTGCGGATCAGTGGGGGGGGGCAGGGAATGGTTCATGCAAGCGGCCAGCAAGCACACGCGTGTGCAGCTCCATTTCCGTGAGCGGCATGCACACACGCACTGCCGCTTACACCAATGGAGCAGATGCGCTTGTCTGCTGCTCGTGTGAGGATGTGTGCGTGTCCTGCTCACTGGCCGTTTCCATGGTCCGGTTGCAATCCTGTCATGGCCCACTAGTGGGCTACAGCCCACAGGCTGGGGACCCCTGCTATAGGACATTGAAAAATCTTGCACAATGCTAGCTGAGGGTATACTTGCTCAAGAGTGGTTCCATTTGTGTCATATGTCAAAATAGATACATTTTCATTTGGAGACCAGGTTTGGGACTGCTGGTCATAGAAGAAATCTATTTAAGGTGGTCACTAAGAGTTGACAGTGATTTGATGGCTCACAATATTTTAATTTCACTTTCAGGCTGATAATTTTGATAGATGTGCCAGTGGTGAAATCCAATTTTTTTTACTACCGGTTCTGTGGGCGTGGCTTGGTGGGCGTGGCAGGGGAAGGATACTGCAAAATCTCCATTCCCACCCCACTCCTCGGGGAAGGATACTGCAAAATCTCCATTCCCTCCCCACTCCTGGGGGAAGGATACTGCAAAATCTCCATTTTCACCCCACTCCTAGGGGAAGGATACTGCAAAATCTCCATTCCCACCCCACTCCTGGGGAAAGGATACTGCAAAATCTCCATTTTCACCCCACTCCTGGGGGAAGGATGTTGCAAAATCTCCATTCCCTCCCCATTCCTCGGGGAAGGATACTGCAAAATCTCCATTCCCTCCCCACTCCTGGGGGAAGGATACTGCAAAATCTCCATTTTCACCCCACTCCTGGGGAAAGGATATTGCAAAATCTCCATTCCCACCCCATTCTGGGGCCAGCCAGAGGTGGTATTTGCCGGTTCTCCGAACTACTCAAAATTTCTGCTACCAGTTCTCCAGAACCTGTCAGAACCTGCTGGATTTCACCCCTGTTAAAAGACGTCAATGCTGCGATATTTTCAAAATAAATCCAAGCGAACATAAATATATTTTCTTTTTTAAAAAGTAACGTTACTTTTCTTCCAGATTACTGCAATCTGAAAGCACAGATTCTGTCTTGTCCCAGGCGAGCAGAATGAGCAGGAGTCGCCAAGCGGTCGTCCCAAAGCAGTGCTTGAAGGATTCAGCCTCTCTTCCCTCTGCGGCTGTCAAATCTTCTCAGAATTGGGTGGTGAACAAAGTAACTTCCAGGAGCAACTCAGCAGGCCAGAACTGTTATAAGGAATCAGAGACACCAAAGCCCGGAAAGGAATCAAGATCTCAGAAACATACACGGGTAAAGAATTCCTTTCTCCCAGCTGGATTTTTGTGGTGACATCATGACATCTCCAAAAGGCCTTCTATGGCCTGCTGGCAACTCAAGAGGTTGATCTGCAGCTTTCAACCTAGAGCAGTGATGGGTAACCTTTTTGTCGTCATGTGCCAAAAGCTCATGCACATGCGCGTGACAGTGTGTGTGTGTATGTGCTGGCACCCATAATGCAATGCGCCCCCTGCGCATGCACACACACCCTCCCATGCCCCCCACGTATGCACGCGTGACTATCACCCTCCGTTTTGGGCCTAGTAGGCCTCCCTGCTGCCTCCTGGGACCAAAAACGGGCCGTGGGGTGACGCGCCGCACCCCCCACGCCCCGTTTTGGGCCTAGTAGGCCTCCCTGCAGCCTCCTGGGACCAAAAATGGGTCCGGGGGTGTGCGTGCTGCACCCCTGTGCTCCCCCGCGTGCATGCGCGCATGACCCCTCCCCCGCAAGCGTGCGCAACCCCCTGCATCCCGCATGTCTCCTGCATGTGCCCCTCCCCCCATGCATCCCAAAAATCAGCTGGCCGGCGGGAGGCACGTGCGCATGCGCGGTGGAGATGAGCTGGGCAATGGCTCGCGTGCCCACATAGAGGGCTCTGCGTGCCAGCTGTGGCACGCATGCCATAGGTTCACCATCACTGACCTAGAGTTTTACTTCTCCGGAATAGATTATATGGTTCCAGTAACTGGTGCCTTTGATCTGTTGAGAGGAAGCCTGACATGCTGGCTCTGAAAATTAAAATAGACCTATTTTTTTCTTCCCAAGATGCTGAAGGACGTAGTGATGACTACTCTTGAGAAGCATGGCGTTGCAAGAGACCACAAGTGCTTCACAGCATGCAGTCAACGTTTATTTGAAATATCCAAGTGTTACTTAAAGGTACTCAAATATTCTCTCATTCTATGTGCAAAATACCAGATGATCAAGCTGTGGAATAATAGGTTTTTGTCAGATGGTGTAAAGGGAGAAAATTGTTAGTCCTTGTTTTCCCCTAATTCGGGTGGGCATCTATGATCCTTTTATGAGCTGTGGACTTCAATTCCCAGAATTCCTGAGCCAGCCATGATTCAATTCTGGGAGTTGTTGAAGTCCACAGCTCGTAAAGGGGCCATTGCTGGCCAACCTTGCTCTAACAGGTGATATGCAAATTCATATTAACCTATTTCGGGAAATGAGAAATGCGATACACTGTAAATGCTGAAATCAGTGGGCAAATATAATTTTTTTTGGCATGCCCCCATGTTATATTTAATCATTTAGTGGAAAAAATACTGCTCCACTAAAGCACAGAGAAGTCGTGGAGTTGTCTCTGTACACAGGGGTATACAATAAAGTTAACATTAAGTGACTTGTTGCAGCTGGTCCTCTGCTTTCAACTGTAATTAAGCCAGGAATTATGATCGTATATTGTGCTCATCATTAAGCAGGTCACCATGTTGACACTACCTGATTTTATGACATTTTTTGTGGTGGTATCAAGCAAACCAGGGGCGGGTTCCTAATTTTTTTACTACCACTCTGTGGGTGTGGCTTATTTTGTGGGTGTGGCTTGCCAGCCATGTGAACGGGTGGGCATGGCTTCTTGGACTGCTGAAGGGAGGGGAAATGAGATAGGTCCTGCCTCCCATTCCCCCTCCCCTCAGCAGCTCGAGAAGCCTCAAACGTGCGAAAATGCCTGGGATCATCACTGCGCGTTCATGGCTTCTCGGACTGCTGAAGGGAGGCGAATGGAGATAGCTCCTGCCGCCCGTTCTTTCAGCGTCTCACACACTCCCTCAGCCATCCTCCCCTGCTTGGACTCACTGTGGGGTAGGAAGGCAGCGCATGTGCAGTGCTGAAAGCTCGGCTTCTGGGCATGCGCAGAATAAATTTTTTTAAAAAAATCTAAAACATTTTTTTTAAAAAAAAATGGCGGTGCCCAGGCACCGGCAACTGACCGCACCGGTACTGTGACGTCACCAGCAGGCCACTACCGGTGCTATAGAGTGGACCACACAGGTAGGAACCCACCACTGGAGCAAACGTGGCAGTTGTAAAGCAAATGCTGCGGTTTTTAAGCAAATCCGTTGTCCACAATACCCCACCCCTTTTTTTTTTGCCAGAAATATGAGAATAAATTCCGGTTCCCGTCAAAAACCGTAAATCACAACCCCCTGACTGCAGGATGCTGCAAACAGCTGTAAATGCAGGCTGGATGCCCAAACACCCAAAATACAATTATGTGACGGGTGGAAGGCAGCCTTTGGATTTGGGTTGTCAGTAGCTCTGGGATAGTCCGTTGTAACTTTGAAGAGTCGCTAAGCCAAGGATTACCTGTCAACTTTGGCTGAACTGAATATTTAGCACTGTCTCTGATACTGAACACATTTCATGGCCTGTGCCACAAATACATTCACGGAGTTCCATGAAAAGGTTTCTTTTTTTTACTTTTTCAGATTTTCTGTCTTTCTGGTTGCATTATTTTGTCTGCTTGCTAAGCAAGAAATACAGCATATGGAGCCGGGTTGGCCATTCATTATAATTAAATAATACATTGGTGTTATTCATTCATTCAGAGCTCTTTGATATAGAAATACTATAGGAGCCCAATTTATTTGTTTTATTTATTTATTTATTTTATTTCTTCCCTTTCTATGCCGCCCAACTCCCTAGGGACCTCTGGGCGGCTCACAACAGAATGAAGCTCTGATGATAACATTCAGTGACAAAAATATGCAAAAACTCAGAAAATGTGAAAGGGACTGCCATGCTAGGTGGTAGGACTCAGTAACTCCCATTTTATATGCCATAGATGAGAATATTTGTAGCTTAGTGGGATCCTTGGCCGTCTGTGAGGTTGGTGGTTTTCTTGTAGACATTTCATCACCCAACAATATGACATCATCAGTGCATCACCAAGCTCAAAGAGCACCCAAGGGGCTCATAATGTATATCCTGCTGTCTGAGACATCTCTTCACCTCAACCAAAGAGCCGAGGTGGCGCAGTGGTTAAAATGCAGCACTGCAGTTCAGAAGTTCAGCTGTTCAAATCTCACCAGGCTCAAGGTTGACTCAGCCTTCCATCCTTCCGAGGTGGGTAAAATGAGGACCCAGATTGTTGGGGACAATAGGCTGAACTCTGTAAAACCGCTTAGAGAGGGCTGTAAAGCACTATGAAGCGGTATATAAGTCTAAGTGCTATTGCTATTGCTAACCTAAAGTTTGAAATTTCCGGGGGGGGGGGGGGCGGAGTGAAAACTGAAACAACGGTAGCATCTGCAAAAATTTCTCTTGGTCGAAATAGGTAACCTAGTGAGAAATTTTCATTAGGATTGTGATCTTTTTTATTTATTTTATTTATTTATTTGGGAATTCTTCTATGCCGCCCTACTCCCTAAGGACTCAGTACTTTCTGTACCCTGCTAATTAAGTTTTATTCTGTATGAATTATACACCACCAGCTTGAATCTCTCTACTTCAGGCTACCTTGCAGAAAATATTTTGAATTCTTTCAGCCTTTGGAGGAGAGAGTTCTACCATTCATAGCAGACCATTGCCATCTTGTGGTCAGCTGGGAACACAGAATTTTCTTTTTCAACCAAGCTGCTGCTTTCCCATCATCTGAACAACTCCGTCCATTGACCTCCGCCACGAACGGAAAAGCTTTTTAAATATTCCTCCTGTTTTAAGATAAAGTTTGCCTCTCTCTCATAAAATGGATTTATCGGAAGAGCAGGAAAAAGAAGACCTGAATCTTCTAGCCACGTCATGGAGGAGGCCTTGATTCCTCTCTCATAGGGGTTAGGAAGAAGACAACAGGTGAAAGGCTTCCTCTTGGAGAGTTGGTAGCAGGAACTACGAAGCCACTTCCCCATATTGGGAAGAACCGAAGGGCTCTTGTTGGAGCATTTGTGAGATGTAGGCAGTCCTTGACTTACGACTGGTCACTTAGCAACCTGTTCTGCCCCAGCTAAGAATGTAACACAACAGCCAGTTTGTACGAACTTATTTAATCCAATAACCACTACTAATAAATGTCTTAGCAGTGAATATGCACACACCAATCTACAAGCAGTCTTTTCTTGCAAGCAACCAGCTGCTAATTAATCTTCATTAACAGCTGCTATCAGTTCAAAGAGTCTTAAAGCAAAGAAGAGCAATTAGGTCTTGATATCTTACGAAGCTTCAGAGAATTGGTAAAATGCCTAGAGGTGGTTCTTAATAACTAAGCCGAAGCTGAGAAACAAAGCAGAAGTTTTTCAGACACGGAGCACATTATGACCAGATGGATTTCCAAACGTTGTTTCTTGCAGCCTTTCAGCTGCCTCTGATGTCCTTAAGTAGACTAGGGGAGTGGCCAATTAGCCCAAGTCTTACTCCCGAGGAGACCTCCTCTGGAGTAACCATTCCTGCCTCTTAGCAGCTCTGCGAGCCCTTGCATTCAGAAGAGGAGAAGCCTCTTCTCCCTCATCACTGCTATAAGGTGCTGGAGGTTCCGAAGGCCCTGACTGAACCTCTGCCTCTGGCACCGACTCCTCGCCAGCCTCCTCACTCTCCGACTCGGGTGCCAGTTGCACGGGCCGCTGGCGGAACACCAAGTTGGTCTCCTCTCGAACGGGATCCACTATCAGCTGCACGGGCTGCTGGTGGGACACAACACAACCATTCAAAATTATGACAGGCCTACCTTCAAGCTACTTATGACCTGGATTGAAAGTCCCCAAGTCACATGACCAAAAACTCTGGTGCTTGGCAACAGAGCTGCATTTATGGCCATTTGCAGCATCCTGCAGTCACATGATCACATTTTATAAGTTTTGCCGAACACTGGTATTTACTTCTGGTTTTCGACAGAACCATGCCATACATAGCAAGCAATGGCTTTGCTTAAGGGCTGGGGTTCGTTTAATGATTGCCATATTCCCTTAACAACTGCCACAGAAAAAGAATGTAAAATCAACTGTCGTGACTTAACAACTGTAACAGGCATGTCCCATTATGGTTGTATGTGGAGGACTACTTGTGCCATTGGGTACAATCCAGGGGTGGGTTCCACTTACCTTTGCCGCCGGTTCGCATCGCTCCGCTCGTGCACACGCGCGTGTCCCCTTGTGCGATTTGGCTTCCGCGCATGCTCAGAAGCAGGAATGAGCCCAAAACATAGCTGAGGAGCTGATCAGCTGTGCTTCGGGCGACAAAATAAAGATCAGAATTCACCCGCGGGCGGGCGGGCATCGGCATCTGACCGGGGGTTGGGGACCCCTGATAAAGGGGACTAAATAGATTATGACGCAAACAAAAATTGGTAAGGAAACTTCGCTGACAAGACTAAACTACAATGATAAATGGGTTTTCTTCTTCGTCCGCAGAATTTCTAAATTAAGACGCCTAAATAGCTATTTACTATTGAAAATGTGACAAAAAGTAGTGTTACTAAATAAGCACATTATTCTTCCTTGCCATCTTAAAAGGCTCTCATTAATAAACCAGCACGTTTTGAAAGTAATGCATTTCATATTTAGGATTTGAAAACATCTCGAGGTCTGCTGGAGGAAATGAAAAAAGCTGCTAACGGCAATGTTCAACAGGTAAAGTAATGGTTGCCTGGACTGTGTCACAAGTAACTGCTCCCGAGAATTGGCTTCCATCATTTATCAAAGTTTGGTTTTATGAATTAGGTTAGCTGATGTCGATTTCCCCACGCTGGTTGAATCTGAAAGAGGGCTGACTCATCCCTTTAATGATGATTTTTGGGATGTATCTTGAGTATTGTTACAGTCCTTGTTCATTGCCTAGCAGAAGCCTTGCTTATTTTAGGGGTTACACCAGGGCTGTCAAATTTGCGGCCCAGATGTGACACACGCTGGCCATGCCCACACCGTTTAGCAAAGGGGGAAAAAGTCGTGATACATCACGTGATGCTGCCGTGACAACGCAAGTTTGACACCCCTGGGTTACATGGTATTTTCGTTTAGAAAGGCCCCCAATTAGGAAGAATTGGTTCAACATCTAATATATGTTCTTGAACTTCAGGATGCAATACCAGTGTTTGTTTTATACAGGTATTTCTATTTTTAATTAATTTTCTGTTGCTTATTTACAGGTCATTGATTGGGTTTTAGAAAAAAATGTGAAGTGACATTTGCAAGTGCAGCACATTGAGAACAACTTCAAGTATCTTGTTGGTAGATATGCCTAAAACTTGGCAGTACCTGCCATGCGATGCTCTCAAACCTCTGGGATAATTAAATTGAACTTGGAGTTATTTGTGTTGTAAAAAGTTTTTTATTAGAATAAAAAGAATTTCTTAAGCTATCTTTCCTGTCTGCATGATTTGAACGTTGCTTGGCTCTGTAAACGTAAATTCTCTATTACTGTATATTCAAATGTGCAGAATGTCTGGTTAAGTTAGGTAGTGGTTTGTTTAAATAAACTTAAAAGTATTGCTTAGCAAGTACTTTTTAAAACCAGGTATTTCAACCATTTTAAAGGTTGGAGACACATGAAATTCTAGGGAAATACCATGACTGTCAGGAAAAACTACTTTGAGAGTTGTTGCAAGTCACAGCTCACTCACTTTACAAGACAGTTGTCACATAGTGAATATTGTCAGTTGTATATCTATGCAGGGTGATGCACCCCCCCCCGTCTAATATTATGGTATATTCCAATACAAGCAGAACACGTGATATGATATTGTACACATGTCCACATTCCTGATCCACCATTACTCACTTTTGACTTGGCTCTTGACCGGAACGGTCGTGTTTTCTTAGCAAAGATATAATTATTCAGGATTTATTGTTTTTGTACCAAAATAAATTTTTCTATTAGACTTTTAATCTCGGCTTTATTTCTAACTGTCTGAATTCCAAGCAAAGATCCGAATTGCCTCTTATGAGATTTATTCTCACCCCAACAACAGTAAACTATCGAGATTAAAAGGTAAGCAACTTTATCAAGATCTTAGAAAAAATGTAGAATAACTCAAAACACGAAACATTTAAATTCAGTTCTTTCTCTGAATTGTTCTCTACCTCTCATTCCATCCTTCAAGTATAACGAGTGCTCTGTTCAAATATATCAGCATGTTTTGCCATCCTTGAATTTATTTATTATTTATTTATTTATTTTGTGAGATTTATATACCGCCTCACAGTGCAAGCACTCTCTAAGCGGTTTACACCATTAAGCAATGTATATATTTACATTGCCCCCAACAATCTGGGTCCTCATT
This sequence comes from Diadophis punctatus similis, assembly GCA_023053685.1. Taxonomy (NCBI): domain Eukaryota; kingdom Metazoa; phylum Chordata; class Lepidosauria; order Squamata; family Dipsadidae; genus Diadophis; species Diadophis punctatus. The sequence continues at coordinate 191,227,935 of JALIGW010000003.1, forward strand.
TTACCTACCTCGGAAGGATGGAAGGCTGAGTCAACCTTGAGCCGGTGAGATTTGAACCGCTGACCTGCGGATCACAGTCAGCTAAAGTGGCCTGCAGTACTGCCTCTAACCGCTGCGCCACCTCGGCTCTTAATTTATAGATTCAATATCGATTTATATTTTTGTATGATGTGCCATGAGGTTGATACGCCTTTCAATGAACTAAACTATTGAAGAGTAGTACTTTAGTGTAAGAACTTACCTGGAAGAATTATTCCCATCCTGTGAAATCAGTACTTCACTGTTTTGTACAAATTTTAGTAGGCTGAAACTATTGAACAAAAATCGATAACTTTCTTCTTGTCAAATAAATTATCACTTCACCCAAAAAAAAAATCTCCAATAAATGACACTTTATTAAATATAGTAGTTTTTTCCTCCCTCTTGAAAATATAAATATTGTAGATTAAATTCTTATAAATCTGGAGTAGTTCCATTTAATTCATTCTATCAACCCCATCTAAAGTAACGGCATCTAGAGTCATTCAAAATCTGTATTTGACTATAAATATATATATTTATATTTCTTTTTGCAAATTAGTTATTCATTTCTTCATGTTGTGATTTAAGCACCGTACAATACGTGATATAACTAATGAATTAATCCTGATTATATACAAAGCAGATACAGTTATAATATTCCAGTGGAGGGATGTTAGGTATTGAAAGTAGCAGTACAACAGAATTTACATATGCATGAACGTTTCCTAAAGGACACGATATTCTACTTTATGCTCTGGCTTTTGCTCATTCACAATAATAAATACTGCCATGGAAGGAACTTGAAAATCCTGCTACATTGGAAAGGGTTATTTGAGAGTCCTTATTTTTTTCCCCACAAAATGCCGTTTGAATCACCAATTTTGTAGGTCATCCTTTCACGGACAAACAGAAACCAATGGAAATTCCATATCTGCAAAAATATATTTATTTTAAAGTAGAGACACCTCTGGATATGGAGATTTTATATATATGCAGGTCTTGGTGTATTTGGGTATTGTCCAGTTTTTCTTTCCCATGTGGCCAAATTACGAAAGTGTCATTTACATATCTAAGCCAGAGTTTGGGTTTGTGTTCAGATTTATCTAAGGCGTTGGTTTCAAAATGTTCCATGTATAGGTTTGCGATGACGGGTGAGAGGGGTGACCCCATAGGAGCTCCTTCTATCTGTATCTTTGTATTAGTTCCATCAACTAATCAAGATGTTACTCCATCAACTAATCAAGATCTTACAACACAGCCAGCCAACCCGCTTACAGCAACTAAGCCAGCACTACACCCACACCCACCAATATTTATAGAAAGAAGGCAGCTCCGACCACGCTTTGTTCGCACAAGCATGAAGCCGAAAACACCAGCCTGAAGATGACGAGTGGGACCTCGTCGAAACGTCGCCAACATACTCTCAATCTTACACGGGAAAAGACCCGAATACACCAAGACCTGCATACCTATACCCGTGAAAATCTACAGAAACAATATGTGTGTGTGTGTGTGTGTGTGTGTGGTATGTATGTATGTATGTATGTAGGTCTTTGGGTATTCGGGTTTTCTCCCGCATGAAATTGGAAGTGTCTTGGCGATGTTTCGATGAAGTCTCATTCATCATCTTCAGGCTGGTGTCTTCTGCTTCCTGCTTCCAATTTCACGCTGGAGAAAACCCGAATACATAAAGACCTACATACAAACACCCGCGAAAACCTCAGAAAACACACACACACACACACACACACATATATATTTGTTATTTAATATATATATTAAAGCTCCAAATGAAATAAAAATGGAAGCTTAGGCACAAACTGGGCACATGGTGATAATGTAGGCTCAAAATCAAGCAGCTTTTTATTAAGTTAATTTTATATTACTAACAAAATACTAGGAAAGAAATTATACGGTAGATATTCCATGGCAATGGGTTATTTTATAGAACCACCCAAAGACTTCTGCATGTGTAAAATCCTAGCCATGGTTAACAGCTCAATCTTGGTTGTTTTTTTTAAATTTTTTATTTCCAACCTCCTTTCAAATACTCCCTAAGTTTACCTTAATCGCGTTTAAGAATTAACAGGGCAGCCTTTATGAATCCTATTTATTCTCCCAATCAAATTACCTTGAAACCTAGATTAATTACTTCAGGGAGGATTTAATGCTGCAAAGAATTTTCTTCAAAGGCAGCTGAAAGCAAGCATAACTTATGCATTTACACTTAGCTTCCAGTTTTTGCTATCCTTTTATTTTTAATCGGTAGCATGGAAATAGCATGGATTCAGGTTGAGAATTCAAGGGCATTTCCCCAACTGACTACATATATCTAAGCAACGCTAAAAAACATACTTATTTACTATGGCCCATAAACAAAAAAAAGCACAACTGAGTTAATTGTGTCTCTGGGCATCCATATAGCAAACAAGGGTGGGGGTTTTTTTTGGCCTTTTGATGTAGATATGAAGCTTTTAATATTGATGTATCTGACAGTCATTTAGTCGATTATTACGCAAAGCAGGATTGGACGTGGCTTGTACCTGGGTGGAAAAAAACTACAAATAAAGGTCTATAGCTGGAGATCAGACTGGTGAAAGCATTTGAGAAGACAAGAGTTCAGGTAGTCCTTGACTTATGACCGTAATGTAGCCTGCCCATCATAAGTGTACTATAAGTCACAATGGGGTGCATGGGGTGTTCAGGGAGGGGTAGCACCTCTGGTGTAGGGGCATGTCGTGTCCTTTTATGGCAGCTCATTCTAGGGCAGCTTTTAGGGCAACTCATTCACCTTTGGTCCCCACCTGTCACTCAGCTCTCACCTGTGGCTCCTAGCAGCTGTAGCATGCGCAGCGGCCACACCCCGGGTAACAGCTTCAACAGGCTGGCCAAACCAGGTTGAGAATAGCCGTTGGGTCATTGACCTTCGGTGAGATAGGGACTTGTCTATCCCGAGCATGTGAAGACAGATTCCGGCTGACTGATCGGATGAAATCTACTAGAATAGGACAACGGTCAGGAAGGCGGTCTCTGCAAGTGAGGGTGTTATGCTAAGAGCACTGCAAGACACGAAAGACGCCCTGGTCAACCACTGCGCCCAGCCCATCTCCAACTGTCTCGGCTCTTGTCCTGCTACTTGGAGCAAGATGGAATCTGGGAAGAGTGAGTGGGGCTGACTATGCGCACCTCTCCCTCACTTTAATCCAATTCACGTGCAAGTCTTGACATCCCCCCTCCAAGTCCTGTGGTGATGGGCGAGTGACAAAGCAGCAGGTGTGGATACACTGGGAGCTGTAGCTGCGGACCTGCACACAGGCGACTCAGGTCTATGATAGATGTTAAGGTCCTCTTCGAATACGATGGACGAACATCAATCATAAGTCACAATGATGGTAATGTGAATCACCCACACGATAGGCTCGATTTTATAAGTTTTGTGGCTGCTGTTTAGCTACTGCAACTGTCGTGAAGCGAACTGATGTTTTGCTATGAGCCAGTTTTGGTAAAAACTGGAATGCCAGTTTTCACCAAAGGCATTGTAAATCATGGCCACGTAACCATGGGATGCTGCAGTGCCTGAAGTGCAGTCACGTGACTGCCGGGGAGGCGGCCATTAGAACTTCAGAACAGGGTCATGTGTATCCCTGGTTGTAAGCTGAGGACTACCTGTACATCATATCCATATTTGCAGCCAAGAAGAATACATGGATGTATCTATGAAGCGGAGTACAACTTTAAGGAGACTTTATTTTTGTAGACCATATGAAAACAATGTTAAAAGGACATCTCAACAGTTCAGGCTGCTGCTGCTGCTGCGGTTATGGGATTGCCCTTGTTCTCCAGAACGAGACAGAAAGAAAAGATCCTTGATGTGTGTTGGGTTTTAATCCTGTGAATGCCAGTCACCAGGATGAAGCGCTGCTGCTAAGATTTCAGCCAATGGCAAGTTTCAGAGCTCCCAAGCTACAACGTTCAGATCAGGGGTGGGTTCCTCCCAGTTCGGACCGGATCGCCCGACAGTGACGTCACTGTTGGTGCCGTTCCGTGCGTGCCGCCATCTTTTTTTTTCAATTTTGTGTGAATTTTTCCTCTTCCACGGCTTGTAAAAGGGCCGTCCCGCCCACCCACGGGTGAATTCTGTTCTTTATTTCTTCGCCCGAAGCACAGCTGATGAGTTCCTCAGCTGTGTTTTGGGCTAATTCCTGCTTCTGAGCATGCACAGAAGCCAGATCGCACAAGGGGATGCGCGCGCGATGCGAACTGGTGGCGAATGTAAGTGGAACCCACCCCTGGTTCAGATGCCCGTTAACTGCCACAACACAAAATTTTAAGATCTCAACAAGTTAAGTCCTGAGCAGCTTTGGGATTCTTCTAGTTAAGCATTGTTAAGGGCACCCAAAGGTGCTTTTTCAAGAGGCAACTGGGCTTTCTGGTTTTTTTCTTTGAAGACATGTCGTTTCTCACCCAAGAAGCTGCTTCAGCTCGGACATCCATGGCCTGGATGACTGAGAATCTCCATAGACATTGTTAAAGGCAGTTGATCAAAATCTTGAAAAATGACTGTATCTCCCTTCCTTGGTGGAATATGCTGAGTATGGTTGGTAGGGAAGAGCCTAGATCACACGATGTATTTCTCTCGATGTAAAGCCACGAGAAAAAGGAAAATACCCTGGAAGGTGCAGGAGGTTCTCTTCCCTGCTTAGGTGAGGTCTCCAGAACATCGGTGGAAAAGATACCCCATAATATTGCTCTGATTTTTGCAAGTTGGACCTGAGTGCCTAATAAAGGACAGCACCCTCACCAACTTTAACCTATTTTCTGAGCTTTAATAGCCACTTCCTGCTTCCTCTCTGCACAAGGTGTTTTGCATGGATCTTCTAGCTGAAGTTGATGTTCCTCTTCTTCGCCTTGTTCTGTTTCTTTTCAACATGGCCGATTGCCATGGCTTCTGTCCTAAATTGCTCAGACTTCATGGGCAGTGCTTCTCTATCCTTTCCATCCATATTTCTTCAGCATCCTCCTCTGTCTTCTGATGGCTGCTTCCGCCTTCTTCCTCATCGCAAAAGCTTCTCCTTTGCTATAGAAGGGCCTAGAGCCAAATGTTGCAAAGGGGTTTGTTGCAAAGCGCAGGAGAATTACAAGCCACAAAATGAACGAGCCAAAATTCCACTGACCACATCATAATACGAACTAAAGTTCAGCCAACTTGGGATTAATTTGAAATGCATTTCCTCTTTTCAAGATTGTTTTTCGTTCCCATCGCTTTTACTGTACTTCCACTGTAATGGTTTAAAATGCATTATGTACGCCAGATTCCACCTCCCTCCCCTTCACAAGTTATAATCGTTAACGGAACAACTGCAATCTTATAAAACTTACATTATGTGGATGTCATCAATTGAATGGGCTTTGTTTTTTTCAGCAAATTCTCCAATGTGTCCTATGGTCTATGTCACGGGTGTCAAATTCAATCGCATCATGTGACGTATCGCAACGCTTTTTGTCTTTGCGGCGCTGGGGAGGGTGTGGCCTGCACGTGACGCATCTGGCCTGCGAACTGCCAGTTTGACACCCTTGGTCTATAATATCTAGCGATATCCCCCACGTATGTATGTTTTTTAATTGTTTTAAATTGCCTTTTTTAATGATTTGTTTGGAGTTTTTATAGAATGTTGTACGCCGCCCTGAGTCCTGAGGGAGTAGGACGGCATAGAAAAACTGCCAAATAAATAAATAAATAAATAAATTTTTTGCTCCAAGTGTGTCCTTTTTATGGCTGGTTTGATCAGTCAGCAAACGAAGTCTGCCTACAGCAGGATTTCCCAAACTTGACATCTTTAAGACATGTGGACTTCAACTCCCAGAATTCCCCAGCCCCAGGGAATTCTAGGAGTTGAAACCCGTGTGTCTTAAAGTTGCCAAGGCTGGGAAATCCTGACCTATGGCAACTTGAGCTCTGCCCATGTGACTTATACAGATTGATGTGCTTATTAATGGAAAAAAATTAGAGTGCACATATTTTCTTTTGTGCTTTTTGAAAACCGAAATATAGTTTGGTAAGGGGGGAAAAAATCTAAAGCACATAGAGTTCATTTTAAAAATCCTTATTTTGATGGTAACTCTCTACTCAGCTTTTACTTTTCAGTGGCTTTCAAATTTCCTGCTCTCTAGGATTTCTATCCACAAGAGTTTCTCTGCAGTTTGCAAAGGATTTAGAATATGTTACCAGTTTACGAAAACAGCCCGATCTATTAGAGGTAAATAGAGAGTACATTTTAAAGGGTGCGGGAAAGATGATGAAGGGGCGAAGGGAAAAACTTTGCATTTACAGAAGCTACTCTACCATCACCAATCTTTTCATTGAAAAATTGCTGAATCTTCTAGGGGAAGCCCTGACAATTCTCAAAACCCAAGATGGAGCGGACTGCTCTAAAAGCATACATAGAGGCACACTTATGAGTACGAAAAGTCATCATACATCATTCATCTCTTACTTCTTAATTCTTAATTCTGGCTTTATTTAGAGCAATCAATGTTGTTTCCCTTGCAACATATGTTTTAGTTGAAGCAAATATTCCGACTTTTATTCTTCAGAGCCCTGTTATTGTTATTTGATCAAAACATTGACTTTGCCCCATATTTGAACGTCAGGTCATCCTGCAGAAGAGTTCACATGTTCTCCTAGTAGCTCCCAGTGTTGACAACATGTTGGAGAGTTGGACTCGAGCAGTTCCACTTTTTTTTTTGTTGTTCTTGCCGATGACAGACAGAATTTATGCTACCAATCCAAGTCTTGTAATCTTGGCAAAAAGGAATGAATGAATGATGAATACAATCGGCTTTGGACAGGAATGAAGGTCCAGTTGCTGAAATCAGAGCACAAAGAGACAAGGGAGTTATTGTGTGTGGTTAATTCTGGACTGGGTCCAGAATTTGTTGCCCAAGCCACAGAATATTTTAGTTGAAATATAGCATTTCTCAGCATTATTTCTGAAGCTTTGGCAAAATACAGTCATACCTCGGTACTCGACTGCTTCAAAACCCGTCGAATTTGGTTCTTGACGCATTTTGATGTGAAAATGTTGTACCAGTACTCGGACTTAGTTTAGTACTTGATGTTCTAGGAAGTTCTAGGAAGAGCGGGACAGCTGACAGGAAGTCAGCCATGCTGGGAAGGTTGCTTCAAAAGGAGGGGGATGGCCACAGATGGCGGACAGGAAGTTGACCATGCTCGGAAGGTCAATGAGATAGGAAAAGGTACAGACAAAGTTCTTCCCGGCCAAAACAAAAGCTCACATGATAAGTCACATGGTTTGTTTGGGACTCGTCCGTTTTAGTTCCTGTCACACCTTCCAGAATGAATTAAAGCCAAGTCCCGAGGTACCACTGCAACAGCATTTTGAGGCCACAATAATTATTTAATGGAATAATTCAGGCATATTACATCAAGAATTATTTTAAAAGACTACCATTCTGTGGGCGTGGCTTATTTTGTGGGTGTGGCTTGCCAGCCATGTGACCGGGTGGGTGTGGCTTGCCGGTCATATATTAGTTATTTTAGAGACATGTTACTACTATTTTTGCTATTTTATACCTTACATGAAAAGCTTTGCATACAAAGTGTGTGTTACACCATGGCAACACAGCAACCTTTATATGCAGAAAATGCTATAGTTAAAAGACAAGCAAGTCTCATACAGTATTTTTGGTTTCAGTCATGGATTCTTTAGACGAAAATATTGAGGACTGTTAAAAGAACAGTATCTTTTAACAGTCCTCAATGTTTTTGTCTAAATAATAACAGTATAAAACTGTATAAAATTAACAGTATAAAAGATTAAGCTTTCGGAAAACGCCCACTTTGGGAAGCTTTAGGCAAAAGCGAAGGAAAAGTGTCAAATGCGAGCTTCTTATTATTTTCAAGTGAAGGGATGGGGAAAGACTTAATTGTCAGGTTTGTGGGCATGCGCAGAAGAAATTTTTTTTAAAAAATTAAAAAAAGTTTTTTTAAAAAAATGGCAGCACTCAGGTACCAGCAACCGACCGCACCGGTACTGTGACATCACCAGCGGGCCGCTACTGGTGCTATAGAGTGGACTGCACCGGTAGGAACCCACCACTGCTCCAGATGAATAGGGTCAGACTTTTTTTGGGGGGGGTAGTTATGAAGTTGTCAACCCTGAAGCTGATCTGACCGAAGCCATCTTGGAGCTTCAGTGCTGCAGCGAGGGATAGGGAGGGGGGATTAGAGATAGCTGGGGTTGTAGTAAAAATAAAATACTTTCTCTTGGGAACCAAGGACGTTCTCATACCTGGCCAAGAGAAGGAGGAATGATGTCACCAGACCAGCGGACGCTGTCTTGATTGGGCCATGTGACTGACTGTTTGGGGTTGAGAGGAAAACTTTTACTTTTAATTAGGTGAAAACCATGGGAACCTTCAGAGTCGGTTTTCACTAGATATGGGCCAATGTGATATTTCCAATAAAGCTATTCTTTGAGGAATCCACCTGCCTCGGAGTTTTTGCTGGCAATGGATCTATTACTTGGAACCCTGACAGAAGTTTTCTATGGAATGGGGAAAATTCTTCTTTTGTTTTATAATGCAGAGAATATCCATGGGTAATAATTTTAACCATGCAAGGGACACTTCATTAACGACTGGTAATGCTGACGTGAAATGTGCTTTTCCTGCTTCGTAGAAGAAGCTAATCTGTGGGGATCGTGTTTTCTAATAATCAGATGCTACAAATGATAACACTCTTCATCCCCAGCTATGTTGAAAAACCACCCAACGGGCTTACCATTTCACCTTCCTTTCCTCCAAAGTCCAAATAGAGCATCCGAATCCCATCATCTGAAGATGATTTTAGCTTCTCGTAGGGATACTGGAAGATGGTTTTGGGAAAGGCACCAACTTGGGGTTCGGTGGTGAGGGAAAATCCATGGTCATAATGGATAGTCAAACGGCACTCCTGGTTTTTGTACGTGCAAGCTGAAGAAGGAAACAAGAACAAACAGGATTGATGGCACTTTGGAAGAATGATATTGCTAATAAAAGATTATGAAGCCACTCTGATGCTGGTAGTAGCTTGGGGATTAATGGGAATGCTAATGAGTTCCCTGCTAATTGGAAAGAAGTTCCAATGATTGTAACAATGAGGTTAATATAGCAGAAAGGTTTCAGCACAGCTGACCGTGCACCATTAAAACGTGGCAAGATCCATAGTGTAATACCAATGGCTGTCTGTGTTTAATTAAAAAGGGAGCTGGGTATCTTATAACATCCCTGAATCAGGTTTATCAGCCTTGGGGAAAATACTACAGTCAAGGACATGGAGTCAAGTGTAAACTTTCAGTGAATAAGAGACGTTTAGCCATTGGTCTTGCTTTTCAACATTTCTGGATTCTAAGACTCCTCTTGTGATAGCCAAGGATTTACTGATAAGCATTGCATTAAATACTGCCTTTCCTTAACATGGGGAGTGAGCGTTCTTGTCCTCATTTATTCTAGGTCAGGGATCTGCAACCTTAAACACTCAAAGAGCCATTTGAACCCGTTTCCCACAGAAAAGAAAACACCAGGAGCCACAAAACCTGGGTGGGCATGGCCAATTCAACGTCACTCACTTCCACCAGTCACATGACCCCCCAAGCCACGCCTACCCAACCGGTCATTAGGGCAGAGAACCTGTTGTTAAAAAACACCGGGAACCACAAAACTCTTTTGACTTCTCTCTCCCTCTCCCTCCCTCTCTCCCCCCCTCTCTATGTCTCTCTCTCTCCCTCCCTCTCTCTGTATGTCTCTGCCCTGGCCGCTTCTCTATCCCCCACCGTCACCCTTACCTTCTCAGGCCAGGCGAGGAGTGACTGGGAGGGGAGGGCAAAGGGCGGGGCCAGCCAGTGGTGGGATCACTCGACAGGGAGCCACAGCAGAGGCCCAAAGAGCCGCATGTGGCTCCGGAGCCGCAGATTGCTGACAACTGTCCTAGGTCATCTCAAAAGGACCAGCTTGTGAGGAGGCCGAGATACTGACTGCCTCAAGCCAACTTACAAGCTCTGTAATGAAGTGTCAGGCTTAGCACTTCGTGTCACAGATGGGAAGTTCAATCCACCCTACAGAACTCCCTCTTGACTCTTCTTCTGGCCTTGAACCTATAAGACTCACCTTGGTTCTCTGACCAGGCCGTTGCAGAGACTAGGATTAGGCCAATTGCTCTGCTCTCAATTTCTCCTCAATGTCCATCTCTCATCAGGCTGCCTGAATTGTTTCAATCTCCAGAAAAACTGTTGTTGACTTTAGTCTTTCCTCCTCCCTCCCTCCCTCTTCTTCTTTATATCTTTTAAAGTGCAAGTCTGAGACCAGACCATTGATCAAAGGATTTAAACAAAACAACAAGCCAGACTAGCATTCTTAAAAAGATCTGCCATCTAGTATGAGCAACAGATGTTGGATGGAGTTGATTTTGCTCTTTAGCCAATCACTCCAAACTGCAAAAGAATCCTTTCAACATCTATTGACATGGTCTCTGTTTTGCTACTGGCAGAAGTCAGGGAGGTCCACCAAGATTTCTCCTGCTCTGGGAGAACTTGATTGCCAAGAAGCCTCTGTGCTGTTGATTTACCTGTTGTGACTTCCACGGAGAGCTCAGCTGCGTTGTGGCAACCTTGAACTAGGCTCCGGGTCCACAGTGAAAGGTCTCGGCTAGTTTCGGTTTTGAAAAGATGGCTCTCAATCCCTTGCTGTGTGCCCGTTCGAGTGGCAAAGGACAAATCTACCCCAGAATGTGGAGAGCCCTTCCCGGGTCCTGAATGTACCAACCTGAAAACAAATTTAAGAATTAACACATATTGTTAGGGAAACAACCTTAGTGGGAGAAAGACAATTTCACTGGAGATCCCATATGTGTCTGCCATTTGTTCTCTTGCATTTATAGGAAACTTTTCCTTGTGACTAATCAAAATCCTTTTCCTAGAGCAGGGGTCAGCAACCTTAAACACTCAAAGAGCCACAAAGATCCTAACTGAAAGCCCCCCATTCAATTCTGGAGCCGACTGGAAGTCCGGTTCCCCCACCATAGAGTCTCCTCCTAGCGCGGCATTTTTCCTCTACCTGTCCTAACCAAAAGCCCTATCAATTGTCGAGCCAACTGGCGACAGGGAGCCGCAGTAGAGGGATGAAAGAGCCACATGCGGCTCCAGAGCTGCGGGTTGCTGGCCCCCGTCCTAGAGTTTTAATACTAATTAAAAACTCCATTTCTTTCCTTCCTTCCTTCCTTTTTTCCTTCTTTTTATAATATATAAAACTTCAATCATACTTCATGTTTGATGCAGGGGTGAAATGCTACCAGTTTGGCCCGGTTCGGGCGCACTGGTAGCGGTGGCTGCCGGTGGTTCGGAGAATTGGTAGTGGCGGAAGTGTGAGGCTCCGCCCACCTGCCCGGACACCGCCATTTTCTTTTTTTAACCCTCTGTGCATGCGCAAAGCCTTCTGCGCATACGCAGAGGGTGAAAAAGCGTGCACTTCCTAACCGGTAGGGAAGGTAAGTAGATTTCACCACTGGTTTGCTGGGTATTATTGTCCTATCTGGAAACAAGAAGCTACTGGGGAAAACAAGACCCCATCCCATTTTGCAATATATTATCTTGTTTACTAAGGTTTTTTTTCTCTCTCTCCAAAGGATCATGTTAAAGAGGCAACTAGGAAGACGTATCTGTAACAGCTTGGTAGCCAATGTAGTTTAAACATTTTTTTATGCATTCAGGGATCCAAAATATTTGCTGCACATAGGTTTAATTTAATTTAATTTAATTGAACGTTCTTATAGGCCGCCCTACTCCCGTGGGACTCAGGGCGGCGTACAATACAGAAAAGAACAATTCATAAAAAAACAGTATTAAAAACAACATCATGACAACAATTAAAAAAATTAAAAAGGATTAAAAACCATCCATCATTCATACCAGAGATGTTCATAACCAGAGATGTTCCATTGATCTCACTTTCACCCTGCCTGCCGGAAGAGCCATGTTTTTATTGCTTTACGGAAGGCCAGCAGGGTGGGGATAGTCCTGATCTCTGGGGGCAGTTGGTTCCAGTGGGACGGAGCTCCTACAGAGAAGGCTCTCCCCCTCGGCCCCGCCAACCAGCATTGCTTGGTCGACGGGACCTGGAGGAGACCAACTCTGTGGGACCTAACCGGTCGTAGGGAGGTATGCGGTAGGATGCGGTCCCGGAAGTAACCTGGTCCTGAGCCATGTAGGGCTTTAAAGGTCAAAACCAACACCTTGAATTGCGTCCGGAGACTAATGGGCAACCAATGCAGCTGGCGGAGTATGGGTGTTACGTGGATGTATCTAGGAACACCCACCACAGCTCGCGCAGCTGCATTTTGCACCAATTGCACTCTCCAGATACTCTTTAAGGGTAGCCCCATGTAGAGCACATTACAGTAGTCCAGCCGTGAGGTGATGAGGGCGTGAGTGACTGTGAGTAAGGCCTCCCTCTCCAAGTAGGGTCGCAATTGGTGCACCAGGCAAACCAGGTTGAACAGCATCAGGAAAAAACCTGAGCATTTATTAACCTGTACAGATAAAGGTTATCAGAAGCCATTTCAAGGTAACGGAACAAAGGATGCAGAGTACAAAGAAAAGAGAGGAGTTGGATGAGGGAGCTGATGAGAGCTTTCGCCCACAAAGTTCTCACACCTGCAGGAGATTTGCCAGGTCAAAGGAGCCTTTTAATGGACTGCGATGTGCATTTAAGAGCCAGCATGCTCTAGCAGGTCACAGTAGGTGGCAGTATCTGGCCATCTTTTCCTGCCTGGCAGTCATATAGGGTCAAACTTGGTTGTTGGTACATAGTTATTTATTAAGTGCATTTGATTTATACCTGCCTTTCTGCTCTGACAAATATGCAACGCATCCAATAATATTTCGTTGTATACATGATGTACAGTGACAATAAAGGCTATTATTATTATATGCTAAGCGGATATAAAAAGTTTAAAAATTCCACGCTAACAAGGACGTAAACAACGTTTGTTGAGAATGAGGCATCTTCGCAGATTTCCTTCCTTCTTTTCCATCCTTCGCAGATGGGGTGGGGAAGTGGAATAAATATATTCCATTGTCTAGGGCAGAGGTCTTCAAACTTGGCAAGTTTAAGACTTGTGGACTTCAACTCCCAGAATTCTCCAGCCAGCATAGCTGGCTGGAGTATTCTAGGAGTTGAAGTCCACAAGTCTTAAACTTGGCAAGTTTGGGAACCCCTGGTCTAGGAGCAATGCTTGAGAACCCCCATCTAATGTGCCAGAAAGTAGGATCTATAACAGTAGGACATCTTCAGAATTATTGACCAAAACTACTTTGTAACAGGACAGGCAGCCTCTTTGAGACTTTAAAGATAACCTTACATTTTGCCAGTAACCAACAACCAATCAGTACAGATCATTTAAAACAGGCATTATACTAAACCTGTACTTGGAAAGTAACCTAGCTCTTATCTTTGACCTCAACGTCAATTTCCAGATTTTTTTTTTCAAGGAGAGCCCAATTGGACTTTTACCGTTGTCATGATAGACTGTCATCAAAGCATGGATAATCACTGATAGGGGTGGCCAACTCAGGAAGAGTATTGGTTGGTCTATTAGTCATACCAGGCAAATATATGCCACACATTTCTTCCCCTACCCCTTTCCAAGAAAAAGTCTTCTATCATTCGTAGTGGGGAGGCCAAACTATAGGCTGGACTGTGTTAGAACTCTATTCAAACAATTGGGTATGCTAATATATGAACAAGCCACAAATCAATGTTATGTGTATATAGCTTTAAGAACATTGTAGGCTGATTACTATATAAGAAAACAAGAGAGCATGCTCAGTATGTGATGTGATGTGATGTGATTGTGATTGACTCTGTGTTCCATGTGTTCCGGACTGCTGAATCTCTCTGCTACTTCACTGTTGAGTAATTGACTTAGTGTCTGTGTAGAATTACTTGAAGAGTTGCTGTGTGAAGACTAACTATCTGTGCTGGTGTAGATTTGAATGATAGCTGTAATCTTTGTTTGTTAGTTAAAACAAAGATACGCAAGAAGAATAAACTTCGCATTGACTAAACTAACTGTGTATGACTTGGACTTCCTATTGAACTTTGCTACTACTAGAAGTAAACTATTTTGTAAATACTAAACGTATTCTGTTTATTGACTGAATAGCATTCATATCAAACTGCAACACCCAAACCACAATTACTATTTCGCTGTGTATGTGCTTAACAGCACAATAACTCCTTAACAGACTGGAATGCTGGAAAAATATTTTTAAAAGAGGCAATGGAAAACCTTTTCTGTATTGGTGCTAAAAAAAAAAATAGGAACATGTCTACAAAGTGACCAGGAACCAAGCTAAAGATCATCATCATCTGGATTCATGTCAATCTTGATTCCTGACAACTGCCTAGACCAGGGATATCAAACTCAAGGCCCGCGGGCCAGATCCGGCCCACGGGGTGCTTAGATCTGGCCCACGGGGCTGCCCTGGAAACAGCAAAAGACTGGACCGTGGTTCCTCTGCCAGCGAAAACGCGCACAGCCTCCCCTGGCTGTTTTCACTGGTAGAGGGCTGCAGGAGGCCTTCGTGGCCAAAAACAGAGCCTGGGTGGGCCGTGTGTGGCCCCCCAGCTCCGTTTTCGCTGGCAGAAGGCTGCAGGAGGCTGTCGTGATTGAAAACAGAGCCTCAACGAGTGAGCTGGCCACGCCCACCCCAGCCCCCTAACGTCAAACACAACCCTGATGCGGCCCTCAATGAAATCGAGTTTGACACCCCTGGCCTAGACAAGTCCCTACAGTTTTCTTGACAACATTTTGGAAATGGTTTTCCAAATTGTTTTCTTCAGCGGTGGGTTGCTCCTGGTTCGGACCGTTCTTAGAACCGGTAGCGCTGGCGGTGGGAGGCTCCGCGTGCGAACGCGAACCGGTAGCAAAATAATTTACAACCCACCACTGGTTTTCTTCCTACGGCTGAGAGAAAGTGACTGGCCCAAAGCTAGTTTCATGCCTAAGGCAAGAAAAGTCAGGGAACTGCACAGCAGCTGTCCACAAGGAGTCCAGAGACACTGACACAAACTTGTAGTTTTATATAAATAAATAGATTTATTTATTGCTGTAAATCTTAACGTTTATATTTACAGCAGACAAGATAGACAGGAACATCATGAGGTATACACACAGAAGAAAAAGGTGGTGGGGGACGACGACACTTAGATGCCCAGCCTTGGTTCTATGGGACAGATTTGTGAACCAAATTACATGTGTAAAAATGGACATAAAACAGGACTTGGAAGATCCATGCAGGTTACAGGTAGTCCTCAACTAACAACCATTTGTTTAGTGGCTGTTCAAAGTTACAACAGCCCTGGAAAAAGTTAATTATGACAGGTTTTCACATTTACAACCGTTGTAGCTTTCCCATGGTCATGTGATCAAAATTCAGGCACTTGGCAACTGGCATGTATTTATGCCAGTTGCACAGTTCTGGGGTCATGTGATCACCATTTGTAACCTTCCCAGCTGGTTTCCAACAAGCAAAGTCAAAGCGAGATTTGGCGGGGGGGGGGGGGGGGAAGCGAGATTTGTTTAATGACTGCATGATAAACTTAACAACTGCAGTTTTTAAACCTTAACAACTGTGGCAAAAAAAGGTGTCAGCCCACGCGCGCTGGGCTGCCATCACGGAGGGGCTAGGGGGACCAACCTGCCTGTTGGGCTGTTACCGACGCCTTGCTGATAGCTCCGAGTAACTCTGCTGCTGCTGTGGGCGTCGCCATCTCGAATGACATCATCGCTGCCTCACAGCTGAGAGGCGGCCCCAAAACAAGTGGAGGTTTAAGGCGGTTTGCAGAACAAGCGGAGATTTAAGGCGGTTTGCCAAGGACGTTGGCTTGCAAGGAATGAGAGCCTCTGGGCAGACCAGAGGGTTAATGTTGGCTGGTGGGGGTGGAGCGTGGATTGTGGGTGGAGTCACGGGAGATCAGCGGGATCTTTAAAAGGTGGTGGGGAGCACTGTGCAGTAGCGCTGACAATACTTCACCATATTCACTCGAGTGTTTATCAGTTTGTGCCAGAGCGTAAGATAAAGGTTTCTCTACACTAACCAGCTTAGTTGCTTGGAGTTTTTTTCCCTGCGCCATTTCAGAACCTGACGAAAGGATTGTAAAATGGGGCAAAACTCACTTAGCAACTGCCTTGCTTAGCAGCAAAAAATGTAGGCTCACTTGTGATCCTCAGTCGAGGACCAGTTGTATCTAAAATAGCTGAAAATTGGGATTCTGATGTAACGGATTATGACAATACACAGCATGCTGTCGGGATGAATTTTTCGAAGACGAAACTGCATCTCGCGGTGTCTATTTCCGGTCCCCCTGACTTCAGACAGGTGGGTGCTTGTGGCAACTTAGTTGTTCTTTTCTAAGTAGTTGTCCTAAGATAACCTTCCAGTCTATAGAAACAGGGAACTGGATACCACAGACATTTCGCTAGCCTGTGGGGCTGTTCAGAGGTTGCAAAGTTTCTCAGGTTTCTGAGAACAAATACAGGGTCAGGCAAAGTGTGCCTGACAGGTACTGGGAATCCAAGATAATAAAATCTGCAGTCCAATTAAGCATGCATTAGGTCAGAGTTTCCGCTGATTCCATGATTTCAAGCCAACGAGCTAGTTTTAAACCCAAAATCAAGTATAGAAACCATGATGGCTGGATTTTTTTTTTCCTGCAGTAATTAAGTTTCTCACTCTTGTATCATCAGAATATTATGCTGGGAGGCTGAACCCTTCAACAAGTCATTCATCTCTACTTGTTCTCCTCAACTATGTGAGAAACCTTTTCCCTAATGACAGCTCAACAGTTATCACTACATGGGCCAGCTTTGGCTGGTAACAGGAGAACTTCTCTCCTGCGATGAGCAGGAGAAGCTGATCAAATGCCTGAACCTTCCATCGATGGTTGATGCTTTATTGTAGGAGGTCACCAAACTTGACAACTTTTAACACTTATGGACTTCAACTTCTAGAATTCCCCAGCCAGAATTCTGAGAGTTGAGGTCCACAAGTCTTAAAGTTGCCAAGTTTGGAGACTCCTGCTCTGAAGTGTGCTTTGGGCTTATCACATGTTTCTCCAGTGAGGCTCGGAGATGTTTCTTCACGGTTATCACCTCCAATCACTGCTTTTGTCTCATCCCTTGAGGCAGGGGTGACATTCAAATTTCCCCCCTAACGGTTCTATGGGCGTGGCTTGGTGGGCGTGGCCACGCCATGCCCACCAAGCCATGCCCACAGAACCGACAGAAAAGTTCGGCCAAGTCTAGCATTCAACCTGGCTGCTTCTCACCTCCTTCTCATGTTTGCTCTATGTGTGCGTATGAGCCCGAGAAGGAGGAGAGAAGGAGTGAGTGGGAGGGGAGGGGCCAGTCAGTGGTGCGATTTACTGGTTCTCCGAACTGTGCATAATCGCCGCCACTGGTTCTATAGAACCTGTCCGAACCTCCTGAATTTCACCCCTGCCTTGAGGTCATCAGTTAGATGACCTCAAGGGTGATACAATGATAAACTGGTGTTCTACACCCCTCCCATCAGAGGCCTTGCTATGTGAATGCTTGCTGGCACATCAGCAGCTTCCCAGTTTCAGTAGCACAATTCTGTGTAGCTTCTCAAGACTGCAAAACTGAGAGGGTTATATAGCTATGAATTATGAAAACTATCCATTGAAGACAATACACAGGGCAAGGGGCTAAAATTCCATGTGTGTTTTGTAACAGATCCCCTGAATTTGGATCGATGGATGGGAAGAACCTTTGATGTGGAAAGTACTACAGATAGTCCTTGACTTAGGACCGTAAAGGAGCCAGGCAATTTTAGGACCTTTTTTCCAGTGGTTGTTAAGTGAATCCATTGTTCACTATATGGTGTTTCCCCCCCAGAACTGGAAATAAATGCCAGTTTCCATAAGAAACATTGCAAATCGCATGACAACGGGGTATGCAAACCATCATAAATGTGGGCTGATTGCAGAGCACCCAAAGTGTGCTCACGTGACAGTGAGGTAGGGGAGTGGGAATAGACGCTGGAACTTAAGTAGTTTTTGTGGGTAAATGTCTATGGAGATTCTCAATCATCCAGGTCATGGTTTCTCAAAGGTGCTTGCTCCAAAAGGCAACTGGACTTTCCTAGGTTTTTTTTAAAATGTTTTGCTTCTCAACTGAAGAATTTGTTCTGTCCCCACGAAGCACCCAACCACACAAGCAGATTATACACACTTATTTAATGAAACCAAGGCTACTAATAAAACGTCTTAGTAGTAAACAAGATGCACACACCAATTTACAAACAAACTGTTATCAGCAAGCAACCAACTATCAATTAAGCTTCATTAATAGCTGGTATCAGTTCAAAGAGTTCGAAGACAATGACGAGCAATTGAGTCTATTTATCTTACGGGGTTTCCAAGAGTTGGCAAAGTTCCTAGAAATTAGTCCTTGATAATCCAAGCCAATGCAGAGAATGCCAAAACAAGAGTCATGGAGCAAGCTATGATCAAACAGGTCTCTTTGTCAAATGTTGTTCTCTGCAGCTTGTTAGCTGCAACTGATGACCTTAAATAGACTAGGGGAGTGGCCAATTAGCCCCAAGTCTTACTCCTGAGTAGACCTCCTCAGGAGTAAACCTTCCTGCCTCTTGGCAGCCCTGTGTGCTCTTGCATTCAGGAAAGGAGTATCCCCTCCTTTCTCAGCACTGCCAAGAGGTACTGAAGGTTCCAAAGGCCCAGGCTGCACAAGCTGCGGGCAGGCCACAACAGAATTGAAGAAGCTTCTTGGATGAGAAGCAAAACATTTTCAAACAATAAACCGAGAAAGTTCAGTTGCCTTTTGGAAAAAGCACATTTGGGATAGTTTTTGTGGGCTCTATTGTAACTTTGAATGGCCGCTAAGCAGCCAGTCCTAAGTGAAGGACTACCTACATAGAAACCCGTTAATATAATAATACCACACTATTTCCTATTATGGGATCACATGGTTTGTTATTTCTCACCTCTCTCTTTCCAGTTATTTTTCGTCTTGTACCTTTTTAATTGTAGCCAGAGGGGAGAATCTGTTTTATTACAGATCTGCATAAGCCCCTCTGGCTAAAATGGGAGGTGAAAAACATGGGAAATAAGTAATTTAAAAACACAATTTCTACATATATATTCTGGACTAAAGAAACGGAGGTACCTGCTAACCAAGAGAGAACTTTAAAATGTGGTATCTCTCTCTATTTTCTGGACTACAGAAAGGAAAGCGTCTGGTACCCATCAGAGGGCTTAAAATGTGATTTATCTCTCTCTATATATATATATTAAGAGATTTATCACTCTCTATATATTAAGGGACACGGTGGCTCAGTGGCTTAGAGGCTAAGCTTGTTGATCGAAAGGTCAGCAGTTCAGCAGTTCGAATCCCTAGCGCCACGTAATGGAGTGAGCTCCCGTTACTTTTCCCAGCTTCTGCCAACCTAGCAGTTTGAAAGCACGTAAAAAATGCAAGTAGAAAAATAGGGACCACCTTGGTGGGAAGGCAACAGCGTTCCGTGCGCCTTCGGCATTTAGTCATGCCTGCCACATGACCACGGAGCCGTCTTTGACAGCGCTGGCTCGAAAAGAACATACCTGGTAGCTAAGAGAGGGTAGGAATGCAGTGGAGTAAACCAAGCTTCCTTGATGCGTGGCATGCTTTCAAATATCAAGAGATCCTTCTCTGTCAAGGCAACCAATACAGCTTTGTAAGGTTTCTCATTCTCTCCCAGCACCTGGACAAAACAAAGCAAGATTTCCAATGAAAGAGGCGCAAGGAAAAAATTCAGGAGAACGCTGCTTTTCCCATGCCAAAATACCACAACACCAAAACCTAAGATCAGCCCCCACTGGGTCATAGCAAGGCCCACCTTTGTTCAAACTTTGTTGCCCACAGCAAGCCAACAAAACGTTCCTGGCTTCGGGATAATAGCAATAGCACTTAGACTTATATACCGCTTCACAGTGCTTTTACAGCCCTCTCTAAGCGGTTTACAGAGTCAGGATATTGCCTCCCAACAAACTGGTTCCTCATTTTACCCACCTCGGAAGGATGGAAGGCTGAGTCAACCTTGCTTAAAAGCAATAAATGCTTTTAAAGCAGGAAACTGAAACACGGAACATTTCTCCGTTGCTGATTTATTACCTCTGTACGACATCTTCCAGCTATCATTGAAATGATGTAAAGCTTGTCCTCATTACTGCTATTTTGGCTCAGCCATGGTTGGCTGACATTAGAAGATGCTATGAGTCACTGGTATGAAATGAATACTGTATATCTTTTCCCCCTGGTGTTCCCTGGTATTTGGAGGCAGACCTTCCTCAATCGGCAGAAAATATTGAGTTTTCCAGATTGAACAGACAGGCCTATCTTTCATGAATTCATCCAATCCTTTTTTCTTTCTTTTTTTTTGTAGCCATCCTGACAGTTTTACTGAGCAAACAAGTGATTTCCCCTCCTGATTGTATAAGTTTTATTCATGTTATCTGGTAGGTTTTCTTTTATAAGCCATTGTCCCTTCCCTGCTGACTGTCTTTGTTGGCCAACCCATTTCTGAGGATAGCAAAAAGACCCAAACTTTCCTTCTCCAGCAGTGGCCTTTCCCAATTCTATCCTGCCTCCTTGCTGGTCCTGAGATGAGGGATTTCTTGAGAAACTTTAGTTCGTCCCCAAACCAAGAGAGTCGACTATCGTGCAGGCAAGTGCTAAGATCTATGGCTTGTGACTTCTCACAATTCCTCAGGGATTCATCTTGGATTTATTTCCCAAAAGCACTTCATCCTCTCTTCCATTCAGCCCTATATGTTCTCCTCCCAGAGGTTCGCAATGATATAAAAGATGTAACACTTAAAAACAACAACAACTCTGACACAAAGGGATAGTTATATCTTGTTGAAGGTGCATCTTCAATACAATCTGGAACAAGAGTCTCCAACCTTGGCAACTTTAAGACTTGTGGACTTCAACTCCCAGAATTCCTCAGCCAGCAAAGCTGGCTGAGGAATTCTGGGAGTTGAAGTCCACAAGTCTTAAAGTTGCTAAGGTTGGAGACCCCTGAAGGAAGGGGGGGGGATATCAGAAAATTTCATTAAGATGGCTTCCAAACACCTTTTAACTCTCTGATTTTAAATGCAGCCAAATTAGCTTCTTGAAGAAGGATTTTGCAAAGCGGAGGCCATTACCAAGAAGGTCCCGAGATGTGGTAGCAAGGAGAATTGAACTGGTACTCTGGAGTCCAGTTTAATGATGGGAAGCAAAGGAGCTCCCTTGGGAGATTATGATCCCCACCTACGTATAGATGGATTGTTTTTTATCCAGATTGGAAAGTTACATGTTATTTATCAAAGGAGGGGGAAAAAATCAATCAAAATGGTCCAATCTAATATTATTTTCATTGCTATTGAAGCAGTGAAGCCCTACATGACACGGGTTTCAGGCAGAGATGGTATTCACTTACCTTCCCTACCGGTTCGCAAATGTGAGCTCCACACATGCGCACGTCCTTCCGCGCATGCGCCCGGCCTCATAAACGTGCCTAAATAGGACGAAATAGAGCCGGGACGGGTGGGCGGGCCCACACACGATTTCCACTATCACTTCGGTCCAAACCAGCTGAATACCAACTCTGGTTCCAGGGTGCCTGAGGTGCCATCTCTCCCCAATCGGAAAGCCCGCCCCACTTTTCCCAATGGGAAAGCCCACCAGTGAAAGAGGCCTGCCACGGATCCCATCTGCTAAGGAATTCCAGCAGGCGGGTTCAAGGAGAAGAGCCTTTTCTGCTATGGCCCCCATCCCTGTGAAACATTCTTCCATCGGAGGTGAGAACTGCCCCCTCCCCTTTGGCCTTCTGGAAGGGTATCAAAGCCTGGCTTTCCTGTTGGCCTGGGTGCCCCAGGGGGGGCGCTCACCTCTGGAGGTGGCTGATGGGATAAGACCAGAGGTGGGTTGTGGATCGTTTTGCTGCCGGTTTGCTCAGGGTCGCGCCGGGCGCATGCGCACGCCACCGCAGCAATAAAAAATAGCTTTTGCGCATGCGCAGAAGCAAAAATTAGCTTCTGCACATGCGCAGAAGCAAAATCCAACATGGTGGCACCCACGGACCGGCACCAACAGAACCGGCTCCGTGACATCATTGCCGCTTTACTAACGGTTCTAAAGAACCGGTTAGAACCGGTAGGACCCACTTCTGGATAAGACGACCTATCCCTGTCCCATTCATCTCTTAGCTCTCTTAGTTTTGGTTTTAGTAGGGTTTTCAACATTCAATCTGTGTTAATTAAAGTAAAATTAAAAAAATAATTTTTTAAAGTATTTAAAAAATTAAATACTTAATTTTTAAGTATTAATATGCTTTCATTATTTTTTACTTATTTTTTAACTTGTAAGCCACCGAGAGTCACCTTGTAGGGGAGATAGGAGGCATAATAAAATAAATAATATAAAATATTAAAAAAGTATAAGAAAATAAAACTTAAATTAAATAATTAAATCAAATTAAATTGATGGCGTTTTAATTTCTTATGTTAACAATACTGTTTAATGAAGATTTGGCTGAATGGCTTAAAAAGTGAATTGTTTACCATGAGGCTGACCTGTAATTAAATGGACTTTTTTTCCCCTTCAAAACTATTCTTTATCATTAACAGAGAACAGCTATTTTAATTAGAGTCCCTATTTAGTAAACAAATGATCTCTTATTGGCAAGCTCCAACAGGTTTTAACAGGTATTCAAGCAGGTTGGAATTTAATTGAAGTGCTTTTGGGTTTCGTAATAGAAGTCTGCTTTTCAAGGAAAAAGTAATTTCGCCTTCCTTGTAGCCATTAACCCACTTCAAAAAGAATGTTTTAGATCAGTGGTGGCCAACCTTAAGCATACCATGCGGCAATTTTTTCACAGAGGAGTTCAGATGCGTCATACAACTCACGCACATTTTTTACCTTCTTACTTTCACGTTTGGGGTTGTAAAATAGGGATAGGGGTAGGATCTGCTTTGCTTAAGGGAGGAAAAGGAATAACTCAATCACGCAATTCAATTAATTAATTTACGCCATTTCAAAATTTGACAAATGTAATATATATTTAATCTTGAATCTGTCTTTCAATCACTCTCAATACAAAAACTAGTACACTCAAGAAAACACTGCTTCAAACTCCACGCCACGATGGCTTACTCAGAACTGACTGACCATATTGAACGCTCGCCGCTCATTCGCACGTGACTTCAAACACATGATGTGTTGCTAGTGTGCGGTGTTTGCAATTGTTTGAGCAGGAACGCGCATTGGCAACACCGATAAAAATATCCGATGTTTGTAAACCCGCTTAAAGTAACATCTCACAAGTTCTATTGTAAGTTTCAGACACCGAGAAGTTGAACATTACCGAAGGCTGTACGAATTGAACTGAGATCACTTTGGTGTTGAAAATATTAAGATGGATTCAGTTATGACACCTATTAAAAAAAAACAAGTAGGCGCAAGGATGCAATGCGCCACTTGTAATCATCCAATGCGCCACGTTTGGCGCATGCGCCACGGTTTGGCCACCCCTGTTTTAGATATACAAAATCGGAGTCAGAAGGGGCCACAGAGGCCATTAAGTCCAACCCCCCTAGTGCAGGAATTCAAATTAAAGCACCCCTGACTGATGGCTGCCTAGACTCTAATTAAATGCATACAACAAAGATGAGGCTACTACAGGTAGTCCTCGACTTATGACCACAACAATGGAATCCAAAATTTCTGTTGCTAAACGAGACATTTGTTAAGTGACTTCTGCCTCATTTTACAACCTTTTTTGCCACAATTGTTAAGTGAATCACTGCAGTTCTTAAGTTAGTAACACGGTTGTTAAGTGAATCTGCCTTCCCCATTCACTTTTGCTTGTCACAAGGTTACAAAAAGTGATCACGTCGCCCTGGGACACGGCGGCCGTCATAAATATGAGTCAGTTGCCAAGCGTCTGAAGCAAAGGAAATCGCAGGGCAGAAGTAAAGCACGTCAAATATACAATTTATACCCAGTGGCCCAAACCTTGCAAAGTTTCCTTTGTAATCACTCAAAGTCCATGAAAGCAAAGTAATTTCCACGGTTGACGCTGATTAGCACAGACAACCGTGAACACAGGATGTTGATACTTCCCACGTAGCAGGAAATGGACTATAATATATACCTCTGACCCTGGTGGCACGGAAGGAGGCAATACTGGGAGAATGAGTGCAAAGAGGAAAATGAAAAGAAACTAGAGCCCAGGTTTTCATTTCTAATCTCTTCCTGATCCAAATATGCTCTATAAAGCCGTCCTATTTCACTATCAGATCTGGGCATTTGCCAAGGTATACAAAATCCTCCAGAGCGCACAATACAAGCCGTTGTCAGTCCCATAACAAAAACAGTGATGCCAGCGACAAAAGCAGTTGGAATTGGAGGGAAGAGGTTACACAATCTTGGCTGTAGTAAGTACCCTTTCTCTGCCAAGAGTTGACTGAAAGGTTGAGGAGATATAATAGGAAGACCTGGTGAAGTTTGGCCCTGGGCTGTAAACCAAGCCAATGTCCCAGGAACATCATGGGTCTAGTTCATGGCAATAAGTCATAGCCAAACCAAAATCCTTCCCTATTGCGATTGTTCTGGCAACCACTAAAAAAAGGACGAGCAAGTTAATCGGAAGATGGCAAAACATACAATGAGGCCAGATTGGGGACAATTTTCACCCAAGAAATTGGTGAAATTGTGTAAAAATAATGTGTTCCGCTTGGTATCTATGGCGGGCTTTTACACATTCTAGTTTTGAGGAGTGCTTTTTCATGTCCATGTGGGGTTGCTGCAAAGGCTGCACACACACACCCAAGAAAAAGGGGAATGATGAGTAGGGTTTAAAATATTCCATCATGATTAAACCAGGGGCGGGTTGCGCGTGCGCGCGTGCTGCTATGCGTGCGCCCTCGCGCGATTTTGCTTCCTGCGCATGTGCGGAAGCAAAATCTCGCTGAACTCTCGTGAGGGAACGCACACGCAATTTCGGTGCTTTCTTGCTTCCGCGCATGCGCGGAAGCAAAAAATCGCCGAAAAAAATCCAGAAAAAGATGGCGGCACATGCCGGACCGGCGAAAACAGTACCAGAGCCAGCGTGCACCAATTGGGCAATCAGCGGGTCTCTACCGGAGCTGCGCACTGGACCACACCGTTAGGAACCCACCCCTGGATTAAACCTTTTCACACAATTATCAGGATTTGTTACAGAAAGGAATAAAGTATTTATCCAGAATGGAATTCTTTATCCTCAATGCTGTCAAAGTTCAAGATCTTTGATTAATTAGAATCACACAGTCCAAGAAGCAAAGTAGATCATCATGTAGTTCAACCCCCAACTGGCCAAGAGCTTCATGATCCCATCAAACATGTTTTGCAGGTCTTCAATTTTGCTCAAGAAAACAAACAATTTTTGCCAAACAAGTTAAGTGCTTGGAAGTGACAAAACAGGAGGTTGGAAAAACTAACAGCATGATTTGTGGTTGAAAAGTTCTGATTATTATTATTCAGTTAAATTCCTGCGATATTTCAGAATTACTGAAAAGATGTGTTAGATTGATTTATTATCTCTCCTCCCTTCTTCCTGCCTCTTAGGTATTATCTGAAAGGCTTGGCAAAATCACATAGCAGCCTAATATACAAGAACTTTAACACGTTTTTACTCCTATATTGCCATTTCTCTGGACACGTGGTTCTTATTTTGCCATGACATGATCTGACAGTATAGGGCAGGGGTGTAAAACTCAAGGCCTGCAGGCTGAATCCGGCCCACAGGGTGCTTAGATCTGGCCTGCGGGGTCGCCCTGGAAATAGCGAAGGACCAGCTCGCGATGCCTCTGCCAGATAAAATGGAGCTCGCAAGGGCCGCAGGCAGCCCTCCCAAGCTCTGTTTTCACTGGCAGAAGGTTGTAGGAGGCCGTCGCAGCCGAAAACGAAGCTTGGGAGCCCAATTTCCCTGGCAGAGCACTCGGGCCACTGACACGAGTGACATCGAACCCCCCCACCCCAACACAACCCTGATGCGGCCCTCAATGAAATTGAGTTTGCCACCCCTAGAATAGGGGAATCAGGGGTGGGTTCTACTTACCTTCCCCACCGGTTCGCATCGCGACGGAACTGCATGTCACTACCTGGAAAATAATCCTCTGCACATGCTCAGTACTTAAGAAAAACCCCTTCCACTTTACAAACGATGCAAGGAGCATGGAAAACAGCTGCGGAGCAGCAATTCAATCTGCCGCCCCTGATCACTTGGGCTTCAGAGGCAGAGATAAAGGTCAGTATAACCCAGGGGTCGGCGGGTGGGCTCACTTTCATGGATAAAGAGAACCGGTTCGTTCTCAGCTTGGAGTCAGAGCTACCAGTTCTAAAGAACCGGTCAGAACTGGCAGCAACCCACCACTGAGGGGAATGTATTTGTTTATTCTGCTATAAAGAAATAAATATAGAATAATCCTGGCTTAATTGGCGTCTGTTCTGACCCAGCCTTAGCAGAACCAAAAAACAGACTCCTCCCAGAAAACACCCCCCCCCCTTTATTTAGCTACTGTGAATTCATGGCATTCACACACAGAAAAATCCAGTCCTTCCAAGGGTTAACTGAAGTACAGCCCTTATCAGTCCTTGGATAATTGCCAGACCAGGAGCTTCCAGCCACAAAGCTGTAAATTAATTCCTGGCAAGAAGTCTCTGTGGCATGAACCACGATGAGCAAATCTTCCTAACTAATCCCAACGGTTGTCTCCTACGACACCACTCCCCTTTTGCTTCTATTTATTCCCCAGCCAGTGAGGGGCCATTCAGCATCCACGTGTGCCTTTTTTCCTGAGTCAGCTCTTGGTACTCAGTTGTTCTCCTTTCCTGACAGCTCTGCGCATACACGCATCTGGAATAGGCCCCAGCTGATGTTCTTCCCCACTTATCTCTGACTCCGAAGGCAGCTGGGAAATGCCGGACGGCCCTGGCTCTATCTCTGCATCCGACACAGAGCATCCATCAGAGCTTTCCCCAGACTCCAGGACTGGCCCAAGTTCCTCCCCAACTTCCTCATCGTCTGAGTCTGCCACCAGCTCCGCTGGCAGGCCACAACAGGGTCCTTGTCATATATTAGCCATTGGGAATTGATTTATTACACTCTTCTTGGTCTCCTTTCATGCCAATACTTAGTAAGACCAGTAAACATAATAAAATAAAATGCTTATGTTTTCCAAGAACAAAACAAAAGCTTTTTAAAATGAGAGTTCACTGAACAAACTACAGTGACCTAATTTAGGCACGGTGCAAAGCCAAAAAGGAAATTCTATTATTGCCAATTTTGTTGCCAAATTCCACTGATCCTGGTCCAAAAGTCAAATCAAATTGGTTTTTAAAAATTCTTATACCAAAGAAATTATATTAAAACTGCATTTTCTCTAGCCTTATCTAAGGTGCCAGAACATTTCTTACTGATAATAAAACATGGCTTGCATATAGAATGATAAATAGATTAATGAAAAGTTTCTTATACCTTCTGGAAATCTTTCCATTTCCTGGTACATATCTCCCTATAGAATCATTTTTCATGAGAAATGAAATAACCCACCCAGCCCCAAAATAGCATCTTATGTTTTTTATTTAATGTTGACAACTGCTGAAACATGCTTCTTTTATAACTCTGCAACCCTCTTCCCCAACTCATGGGGCTACCCTTGAAGAGTATCCGGAGACTTCAGTTGGTGCAAAATGCGGCTGCGCGTGCTGTGGTGGGTGTGCCAAGGTACACCCACGTTACACCTATACTCCGCCAGCTGCACTGGTTGCCCATCGGTTTCCGGGTACAATTCAAGGTGTTGATCATCATCTTTAAAGCCCTTCATGGCTTAGGACCAGGCTATCTCCAGGACCGCATTCTGCCTCATACTTCCCTTCGACCGGTTAGGTCCCACAGAGTTGGCCTCCTCCAGGTCCCGTCAGCCAAGCAATGCCAGCTGGCGGGCCCTAGGGGGAGGGCCTTCTCTGTGGGGGGCCCCGCGCTCTGGAACCAACTTCCCTCAGAGACCCGAACCATCCCCACCCTGCTGGCCTTCCAAAAAGCCATCAAGACATGGCTTTTCCTGCAGGCAGGGGGTAGAGACTAACCCATCTGAGCTCTCCCCCGGGTATGTCTGGTTGACGGATATTTTTAAATATTAATTTTTTAATTTTTGTACTTGGTTTTAATTAATGTTTATTTGCTGGTGTTCTTGTATATTGCTGTACGCCGTCCTGAGTCCCTCGGGAGTAGGGCGGCATATAAGAACCAAGAAATAAATAAATAAATAAATAAATAATAGATGTCCTTTAAAATAATTTAGGATTCCCCAGGCTCAGAATTCCCACCCAGCATGGCCAAATTCTTTAATCTCAGTCCCACCAATTAAAAGGGGTTTTCATCTACTAATTCTACAAAACAGCCTTAATTTCTACAGGTGTCACAAGCAAAGCAGTTCAAAGTTGTACACTCTTGAACAGCTGAGGTTTCTCCTCCTGTCTTGAATAATGGGCTTATTTGTTACAAACTGCTTGAGGTAGCAGGTGCAGGGTAATTATCAGATGGCATCTGGTTTATATTTTAAATATTTGGGGGATTTGTTCATTCCAGGCTTCTTAGTTATTCCAGTAAATACTCAAGACAAGCTGAGAAAAATGTTTTTGAACTGTACGAGGGATTATGCTAGGTATGTTCCAGGCTAAATGAAAATGTTTACACGCAATTTAGCAGCAATGAATTGTGGGTAAGGAACATTTTCACTAAAATGATAAACAGTTTTAACTACAGGTAGTTCTTGACTTATGACCGTAATTGAGTCTGGAATAACAATAGTAAGTCATTATGGTCGTAAATTGAGACATCACCTGACCGGATCCGATTTTATGACATTTTTTGCAGCAGTCGTTATACAAACACCGTGATCATTAAACAAATCAATTTTCCCCAATGGGAAATTCAATGCTAGAAACCTACAAAAAAGCCGCAAATCAAGATCATGTGATCAGGAGATGCTGCAAATGGCCCTCAGGTCGCCTGGCTGCCAAACATCCACAATAAAGTCACGTGACTGAGGGGCAGGGGTGAAATTCAAAATTTTTCCCTAACGGTTCTATGGGCGTGGCTTGGTGGGTGTGGCAGGGGAAAGATACTGCAAAATCTGTGGCCAGCCAGAGGTGGTGTTTGGCGGTTCTCCGAACTACTCAAAATTTCCACTACCGGTTCTCCAGAACCTGTCAGAACCTGCTGAATTTCACCCCTGCTGAGAGGAGGCATATTAAATCAACAAAAATAGTTTTTGGAGGGCTATCGTAAGTTCAAATGATTGGTAAACAACTGGTTGTAAGTAAAAAAATCTACCCGTAATCTTCTCCAACCTGGTGTTCTCAAGACACATAGCGAACAATAGCTCTAGTGCAGTGATGAACCTTTTTTGGTTTGTGTGCCAAAGGGGGGGGCGTGGGGGGTCACGCGTGTGCGTGCCCACATCCATAATTCCATGCGGTCCCCCTGCGCATGCATGCGTAACACACACCCCCCGCGCTCCCGGCACGCAATGGCATGCTCTTTTTTTGCTTTCCCCAGGCTTCAGAGCCTTTCTAGGAACCTGGGGAGGGCGAAAACGGCCTCCCCCCCCCCGGAGGTCCTCCGGAGACCGGAAACAGCCCGTTTGCTGACTTCTGGTTGGACCGGAAGTCCCATTTTTTTCTCCCCAGGCTTCAGAGCCTTTCTACTTCCGGAAGTTGGCAAATGGGCCATTTCCGGCCTCCGGAGGGCCTCCGGGGGAGGTGGGGAAGGATGTTTTCGTCCTCCCCAGGCTCCTAGAAAGGCTCTGGAGCTTGGGGAGAGCAAAAAACGGGCCTTCCCCACCCCCTCCGGAGGCTGGAAACAGCCTGTTTCCCGACTCCCAGTGGGCCCAGAAGGCCCGAAAATCAGCTGGACCTGAGCTCACGTGCCCACCGATATGGCTCCGCATGCCACTTGTGCCACGCGTGCCATAGGTTCGCAATCACTGCTCTAGTGATTTCCACCCGAATACCTAATCTAGCTATTTTAAACCAACTATAGTTCCCCTTCCTTGGTTGGGGAGGAATCAAGGAATCTAGGGAATTTTTCCTGTCCTTGACAGATCTTATGATATCTTTACCCAGAGGTGTCTAACCGTAGCAACTTTAAACCGTGGAACTCTGGGAGTTGAAGTCCACAAACCTTAAAAGTTGCCAAGGTTGGACACCCCTGCCTTAAGCCTTTTGAATTTCTCTTATTTTTAATACTGGTTTAATTACTATTGGTGTTGCTTACCGATTTAATTACTGACAGCTTTCATTTCAAATACTGCAGCTGGGTCGCTTTATTAGGTTGGCTTGCAGTCTGCAAGTGTGTTTTAATGTTTTGTTAATAAGCAATCCAGAATTCTGTTTTGTGCATGCATGTGTCCATATGGGGGATAAATAAACAGAGATACTGTTTAACAATGACTTCCTCTTGCAAGTGACTACTGATGCAAAGGAATTATAAAAATTGGACTTGTATATTTGTATTGGCAAAATCTACTAATCTGAGCCACATGTTGGAAGAAGATGAGAGGAACAGTCCTGAACAACATACGCTTTGGCACAGAGTTTCAATTCTAAGGTTTTTAAGACTTTCAAAATTCAAGGTCATCTTTTCTGATGCTTTGCATAAAAGTTGGCCTTCAATTGCTCATTTCAACCCAGATGGCATTTTTCATACTTGATGATCTTGTTCTTTTGATTTTACAATTATTATAAACATACTTGCGGAAAGCATCTTTTGTGTCTCATTTATGAAATGAGAGGGGTGTATGGGGTGTTCAGGGAGGGGTAGCATCTCTGGTGTAGGGGCATGTCGTGTCCTTTTATGGCAGCTCATTTTAGGGCAGCTTTTAGGGCAACTCGTTCACCTTTGGTCCCCACCTGTCACTCAGCTCTCACCTGTGGCTCCTAGCAGCTGTAGCATGCGCAGCGGCCACACCCCGGGCAACAGCTTCGACAGGCTGGCCAAACCAGGTTGAGAGTAGCCGTTGGGTCATTGACCTTCGGTGTGATAGGGACTTGTCTATCCCGAGCATGTGAAGACAGATTCCGGCGGACTGAGCGGATGAAATCTACTAGAATAGGACAACGGTCATGAAGGCGGTCTCTGCAAGCGATGTGGTATGCTAAGAGCACAAAAGATGCCCTGGTCAACCACTGCGCCCAGCCCATCTCCAACTGTCTCGACTCTTGTCCTGCTATTTGGAGCAAGATGGAATCTGGGAAGAGAGAGTGAGGCTGACTGTGAGCACCTCTCCCTCACTTTAATCCAATTCACGCGCAAGTCTTGACATCCCCCGCAAATCCTGTGAAAAGTCCTGTGGTGATGGGCGAGCGACAAAGCAGCAGGTGTGGATACACTGGGAGCTGTAGCTGCGGACCTGCACACAGACGACTCAGGTCTATGATAGATGTTAAGGTCCTCTTCGAATACGATGGACGAACATCATCATCATGAAATGAGACCTCTGTGAGAAGACTCACCTGTGCCCATACGGTTATTTTTGTTGCATTAAAACGCAAGCATACACACACACACAATTTTAAATTCTCAGTTTTATGGGGAATTCTTCACACCAAAATGGATGATCATAATTTTTATTCATCTGATGTTGCTATCCGGCTTCCTGAACTGATGGCAGAGTTTTTTTTTTTAATGCACTGTGTCCAAAATTGTGCTGGTTATAAATTTAATAAATTATTAATAAATTATAAATACACTGAATTTTTTTAAATCTATAAATAAGGAATCTTTATGGTGCCCAGAGATTTCGGTGCACTGGAGGAACAGAAAGCTTCACAATAAACAGTGATAGGATGTCACTGTGCAGAAACCAGGAAATCACTGTCAGGAAATTTCTCCTTAGTTCCAGGTTGCTTCTGAACCTAGAGCCATCATCTACAGGTGGGTCTAGGTTCAGACCCAAATTCTGTATTCGATCTCACGGAATAGATTCCTTAAAAACGAGAAAGGCTCCTTCAAATTGTGAGTTTTTCCAATTCACCAAACCGTTAAGGAATTTTTTTTTTAAAGATTCAATTTTCAATTTGTTATACCTCATCCAGACTGCAGTTTTGTCTAGATAAAAGAATTGGATATTTGGTACATTAGGTGAGGATGGAAAAGAGAAGTAAACCTGGTTATCATCCACATAAAGAAATCCAGTGTTATTACTTCCATGGCTTTATAAATATGTTAAAAATGGTATGAGGGAGACTGCTAGCACCCAGCCCCAAAGCCGTAAATGAGAACAGAAATTCTCCAGTTCTACTGCCTCAAACTAGGGGAAAAACTGTAACAAAGTGCCCGCAATCTCCAACTTCGAAGCACGAGCCAAGACAATACCACAATCAACTGAACCAAAAGGACACTAAGTCATTCAAGAGCCTAAATAGGGATAACTAGCATTTAGCATCGTAATTATGGAGGTTGAAATGACAGTCTCTTCTTAATCATAGCCTTAATCATAACCAAACAACAGTACTCCCATATTAAGTTTTGTTAACTAGATGAATAATATACAAAAGGTGCCAAAGAGTTTTTAACAGCTTTCATAAAACCCCACGCACAACATAATGACCAGCTTCAAAACCAACCTTTGACCCTTTCAACCACAATACCACAAATTAAACCTCTTTACTTTTCTACCAATCTCCAATTCAAGAAACGATTACATCTACTGACCACAACCCAAATCTTAGTCACAATTCCCACTTTCACTGTTCCAATTACTTCCTTCAGCTGCACATTAGAATGAATGAGCTGGAAGGGACCTTGGAGGTCTTCTAGTCCAGCCCCCTGCTCAAGCAGGAGAACCTATACTATTTCAGATAAGTGACTGTCTGGACTCTTCTTAAAAACATCCAGTGATGGAGCACCCACGATTTCTGGAGGCAAGCTGTTCCACTGGTTAATTGTCCTCCGGTTAATTGTCCTGCTAGGAAGTTTCTCCATAATTCCAGGTTGCTTCTCTCTTTGATTAGTTTCTAACCATTGTTTCTTGTCCTGCCCTCAGGTGCTTTGGGTAATAATTTCACCCTTTCTTTGTGGCAGCCCCTCAAGTACTGGAATATTGCTATCATGTCATCCCTAAGTCTTCTTTTCTTTAGACTAGCCCAGGGGTCTGCAACTCGTGGCTCTGGAGCCACATGTGGCTCTTTCATCCCTCTGCTGCGGCTCCCTGTCGCTCAAAATATGTGTCACAACTGCCAATGTGCAATACCTGCCGGCACGCGATTTATTGAGGTTTTTGACCCATCTTTTTTTTTCGGAGTTCAAAATGTTTTTGTTGCATGCAGAAATAAAAAAATTGTTTTCTCTGTAGCAGTTCATTGATTTCATAAATGCAACATACTATATTTTTTTATACATAGCATAAAGGTATATATATATATATATATATATATATATATATATATATATATATATATATATATATATATATATATATATATATATATATATATATATATATATATATATATATATATATGCAGTGCTATCTTCATTTTAGATGTCAAAAGGGTTTTGTGGCTTCCGGTGTTTTCTTTTCTGTGGGAAATGGGTCCAAATGGCTCTTTGAGTGTTTAAGGTTGCCAACCCCTGGACTAGCCAAACCCAAATCCTGCAGCCGTTCTTATTGTGCTGTTGAGCACATACACAGCGAAATAGTGATTGTGGTTGTGGTGTTGCAGTTTGATATGAATGCTATTCAGTCAATAAACAGAATACGTTTAGTAGTTACAAATAGTTTACTTAAAGTAGTAGCAAAGTTCAATAGGAAGTCCAAGTCATACACAGTAAGTCAGTCCATGCGAAGAATCTTCTTCTTGCCTATCTTTGTTTTAACTAACAAAGATTACACCTAACAATCAATTCTACACTATCACAGATAGTTACTCTTTCACAGCAGCTCTTCACAGCACTTTCAAACAGTCACAAAGACAATTACTCATCAGTAAAGCAGTAGAGTTAATCAGCAGAGAGTCAGCACTCTGGAACACACCGTCAAACACATTAATCACCACACAGAGACATTCAGAGCATGCTCTCTTGCTGCCTTATATAATAATCAGCCTACAATTCATTTAAAGCAATACACACATAACATTGATTTGTGGCTTGTTCATATATTAGCAAACCCAATCATTTGAACAGGGTTCTAACATGTGGCTTCTGGTGTTTTCTTTTCTGTGGGAGATGGGTCCAAATGGCTCTTTAAGTGTTTAAGGTTGCTGACCCCTGGACTAGCCAAACCCAAATCTTGCAGCCATTCTTCATTCATCTGCTTGTTTACTTCACTCAGGTGTAAAAGCCACATTCCAAGAAACTTTATAATTCCTATCATTATCCATGTTCCCCCATGTTCCACAACTTTCCCCTTTCTTCCTTTTTTCTTACACACACAGGATATTCTTTGTACGGGTAATCCTCAACTTATGACCACAATTGAGCCCAAAATTTCTGTCGCTAAGCGAGACAGTAGTTATGTGAGTTTTGCCCCATTTGACAACCTGTCTTGCCACAGTTGTTAAGCAAATCGCTGCAGTTGTTAAGCTAGTAACACAGTTGTTAAGTAAATCTGGCTTCCCCATTGACTTTGCTTGGTCAGAAACGCCGCAAAAAGTGATCACATGACCCTGGACAACCATCATAAATACTCGTCGCCAAGCATCCAAATTTTGATCATGTGATCTTGGGGGTGCTGCAACAGTTGTAAGTGTGAAAAACGGTTATAAGTCACTTTTTTTCAAGGATGTTGCCGAACGGTCACTAAACAAATTGTTGTAATTCAAGGCTTATTCTGTACTTCTATCAATGTCTTCCAAGTCTCTGTTTTCAAATTATCAACCATTTACCACCTCATTCTTTCCTCCTCTTCCTCCCTTTGGTCAGTTACCCAGAGTTTGTCTCTCCTGTCTGCTAATATCAGGAAATTCAAATTGAATTCCCCCCAAAATTAAACTTTCTTAGAGAGGGATTAAAAATGATCACTAAGGTCCCTAACAACATTATCTTCCAAATGTTTTTATTTTTTGAAAAGGCGATCTGGATTTTTTTTTTTTTTAAAGAAAGGTGATGTAGCCATTATTAATATACATATTGCCAAGCAAGTTATCAGAACAATTAATTGATATGCCGCAATTAAGATTACCTCATGCATAAGAGATCTTAAAATTCCATGCAAGTTTATTCTAAATGAATGGCATCTTCTTGAACATCAAATTATAGAATTGCAATCAAGAAGTTTAAAAATAGGCCTTAACTGATGTATGTATGCATGATAATTATTTGCATCTTAGATTAGCCTTACTTATGGAAAAGGGAAACTCCTCTGAAATGGAATAGAATGGACATTTTAGATGCTTTTTATAATCATAAAAAGCATCTAAAATGTCCATTCTATTCCATTTATAATTATAATCAATTCCTTGAGTGTCCAATCACACTTGGCCAATAAAGAATTCTAATCTAATCTAATCTAATCTAATCTAATCTAATCTAATCTAATCTAATCTAATCTAATCTAATCTAATCTAATCTAATCTAATCTAATCTAATCTAATCATGTATTTTATGCTGACCTTCCCCAGCCATTAATCCCTGTAAATAGGATCATTCTGATATGGTTTATTATTAGCATTGTTTCTGTAAGAACAGCAAATTCTTGCACGTTTGATATAAATGTAATTATATAAACACTTTTAATAGATGAACCATTAGTATTCATTAGTTTAAGGAAACAAGCCAATTTGAAATGGTGGTCTTAACTGGTTTTCATCAATAGTTAATAAATCATTTTGGCCTTATTCAGCTACGGTGACACAGTGCCGAGCTTCACATATTCTGTTAAACCATGGTTGTTTAAACTGTGTTTATTCAATAAAACACAATTGTGATTATCAAACACACTAAGGCTAACCTTTTCCAGACCGAGTGCCCAAAGCGTGCGTCCGAACCCCCAAAATGCAATGCACATGTGGGTTCTGTGCATATGCGTTTGGGCCCCCGCATGCGCACCAGCCCCTGCATGTGCCTCGCCCCTGCATCCGCAGCCCCCTGCATGCGCCTCAGCCCCTGCATGCACAGCCCCCTGCATGCGCCCCAGCCCCCCACCTGCACCTCACCCCCCCCGCACATGCACAGCAGAGACCCAAAGACCAGCTAGCTGGCGGGAGGCACGTGCACATGTGCGCCAGAGCTGAGCTGGGGCGATGGCTCTCATGCCCACAGAGAGGGCGCTGCATGCCACCTCTGGCATGCGTGCCATAGGTTCGCCATCATGGCACTAAGGCATACAGTTCACAAACCATGATAGCTTTGTTTAATATATGCTATGCTAGATGTGGGGGTGAGTGGGAATGGAATCCCAGGGCCATGCTGAGCATCTAAAGTCCCTTTTTATGGTCAATAATTCTTTCTGTGCTTGTGATTATGAAAAACTGAATGTATATTTTCCTGCCCTTTTTGAAGGGACAAATTGTTAAGAAATTAGTGAATGCGCCCTAAAATGAGCTTATTCACCATTAAAAAGAAAGGGAAAATAAATGATCAAACTCTCTCCTCAAACCCAGACCTTCTGATACGGCTTCACTCTTCTTTTGAGTTTCAACTGTTGACAAATGTACAGTGTACCATTGGCCCCCAAAGAGTGCTTACTTCTATGCCAAGTCATAAAAATAATCACGCAAACAATGGTTTATTTTTAGGCCAAGTTCTATTTTTAGATCAAGAAGCATATGCTTCTGAACTTCTCATCTTGGCTGTTCTTAAGGAGAAAAAGGAATGTGGAATTCATTGGTCTTGTCCAAAAAATATTAATCTATAGTTTAGATGAAGAGCTGCCTAGTATTCAAGTTCTTCTTCCTATTTCACAGCTCACAAATTTTCTCGGTGATGTAGTTCATGTAAAAAATTTTAAAAAAAGTTATAAAAGAATAAGGGAGGCAAAAAAGCTTGTTTTCCTTCTTCTGCTGATTATATTACACAAGCCATAAACCTGCATTCTGCATCATTGTGTCAGCAGTCCCCTTCAATTAACCAGCCCGCGTGGTTTCCTTCCTTCCTTCCTTCCTTCCTCCCTTCCTTCCCTCCCTCCCTCCCTCCCTCCCTCCATCATACGAGGACAAATTATGCATTATAAAGATCGCTTGGAGGTGGGAGATACTTCCAATGTAATATATTGAATCCCCTGCATGGATTGGAGAGGGAGGCCTTACTCACAGTCACTCACGCCCTCATCACCCTCATCACCTCACAGCTGGACTACTGTAATGTGCTCTACATAGGGCTACCCCTAAAGAGTATCCAGAGACTGCAACTGGTGCAAAATGCAGCAGTACGAGCCGTAGTGGGTGTGCCAAGATACATCCACGTAACACCTATTCTTCGCCAGCTGCATTGGTTGCCCATTAGTCTCCGGATGCAATTTAAGGTGTTGGTTTTAACCTTTAAAGTCCTACATGGCTCAGGGCCAGGTTACCTCCGGGACCGCATCCTACCGCATACCTCCCTTTGACCGGTTAGGTCCCACAGAGTTGATCTCCTCCAGGTCCCATCAACCAAGCAATGCTGGTTGGTAGGACCGCAGGGGAGAGCCTTCTCTGTGGGAGCCCCGTCTCTCTGGAACCAACTCCCTCAGAGATCCGGATTATCCCCACCCTACTGGCCTTCCGTAAAGCCATGAAAACTTGGCTCTTCCTGCAGGCGGAGTGAAATTAAGATCAATCCTCCATGTGTGAATGATGGTCTGCTTTTAAATTTTTACATTTTGTAATTTTTAAATCATTGGTATCGTTTTTATAAATTGTTTTTGAATTATGTTGTACACCACCCTGAGTCCTACGGTAGTTGGGCGGCATATAAAAACAACCAAATAAATAAATAAATAATAAATAATTGCCCTTGTGACTATGTAGGACAGAAGGGGAGGAAGCTAACCACCAGATTGCAAAAACACAAGTGAGCGGTTAGACAAGGAGACCTGAATTCATTGGTAGCCTCACACTGGAATGAACAAGTTCCATTTTGCAGCTACCAAGATTGTTGGACAAGCAGGCACAAAAACAGCCAGGAAAGAGATTGAAGCCTGGGAAACAGGCCTCTGGTCAGTCAACAGGGTGCTGATTTACCACCAGCCTATCAAGTACTTAGAAGGCAAGGGCTGGGCAGCACAAGCAAAGGACAGCTAACCACTTAAAAGCCAGCCAACAACACAACCCAATCAACATCTAAAAAGGCATTTACAACAGACACTATAAATACTCCACACAGAACTGCACACACTCTGCTAGAGAGAAGTTGCCTGAAGATGGACTCCAGCACAAGTCCGAAAGCTCGGAAGATAAAACCTCTCGTTCTGGTGACCACTGTTCCCTCTAAGGTGCGCGGCCACGCACGTAATGAGAGAACGCCGCGTGGAAGTTTCTAACTTCCGCCCGGCATTTTCTAATTGCAGAGGCTGCGCGGCCGCACACATGAAAAGAAAACACCGTGCAGCAGTTTTTAACTGCCGCGCGCCGTTTTCTAATTTTACAGGGAACATTGCCGGTGATCGACCCAGATTGGATCCTGCAACATTACCCTGGGGACACTTATATTCGCCTTCATTTGCCATAAACAAGTTAACTGCATTTATT
Source organism: Diadophis punctatus similis (assembly GCA_023053685.1). NCBI lineage: Eukaryota > Metazoa > Chordata > Lepidosauria > Squamata > Dipsadidae > Diadophis > Diadophis punctatus. The sequence continues at coordinate 191,266,792 of JALIGW010000003.1, forward strand.
TAATCTAATTTTAATTATATTTAAAATAATTATATGAAATTTCTCAGGGTTTCAGCACTCTGTTTCATCTGGTTCTTGGTATTCAACCCACAATCAAATGGTTCAAGAAATGTAATGTAACATCTATAACATCAATTTTAATAATCTCTTTTCTAGTCACTGCCCAAATAATGAGGGTGAGAAACTTTAAAACTTTAATTACCACTATTGTATTCTTCTATTCTACACTTGGATTCTATGATTAATGCTAGACTAATAAACAAAAACACAACCAACCAATCAGTGGTGGGCTGCTGCAAGTTCGGGTGAACCGGTAGTTCCGATGATCAGCTGGCCCCGCCCACCTGCCCTATCCTGTCCTATATTTCCTTGTTTCTGGCTGAGCTGATTCACGCGACACAGCTGATTTCCGCGCCTCCACTGTTCTACTTACCGGGGCTGCCTTAGAAGGTAAGCAGCTGAGCTTCAAATTGTATTTTGAACGCTGCATGCAAAGCACGCGATCACCGAACCGGTTGTTAAACCGGTTGTAGCCCACCACTGCAACCAACCAACCAACCAACCCCCTCCCCCAATCCTTTCATCTTGTAGGAAATTTACTCTTGATATTTTTTTCATAAAGTCTACCAAAGGTGACCTCTCAAAAGGTCTGATGGCATCAGTCATTTATACTTTAAATTGCTCTTCAGACACATAGAAAGCATACCTAATAAAGGTCGCTCACATCCCGCCTGGTATCACTTTTCAGTTCTGTGTACCATCCAGTTCCTTGCCTTCTAAAATAATCTCAAGGAATAAAGACAAACTTTGTTTTGCAAGAATGCTGAATCCAGAGACTCAGAGCAATAAGAACAGTTGAAAATCCCTGAAGTTTCACTCAAAATATTTACTATTATCCAGCTCAAACTGCAATCCAGTGGTGGGTTCCTATCGGTGCGGTCCACTCTACCGCACCGGTAGCGGCCGGCCAATTACATAATTTGCGCGCGACACCGGTCTGTCGCGCGGCGCTATCTTTTTTTCAGAATTTTGGGGCTTTTTTTGCTTCCTGCGCATGCGTGGAAGCAAAATCTCGTGAAGGGACGTGTGCGTGATTTTGGCGATTTTTTGCTTCCGCACGCGCGTGTGCACATCCCCTCGCAAGATTTTGCTTCCGTGCATGCATGGAAGCAAAATTGCATGAGGGGGCGCGCGCGTAGCATGTGCACAAAACGTGGAGATGCACGCGCAGCGCACCGGTAGCAAGTTAGAGAGCAATCCGCCCCTGCTGCAATCCCTGAAAAGCCAACCACGTTACGTAAGATATAATAAATGCACCATTAAAAAAAAACTTGTTAAAATTCACAGTATTCGGTCCATTTATATAACCAGAGTGTATTCTATTTTATAGGGTAATAATAAAGACAGTTACATTTTGTATAACTTAACATTAATCAAATCCTATTTTTTCTTACGAGAAGGTCAGTATTTTACATTGAAAAAATACTACAGTTGATCAGTTATACGGTATGCTATTTCTGGAGGGGTCACAATGTTTACTTTTGGCAACATACATAATAAAACCTCTGGACTCAAAGGTAGGCAACTAATAGTTCTCCATATTCTGCTCCCATCAACTGTAGTTTGTATCTTTCTGGAGGCAGTAAATTCCTTGTTCATATCTTACAGGCTAATAAGATCTAAGCGTTGTCCAACTAGAATTCATCGGATACAGTACAATTCTGAATCGGTGCATAGAATGTGGCACAGTAACAGAAATTATTAGTTTGTGCTTCTTACATTTCGTGGGAGGTTCACTTGGACGTGGATCTTAATGAGCAATAGTGGCTAACCTAGTCCACAGGATTGATACGAGGACAAAAAGAACCATTCGAGGTGTTGGTTGTCACCTTCAAAACCCTAAATGGCTCAGGACCAGGCTATTTGAAGTACAGTTTTCCCCATCTACCTGAACCATCAGAGTGGGGAGGCACTATGGGTCGCTTCTCCTAAGCAGGCCCATCTAGCAGGATCAAGAAGAAGGGCGCGTGTGTGTCCCCGCATGAGATTTTGTTTCCGCGCATGCGCAGGAAGCAAAAAAAGCCCAAACATTCCAGAAAAAAGATGGTGCCGTGCGACGAACCGGGAAGACGGTACCAGAGCCGTCACGCACAAATTGCGTAATCGGTAGGTCCCTACCGGAATGGCGCACTGGACCGCACCGGTAGGAACCCACCACTGCTCTATGGATATAAGACTGGCCCCCACTTTGACAATCTTTTGCAAGGTCTTGAAGACCTGGTTTTGCGCCAACAGGCCTGGAACCCCATAGTGGGGCGGAGGCCATCAAATGGCTCATTTGATTGTGGTCGCCAGGAGGGTGGGGTGATTATTGCTTTTTTATTGTTTTTATATTGGGTTTTTATTCTTGTTAGCCACTTGGAATCTCTCAGAGTGAATATATCCTGCCTTACGTACCTTGAGGGAAAGTGAAATTCAGGTGGTAATGAATAAATAAGAGCCTACATAAGTGTGCGTCAAAATTAGTGAAGAAGTCTTGAGGAACTCAAGATGCTCTTTATGATTAACATTTTAAAAAAGTATACAGGGCCTCACAAGGTTGCTTAGAACTGAGGCTTTTTCTGAACTGCCAGTGGCCATCTAGGAGCCATCTAGTAAATATCATAACATGCTTTGAAAACAGCTATGAAAAGTAAGATCAAGGAGATGGGGACTCGCTGTGGGGAGATCTCAAACAGGAAAGGCTAGAAGACTTCTGCACCAAGGAGTTGGGGAGGGGGATTCAAAAGCAAGAATGGAAAGACTTATAGCTGGTGGTTAGGAAGCTACAATGGCTGAAAGTGTTAAAAGACATTGAAAGTGAAAGAAAGTGTTAAAAGACATTGACTAAAAAGAGGTCCCAGGTTTTGCGTCGGCCATATTCATTGTTTTTTTTCTTTGTTTCCATTTGTAGACAATCATTCATAAACAGTAAAAGGTAAAGGTTGCCCTCGCACATATGTGCTAGTCGTTCCCGACTCTAGGCTCATCTCCGTTTCTAAGCCAAAGAGCTAAGGGGGCTGTCTGATGACAATTCTGTGGTCATGTGGCCGGCATGACTAAACGGCGAAGGCGCACGGAACGCTGTTACCTTCCCACCAAAGGTGGTCCCCATTTTTCTACTTGTATTTTTACATGCTTTTGAACTGCTGGGTTGGCAGAAGCTGGGACAAGTAACGAGAGCTCACTCCATTACATGGCGCTAGGGATTCGAATCGCTGAACTGCCGACCTTTCTGATCGACAAGTTTAGCGTCTTTAGCCACTGAGCCACCGTGTCATAAACAGTAAGTAGGCATTAACGTTGCAGAAAATTGTCATGATTATATATCATGTAGACGTTCTAAAAACAGTTACAGTCAACCCTGAAGCTGGCTTGACCGAAGCCATCTTGGAGCTTCAGTGTTGCCACACTGGAGCTGAAGGATAGGGAGAGGGGATTTGAGACAGTAAACCGACCTGACCGAAGCCATCCTGGAGCTTCAGTGTTGACATACACTTTGATTGAAACATTTGCCTGCAAACAACTCTGTATATACACAATACAGAATAACAGAGTTGGTTGGAATGGACCTTGGAGGCAGGGGTGAAATGCTCCCGGTTCGCTCTTACCTGTCGGTTGTCACAGAGCCGATGGAGCTTGTGGCGGTTGCGGCGCGGCGCTTCCCCCGCCTGCCTGGACACCGCCATTTGAGTTCTTTTGCCCTCTGCGCATGCAGAACGCTTTGCGTATGCGCAGAGGGCAAAAGAACTCAAATGGCGGGGTCCAGGCAGGCGGGGGAAGCGGGCGGGGGCAGCCCCGCGACCGCCACCGGCTCCATCGGCTCTGCAATGGCCGACAGGTAAGAGCGAACTGGGAGCATTTCACCCCTGCTTGGAGGTCACCAAGCAGGTCACCTTATACCATTCCAGACAAATGGCTGTCCAGTCTCTTCTTATATGAAGATGTTTAATGCCATGGATCATCCAGCTAATGCAGACATCCCCACTGTTATGCATATACAACTGTCAGGACAAAAATATCCCACTCACCATGCAAAATGTTAACAGCGAAGGTGAATGGGGTAGGGTCAGGACCACAATTGGAAGAAATGCCCATCCTTTGTATATGTTTAGGGTATACATGAATGAATGAAATGTATAGTTGTATGCAAACATTTAGGGTACCTATGACCAAATTGTTTGTTTCAATTAATATTTTAATGCACCCATCTTTACAGAGTGAAAGCAAATACACCTCAATCAGGTATTTAACAAGGTTAAATATCCATCACAGAGGTTTTATAAAAGAAAGCCGTGTGATTACTTTAAAGCCACTCCAAATTAAGTTGTAGGAGTGGCACATACATAATTCCAAGAATTAACGCTAATCAAACGCTTTTAATTCTTTAATACCAAACTAAAAGTCCTGAGAATTCAAGAACATGCGGGGGGGGGGGGCTGTTGAAGACAAGAGGAAAAAGTTAGCACTACCTTTTCTGCCAGCCAACCCAAGTGCCTAATTTCTCGGCTTCCGGCTATTCCTGCTTTACCCAGTTGATCTTTGACCTCTGAGATCACTTTGGGAATGAGCTCGCTGATGCAGGAGTGGATAGCATAGAACCAGGCCTGGGCGGTGCTCGCATCTTTACTCCTTAGCACCAAAATGTGCTTGGCATCCGGTGAATGAACTTCAACAATCCTGTAGAAGAAAAATAAATAAATAAATGCAATAAGTAAGAAAAGAGGGTGAGAGTTATAGGTATTCTCAAAGTTCCAGCCCGATCACCTGATTTCTAGGTGTAGCAGTGTGAAAAACCACTGTGCCAGGGATGGGGCACCTGTGGTCCATTGAGTCATGACCAAACCAACATAGCTAGCCAAATAGAGCGCCTGTCAGGTAGCAATAGCAATAGCACTTAGACTTATATACCGCTTCATAGTGATGTACAGCACTCACTAAGCGGTTTACAGAGTCAGCATATTGCCCTCCCACCAAAATCTGGGTCCTCATTTTACCAACTTCGGAAGGTTGGAAGGCTGAGTCAACCTTGAGTCCCGTCAGGATCGAACGCCGGGCTGTGGGCAGAGTTAGCCTGCAATACTGCACTATAACCACTGCACCACCAGGGCTCCCTATATGGTACCTCCCCATCCTATAAGCTTGGCATTCGACCGCAGCTCCGTTTCACTTGTTCCGTATCATCAATCTTCAACATGGCACAGTGGGATACAGAAAAACAGTGGGTTGCTGAAGGATCGTCCAGTCTGCCCGTAACCCATATTTCCTTTGTCTCTGGGGATTCTCAGACATCCAGGTCATGGTTGTCCCAAAGGGGCTTTTTAAAAAGGCAACCGGATTTTGTTTTGCTTTTTTTTCCTTGAAGACATTTCACTTCTCATCCAAGAAGCTTCTTCAGTTCTGGAACTGTAGAAATGAAGAAGCTTCTTGGATGAGAAGCGAAACATCTTCAAAGGAAACAAACCATAAAACAAAGTCCTTGGCCTTTTGAAGAAGAAACTTTGGGCCACGTTTCCCTTCCATCACATCCAAGAAGAGAGCTAAGGCCACTGTCTTCCCTACACAGGAAAGGACAGCTTTGTCCAATGGCGGAAGACATTTACTGGCATAAGATATATTCTTTTGGAAGCCAAACATGAGGAATGATGCTCGCTCTGTTCTTTCTCCACGGAGCAGTAATATCATGTGGGAGGGTCAAGTGACATCACAGGATTAGGTCAGTAATGCTCAATCTTCTGATGCCATCCAACCTTGATTTGCTGGATCAAGTCCACAAATGGCCCTGCAATGTCACCACCCATTCATCTCACTCAGCTTAAAGTATCTGAAATAATTGAACCGTTCGGCAGAGGAAGGACCTTTGCCATAATGTTGAATTTATATTTATCGACAAAGAAATAAAGGGAGACTAGCATAGATCTATTTCAAGCTATTTAGCTCTCATCAACTAGCCTTTTAGCTCAGCTTATCCCTTTATTTCTTTGTCGGTAAATATAAATTCAACAGAAAAATAATTTAGAATGGAATAGAATAACAGAGTTGGAAGGGACCTTGGAGGTCTTCTAGTCCAACCCCCTGCTTAGGCAGGAATAGAGCTTATTTTAGGAGTTTCCATATTGGTAATCAGTACGATGTAGTGGTTAAGATACTGAACTAGGAGATGAGAAATCAAAATTCAAGTCTATTTTCATCTATGGAAATCCACTGGTTTCCTTTAGGCCAGTCTCTTAGTCCAGGGGTCCCCAAACTTGGCAACTTTAAGACTTGCGGACTTCAACTCCCAGAATTCTCCAGCCAGCATAGCCAAGTTTGAAGACCTCTGTCTTAGTCCAACCAACCTCACTGTTTTTTCTTGAACAGATTAAATAAAGGACTATGGTGCTGGAGAAGACTCCTGTGAGTCCCTTGGACTGCAAGGTGATCAAACCGGTCAGTCCTAGAGGAGATCAACCCTGACTGCTCTTTAGAAGGCCAGACCCTGAAGATGAAACTCAAATACTTTGGCCACCTAATGAGAAGGAAGGACTCACTGGAGAAGAGCCTAATGCTGGGGAAGATTGAGGGCAAAAGAAGAAGGGGACGGCAGAGAATGAGATGGCTGGATGGAGTCACTGAAGCAGTAGGTGTGAGCTTAAATGAACTCCAGAGGATGGTAGAGAACAGGAAGACCTGGAGGAACGTTATCTATGGGGTCGCAATGGGTTGGACACGACTTCGTAACTAACAACAAAAACAATGTCAACCTGAGCTCTTGGAGAAAAGTAAGAATATAAATCTATCGAATAATATCAGTCTGCTGCAGCAAACACTGGCAATAAATCTAATCACACCTTAAAAATTAAACTCTTATGTTGGCTTTGAATTTAGGGAACTGCCATCTCAGCATAACGTGAAAGGCAAAGGAGACACTGTAGTATAAGATACAACTCGCCACAATTCATCCACATTGGGTGTAGGGTGGAACCACAATTAACCATTACGTTCAAACTGGACTGTTAGAAAGCACAATGAGTTTTTGAGAAAACAGTTTATTGGAAAGCAATGTATTCTCCGATAAAACATGATCAACAAACGTCTTTTTGACCAACAAAAATGGTACTCATTAAATTTGTACCTTCCCATCTCTAAAAATGGATGGTGTCATTTCTCTAAAGTAAGAATTAAAAAGTCAACAAGAGGGGGGGGGGAGATTGAGGAGATGAGCTTGCTCTGCTTTTTTTTGACAATTACCCTCATTGCAATAACAGGGCAACAGTCAATGTGGCCATATCCTTCTAGTCTATTCTACTTGGTTTTCTAATATAAATGCCCCTGGGCATGGTTGCTGTTTCTTTGCCTGCAGTGAGAATATGTCAAATGATACCAAAACACTATTTTAAGTTATTTAAAAATGCAATCTGCTCTTCTGTAAACCTCACTGGCTTTTCTCTCGGATCTGGCTTTTGAAACATGACATTATCTGCAATTTGGTGATAAAAGTTCTCTTTTAAATTTCCCCTTGCCTGGAAATATTTAAGGCAGTGCCACAGCTCTGTTTCTTCCTACCCTCCACCACAGTTATGTAAACACTGCATACAGAACATTTTTGATAAAGCCCACATTGGCCTAAAGGGACTGTGCGTTTAAATAGGAGATGTCTGCCATGATATATATACTGTCTTCTAGCCATGAATACAAATGCTATAGTGCTTCCAAAGAGCCTGCTCAGATAACCATAAAAAGGAAAACTATATTTTCTCTAAAGCATCTGTTGTGGCCAGGTCGAGTCCAGGGCAATTAGCAGCCGATCCCGAGGATTCGGAGGTAGTGAGGGTGCAGTACAGAAGACCGGTGTTCCTGGCACCAGAGACGGAGAGTGAAGAGGACGTGGGGTCAGAGGCTGGCGAACAATTAGAACCTGATGCATCTCCTGAGATTAGTGACTCAGGAGAAAAGGAGGAGGCTCTTCTGGATGCCAGAGCATGCAGGTTCTCAAAGAGACATGAGTGGCTAATCAGGAGGAGGCTTCCTCATGAGTAGTAATGCAGAGCTTGACCACGCCCTGAGGGTATTTAAGGGTCTGTCATGAGGGGCTTCGGTGCAGAGAACAACTCCGTTCTGTGGTTTCAGCATTTTGCTCTTGTATCTGCAGCTCGGATTATCAACAGTTAACATTTTTCCTGTGATTAATGAGAGTTTGGATTTCCGCCAAAACCTCCATGAGGTGAGATAACGCTCCTTAATTGCTCTCTGAGACTCTAGCCAAATACTGGAAAGACTTTGTGAATGACTGATATTCTTTTCAAAAGACTCAGCTCTGGCTAAGAATTTATTTGCAGTAAAATAATATTGTTTCCAATTCCTTCTTGTGCATCTTATTTTGGGGGCATACCCGTGGGGACAGAACAGCATCCATGGTGAATAAAAACATCTCAAAGTTCCTTATAAAATGACAATAAAACCCCCAAGTTGGCAACCTCCAAATGTACATCATTTGAAGACCAACAAAAATGATTAGAGGGCTGGAGGTTAAAACATATAAACAATAGTTACAGGAGTTGGATATGTCTCTAATGAAAAGAAGGACTAGAGCCGTGATGGCGAACCTATGGCACGCGTTGTTAAGTGAATCACTAAAGTTGATAAGTTAGCAAACTGGCTGTTAAGTGAATCTGGCTTCCCCAATGACTTTGCTTGTCAGAAGTTCGCAAAAGGGGATCACATGACCTTGGGACGCAGCGACGGTCATAAATATGAACCGGTTGCCAAGCATCTGAATTTTGATCACATGATCATGGGGATGCTGGAAAGGTTGTAACTGTGAAAAAATGGCCATAGGTAGAAATGTGGAGGCCCGGAAAAAAACCGGAAGAATTTGGGGAAAAAACGGTTTTTTTCCATTTTTTTTCCTGAAGGCTTTTTTGTTTTTTTCCAAAAAATTGGAAAAATTGAAAAAAGAAAAAAAAAACATTGTGGAATATTTTATTTTAACATGATGAATAAAATATTTTAAGACAGGGTGTTCAAATATTTTTCAAATCATTTCTTTTAAAAAATGTATATCAGATTATTCTAATTTCTGCGCACTGAGTGAGGACAAGCAAGTCCTAGGTAACAAACTGAACCCTCCAATGCAAGAACAGTATGCATTTCTTCCTTTAGGAGGTGCTGCTATTGTAACAAGAAAAAGTTTCAGTTTTGCTTTTGCATGTTAGTGGGTGTGTTTGGTTTGTTCTGTCCTCTTCACTAGGCCTCAAAAGCATTGGAAGAAAATACAGAGCAACAAAAAGGACCGGAAAGTAAACTAATAAGCAGTTCAGGAGATTGTTGCTCCCTTTGTTACAAATAAATATTATAAAAAAGTAAATTCTGTTTGTGATAATTGTTTGGCTACACTATATTTTTAATATGCTAGTTGTGATAATTTTATGCCAAGTCAAATTGTCCATAGTCATATTTTATGTTCCTAAAGTAACAGAATGACTTTCAATCTTAAAAAGACAAAAAAGTGCTAATGTAGCATTTTTCTCAATTTTTCCGAAAATTTCCGTTTCCCCCCTGAAAAAAACGGTTTTCTGAGCTTCAAAATTTCCGGAAATTTTACATTTCTACCATAGGTCACTTTTTTCAGTGCCATTGTAACTTTGAATGGTCTCTAAACAAACGGTTGCAATACCTGTAGTACCATTCAAAATTCAGAGACCTCTATTTTTCAGGGCAGTTTGCTAGCAATTCAAATAAGTGTATTAGAGAAATAACTGCAGAAATATGCAGATGTTCAGAAAAATGATACAGGAAAGTGTGTTGTCTTAGTAGGAAATATGTTTATTAGGCACAAAACTGTGAAAACATAAAAATGTATATGTGCGTGTATACAGAAAAAAAGTCAAGATATTCTTAATAAAAACACTTTCAAGCCTTTTCTATTAGATGAGCTCTTATTTTTTCACTTGCTGGACCATATTGGTGGTAGTATTCATAACCATGTGTAAATAAGGGCTCAGTTTCACGATCTACGCAGATGTATTAATCTGCACCCAAATTTCTCAAGCTAATGGTCACCTCTAGGTATACTGGCAGACTAATAAGCAACCTTGCTTTTATTTTAAAATTAATGAACTGCTCAATTGGTATAAGAAGATGACATTATGTTCTGTTCTCCTTTCCGTATCAAAATAAGCATTTAGCCCTGGCAGGCGACTTCACAGGCATATTCACATATGCAATCATTGATAACATGGCTGTGGCGCAGCGGCATGATTCACTTTAGAAGACTCACCCAAAATTATGCCTATGCATTTGTGAATCTAACTAGTCTTCAGAACTGCACAGGTAGTCCTGGACTTATGACCGTAACTGAGCTGGGAATTATGGTCATAGGTTGTAAAAAAAGGGTAGGGTAGGGTAGAAGAGAATAGAATAGGAATAGAATAAACATAGTTGGAAGGGACTTGGGAGATCTTCGAGTCCAATTCCCTGCTTAGGCAGGAAACCCTATACTATTTCAGACAAATGGTTGTCCAATCTCTTCTTAAAAACCTCCAGTGTTGGAGCATCCATAACTTCTGGAGGCAAGTTGTTCTACTGATTAATTGTTCTAACTGTCAGGAAATTTCTCCTTAGTTCTACATTGCTTCTCTCCTTGATTAGTTTTCATCCATTGTTTCTTGTCCTGCCTTCGGGTGCTTTGGAGAATAGCTTGACCCCGTCTTCTTTGTGGCTGCCCCTTGGATATTGAAACACTGCTATCGTGTCAGTCTTTCTTTTCATTAAACAGATTCCATCGATGTGACTGTGCCCGATGTTATGATCTTTTTTGAAGTGGTTGTTAAGAACATGGCATGGTTGTTAAGCCAAGGCTGTGGTGTTTCAATGAATCCATGATATCCGATGAGTGGTCCCCCCCCCACCAGAAAACAAAAGTAAACCCCAGAAATCAGCAAAAAACAGTGAAGACCAATCACATGACTGGGGACACTGCAAATGGCTATAAATGCCAGCTGGTTGCCAAGTGCCCAAAATCCGATCACGTGACCCTGTATGTATGTATGTATGTATGTATGTATGTATGTATGTGTGTGTGTGTGTATGTATGTGCAGCCCTCAGAACTTCAAATAGGGTCATAAGTACCTTTTGAGGATCCACTGTACTTTGAGTGGACACTAAGCAGCAAGTCATTAAGCAAGGACCATTTATATTGAAGGCAGTTTCCAAAAGTATTACTGTGCCCCTGACTTTGCAGGAAACCAAGCCAGCAATCTGATTTTGCTTTTATGAAGCTAACAAGATGCAATGCTAGAAAAGAGACCCTGTTCTAAACAACATGGTAGAATGAGAGGCAACAATGCAAGATAAAATATGTGCCAGGAACATCATGTGGATTAAGGAATGAATTTGCTCTGCTTGTAGGAAAACCCTTTATTTTGATTCCAATATTTGGGATTTCACTGGCTGGATTCCTCATTTAACTACCTCCAGTGCATAAACTCTACAGAAGCAACTTGGATTTCCCCCCTACATTTCCACTTTCCTTTTTCACTTTAAAGGTGCTTCACTTAAATAAGTGAAGAATGAAGATGAACCACAGTCTGTCATAGAAGACAAACTCAGGATTTTGAAAAACCCTCTTGGGTTACAATTACCAAGTAAGATGCTTGATACTGTGCAATTCCCAGCAAAATCCAGCAGGTTAGAGGTGATGGCACAGAACAATGACTTATAAACAAATCCAGGAAGAGAAGACACATGCTTTCTAATTTGCCCAGCTGTGCCACTTGAGTTCCCAGGCCAGGAAACCTGTGAGTTTTGATGGAATATCTGTAATAACCTGCTTAATTCTACCAACAGAGGAATCCACTTTCTAATCTGAGTTTGTGGAGCACATTTCTTAGAAGACTTGGAGTAATGGTATTTTTGCCATTATCTGCAAAATAGATAATGGGGTGTTAATACAAAACCTACGAATACTAACAAAAAAACAGAGTTGGAAGGGACCTTGGGCGTCTCCTAGTCCACACTATACTAAGTATGTTGCTTACAAAGCCCTGAAAAACTCAAATGGAATTTGCTACACTTTTATTAAAGAAACTGGTTCTGTTCCTACCCCACATAGTATCTTTATGTGCCCATGACAATTCCCGATGTCTCTAAAAAAGGACAGAAAACCACAAGCAAATACACTAGGAAGGATTCCTCCTCAGCAAAGTGGCCAGGCTTGATGATTTCCGATAAAAAATGTAACTCCATCCGTGAACAAAACTATCACAATAGCAATGCACTTGCTAATATCTTAATTAACTAATAGCAATTAATAACTTAATTAGATTTCCTGATTCTTATTAATGAACGAAAGTGAATCTGCAAATCACTGTCTTAGTTATTCAATTTTCTTCTGGAAGTTACAGATGGTTTTTCTGGAGGTTACAGAGGGACAGGGATAGGGCTTTGTAGGAATGGCAGAACCTGGGGAAGAAGTTAAAGAGGGATCAGCCTAGAATTCCTACATAGTCACAAACGGCCTAAGTCTTACCCTCCTAGAATTCCGTGGACCCTTATCTAACTCTAAGCAGGCTGCAAACCATTAGCTGAGAAGATTCCTGTGCATAGGCTGTTTAGCAATAAATCAGTTTAATTGCACCTTCATGTGTGGACCTGATCTTTCCCACCTGACCCAACCCCAATAATTCACTGCCATAAGACAACTCCAACCATACCATGCAGAGGTGGGTTTCAGCAGGTTCTGACCAGTTCTGGAGAACCGGTAGCGGAAATTTTGAGCAGTTCGGAGAACCGGTAAATACCACCTCTGACTGGCCCCGCCCCCATCTATTCTCTGCCTCCCAAGTCCCAGCTGATCGGGAGGAAATAGGGATTTTGCAGTAACCTTCCCCTGGAGTGGGGAGGAAATGGAGATTTTACAGTATCCTTCCCCTGCCAAGCCCGCCAAGCCATGCCCTATTAAAGTTTGTTGCAAACATCAAAATCAGAAGCACACACAGATGACTGATTCAGCTGGATTCATAAACTTCTTTTATAAACATAGTAACATATGAATTTCACAATACCATTAGCAGAGTTCTTTCTTCAAGTAAACACAAGCAGGAGAGTTAGTTTCATTTCAGCAAAGAGTACAGAGAGGAGAGTGCAGAGTGAGCTGAGCCACGCCCAGCCTTAAGCTTAAGTATTCAGTTTCGTTTCTCTGCACAGACTCAGAAGTGGTTAGCTCCCATTGGCTGATTCAGTTGCTATGCCTATTCATTGGCTAACTTTGTTAACATGGCTCTCCCAGTCATGAATATTCTAACATGCCCAAGCCACGCCCACCAAGCCACGCCACGCCCACAGAACCGGTAGTAAAAAAAATGAATCCCACCACTGATAGCCTGTAGCCCCCGGATCTATCACTGAGCCCTCTCTCAAACAGCAAACTCTTTGGGTTTCTGCCTCTTATGCAGAAGCAGCGCCAGATGCTAAGGAAGTTTCTTTGGATTCCTTTATGCTAAATAGGGGACAAAAAAAGCCATGAATGTGAAAGAAGAAGAAAAAGGTTCTCCTTTTAACTACCCCATCAGCCTTTTCTAATTTCACAGATTTTCTCCTGGCATAAGAGGCTTGCAGGTGTATGGTGTGATGCAACTTTCTCCATACATTATAGATGAGGACCAATAAGTTTATCCTATTTTTAGAGCCTGGAAGCTCTAAAGAGCTATCAAAGTCTCATTTCCCATTCATTTCCCCAGGCTGCCTTTTCTCACTTCCCAGGTAAGTAAATGCCCAGAGATTGGTGGCTCAAATTAGGATAAGGAATTCAGTCCCCCAGTGCAGTTTCTTGCTTTTTTAGGATTGGCCATGAAGGCACAGCATCTGCCCAAATAGAAGAGTGCAATCAAGGCAATCAACTTCCAGACTGGCCTTCATTAATTTAAGCTCTCTCCATATTTAGCATGTCCAACTGGTATGGCCAAGTTGTGGGTGGTAAGACTTTAATCCAAATCTCATTGGATTTTTACTTGTTGAAACTCTGCCCTTGTCACAATGCGGATAAAAAAAGAGATTCAGCTTTGATTGCATGGTTGAGTCACCATCCTTATTTTTCTGGCACATTCTTGGTTCATACCTTATTCTGTATGCAATGGAAAAACTCAGCCAATCAGAACTTTTATGTGAAAGGACAGAGATGTGTGCATGACTGTGTAGTCTACAACCTTTTTCCTATTTGAACATGTTAACTGCGTAAGAAAAACACCATGCTGGGAGCCAGTTTGGTCTAGTGCAGTGGTTCTCAAATAGTGGGGCGGGCCCCCCTGGGGGGAGCGATGCCAAGGGGGGCGCATATGACCCTGGGGAACATGCGTGGTCCCTCTCGATCGATTCCCCCAGATGGGGAGTGTTTTCCCAGTTGCACCCATGCTCCTGCGCCAGCTCCTTCCTGGCATTGCAGCCTCCCAGGAAACAGGGTGGGCTGTGGGGAAGCCTCTGCTGCTCCAATTATTCGCTGTGAGTGCTCGGCAGAGGTGGCGCTTATGAGCCAAGCCGGCGACCCCCAAAACATCGGCTTGATTAAGCTGGCCTGCCCCGTGTCAAAAGAGGGCCCTAACCATGGTAGCCTATGCCTGCCTAACCGAAAACAGGCTCCACTGAGTTCAGTGTGACTTACTCCCAGGTAAGTGGGTAGAGCAGCCTTCTCCAGCCAATAGTTTGCTTGCAGCTTATAAATAAGTAAAATAATAAATATTAACACTAAAATTCCATTGGGGCCCAGATTGGAGAGTTTGGGGCGCGCGAAAGGTTTACTTCTTCCTAGGGGGGGCGTTACAGAAAATAATTGAGAAGCACTGGTCTAGTGGTTAAGGCATTAGGCTAGAAACCAGGAGATGGTGAGTTCTAGTCCCACCTTAGACATGAAAGCTGGCTTGTGTGACTTCACGTCAATCACCAGGAGATGGTGAGTTCTAATCCCACCTTAGGCATAAAAGCTGGCTGTGGGACTTCACTCCAAGCACCAGGAGATGGTGAGTTCTAGTCTCACCTTAGGCATGAAAGCCAGCTGGGTGACTTTCGGCTAGTCACACTCTCTCAGCCCAACCCACTTCACAGGGTTGTTGTTGTGAGTAAAACAGGAGGAAGAAGTAGTAGTATGTATGTATGCCGCCTTGAGTTACTTATAAAGTAATAAAAGTGGAATAAAAATCTAATAAAAAATAAATTTCTTAGTTAAAAGGAAAATGCTCAACAGTGATAAAATTACACATATGACGTAATTTGACAATTTTGATGTGATTTCTTTGAACTAGTGTAATTACACACATTCCTTACCATATTACAAACACAGAAATTTGAAGTACACGAATTCTTGTTCTCTTTTTAGACCTTAGAATCAAAAATCAGGTTTGGGATTGCATGTTCCCTTTCAGCCCCTTGAGCAAGAAATCTATTAATTCATGGTTAATATTAAAGTTTGTTGCAAAATCAAAACCAGAAGTGCACACAGCTGACTGATTCAGCTGGATTCAATAACTTCTTTATAAACATAATAATATATATATTTACAATACCACAAGTAGAATTTTTCTTCAATCAGTTACAGGCAAACACAAGCAGGAGAGTTAGTTTCATTACAGCGGAGTTCAGAGTGGAAGAGTACAGAGTGGAGACTGGAGCCACACCCAGCCTTAAGCTTAAGTTCCAGTTTCAATTCTCTGCACAGACTCAGAAGTGATTAGCTCCTATTGGCTGATTCAGTTGCTATGCCTATTCATTGGCTAACCTTGTTACCACTGGCTCTCTCAGTCATGAATATTCTAACAGTTAAGAAGAGGGTGAAAAAAGAAATGGGTTTAAAAACCACTGCCATTATACGATGGAGACTGGACCTCTATATATGCAATGGACAACCAGCACTTTCATTGCACTTCATTTTGATGGGCAATAATTTTTTTTTATCTAGCCAGGATCTATCTGTGAGAATTCTGCCCAATCTAGATCAAGCCAAGCTACGTAAAGTCAGAAGGTCCCCGATTTACTGCAGTTTTGACTTGAAGAACCTGACGGCTGCCTACCAGTTCTGAGTTCACTTTTATTTTGACTCAGAGAGCCTGACAGCTCCCTACCCAGTTTTGAGTTTACTTCTGTTGGGTTCCAACTCCAACCCTGGAAGAGGTTTGGATACTTCTAAACAAAATACTGGATGCAGACATGTATTATTGTGACAGAATGTCTATGGTGCTTACAATCTTATAAATAAAGATGATGCAAGGAGCTTTGCAGCAAGCTGTCTACACAAGTAGGGGTTTTCTTTAATTAAAAAAAACAAAGCCATGGTCTGTCAGACCTCGGAATGCTAAAGGACATGCCATAGTAGCTTTTGTGGAGAAGGTTCAAAGTGGAGAGTGTCAGGATAGGATTTTCTCCTATCAGAGGCGATCTTGTTCCCTTGAAGTCATTCGCATTAGAAAATAAAACCGAGATTCAAATCTAATTAACAAAATATTCATTTCAGTACAAAAGTAATAAAAAACGCTTAATAAGCTACATCTTTTCAGCTAATGAAGTCACGTCTGCCTTCGGCAGAAAAATGGAGAAGAGAAGGTAGGAAGAAGAAGTGGGAGTTGACAAAAACTCCTGGAATGCACGCATGTGTAATAAAACATATCACATGTCTGCTTGATCATAAATACAGGAAACCTTTAGAAAACATAGAGGTGCATAAACTGGCAATATTCACATCGTGACAGAGAGGAAATTGACACCCACACACATACCCAGTGAATAGAAACTGCTTCTTCCCTGAAAGCTACACCTTGGAATTTGGCAACAGAATAGCAGCAAGCTTTTTAATACATGTATAGATAGCATTGCTGTAGAGAGCCATGGAGATAGCCTTGAGAGAGATATTCAGAGACTGTTGCAGAAGCAACATTGCTTAAGTCCTGGAATGAAAGCAGTCTACTTAGAAGAATTTCAGAAGGACTCAATATCTCAGGGGTTGCCACAGAGAAGAGGGAGTCAAGCTATTCTCCAAAGCATCTGAAGGCAGGACAAGAAGCAATGGATGGAAACTAACCAAGAAGAAAACCAACCTAGAACTACCTTAAGAAGCTTCTTGGATGAGAAGCGAAATGTCTTCAAAGAAAAACCAGAAAGTCTAATTGCCTCTTGAAAAAGCACCTTCAGGACAACCATGACCTGGATGACTGAGAATCTCCATAGACATCAACCGAGAACTAGAGAGAAATTTCTTGACAGTGAGAACAAGTAATCAATGGAGCTGGGTGTCTTTAGAAGTTGTGGGTATTCCATCACTGGAATTTTTAATGAAAAGATTGGACAGCCACTTCTCTGAAATGTTAAGCAGCTTCCTGCTTGAGCACAGGGTTGGACTAGAAGACCTCCACGGTCCCTTCTAACTCTGTTATTCAGCAAATTGTCGTCCTTTCTGGACATCAACGAAGTAAGATGTACTCTTTTTATTCTTCTCTGCTGAATATGGGAAATATGCAAAGAGAGAAAAAGAAGGGGAAGGAAAGACAGCTGCTGTACAGCAGCTGTCTACTTCTTTCTCTCTTTTTTTCCCCAAATAATTTTTATTGAACATTTTTTACATTAAAAACAGACATGGAAATTTGTCTACTTCTTTTATGGACTGAAACTGCCCTTGATCCACAAAAATAACGAACGGTGAATATTAAGGGAAGGGAGTGTTCTTCTCCCCCACCCAGGTTTGCTTACCTGTTTTCTGGATCCAGCATAGCCATGTTCCGCGTCACGTAGCACATTTTGAGTGGGATGGTCTTTTTGTCTCGGTGGATGTTGAGAGACAGCGGCAACAGGGGATCGATGGTTGGGTTGCCCAAACGGGGGGACTCGGGAGGAGGAGTTTCCCATCCAATTTCAGAAATAGGGGAACCTTTCTTCACATAGGGGGTGGCTTCTCGCATGTATTTCACTGAAAGGAAGAAGAAAACAAATGAGAGCAGAAGTATAGGAGAAGAGCAGGCAGAGCTGGGGGCGGAATGAAATGTGTCATTAGCTTAGAGTCCTTACATTCTCACAAACAGTCCAAGTTCAACTGCTCCTGAATTCCATTGACTCTTTATCTGGTACCAATTTAACGCTGAACTTTCATTGAATAGAATATGCCTGAATAAATCTGCTATGCTGCATTACAACACATGGTCCTGATTCTTTGCACCTGACATTAGGAGGACGAGTGGTCGAATGTCACAATGGTCATAAAACCACTCAGTCATGTGACCTATCCAATTTTATGATTATTATTTTTTGCAGCAGTCATTAAATGAACCCATTATTCACTATGGAGAGGTTTTCCCAAAAAACAGAAATGCTTTTTTATGCAAAATGATGTAAAACATAGTCAGATGACTGCAGGATAGTGCAAAGGGCCATAAATGTGACTGTGTTGCCAAGCAACCCAAGGGCGGTCACCCCATCACAACTCCATTTAGAAAGAATTGCTGAGAATTCTGGGAGTTGAAGTCCGTATATCTGGAGATCCGAGGGAAGAGCCGAGGTGGCGCAGCGGTTAGAGAGCAGTACTGCAGGCTACTGATCATTTGAGTTCAGCGGTTCAAATCTCACCGGCTCAAGGTTGACTCAGCCTTCCATCCTTCCGAGGTAGGTAAAATGAGGACCCAGATTGTTGGGGGCAATGTAAATATATACATTGCTTAATGGTGTAAACCGCTTAGAGAGTGCTTGCACTATGAGGCGGTATATAAATATCACTAATAAATAAATAAATAAATAAATAAATAAATAAATAAATAAATCACCTAAAGCCTCCCAGTATAAGTCTAAAATATCACTTTCAATTCCAAGCCCAAGTGTTTCTATTAATTTGTTTTTATACCTACCTCTTCTCTAAGGTAGAAATTGAGTTTTTTAATTATATTTTTATTAAAAACAATTGTGTTTTTTCTCTGATACACTAAAACATCTTATTAAGGGATAACCTTTAATTTTATTCATGCAACTACCATCTCACGATCTTCCCTGATATATAGTTAGGTCAGCCAGGTTGTTAAAATAGTGTTTTTAATTGCACTCATACAGCATAAACCATAGCAAACAATTATCTATCTTAGCCTTCCCAATATATCATCTACCATATCAAATGAGCAGGATTAGAAGGCCTATCACAAAGAATTGAGGCCTAGATAAAAAGTATTGAGGTCCCAAATCACTGAAGTCAACAAATCAGAAAAAGCCTGACATAGTCTTTACTCAATGTTGACTGGTGATAACACAAATGAATTGATAGAAGTGTCTGGTAACAACTGTCCACAAGTTGATCCCAACCTCTTTTCCAGGTTGAAATTCTAATTGTCGTCACATACTATTGAATAAATCTGGTCTCTTTTGTCTCCAGCAAATTTGAAATTGAGGTCAGGCAATTAAGATTCCAACATTTGTTTCTCGTTCCTCCAAAAATCCACTTCACCCCTCCACTCTGAAAACGACGGCAAACGAGGAATTGTCTTTTGAGTGAATTAATCTGCTGCCATATGCTAACAGCTTCATTATTTTCCTGTTAGCTGGGCCGACAGCCAGCCAGTGCCAGTGTTCTAAAGAGCACTTCATAAGCACCCATTTTCACCAAAGCTTCAACATTTCCACAATTAAGCCTTTGTTATATATTCACAGATGACATTTCGAAAGGGGGAAGAGAAAAAAAAGACAAAGGAGAAAAACACGCTTCTTGCAAGTCAGACGGACAAATGCGATCAAATCTATCAAGCTTCTTCTTTTTTTTTAATTAGGTTCTCGAACATCTTGTGACTCATTCAGGTTAGCCATAACAACGACACCAAGAAGAAGAAGAAGAAAAAAGAAAAGAAAGAAAGAAAGAAAAAAGACTTCAAACTGCAAGGGTTTCACTTTGATTCTGTAGCGGGAACAAAAAATGGGAAGTATCAGCCTATGGTACGATGAAAGTAAAAGGAAAGAAACGTTGAAAGAAAGCAGAAAAGAAATTTGATCAATGGCAAAGTATTAAGAGGCTTTCTGGCTTTGCAAGATACCCCACTTCATCAACTGATATTAAAATACACACAAACACACACACAGGTAATATGACTCTAGTAGTGAAAGTTTGATTTAATTTAAAAAAAACCCCTTCATTTATTTTAACCACTGAATTTTCACACAGTCCTCAACTTACAAACGTTTATTGCAAAGTTGCAACAGCATTTTAAAAAGTGACAGGATCGGCTTGCACACGTACGACCACTGCAGCATTCCCATGTTCATGTGATCAAAATTCAGGCTATTGGCAACTGGCATGTATTTATTTATTTATTTATTTATTTATTTTGGAATTCTTATATGCCGCCCAACTCCCTAAGGACTCAGGGCGGCGTACAACAGTGAGAAAATACAAGAATAACCAAAATCTAAAAAGTTAATTAAAAGCAAATATAAAAATTAAAACACACTATAAAAAGAATCATCACCAACCATTCAACATCATACATACTTGGGGGGTGGGCTCGAATGAATTAAGCTCTACCCCCCGCCTGCAGGAAAAGCCATGTCTTAACAGCTTTCCGGAAGGCCAGCAGAGTGGGGATAGTTCGGGTCTCTGGTGGAAGTTGGTTCCAGAGCACAGGGCCAGCCACAGAGAAGGCTCTCCCCCTTGGGCCCGCCAGCCGGCATTGTTTGGCCGACGGGACCTGGAGGAGGCCCACTCTGTGGGCCCTAACCGGTCGAAGGGAAGTATGAGGCAGAATGCGGTCCCGTAGATAACCTGGTCCCAAGCCATGAAGGGCTTTAAAGATGGTGATCAACACCTTGAATTGGACCCGGAGACCGATGGGCAACCAATGCAGCTGGCGGAGTATCGATGTCACGTGGGTGTACCTTGGCACACCCACCACAGCACGCGCAGCCGCATTTTGCACCAACTGAAGTCTCCGGATACTCTTCAAGGGTAGCCCCATGTAGAGCGCATTGCAGTAGTCCAAGCGAGAGGTGACAAGGGCATGAGTGACCGTGAGTAGAGCCTCCTTCTCCAAATATGGCCGCAACTGGTGCACCAGGCGAACCTGTGCAAAGGCCCCTCTAACCGCAGCTGAAAGATGATGGTCCAATTTTAGCTGTGGATCTAGAAGGACCCCCAAGTTGCGGACCTGGTCCGAGGGAGTCAGTTTCGCTCCCTCAAGGACCACGGAGGGACAGTTGTCGTAGTCCTTAGGAGGCAATATCCACAGCCACTCAGTCTTGTCGGGATTGAGTCTGAGTCTGTTCCTCCCCATCCAGATCCTGACGTCGTCCAGGCACCGGCACATTACATCAACTGCCTCACTGAAGTCAGACGGGGTGGTGATGTACAGCTGGGTGTCATCAGCGTACTGATGGAAACACACCCCATGTCTGCGAATGATCTCCCCCAGCGGTTTCATGTAGATGTTGAACAGGATGGGCGAGAGAACCGACCCCTGAGGCACCCCACATAATAGGGGCCTAGGGGACGATCTCTGCCCCCCTGCCAGCACCGACTGCATCCTATCAGCGAGATAAGAGGAGAACCACCGCAGAACGGTGCCTCCCACTCCCAACTCGCTGAGACGATGCAGAAGGATACCATGGTCGATGGTATCGAAAGCCGCTGAGAGGTCAAGTAGCACCAGGATGGAGGAATTTCCCCCATCCCGGGCCCGCCAGAGATCATCCATCAGAGCGACCAAGGCAGTTTCTGTACTGTAGCCAGTTGAATGACAGTTTATGACAGTTGAAGTGTCCTGGCATCATGTGATCACCATTTGTAACCTTCCCAGCTGACTTCTAACAAGTAAAATCAATGAAGGAAGCTGGATTCACTTAATGAGCACATGGTTTACTTAAGAACTGGACTGATTCGCTTAACAACTGTGGCAAAATAATAATAATAATAATAATAATAATAATAATAATAATAATAATAATAATAATAATAATAATAATAATAATAATAATAATAATAATAATAATAATAATAATAATATAAAATGGGGCAAAACTCACTTAACAACTGCCTTGTTTAGCAACAGAAATATTTTGCTCAATTGAGGTTCTGAGTTTAGGACTACCTGTAATCCTCCTTATTGGGAAACAGCTTCTAACACTTTCCTATTTCTACACATACATACCGACACACAAAGGAAGAGAGAGGGACAATAATGGTTTCCAGCTATTGCAATTTAAACTGCATCCAGACGTCTTTGTTTTGTTAAAAGGACATTATGAGAAACCAGAGGATTGGAAGATGTCAACATAAGAGAAGAAAATGCATACCTTTGAGTACAAAATTACTTATTTGGAATGGGACACCTGAGAGTAAGGGCCAGATTTCCCACTTGGGTGCTATCCCAGTTGAGACTGGAACTCTTGTAGTTCCCATCTTGGAGTAATTGTGTAAGCAGCCAAGTAATAAAAGAAATAATCATCATGAGTAGTAATGGCAAATGCACATGATGTATTTTGGAGTTATTTTCATAACTGAATTCATGCCAGGCTCTTAAGGTGGCATACTGTATTTAGATTCTTCTTCCCATTTTATCTACATAATAATCTTGTAGGGCAAGGGTGGGGAACCATGGCCCTTTTATGATCTGTGAACTTCAACTCCCAGAATTCCTGAGCCAGTCAGGTCAGGAATTCTGGGAGTTGAAGTCCACAAGTCCAAAAATGGGCCATGGTTCCCCACCTCTGTTGTAGGGTATCATCAGATTTGAGAGAGATTCGTCCAAGTCGTTTAATCATCATCAACTGCAAAAATTTCGCCCCTAACTTTGATGAAAACCAAAATCAGTACTACAACAGCAACATATACACCCACACACACATATATCCCCCCCCACATATACACACACAGAAATCACACTGGCAAACTGAATTTCGGCAACAACATTTGAGAACTGATTCTAAAGCTGGAGGTTGGAGAGTGCACATGGGCTAACTAAAGAGTCCCCACCCTTTTTCTAAAAATAATAATTCCCCATTAACATACCACCTCTATTCTTCATTTCCTCTTGCACAATGCTTATATTTATTTGTTGTTCAAAAATGGAATGTGCCATATCTAAATATTTGATTAATAGCCACCAGCTCTATATTACTGATTCATCATTTGGCGGTAATTGAGTTTTGAGCTGGCAGGAACAGGAATTATTGTTGCCAGATACTCATCAGGAGGAGGAAAAAAGAGGAAACAAATGAAAATTTTAGAATTTCTGTTTTTACGGCATCCTGAAATAGTCAGAGAACATAAGACAAGATAGATGGATGGATGGATGGATGGATGGATGGATGGATGGATGGATGGATGGATGGATGGATGGATGGATAGATAGATAGATAGATAGATAGATAGATAGATAGATAGATAGATAGATAGATAGATAGATAGATAGATAGATAGATGATAGATGATAGATTGATAGATATAGATAGATGATTGATAGATATAGATAGATAGATGATAGATAGATATAGATGATAGATAGATAGATAGATAGATAGATAGATAGATAGATAGATAGATAGATAGATAGATAGATAGATAGATAGATAGATAGATAGATAGATGCCGTGTTTCCCTGAAAATAAGACCCTGTCTTATATTTTTTTGAACCCTGAAATAAGCACTTGGCTTTATTGCCATGCACTCAAAAGCCCAATTGGGTTTATTATCGAGGATGTCTTATTTTGGGGAAAACAGGAATAGATGATAGATGGCTGGATGGCTGGATGGCTGGATAGATAGATAGATAGATAGGAGGGCTGCTGTGGGTTCGCAAGAATCTCTAGCTAAGATTCTGTGCAGTTCAGAGAACCCCCAAATCCCACTCCTGGCTGGCCCTGCCCCGCCCACCCTGCCCCTCCAAGGAGTCCCCACACGTGAGGGGAGTTCCCTGAGCAGGCCTACCTCGAAGGGCTGATAGAACTATAATCTCCCAAATCACAGGAAGTAATAGTTCCACTTTATTTTGCACTGGTTTGACTCCACGAGTCCTTGTCCGCATTTTGGTACCTCCTTGTTACAAAAATAAAACCTTTGGTTCTACCCTCCTCATTGCAAAAGGCAACGAGGTGGAAAGTGTTAGATAAAAAAACCACACGTTTTATGAGAGAGATGGAAGGAACTCGGGGATCTTCGGCCTTGCCAAGAGAAGACTGAGGGGGAGATATAATAGCACGCTTCAAAATCAGAAACGATGCCCTACAGAAGATCAAGACCTTTTTCCTCACTGTTCTAAACGTGTTAAGAAACAAAGCAAGGGATTTAATTACAGGAAGGCAGGTTCGGACTGTGTCCCAGGAAAAACAACTTCCTAACAATAACAGCAGTGCAACAGTGGAAGCAATTAACCAAAGGTGATGGGATCTCTGGGATGTGTTGAAATGGTGTCTAGACAGCCAACTATCAGGGAGGCATTAATTAGGGTCCCTGCAAGGAGGTGACCTTGAAGGTCTAAACTCCCTCTTCAAATGTGCTGAATCTACAGTCAGAAGGGCCCACTGGCTCACAGTGAAAGCCAGCTTCTTGCTTTCCCCAAAGGAAAAAATTGCCTGATAATTTTACGCAGGTGTTAAATTTTTTAGGAACAGAATGTAGACATTGCAGTAAAATTCCTTCTTGTTACCCGACTCCAGCCATAGTTGATCTTTCAATTCTAGCTCTTGATATACCATTTGTCTGAAAAACCATTTCAGACAACCATTTGTCTGAAGCGGTGTAGGGTTTCCTGCCTGAACAGGGGGTTGGACTAGAAGACCTCCAAGGTCCCTTCTAACTCTGTTATTCTATTCTATTCTATTCTATTCTATTCTATTCTATTCTATTCTATTCTATTCCATTCCATTATTATTCTATTCTATTCTATTCTATTCTATTCTATTCTATTCTATTCTATTCTATTCTATTCTATTCTACTCCATTCCATTCTATTCTATTCTATTCTATTCTATTCTATTCTATTCTATTCTATTCTATTCTATTCTATTCCATTCCATTATTATTCTATTCTATTCTATTCTATTCTATTCAATTCTATTCTATTCTTTCTATTCTATTCTACTCCATTCCATTCTATTATTATTCTATTCTATTATACTCCATTCCATTCCATTCCATTCCATTCCATTCTATTATTATTCCATTCCATTCCATTCCATTCTAGTCTATTCTTATTCTATTCTACTCCATTCCATTCCATTCTATTATTATTCCATTCCATTCCATTCCATTCCATTCCATTCCATTCTATTCTATTCCATTCCTATTCCATTCTATTATTATTCTATTCTATTCTATTCTATTCTATTCTATTCTATTCTATTCTATTCTATTCTATTCTATTCTATTCTATTCTATTCCTATTCCTATTCCTATTCCTATTCCATTCCATCAGTAGTCATCAACATACACTCACAGCGGAGTCCCAAATTTCTGTTGCTAAGAGAGGTAGTTAAGTCAGTTGCACTGCATTTTATGACCTTTTTGCCACAGTTGTTAAGCGAACCACGTCAATTGTTAAGTGAATCATGTGGTTGGTAAGCGAACCTGACTTCCCCTATTCCCCCTTTGCTTGTTGGAAGCTGGTTGGGAGATTACAAATGGGGAACACATGATCTCAGGAAAGTGCAACTGCCATAAATACAAGAGCCCAAATTTTGATCATGTGGCCATGAGGACGGTCGTAAGTATGAAAACCGGTCATAAGTCCCTTTTCTCAATGCTGTTCTAACTTCAAACAGTCACTAAAGGAATGGTAGTTAAGTCAAGGACTACCTGTAGATAAATGTATCTGTAGCTAAAAGGGAAAAAAAATAACTACAGAGGCACCTCCCTTCTCATATCAAGGAAACAATTTGGCATTATCTCCTGTTCTGCCAATCAATGCTTATCTCATTAGCCTTGGTGTATGCCAGAAATTCTTAAATATGGTCTAGATAAATCATTAGGTGTGCACAGTAATACCTAAGTAACACACTTCATTAAGTGCTTTTTGAAACATTCTCGGTTGTCTTTTTGATTAAGAAAATATTTTAAAATGTTTCTAAATGGCTGCAGAATATGTCTTGCAGATAATTAAAAAACAATTTAGCTGATTGATAAATGAATTGGATGAGACAAGTTGTATTTTCCTTCCAATTCTCCTCTCAATTCTCATAAAACCCAGGACATCATTATATAATTGCACTTGCCCAGTGAGGTTGATTCATATGTCAGCGTTTTGGCCTCATCATGCCTTATTAGTGATGCTGCTAATTTGAACCCAACACGCTGGCTATCTTAAAGGCCAAAAGAGAATGTGCAGGACACAAATTTACTCCTCCAACTTTATTGTTTCTTTTAAGTATTTGTCTTGCTCTGATTAGGGAAATGACCAGTCTGGTTTCTGGATAAGCTTGGGAGACAATATACAAGTAGTCTTTAACTTACAATAGGTTGCTTAGCAACCGTTCGATGGTCCCCCCCAAAAGGGGCTTACAACCCAAATCTGAAATTTCTGATGGTTACCTTACCTCCCATTCCATGGTCATGGGACCACATTTTGGGCCCCAAAGACATTTTATGGCCATTGGTAATGTCCCACAGTCATGTAACCATATTTTGTGAGAGTTTTGCTGGCACTTCCAGTCTTTGGCAAAACCTCACCACAGCGAACAATTAGTTTGCTTAATGACTGCAGGGTTCTGTTAACAACCACCACATTCGCTTAATGATTGCCACGTTCTCTTAACAACCACCTCAAAAAAGGCAATAACTTTACAACTTACGACTCTAATGGGCAGGCTTCATTATGGTCGTAACCTGAAGACTACCCATAATGATTTGAAACCTGGTAAATAACTATGTTAGAATTACTAGCATATTTGCAAAGTGAGCATTAACCTAAGAGGAAAAGATAGAATGATTAGAATCATATATTGGGCTGGTAAGCTATTTCCAAGCCCTGGTTTGTTGAACAAATCACAATTGGCCAAATTCACACATTGCACCAAGCTATAAAACAGTGGTTTTACAAACCACAGTGGTATTGTTTACGCAATGCACTGAACCAAAATTATGTTACGGCTTAGCTTATACGGAGTGTGTAAGTCTACCACGGGCATCCCACTGGTCTGTATGAAATAGGATAACTATTAGACAAAAAACACCCACTGGGTTGTAAAAGTTATAAGATGAGATTTTTCTACGTTCCGGGTAAATAAAAAGGACATTAGAATAAAGGAATGATATGCCCAGCTGCCGCCAGTTAGCTGATCTTTAGAATGGGCAATACTGAAACCTTAGCTTTCAGCAAATGTCACCAGGAGATAAACAATTTAAAATTTATAATGTCACTCGTCTCTAAGGTTTCAAATTTCATTTGCTTGCATGTACACGTACACACACACACACAATCTTGTGTTCTTTATATGTTTTCTTAAGGCATGAGTCATGAGGAAAGAAAGCAGGATCGCCCCTTTAATGACAAGCAGGTGAACTGCTGCCTCTCTTTTTGCATTTATGAGTTTCATTAGTGTTTCCTAACCCAGGTCTTTTTCCAGATGTGTAGGTTCCCATTTCCAGAATTCCCTGGCCAGCTTAGGGATTTGTCCACAAATGTTACTAGACACATGAGTTGCAAATCATCTCCACCAGTAGTGGGTTCTAAAACCTGTTGTTACCAGTTCACACGCGCGCTCCTGCGCAGAAGTTTCTGTGCATGCACAAAGGTGTCGCAGGCGGGTGGGGCAGAGGCTCCCGCGGCCGCTACCGGTTAGTAGAACTGGACCGAACCGGGAGCAACCCACCGCTGATCTCCACACAGTATGGCTGTGGTCAAAGCTGTTACCTGAAGGTAGAAAACCCTCTGCTC
This sequence comes from Diadophis punctatus similis, assembly GCA_023053685.1. Taxonomy (NCBI): domain Eukaryota; kingdom Metazoa; phylum Chordata; class Lepidosauria; order Squamata; family Dipsadidae; genus Diadophis; species Diadophis punctatus. Next base: position 191,294,677 of record JALIGW010000003.1, read on the forward strand.
ATGGCTGCTTGCAAAACAAAACATATTGTGACCGGGTTCCCTCCTCTAGCCACCTCATGCATATTTATTTATTTATTTATTTATTTATTTATTTATTTATTTATTTATTTATTTATTTATTTATTTATTATTTATTTATTTATTTATTTATTTATTTATTTATTATTTATTTATTTATTTATTTATTTATTTATTTATTTATTATTTATTTATTTTTCTTATATGCCGCCCTACTCCCTGGGGACTCAGGGCGGCGTACAACATTTGAAGAACCACTAAACAATACAATTTAAAACAATTTAAAATACATTTATAAAGCATACAAAATCTTACGTACATAGGGGAGACCAAGATGAAGTTGTCTCAAAACCCCGCCTGCAGGAAGAGCCATGTCTTCACGGCTTTTCGGAAGGCCAGCAAGGTGGGGACAATTCGTATCTCTGGGGGGAGTTGGTTCCAGAGAGCAGGGGCCACCACAGAGAAGGCCCTCCCCCTAGGCCCCGCCAGCCGACATTGTTTGGTTGACGGGACCTGGAGGAGACCCACTCTGTGGGACCTGGAGGAGACCCACTCTGTGGGACCTGACCGGTCGAAGGGAAGTATGAGGTAGAATGCGGTCCCGGAGGTAACCTGGTCCTAAGCCATGTAGGGCTTTAAAGATGATGATCAACACCTTGAATTGTACCCGGAGACCAATGGGCAGCCAATGCATCCCACCTTTCTAGTCACAGGTAGTTGGCTGTGGTATGCAATGTTTAAGCAACTCATCCAAACCAAAAATTATCCTAATTACACTAGGGTTGTGCAATCCTCTTGAAGGAGCAGGGATGAAACACATAGACATCCGAAACTTTTTAAAAGAGCTGTGTCTTTTCCCAGCCATGCCTTTTTCCCATGTGTCTCCCTGAGCAGTTGACACATAATCCGGGAAAAAGATCTAGCTGCTTTAAAGAACTGCAAACAGATGCTACCTATCTGAAGTCCACGTAGTCCTTGAAGTATGGCCACAATTGGGACGGAACTTCTGTCACTAAGCAAAGCAGTTGTTAAGTGAGCTGTGTCCAATTTCACAACCTTTTTTGTCCCGTGATTGTTAAGCAAATTTAGCTCCCCACCATTGATTTTACTTGTTGAAAGCCAGCTGGAAAAGTCATAAATGTGGCACAGTGGTTAGAGTGCAGTACTGCGGGCTACTTCTGCTGCCTGTCAGCTGCTTGCAATTTGGCAGTTCAAATCTTACCAGGCTCAAGGTTGACTCAGCCTTCCATCATTCCGAGGTCAGTAAAACAAGGACCCAAAATTGTTGGGGGCAATATGCTGACTCTGTAAACTGCTTTGAGGGCCGTAAAGCGGTATATAAGTCTAAGTGCTATTACTATTGCTATCATGTCAACCCAGGATGTTGCAACCCTGGTAAATTACATGCTGGTTGCCAAACACCCAAATGTTGATCATATGACCACAGGGATACTGCAACGGTTGTAAATATGAGGACTGGTCATAAGTCACTTTTTTTCAGCACCGTCATAACTTTCAACGGTCATTAAATAAATGTTTGTAAGTTAAGGACTACCCCGTACCCTATCGTAAATAATACAATTCTGTTTTGGGTAAGTTACTTAATCATAGTAAACCACTAATCAGTGTTTCCGAACACACCTCTCCAGCCATTTGAGGAGAAAGTGAGAAGCCACACATATGGGCATAATTGAATATATCTACCATCTCACCATTTTAAGGTATGAGCAAACAGGCTTGTACAAATCCTGCCTTGAAAATGAATTAATAGCTAACACAAAGTATAGGTACAGCTGTACCATTCTAGTAACTTTTCGCATACAGCCTATACTTATCTGGGCGTATTTAAACCAAGATTTTTTTTTTTGCTTCATCCTAAGGATAATTGCACACAAATTTCCTCCAGTCATCATTTTACTTCCCCTTTTTCAAAATACGTGGCTGCAATACTGTAATTGAACGTGATCCTGCTGTGTTCAAAAATATTTATGCTTTGGAGTTATTCACCAGGGGAAAATAGGAGCTAGGCAATGTTCTTACAAGCTCTCCGAAGGGCCTTAAGTGGGATTACAAAACACTTAATTGCATGCCTCTTTGGAATAGCTCCCTGCCTATTATCATTCTTGCATATTAGTGGTTAAGAGTTATTTACTTATAAAAATGCCACTGCCACCTTTTCAAAATTTGCTCAAGGAACACCAAGAAAAAAACATTACAATTAATGCTAAAGTCCTGGCAACTCCCAATCACTTCAGGAAGGGCTTCTTTCTTAAATTATGGTTTCCACGTCAACAGAATCAAAGGGGGAACTAAGACGTTAGTAGACACCATGTCCTCCTCACAAACACTTTTAGGCAGAATCCAAGACTGGAACTGAATGAATGAAACTTTCATGGCTCATAAAGTTCGTTGAATCGGTTGCACATATGAAATGTGCAGAAGAAAAAAGAACACTCCTGGTAGGATAAACAACCAAAAAAAAGGCTTAGCATTTCAAGGAAGGTTCTGAATTTTGATCTATACATGCCGAAGAATGAATCAGCAAGAGGAGCTTGCCATTTCAGAGGGCAGATGGAGGTTACTATTTTTAAAAGTCAGCCTAAGGAACATGAAAAAACGACAACAAATCAAATTATGATTACTTGATTTATTTAGCATAGGTCCAGTCTTCCAAGCGAAACATTCAAATTCAATACAAATCATTTGGTTTTTATTTTATCCCACCTTTATTACTTTATAGGTAATTCAAGGTGGCGACCATATCTGATACTCCTTCCATCTCCTATTTTCCCCAAAAACAACTTTGTGAGGTGGACTGGGCTGAAAGAGAGTGACTGGTTCAAAGTCACCCAAGTTGTCTTTTCATGCCTAAAGGCAGGACTAGAACTCAAAGGGTTCCTGGTTTCTAGGTCAGGACCAGGGGTGGGTTCCTCCCGGTTCGGACTGGATCTCCCGAACCAGTAGCGACCCGCTGGTGACGTCACTGTCGGTGCCGGTCCGTGCACGCAGCCATCTTTTTTTATTATTTTGTGCGCATTTTTCCCCTTCCACGGCTTGAAAAAGGGCCCTCCCGCCCGCCTGCGGGTGAATTCTGACCTTTATTTCTTCGCCCGAAGCACAGCTGATGAGCTCCTCAGTTGTGTTTTGGGCTCATTCCTGCTTCTAAGCATGCACGGAAACAAAATTGCACGGGAGAAGGGCGTGCGAAACGTCGCGATGCGAACCGGTGGCGAAGGTAAGTGGAACCCACCCCTGGTCAGGACCTTAACCACTATACCAAACTGGAAATCAGTCCATCCATCCGTCCGTCCATCCATCCATCCATCCATGAATATAATTAACAAACAGTAGTGGCATTTCTGGGGTAGTTTAGTCATTACTTCCACTTCAGTTCACAGCACTTTGTCCTACAGCAGGGCTGTCAAACTCAAGGCCCACAGGCCGCATGCGTCATGCGCTGGCCCAACCCACGCCTGGTTTAGCGAAGGGGGGAAAAGTCGTGATATGTCAAGTGACAACACTGTGACGACGCGAGTTTGACACCCCTGTCCTACAGGATATACAATAGATCTATGTCCTAATGAAAAGAAGCACCTACCTCTTCAAGAGCCACTAAATTCAAATTTAGAGTTTGACTCATGCTGAAGACACGTCAACTGAACGCTTTCGGGTGTAGAAGCACTGATGATGTTACCTAGTTTGGGTAATGAAATGACTGCAAGAAAAAGCCAAGCTCGGAGAGCACCAAAGACCCCACATTTTAACCCTGAGCTAAAAATAGTGGCATATACGGGGCTGGGGATTTCCCCCCTAATTTCATTCCCAGGTAGGCTGGGCACAAAAGAGGATGATTTTGAATGGTCCAAAGTCCTCCAAGTTTCTGAAGTTCATGTCCAATAGCTTGAATACTACACTGATGCTGGTGTAGGATGCTGAGTGGTGAACCCTTCATAAGCATCTGCATTGTCATTGCCACCTCTTCTTTAACGATTTGCCAACTAAATCTGTGTAGATGAGAATGGTTTTTTTCTGATATATCTGTGCTCATTCATAACACTAGTTCATAAAAAAGGTTTGCTTGATGTTGGTTAAGGGCAGAGGTGGGTTTCAGCAGGCTCTGACCAGTTCTGGAGAACCGGTAGCAGAAATTGTGAGTAGTTTGGAGAACCAGAAGCAGAAATTTTGAGTAATTCGGAGAACCGGAAGCAGAAATTTTGAGTAATTCGGAGAACCGGTAAATACCACCTCTGACTGGCCCCGCTCCCATCTATTCTCTGCCTCCCGAATCCCACCTGATCGGGAGGAAATGGGGATTTTGCAGTAATTTTCCCCTGGAGTAAGGAGGGAATGGAGATTTTACAGTATCCTTCCTCTGCCACGCCCACCAAGCCACACCCACAGAACCGGTAGTTTAAATTTTTGAAACCCACCACTGGTTAAGGGCATGGCTGGCTGAGGAATTCTGGGACCTGAAGGCCACACATCTTCAAATTGCCAAGATTGAGAAACACTGATTTGTTGTTCACTGGGCTGAGAAAACCCAGCTCTTTGTGGCTTAGATAAGAAGCTATAATTAAGTCATAGCTTTCTATGAAATCCAAGTGTGTTTTTTGTAAATATTTCCAGTTGTTGTAATAAATCTGTGCATTTTGTGTTGCCATGCCCTTCAGAGACCTTTGTATTCACATTCTCATCAGCATAGAATAAAATAGTTATTTTTAAAAAAGCAGTTTTAAAAATCCTGGTGTTATTCAGGATATAAAAATGCATTGTTCTATCCAAAAACAGCTGACACCCAACTGAAGTTTTATTTATATAATATAACAGAAATATTTCTGGTATACTGTCCTATGTGGGAGGGAAACTTTGGAAAGTAAAATCTTTAACTCTAAACTTTTCTATGGGTGGGAAAAGAATTTTGAGAATGTGTTCGTAAAAGAACAAATATAGAACATGAAAGGCTTTACTTCTTGACAACACTAATCAAAAAGTCCATTTGGTCTAATTGAATCTTTCTTAACCTCATTGACTTTGAGATGTGTGGGCTTCGACTCCCAGAATTCCTCAGCCAGCATGCTGACCAGAGAATTCTGGGAGTTCATGCATCTTCAAATTTCTGGAAGTTGAGAAACACTGAAAGTCAAGTATAATAATAATAATAATAATAACAGAGTTGGAAGGGACCTTGGAGGTCTTCTAGTCCAACCCCCTGCTTACGCAGGAAACCCTACACTACTTCAGACAGATGGTTATCCAACATCTTCTTATAAACTTCCAGTGTTGGAGCATTCACACCTTCTGGAGGCAAGCTGTTCCACGGATTAATTGTTCTAACTGTCAGGAAATTTCTCCTTAGTTCTAAGTTGCTTCTCTCCTTGATTAGTTTCCACCCATTGCTTCTTGTTCTACCCCCGGGTGCCTTGGAGAAAAGTTTGACTCCCTCTTCTTTGTGGCGACCCCTGAGATATTGGAACCCTGCTATCATGTCACCCCTGGTCCTTCTTTTCATTAAACTAGACATACCCAGTTCCTGCAACCGTTCTTCATATGTTTTAGCCTCCAGTCCCCTAATCATTTTTGTTGCTCTTCTCTGCACTCTTTCTAGAGTCTCAACATCCTTTTTACATCGTGGCGACCAAAACTGAACGCAGTATTCCAAGTGTGGCCTTACCAAGGTATTATAAAGTGGTATTAACACTTCGGTTACGATGGTATTTCCCACCATCTACATTTATTCCTTATTTCTGCCAAAGATCTTGCCTGATCACATTTAATTCCCTTTGTTCAACTACAAATGGCACTCTGCCAAAATAGACAATTGATATTTTTAATCTGTTCACAATGTATTTTTGCTCATTTATTTAGAAATTACAGCAGCTTCTAATATGTTGAATAATGGGCCCTCATTCTTGGAGGCTTTATTTCTAGAGCAAAATGTTTTTTTTTTGCTTCCATAAGAACGTTTAGTGGCATTTCATACGCTGCCTTGCACAGATTTTTCCAGGCAATTAAAAACAGGCATTAAAAATGTCAAATTTAAGTTTTACTCCTGTGAATTACAATAGGATAGAGGCCTTTTTTATTACAAAATAATCCATCAAAATGCACAAGGTTTCTCCTGGAACTTACATGTCATATTAAATCCCTTCTCTTTTCCTTGATACCCAAACCATAAATGTTTTTTGGGGAACATTCTGCCTTTCAATTTTACTGTATAGGTAGTCCTCGACTTTACGACCACAATTGAGCCCAACATTTCTGTTGCTAAGTGAGACATTTGTTAAATGAGTATTGCCCCATTTTATGACAGTTGTTAAGTGAATCTGGCTTCCCCATTGACTTTGATTGTCAGAAGATTACAAAAGGTGATCACATGACACTGCAACGGTCATAAATATGAGTCAGTTGCCAAGTGTCTGAATTTTGATCATGTGACCATGGGGATGCTGCAATGGTCAAAAGTGTGAAAAACGGTCGTAAGTCACTTTTTTTCAGGGCCGTTATAAGTTCGAACAGTCACTAAACAAACTGTTGTAAGTCGAGGACTACCTATATTTATGCTTAGGTATTGTGATGATCACTTGCACCCTGTAACCAATGTGCCCTGTAATATCAGAAAATGGCGCGCGGCAGTTAGAAACTTCCGCGTGGCGTTCTAATGTTACGTGTGTGGCCGCATGGCCGCGCAGCTTAGAGGGAACAGTGCCTGTAACCCCTCCATAAGAAAACCTGACAGACATTGTTTCTTGGAAAACTTCCTTTTTTAAAACAGGGCTTTCACCGTGTAATGCTTGTGTTGGTTTTCTCATTTGCTCTTTCAGAGTTTTCGGTATTGGTAATCCTCTCATTATTTTCTCCCCTGCTGTTTTCTGTTTCACATTTCATGTTTCTGTTCTGAGGAGCTTTAAAAACATTTGTAGAAATAAGTAAAAATGCCACAGTTTTGAAGCTTGGGAGAAGTCTGTTCACATCCCGTTTGCAAGGAGAAAAAAAAATACTGCAGTACAAGGTTGTCAGGAGTGTTTTTAAGGCCATGACCTCTTGAGGAAGCAAAAGACTTTTTTTTTACCTATTATTCAGGAGAAAGTTAATCTTTATGACCCTATCTAAATCAGAAAAGCAAACAAGAGGCCTTATCGGCAAATCATTCCATTCGTCTTTTCTACTTTTTGTTCAAGATGAAATCTGTCTCTTTTGAGTCATCCAGAAGAGAACATTCAGGCTCATAGAACCATTTCATTTTTACTTTTTCTTCTGCCAGCTACAAATTCATTTACAGCAATGTTTTTCAACTTGGCACTTTTAAGATGAGACGACTTCAATTCTCAGAATTCCAAGTTCAGATATCTTGAAGTTGCCCAGTTTGAAAAACACTGATTCAACTTATATATCCTGCTGATAAAAGCAGAGGTGTAGAAAACAAGTTTCTAGTCCTTATGACTAAAAACTTCACTCTGGCCTGATCAAGAAGGTTTATGAACCATGCCTTATCATTACAAATATATGCTTCCCCTTTTCCCTTCCCGTCTTCCAATTTTGAATCCGTTTTCAATTTCAATCAACACCACATTGTTGTTTCATGCAAACCATTGTTTATCCAAACAATCCAAGTTTACCTAAAACATAGGTTGCTAGTTTGAACTCTCTGGGGGTTGGGGTCGAGTCAGCATTGGCTCCCTGCAATTTTCTTGACAAGATTTCAAAAGTGGTTTGCCATTGCCTCCTTTCTAGGGCTGAGGGAGAAAGACTGGTCCAAGGTGACTTTGTGCCTAAGGAGGACTAGAACTCATGGCCCCCTCGTTTCTAGCTGGATGTCTTAACCACAACATCAAACTGGCTTTCAATATGAACATACCAGAGTTAAAATTCAACACAGTTCGAAGACAAAACAAATCCAGTTCAAAGAAAAGTGTATGTGGTTACTTAAAAAGACAAACAGGATACAAAATAAACATTGAAAATCAAGAATACCTAAGATTCAGTCATGCTATATTAAAAACGACTTAAATACTTTGTCTAAATAGAACCAATGGTTGGCTCACATATTGTATTAAACCATGGCTTATTTAACTGCGGTTAACTGGCTCAGCTTATACAAAATTCTAAGTAAATATTTCTCAACCTCAGCCGCTTTAAGATGGATGGACTCTCACTCCCAGAATTCCCCTGCCAGAATGGGAAAATGTTCAAACACTGTTCTAAGATATAAGCCATAATTTACAAACTGCAATGGCTTGGTTTGCATAAGCCATAATCTTACTGTTGTCATATTGATGTATTCCCGTTTCCTTTTCCATTGTTTATTTTATTGTTCTATGATTTTACTTCTGTTTTGTTTACACTCTTTATATTGTGGTAAGCCGACTACAGTAGCCCCATGGTGAGATAGGTAGCAAATAAATAAATAATAAACCAAAGCAAAACAAATCAGAAACCCATTATGGCTTAGCACAATCTACAAACCAAACTATCATAACTTGCTTAATAAAGAATGGTTTAAAATCCCATTAAAGATTGCATGTGAATAATTTTAATACTATAGACCAGTGATGGCTAACCTTTTTCTCGTTGTGTGCTGAAAGCGCTCGAGGAAAGGGGGAGGGCGAAAAACAGGCCTCCCGGAAGTTCCAGAAATGGGCCCATTTACGGCCTCCAGAGGGCCTCCGGAGCCCAGGGGAGGCCATTTTCCCCCTCCCGGAGGCTCAAGAAAAGCCTCTGGAGCCTGGGGAGGGCGAAAAACAGGCCTCCCGGAAGTCCGGAAACAGGCCAAAAATCAGCTGGCCAGCAGGAGGCGCGCGTGCGTGGTGGAAGTGAGCTGGGTGATGGCTCGCATGCCCTAAGAGAAGGCTGTGCATGTCACCTGTGGCACGGGTGCCATAGGTTCGCCATCACGGCTATAGACATTTTAACTACATTGGGCAGATTTATTTAAGAATGCACTGGCTGCCTTACTAAAACAACCACTCTCACATGCTATTGTACACACAATGCAAACAGCTCACTTCACGTTTTCCTATGATCCTCGGTGAGATCTGCTTCCTTGTCAAATCAGGGGAAAGCTGTTAGAAAAAAAATCAAAAAATCCTTTATCCTAATCTGCCCAGGGATATGGATTTAAAATGGAAATGGAAACTGGAGGCTAAAATATATGAAGAAAGGTTGCAGGAATTGAGTACTCTCGTGAATAGAAGGACTAGGGGTGACATGATAGCAGTGTTCCAATATTTGAGGGGCTGCCACAAAGAAGAAGGGGTCAACCTATTCTCCAAAAGCACTAGAAGGCAAGACAAGAAACAGTGGACAGAAACTAATCAAGGAGAGAAGCAATTTAGAACTAAGGAGAAATTTCCCAACAGTGAAAACAATTAACCAGTGGAATGGTTTGCTTTTAGAAGTTGTTGGTGCTCCATCATTGGAGGCTTTTAAGAAGAGCCACTTGTCTGGTATGGTATATGGCAGTGATGGCGAACCTTTTTTCCCTTGGGTGCCGAAAGCACGTGCGCGCACGCTATCACACATGCGTGAGTGCCCACACCCATAATTCAATGCCTGGGGAGGGCAAAAATTGCCTCCCCGCCCCACCCGGAACCCTCTGGAGGCCAGAAATGGCCCATTTCCCAACTTCCAGTGGGCCCAGTAGGCTTCCCTGGAATCTGGGGAGGGCAAAAATGCCCTCTCCCGCTGCCCCCGCCCCCAGAGGCCCTCTGGAAGCCGAAAATGCCCTCCCAGAGCCTCCGTGTGAGCCGAAAACCAGCTGGCTGGCGTGCACATGCGAGTTGGAGCTAAGCTAGGGTAACGGCTCGCGTGCCGGCAGATATGGCTCCGCGTGCCACCTGTGGCACGCGTGCCATAGGTTCGCCATCACTGGTATATGGTCTCTTGCTTGAGCAGAGGGTTGGACTAGAAGACTTCCAAGGTCCCTTCCAACTGTTATGGCTGCCGAAATACGTGAAAGCCCATTCTGCCCATCTTGCTACAGAGAATTCTATGGCAATCATACTTGGAAAAGAATCCCTTTGCGTTTTAGGCAGCTTTTGCCTGATTTTTGGGGGGATCAGGCCCTACTTAGGCCAGCATTTCCGATTTGTAATCCAGACGCATCCAGGAAACAGCTAATTAATGTGACAAGCAGAGTATTCGTCCTCTTTCACTGTAGCAATTGCATGCTCTGAGGGTTTGGGCTGCCTATGATTCATGACTGCAGATCAATCATATAAATGCTTCCATTTTAATTAAGTTCAAATGCAAATTAAATCAAACCCAGTACAGTTTCTGTTCTACCCCCCCTCCCTCCCACTGTGTTTTAGATTGGGTCCCCTGGCATTGGCACAGGAAGTGCAGCCCTGGGCTTTAAAAAGTTGTGCAGCCCTGGTGTAGTGTGACATCTGAGTCCAGGCATTGGAATGGTGGTTTAGCTTGTGAGATTAAACACTTTTCTTAGAACACCTGTAATATTTAATCACAACAGCAGGGGAGGGGAGGACAGCACAATCGTAATTAATTAAGCATTGTTCCTGTAACACAGAAGTAAATAATTGGGAAGAAATGAAAATCACTTCTTTCTTTCTCCAAATCCGGAGGCCAAGATTAAGTGGATTCAACACATTGGCACAATTGTATCTTAAGTATTTTCTTGACGTATTAATGCTGGTCTTTGCACCAGGCCTCCCCATTATCAATTTTCAACTGAAGCGATGACTCACAGAAAATATCTCCTAATGTAAAATAACTGCTGTCCTGAACACAGAAAAGGAGTGGAGAAAGAAGAAATAAGCCCCAGATGATTCCCTGGTCCAAAATTTGTCTGATTACACACAGAAAGCCTTTTTTAAAAAAAGATAGGATATATTTAAAGTTGCATTGTCTGCACATTCTTAAAAGCTGATCTAGAACTTTTAAGGATCCTGGTAAACAGTAAAACTGTTCAAGAGACACTGAACTTTCCGGAACAGAGGTATTGTAATACCGAACTCACCAACCTGAACTAAGGAGTGAGAGGTAATCTTGTCTTTGCCAGCAATTGAGTATTTTATAAAGCAGCCTGCCTCAGCTTTTTCCACATAGATAAAACTAGTCATCTTAGTGAACCATATGGGGTGCTAAACAGGTTACAAGAACAGGTATCATCAAGTGAGGTTTAGTTTGGGTTTAATGTAGCAATAGCAATAACACTTAGACTTATATACCGCTTCATAGTGCTTTACAGCCCTCTCTAAGCGGTTTACAGAGTCAGCATATTGCCCCCAACAATCTGGGTCCTCATTTTACCGACCTCAGAAGGATGGAAGGCTGAGTCAATCTTGAGCCGGTGAGATTTGAACAGCTGAACTGCTGAACTAGCAGTCAGCTGAGTAGGTTGCAGTGCTGCTTTTAACCACTGCGCCACCTCGGCTCCATGTGTTGTATGAAGCCACTCACTGAGGTTGCAATGGTTTATGAATTACTGCAGGGATGACACACAGAATTGTAGAGCTGTATGTGACTCCCAAGTCCTCTGAGCATAGGGCTCTATGCATTTGATTCTTATCCTGCCTTCATTTCTTTATAAGTAACTCAAAGCAGATAACATACAGAATTTCTTGCTGTTTTCCCCACAATAGCAATAGCACTTAACAATAGCACTTAGACTTATATACCGCTTCATAGTGCTTTACAGCCCTCTCTAAGCGGTTTACAGAGTTCAGCATATTGCCCCCAACAATCTGGGTCCTCATTTTACTGACCTCAGAAGGATGGAAGGCTGAGTCAACCTTGAGCCGGTGAGATTTGAACAGCTGAACTGCTGAACTGCAGTGCTGCATTTTAACCACTGCGCCACCTCGGCTCTTAATAATTGTGAGGTGGGTTGGCTGAGCGAGAGTGACTGGCCCAAAGTCATCCAGCCAGCTTTCATAGCTAAGACAGGACTAGAACTCACAGTCTCCTGGTTTCTAAATGAGCACCTTAACTACTGTACTATACTGGCTTCTCTATGCCATTTTGAAACAGGAAAAAATACCCCAAGAAAGTCCAGTTGCCTTTTGGAAAAGCACCTTTGCAACAACCATAAATGATTGAGAATCTCCACAGACAACAGCAAGACAGCAACAGTGTTGTGGTAGTCTTTAAATTGTGTTTAAGAGTATATATTTTTTAAAATGGGAGAGATTTCAGAAAGGAGCGCTAAGTATGGACAGGAAGCCGATTTAACCTTTAGACCAGCAAGCCAGAACCCTGGAAAATTAATCGTGGAAAAGTGATTGGCAAACTGAAGCCTTAATCAAGAGTCCTTCAATGGCACAGCAACATTTTGGGGCAGGCCCTACTTGTCAAAAACGATTAGCTCTTGCAATAAAAACACCAATGCAGATGTGGTATCATGTCTGGTTGCTAAATCCAGGGACTAAACACAGATAACCAACAGAAACAGGTGTCTCTGCCAGGCACAAGGATGTCTGTCATTCTCAGAAGGCATCTGCCGGCCATCAAGAGTGTAGCTCCTTATCTGCCTAAGAATGAAAAGAAATCTGCAAAGAAAGCCTGTGCCTGCCACACAGCTGGTCACTTATTTTCTTTTTTTCACATGACAATATGCTGCCATTGCAGCTTCTCTAAAATGCTGCCCGCCATTCATGAAAGAGACAATGGAAATCTTTGTTGCTTCTGTGGAAAAATATGGAATGAAAGCCCCCGGGTGAATAACAAAGCCTCTTTTTTTTTTTAAGAATTGTCTTCAACACATGAAAGCTGGTTGCCCAAGTTCTGCCAAAATTTGCAACACAACTGTCATTCTTGGGTGGTCTCCTGACCGGAATCCGTTCCTCTGGTGTGCTTGGAGGTGTGCCACAGTTCTAAGCAGAACGCAGAGTTTGGTCGGCTGGCAATTGAGTTCAAATTGTAAAAAATGGAGAAAAAGAGAAAAATTGAGCTGAGAAAAAAGAAAACCAGAGAAGGTTGGCTTTTTCTGGGGCTGCTGACCATCTATCATAATTTTCAGTACAGGTAGTTCTCAACTTACAGCAGTTCATTTAGTGACTTATGACCGTTTTTCACACTTATGGCCATTGCAGCAGCCCCATGGTGACGTGCAGGGGCGGGTTTCTCTTACCTGCCTACCGGTGTGCTGCGTGCGCATCATCTTGTTTCACATGCGCACATGCGCGCACATCCCCTTGTGCGATTTTGCTTCCTGCGCATGCGCAAAAGCAAAAAATCTCACACACGCGCGAGTGCATCCCCTCGCAAGATTTTGCTTCTGCGCATGAAGCAAAAAAAGACCAAAAATTCCAGAAAAAAGATGGTGCCGCGCGACGGACCAGTGAAGACGGCACCGGAGCCGTCGCACGCAAATTGCGCAATTGGCCGGCCGCTACTGGTGCCACAGAGTGGGAACCCACCACTGGTGACGTGATCAAAATTCAGACCCTTGGCAACTGACTTATATTTATGATAGTTTTATTGTCCTGGGGGGTCATGCGATCCCTTTTGTGATTTCTGACAAGCAAAGTCGATGGGGAAACCAGATTCACTTAACAACCGTGTTACTAACTTAACAACTGCAGTGATTCACTTAACAAATATAGCAAGAAAGGCTGTAAATGAGGCAAAATTCACCTAACAATTGTCTCACAGAACAGAAAATTGTGATTGTTAAGTTGAGGGCTACCAGACCAGTACAGTAAAATTGAAAGGCAGAATGTTCTCAAAAACTGCAGTAGCACTGATGATGTTACCTAATTTGGGTAATGAAACGTCTGCAAGAAAACCACCAAGCTCAGAGAGCACCAAGGACCCCTCATTTCAACCCTGAGCTACAAATATTCTCCTTTATTAAAATCAGATTTGGAGTTGCCTCATCCAACAAAGTTAACCACTGTAACTTGCTGGTTTTGGTCTGGTGTCACAAATCAGAACCTTGTAACCTTTTAACAAAAGGTAATTCCCCACAATCACACACCCCTTATCAAAGCTGCTACTGGCTGGGAATGTTGAGGGTTGTAGTCTCAACACCCATAAAGTTGGTCGCTTCAATATCAAAGTGTTTTCCCTCTGGTCCTTTTCTTAATCTCCAGCCCGATTAAGGTCTGCAATCTTCTGCAGAACTTTAGCCTGTACTTACTTTGGAGATATATTTCATTGGCTTCTCTAATAGAGGTACTGCCAGATGATAGGTTTTTGATTAGACCTGGTGCCCTAGAGACCCCCACCGCTTCCCTTGTTTACTTTTACTTTGCTTCTATTAAGAAGGAAATGCTGAGGTTTCAAACATGCAATTGATGGAATAAACTCTTCTTTCTTTAGAAAAAGACCATCGGGCCGTTTGTGTTATTTAGGACATCAACAAACAGCATCATCAACAAGATTATGACAGGTCTTTTATTCCCACCGGGTTGTTTTCTAGCACTGGCGCTGCAAACCCAGTTCATAAAAATGAAATTTAGCAATTCTTTAATTATCTCTTATTTACCTTGTTCCTAATCGGTTAAAGCTATTTTTTTTTAAAAGAAGAAGAATTTGAAAGAACACAGAGATTGCACAAGGATGTGAAACTAATTTAAGGACAATCTATAATCCCAATTAACAGCTAATTTTACAGTGACTGTCAATGTCTGGACTGACAAACTGGATGGATGTGCTAAGTAAGACCTGAGATGTTTTTCCCCCCCCCCGAGGTCACCTTACACTCTTGTGTGAGCCTAGCTTTTATGAAAAATAAATCATTTTGACTTAAACGGCCTCAACTGCAGAAACTGTGGTTTATTTAATGAACCAGACAAGTAACACTAGTCCGACAGCCATCTGCTTACATCAGGGGTGTCAAACCCCATTTCACTGAGGGCCGCATCAGGGCTGTGGTTGACCTTAGGGGCCGGGCAGGCGTGGCCAGCTGGGTGGGTGTGGCCAACTGGGTGGACGTGGCCAGCTTGACACCACTTCCCAAACTGCTGGCATGTTTCCTCTTTGCATTGGGTAGACCGGGCCGAAGCAACGCAGGCTGGCCCCTTACATTTTCCAGGATGGCCCCGCGGGCCGGATTCGGCCTGCGGGCCTTGTGTTTGACACCCCTGGTTTAGATGCTGTTTGAAGTTACGACACTCAAAATTTTGATTACAACCCGTCCTCACACTTACAACTGTTATAGCATCCCCACGGTCACGTGATCAAAATTTGGGCGTGTGGCAACCGGCATGTGTTTATTATAGTTACATCCTGTGGTCACGTGATCGCCATTTGTGACCTTTTGATAAGCAAAGTCAATGAGGGAAGCTGGATTTGCTTAGTGACTGCATGATTCACTTAACAGCTGCAGTGACTGGCCTAACAATCGTGGCAAAAAAGGTCAGAAAATTGAGCATGATTCACTTAACAACTGCCTTGCTTAGCAATAGAAATTCTAGTCTGAATCATAGCAATAGCACTTAGACTTATATAGTGCTTCATAGTGCTTTACAGCCCTCTCTAAGTGGTTTACAGAGTCAGCATATTGCCCCCAACAAACTAGGTCATTTTACCGACCTTGGAAGGACGGAGGTCTGAGTCAACCTTGAGCCTGGTGAGATTTGAACTGCCAAATTGCAGGCAGCCGGCAGAAATAACCTGTAGTACTGCATTCTAACCACTGCGCCACCGCAGCTCAATCATGGTGGTATGTCGAGGACTAGTTGACATTAAGCAAACCATGGCTTAATCTGAGTTTAAGGGTGTGATCAATGCAAACGTTCTGATTTTAAATACTAACTTCTGTAGGCATCCTGTACAAGCCACCTGTACCCAGATTGTTGGGGGCAATATGCTGAACTCTGTAAACCGCTTAGAGAGGGCTGTAAAGCACTATGAAGCAGTATATAAGTCTAAGTGCTATTGCTAAGTGCTAACATCAAATGCATCAGAATGCTGTCTTGCCAATTCCACTTATCCAAGTAAGTGGACATTGCTATATATTGGGGTAATGAATCCCAACACTTTAATTATATGCTCTGAGGAAGAGTATGTTCTTTTGTCAGGTCAACATTAGATGAATCTCATCCTAGTAATCAAGGAAGATGAACAGATCCTTCTTATCCTTAGTGTAATTTACTCAAGAGCCTTTGGTGAGAAATTTTGATCACAAGCCCAAGCTTGCTTAAAAGACAACAAAACATTCAGTACAATGGAGAAACCTACAGACGTTTAAAGCTTCTTCATTGCTTTGTGACATTTTGGTTGATATTAATAAAAGCAATAATGCATTCTGGAATTGCAGTAATTATTAATACATTCAAGATGATATAAAGATTGAAAAATGAAGAGCAGAGCTACATATCATGGGGGAGGGGGGACTCTCAGCAATGAGGAAACATGTCACAAATTAAATTGGGAAAACAGAGAAGAAATGTGGCCATGGAGTTAACCTATGTTTCAAAATCAATAAGAATCCTCAATTCATATCAAAAGCCAGTTTCAGTGCCATCAAATGGAATAAATAAAAAAGGATAAATTATACCCCATATGTCACTGTCATTTGAATATTGCTAATACTACAGCTGGAATGGATTCCAAATGGAAGAGACACCAGGATGGATAAAACTCAGTTAAATTCTCCCTCCTTCATAGATCTTAAAACGTCTTTATCTTACACTATTGTATCCCGAGTAGCTTCTGATTGGGCAGAAAATATAGCCAAAAAGTTTAAATACAGGTGATATTTATATTTTATAAGTGCATGTAATTCTAATCTGTTTCAAGTTTAGCAAAGCTGAATCACTTCTTGCTCCAGGCTTTTCTTTGCTCTTTAATGGATTATTTACTAAAGTTAGAAAATAGCTCCAATGAGTTGCAGATATTTAAACAGAAAACCAATTAACGCAAAACAATGACTGTCTTTGAAGTCTCCATTACCATTCAGAGAAAAAAGGAAGGGGTGCAAGTCAGATGGTTTATTTTTCCTAACCCAGAAATTAAGAGGGAAAAATACACACAGATTTAAATCTGAAATTTTACTCAAGGGATTATGAAGCCACTAAATTCAAATTTAGATTCTTGATATCTTTAGTTGGAAGGACATAACTTTGTTTCTTCGAAAGAGCCAACTTCATAAAGCTGAATTGTTTCAAAAATGCAGGTAGTCTTTGCTTTATTCATTTAGCGACCATTCAATTATAGCACTGAAACGAGTGACTTACAACCAGTTCTCACACTTACAACCATCACAGCATCTGCAGTCACATGATCAAAATTCAGGTGCTTGGCAACCGGCATGTATTTTTGGATTACAGTAGGGCTGTCAAACTCGCGGCCTGCGGGCTGGATACGCCTTGATTAGTTTCCATCCATTGCTTCCTGTCCTGCCCTCAGGTGCTTTGGAGAATAGGCTGTCCCCTTCTTCTTTGTGGCAGCCCCTTAAATATTGGAACACAGCTATCATGTCATTCCTAGTCTTTCTCTTAGTCTACACACCCCCAGTTCCTGCAACCGTTCTTCATGTGTTTTAGCCTCGGCTCCTAATCGTCTTTGT
This sequence comes from Diadophis punctatus similis, assembly GCA_023053685.1. Classification (NCBI taxonomy): domain Eukaryota; kingdom Metazoa; phylum Chordata; class Lepidosauria; order Squamata; family Dipsadidae; genus Diadophis; species Diadophis punctatus. The sequence goes on from JALIGW010000003.1 coordinate 191,312,168, forward strand.
TGCTCTTCACTGCACTCTTCCCAGAGTTTCAACATGTTTTCTTTTATATTGTGGCAACCAAAACTGGATGCAGTATTGCAAGTGTGTTCTTAGCAAGGCATTATCAAGCGGTACTAAGACCTTGATCTTGATACTAAAAAGGGAAAAGGTTTCTCTGTCCAGTCTTTTGATGGGCGTCTAGGACTGCATAGCGCAGAGAAACCATTTCATCAACTGACAAGTGACATTAATCTCCATTTGTGGAATCTCCAATTGCACCATATGGATCAAATGGCCCTCTGCATTCTGAACAAAAAGCAACAAAAGCAATTTTTGTCGCTCCTGAAGTCCATGACAAGTCCTCTTCCCTCCCTCCTTTTCGACCACTTGTATCCGTATGCCAGTCTTATAAAATCATCTCAAGAGTTGGAACAGAATTTCCTTCGGGTGGAATCCAATTGTTTGCTTGATGCAATGACTGAGGTTTTTCACTGAATTTATTGCCTGATGAAAGAGGCTGAAAATGCCCCGAAGAACTAAGTTTCCATGATTATCTTGCCTTCAGCAAATCTTCTTCCATCACCTCATTAGCAAAAACTATGAAGATGCAGAGAATTCTGGTATGCGCTATTTGGGCTGGGATGAGCCAAATGGGGGGAATGCTACAAACAGAGCAAGTTTCTGCCTTTTGTTCCTGTAGAAATAATTATCATAACAGTAACTTTTAAAAAGATACTGGCTGTTGCCTCTGGGATAGAAATTGACAATTATCTTTGGAACTTTTCAGTTTTCTGATGGAAGGATCATTGAATAGCATTATCAGTTAGCAGTGAGCAGAGAAATTCTCTTTAAAAAAAATTTCAATTCCATTTTAATTTCGACTGATAAAAAGCAGAAAAACCACAGAGATTCTCTCAGGGGTGGAATTCTTGCTGAGAAGTCTCTCTCAGTACTAGATATGTTTGCTGCTTTGAGTTATTCGTAAAAATACAGATGTGGTCCCCAACTTATAACCACAACTGAGAGCAGAATTTCCGCTGCTAAGCAAAACAGTTGTTAAGGGAGTCATGTCCGATTTTATGACCTTTATTGCCACAGTTGTTAAGTGAAATGCTACAATTGTTAAGTGAATCATGAGGTCGTTAAGCAAATCCAGCTTTCCCCACTGATGTCAAAAGCTGGTGGGAAGTTTGCAAATGGAGATCACATGACTCTGGGATACTGCAACCATTGTAAATAGATGCTGGTTGCCAAGCACCTGAATTATGATTATGTGACTGTGGGGATGCTACAATGGACATAATTGCAAGGACCGGACATAAGGCACTTTTTCCAGTGCCGCTACAACTTCGAACGGTCACTAAACGAATGGTTGCAAGTTAAAGAATGCCTATAGGGATGGCTATAAATAAATAAATATTTGTGAAAGTTGCGTCTTTCATAATATAGTCCTCTCTCCAATACTTCCAATGTTGACGTGAGAATAATATCTCATAGAAGCTATTTAGATCTTTTCTTGGAATTCAGACCGTTAGAAATAAAACTGAGATTAAAGTCTAATAGAAAATATTTATTTCAGTACAAAAACAATAAATCCTGAATAAACTACATTGTGCTGAGTAACATGACTGTTCAGGTCAACAGCTAAGGCAGAAGAAAAATTAATGGTGGATAGGAATGCACACATGCGCAAAGAACATCATATCACGTGTTCTGCTTATACTGGAATGTACCATAATATTAGATAGGGGTGCATCACCCTGCATAGACATACAACTGACAATATTCACTACGTGACATCCAAGAGTTCACTTGGACTCTCATAGCAGCGCACAAGAGAAGTAAGAGATTACTCAAGAACGCCTCTTGTGGGTCTTTTTCTAATAAATAAACAACAGTGACAGCTAAAGAGGAACCTTGCCCTCGGAAGGAACAAAAATGGAGACGTTCTCCTTCTGTCAGAGAAACTCAAGAGAACCTATCTACCCAGTTCTCCATTCACAAAATTCTTGGGGAATTTGGATCATCCATTTGGACATAGCTCCAGTGACAGCTTATATGGAAGCTGTCCTTTCAGAAAAACCGAAATTGGGAAGCTTTTGCTAACCTACTGAATGTTGCTGACACCAGCCCAAGGAAACTCTCGTATGCTTCTGTTCTAAGACAAGAACTTTTTTCAAATGTGGTTCTTTTCATGCCTGATGGGTCTCGCCACCTTTCTCAGAGACACAACTCTTGCTCTGGTAGATAAGGTTTTGCTGATAAAGGCCAGCAGCAATACAAAATAAATATTTTGTTTATTAAATGTATTGCATTTATTATTTTTACAAATAGCTCAAGATGGTGGAAGGTATCTGTAATGTCCTGGGGCTCCACCAGGGGGCTCCAAAAGGAGCGGGAATTCTAAGTGTTGTGATTGGTTGATGTTATGTTGTGTTCAGTATAAATACAGAGCTGTCAGATCGGGGCCTGCTCCTGTCAGACGACTCTAGTTAGGAGGTTCAGAAGTTAATAAAGCATTAGTCCGACTCAAGCCTCAGCGTCGTTCCTCACGAATATAATACTGGCGACGAAGAAGGAGGTCGAATCCACATCGAGTGACTCCAGCACACCTGAACGTAAGGAAAATTGTGAAAGCACTGTCAGGGACGAGTAATGGCCACCCAACATACATTCGCTCCCTTTAACCCGCCGAGGGAGACCTGGGCCTCCTATGTAGCCCGGTTCGAATGTTTCCTCATCGCAAATGAGTTCACCGAGCTGTCAGGAGACAGAAAGCGGGCATATTTTCTCGGATTTTGTGGGCCTGACATGTTCGAGACTGCCCTAGCCCTTTTCGCCCCTCGCTCGATTCATAGCGTGCCTTGGGATGAATTTATGGAGAAACTTAAAGATCATTACGCACCCCCTCCTTCTAGATGTGCTAGACGTTATGCTTTTTACCATCGGAATCAGAAGGAGGGTGAGACAGTGAATCAATTCGTGGCTGCCCTCAGGAGGGCTTCCTTAAATTGTGAGTTCAGCAATTTAGAAGACTACCTTTTGGATAGGCTTGTTTTTGGAGTCAGGGACTGCCGACTGAAGAGGCGATTGCTCGCCATGCACAACCTCACATTCCAAGTTGCACTTGATGAGGCTCGTGCTGCTGAACTGTCCAACCAATCCCTCGCTGAGATGGACATTAGCATTAACCCAACGCCCGTCCCCAATGCCTCTGTGACCAATGCCATCGCCGCTCTCCCAGAAGCATTAGAGAGGGAGCTCAAAATTGAAGAGGACGTTTGCCGCATTTCTGAGAGTCAGAATAAGGGGGACGTGAGGCAAAGACCGCCTCCATCTCTCTCTCCATGCAGGGGCTGTGGGGGGGACCATTTGAGGGCCCAATGCAATTTCCAGGACGCCATTTGCCGTCGTTGCGGCCGCAGGGGCCACCTAGCAAGGGTTTGCCGGATGGGTAGAGCCGCCCCCATTCAGAGTTATAGAGAGGCACCACCTGCAGGCCCACGGAGACAGCCCTGGGGGGGTCAGCCAAGAAGAGGCAGCTGTAATGCGATTTTCCCCTCCACTAGGGGGAATCTTGCTGTCATTCAGAAAACTCAGGTGCCCGCGGGTGAGAAATTCACAGTTACTGTGACGCTTGGCCACAAGCCGTGTCCAATGGAAGTGGACACGGGCTCAGCTGTGTCCATAGTCTCATGGAGCACCTTGAAACGCATTTTCCCTGGCATGTCAAAGAGCCGCCTAGAGCCATGCCCATTATTCCTTAGGGCTTACCAGGGGTCCTCCATCCCTATCCTGGGCAGGGGACTGTTTCCAGTCAGGTTCAAAACTTTTGCTGGCCGCCTGCCCCTTGTAATTGTAGATGGCCCCCTTACCAGTCTTCTGGGACTAGACTGGTTTCCAGCTCTGGGGTTTTCCCTGGAGGGCATTAACGCAGTGAAAGGGGAAGACATGGGGGCCACATTGGAACAGGAATTCCCCGCAGTATTTGACGGGCAGCTAGGGAAGTATACTGGAACACCTGTGACTTTTAATCTTGACCCTATGGTTGCCCCTGTCCGCCTCAAACCACGGAGAGTGCCCTTGGCACTACTGCCAAAGGTGGACGCTGAACTAGACCGCCTCCTTGCACAGGGCATATTAGAAGCTGTAGATCAGGCGCGTTGGGAGACCCCCATAGTGACCCCTGTTAAGCCAGATGGCTCAATCAGGCTATGTGCAGACTATAAGTGCACAGTGAACCGCGCATTACAGTCCCACGGATACCCTGTGCCCATCGTGCACCACCTGCTGCATTCCCTGGGAGGGGGAAAAGTCTTCGCGAAGTTAGATCTGTCCCAGGCTTACCAACAGCTGCCTGTGGACGACCAAGCAGCCGAAGCTCAGACTATTATTACACATCGAGGCGCTTTCCGCTGCCGCCGCCTCCAATTTGGCATAAGCACTGCCCCGGGCATTTTCCAAGGGTTGATGGAACGCCTGTTACACGGAATTCCGGGCACAGTGCCTTATTTCGATGACGTTTTGGTCACTGCGTCATCACGTGAGGAATTAATCTCTCGAGTGCGTGCTGTCCTCACCAAATTCCAGGATGTGGGGCTACGAATTAAGAAATCTAAATGTGTGTTTGCGGCTAGCAGCGTAGAATTCCTCGGGTTCTTGGTGGACTCCACTGGAATACACCCCACAGCCTCTAAGATCCAAGCCATTGTGGACGCACCCAGGCCAAATTGTAAGGCAGAGCTGCAAGCCTTTCTTGGCCTCTTGAACTTTTATGCAATTTTCCTGCCTCACAAAGCCACAGTGGCAGAACCGCTGCACAGATTGCTGGACGCCAGGGCACCGTGGAAATGGGGCCCCCGTGAGGCACACTCATTTGCCGCTGTGAAAGGACTTTTGACAGCAAACACGGTGCTGGCTCAATACAGCACCCAACTGCCACTAGTGCTAGCCTGCGACGCGTCACCCTACGGCGTGGGCGCTGTCCTTAGCCACCGCTTGCCGAACGGAGAGGAAGCCCCGATTGCATTTTTTTCCAGAACCTTAGCTGGGCCGGAAAGGAACTACGGCCAAATCGACAAGGAGGCCCTGGCTCTCATCGCGGGGGTTCGCAAGTTCCATCACTATCTGTATGGGCGCCGTTTCGACCTCGTGACTGACCACCAGCCACTTCTGGGGTTACTCTCCAGCAACCGTCCGACACCCCAGATGATATCCCCAAGAATGACCCGTTGGAGCGTTTTCCTCGCCAACTATGAATACCACCTGATCTACCGACCTGGCCGCAACATCGCGCACGCCGATGCCTTAAGCCGCTGCCCCCTGCCTATCCTGCTGGAGGACCCGGCACCTGCATCTACGGTCTTCCACTTGAACGACATCAACCTACCCATCGCAGCAAGCGACATCGCCAAGTCTACGGCTCGAGACCCCGTCCTGTCAAGAGTACTGACTTGGGTGCTGAGGGGCTGGCCTGGGGACACTGTGACTTCCGAATTTGCCCCATTCAAAACGCGCCAATGTGAACTGTCTGTTTTACGGGGCTGTTTATTGTGGGGTGAGCGGGTTGTAATCCCCACGGTTTTTAGGCGAGCCACCCTCAACTTGTTGCATAGGGGCCATCCCGGGGTGGTCCGAATGAAGGCCCTAGCCAGGGGTTACGTGTGGTGGCCGGGGATGGATAAGGCCATCGAAGAAAGGGTGGCCAAGTGCTCCATCTGTCAGGAGAATAGGGCATCCCCGCCTAAGGCAACCCCGCAGGTTTGGGAAACCCCAGCAGGCCCCTGGTCCCGCATCCACGTGGATTTTGCCGGCCCAGTACAAGGCCAGATGTTCTTGGTGGTCGTGGACGCTTTTTCTAAATGGTTGGAAGTCCGCTTAATGTCCACGACCACCACTGACTCCCTGATTAGGTGTTTGGAGTCATTGTTTGCGACACATGGGTACCCCGACGTATTGATCTCGGATAATGGGCCTCAGCTGACAGCGGCCCGATTTGAGGGGTTCCTCGCCAACTTAGGCATACGGCATGGTCTCATTGCGCCATGGCACCCTGCAGGTAATGGCATGGCGGAACGCATGGTTCGCACAACGAAAGAAACACTTCGCAAACTAGGCCCGGGGGATTGGCGAGATAAAGTAGCTGAGCTCCTGTTCACACAGCACACTACGCCATGTACAGCCACGAATAAAACACCGGCTGAGTTGCTCATGGGGAGGCGTTTGAGAACGCAGCTCGATAGACTACACCCCCATTATTCCACAGAAAAGCCTCTAGACTCCTCCCGGCCAGGGCGCTCGTTCCAAGCAGGCAGCCCTGTATATGCACGCAACTATGCCGGCAGCCCACTTTGGCTCCCAGGGGTGGTAGTCGGCTCAAGCGGCCCGTGCTCCTATCGTGTCCTGTTAGACAACGGCCAGGAGTGGCACCGCCACATTGACCAACTGCGATCTCGGTGGGGGGAAACGGCAGGAGCCAAGCCACAACTGGCAGAGTCCCCCAACCCTATAGAGGGACTCCGACTAGGGGAGGAGGGGGCGCGACGAGCCGCGAGCCAAACCGCTCTCGCTGACTTACCGGGGCGGGAAGAAGCAGTCGTAGAGGAGTTCACCCCTCTCCCCGGGGAGGAGACAAGTCCGGCAATAGACCATGCAGACGGAGACCGCAGTCTGGGAGAACAACCCCAAGAGCTAAGACGATCTAGTCGGATCAGACGGCGCCCAGCGTACCTCGCTGAGTACGCATGCTCCAACTAAAGGGTAAGGGGTGTAATGTCCTGGGGCTCCACCAGGGGGCTCCAAAAGGAGCGGGAATTCTAAGCGTTGTGATTGGTTGATGTTATGTTGTGTTCAGTATAAATACAGAGCTGTCAGATCGGGGCCTGCTCCTGTCAGACGACTCTAGTTAGGAGGTTCAGAAGTTAATAAAGCATTAGTCCGACTCAAGCCTCAGTGTCGTTCCTCATGAATATAATAATATCCATCACATCTTTCTCCTGCTGTTGTCCCCATGACAACAAGCCTGTGAGGTGGGTTGGGCTGAGGGTGAATGACTGGATGACAAGGTTACCCAGTTGGCTTTCATGGCTAAGGCAGGACTAGAATTCACAGTCTCCTGCTCTCTAGTCTGGTGCCTTAATCTCTAGGCCAGAGGTCTTCAAACTTGGCAACTTTAAGACTTGTGGACTTCAACTCCCAGAATTCTCCAGATAGCTGGCTGGAGAATTCTGGGAGTTGAAGTCCACAAGTCTTAAAGTTGCCAAGTTTGGGGACCCCTGCTCTAGGCCAAGATAGCCTTTCACAAGGTTTCCTACACATGAGAGTTTGGTCCTGTATTGGCAGGACACTTTTGAAAGAATAAACAATGCCCAACAAAGAAATGGGCAATGCGTGCATGAGAGCTACATTTATTTATCACAGTTAAAAATGTCTTTCTGCATATTAAAAATTGTATTTCGGCAGCAACTTTGGAGTGCTCTGCATGCTGCTCCCAAGCTTCTTCAGCCCCACAGTTTGTGCGGTTCCATTTTAAGGAAATGCAGAGTTTTGCAAAACAAACAATATTTTTGAAATTTATTTATTTATTTATTTATTTATTTATTTATTTATCATTCTTGTATGCCGCCCAACTCCCGAAGGACTCAGAAACTTGCCCCCCAAGGTCAAACACAACCCTGATGCGGCCCTCAATGAAATCGAATTTGACACCCCTAATCTATATGATTCATTACATTTGGATTCCTTTTATTATACATGGCATGCACAGACATGCTAACAATGCCGTGCAAGGCAACAAAAACCTTAATTGGTTTAGCCAGCATTATATAGGCATCCCTATCCTTATCCTACAAGATACAGACAGCCCAAAGAAAAAGAAAGGAGGGCAGGGAAGGGGAGGGAGGAAAGAAAAAAAAAGAGACAAAAGCAATTTTGCAAAATAGGATAATGGCTATGCATAACAGAACTGTACCATAAGCCAAACAACAAAGCCAGGGTAATTCAGATTCATAAAGGCTTTTCCAAAGCTCTAAACGTAGAACAAATGGCTTGAGCAATTAAGAGAGCCTTCCACAGTGTCATGATACAGCTGAACAACTTTGCACAGCCTAAACTCCGGGGCTACTGTACGTGGTTTTCATTCTGAATTGGTCTTTGGGCACTCCCTTATAACAAAGCAATTCCATCCGATTTCTATTTAGCCAGAAATAAGCCCCAATCCGCTAAAACCTCTGAGTAACTTCTGAAAAGGTTACGTCTCTTTGGAGTGGGAGACTGACTCCTGATAAAGGGAGGCAGCTATGCCGTTTTCTTGGCATCTAATAGATATGGTTCCTCATTATCTTCTTTTAATTTTTCCCCCAACTTCCTATTCTCATGTACTGTTCAGAATTCCCTCATCCTCTTCCATTCAATTGGGTCAAGCCTTGTTAGATTCTAGGTACTCACGACATCAGTAGTAGTGGGTTTCATTTACCTTCGCTACCGGTTCGGAACAGTGAACACACACGCACGCGCGCTTCGCACCAGGTGCTTCTGCGCATGCGCAGAACCTTTTGCACATGTGCAGATCGTCCGTGATGATGGGTGGGCGGAGTGATGATGGGTGGGTGGGCGGAGCCTCCCGCTGCCGTCGCTACCAGTTCGCTCGAACCGGGACAAACCGGTAGCAACCCATCACTGGACATCAGCAAATGTTCTCATATCTTATCAGTTTCTTATGAAAATTTACATGGCTGCCCAACTCATACACAGTGATTCTGGGAGACTTACAAAAATAAAACCCATATAAAGCTCAGTGAACCCCCACACACTCACCCTAGTGACAAAAATCAAACAAACCACTTGATAGGCTCCATATCATCCTGGGGTCCCCAGACCTGCTGGCAAAATCATATTTTCAGGGCCTTTCAAAAGAGGTTCCGGAGGGGGGGGGAGAATTGTATCTCCAATGAGATGATGTTCCACAGGAAGGGAGCCACCACAGAGAAGGCCCTTCTTCTTGGTCCCACTAGATCAGGAATATCAAACTGGATTTCTTTGAGGGCCAGATCAGCATTGTAGTTTGCCTCCAAGGGCTGGCCAGAGGGGGAAGACGCATGCGCAGAAGCAAAAAAGCCCAAAAATTCTTTTAAAAAGATGGCGACGCACGCGACGGACCGGTGAAGACGGCACCGGAGCCGTCGCGCACAAATTGAGCAATCGGACGCCCACTACCGGTGCGGCAGAGTCGACCGCACCGGGAGGAACTCACCCCTGGAGGGAACAAAACCCACATTTCACTAGTACTGATGATGTTATCTGTTGGGTAATAAAACATCTTCAAGCAAACAACCAAGCTCAGAAATCACCAAAGACTCCACAACTCAACCCTGAGCTACATATATTCTCTTCTATTCGAAATTTTAATATTTTGAACTAATCATTGCCATAAAACTTATTTCACATGATCGTACAGAGAGCCTTCTTTATAAGATAAATTAAAATTAATAAAGTAGATAGACCTTTTACATGAATTTTAATTTAAAAAGTTTCTTCTTTCCTATAATATATGGAATAAGATTAATCCTTAAGTGATTTTTGAAATCCAGCAAGCTTTAGCTTGTAACTTGTAAAAAAAAAAATCAATTGTAACTGATTTTGTCAAGCGCAGGAAAATCAGGAAGTCCAGGCAGTTGAAGTGAATATATAGGTTTATCGTATGCTAATGCTCTCTACAAGAATCTGAATTGCAAACAGCTCATAGCAAATTGCAGTAGATAAGAGTCAATGGAATTCCAGGTCTCTTGGACTTAGGGCTGGACTTAGGCCTCTTGTGGGGGCAAAGGGACTTGAGACTGACCCCACTCTCAGGATCAGCATTTGCTGGCTGGGGAATTCTGGGAGTTGAAGTCCAAACTTCTTCAAGTTGCCAAGGTTGGGAAACACTGCTCAGGATCAACCTGGTCATCTCCTACAGATCTATTTTTAAAAGAGCTTATTATCTTATAAACAAGTAACACCACATTATTTTATTGACAGAGAAAATAGTATAGATCATGATGAAATACATCCATTGTTTCAAAATTTGTTTAGTATGTTCTTGTTTTGTTTATCTATTTATATGTATTCCCTTCCCTCCTTTCCTTTATTTTGTAAAGTAAAATCATATTATGAAAATTCCTTGTTGCATTTATATTCTTCCTGGTTTCTGAGAATGAACTCAAAAGCCAAAAGCCTGGGACAGACTGACCCATTTACCAGGCCTATTTAAATATTTGAAAAAGCAACCGAAGTAAACATAAGCCTTAGAATAAAACAGCAGCACATAACACAGAGCCAAAACAGGGCAAGTAACATTTGTAAATCAGAGTTCCTGAATAAATTTAGCTTTATATTCTTTCTTTTTATTCACAGAACTTTGTTTTTAAAAAGGCCACTCAAATGGCTCTGACAGTGATTGCTTCATGTTCCCCATCAGCAGAAAACTCATAAATGATCACAGGGTCATTACAAAGGTTCAATTCACTTTACTTTCAGATATGCACCCTCCATGAATCCTAAGTACCGTATTTTTCGGAGTATAAGACGCACCGGAGTATAAGACGTACCTTAGTTTTTGGGGAGGAAAATAGGGGAAAACAATCTGCCTACCAGGTATTCATCTGGCTAGCGTCCTTAGTCTGGTCAGCTTCAGCACATTATTTTATCCCCTGGTTAGGACTTAAAAAAACCTTCTTCTGAGAGAGTAACAATGAAAGAGCATGCAAGACAGTAAGAGCTGGGAAGATCGTTAGCACCTGGTTAGGGCTAGAAAAAAACTTATTCGGAGCAGCTTCAGCACATTATTTTATCCCCTGGTTAGGACTTAAAAAAACCTTCTTCTGAGAGAGTAACAATGAAAGAGCCTGCAAGCCAGTAAGAGCTGGGAAGATAGTTAGCACCTGGTTAGGGCTAGAAAAAAACTTATTCGGAGCAAGTAGAGCAATGAAAAAAAAATTCTGCAAAATCTTAGGGCTGGAAAAACATTCTTTGGAGAGAGTAACAATGAAAAAGCCTGCAATGTAACAGCTGGTAAGATCTGTTAGCACCTAGTTAGGGCTGGAAAAAAAAAGCTACATTCAGAGTATAAGACGCACCCAAATTTTCAGCCACTTTTAGGGAGGAAAAGGTGCGTCTTATACTCCGAAAAATACGGTAAGTTATAAGACCAGTAGTAAAAATTCTACTGTGATCTGGTGTCTCCCATAATAGTTCATATATTGGTATGCCATTCTTCCTCCAAATCAGGGGTGTCAAACTGAAGGCCCACAGGGTGCTTAGATCTGGCCCACAGGGCCGCCCTGGAAACAGTGAGGGACTGGCCCGCAGTGCCTCTGCCAGTGAAAATGGAGCTCCATTTTCGCTGACAAGAGGATTGCAGGAAGCCGTCACAGCCAGAAATGGAGCTCAGGAGCCCATTTTCACTGGCAGAGCGCTCAGGCCGCCACAGGTGCCCCTGATATGAGTGATGTCAACCTGGCCACGCCCACCCCAGCCCCCCCTCCCGAGGTCAAACACAACCTTGAGGCGGCCCTCAATGAAATCAAGTTTGACACCCCTGCTCCAGAGGGATAAAAGCCAATGAAACTAACTGAATCTGGACATTTTGTGATTTTTACTGAATTATCCCATTTCTTTCTTTGCTACTACCCCAAAACATTTCCTTTACGGGCTAATTGCAACGGAAATAATCCTTGCAAAGATCTGGAAATTTCAAACCAAGTTAAAAGAATTTAACCCAGCAGTTACTTAACCTGATAAAATGAACATTAAGAATCTAGCACATACTATATGAAAATTCTATGTAATGGAAAACAAGTACAGGATGTGGGCAATCAATCGCCTGTGCTCTTAAAACAGGTCAGAAAATAAAATATTCTATCATTCTGAAATTTGCTAACCATGATTCACTCAGTGAGTGTTGCAATATAATGTTCTGTTAGAGGTGAATCTATTTAAATAAGGCAGAAACAAGGCAGAACAGGCTAAGGAAGGATTAAACAGACCTAAGAGAATATCTGTAGCTCAAGGTTAAATTGTGTGGTCCTTGGTGCTCTCTGAGCTTGGCAATTTTCCCACAGATATTTCATTACCAAACTAGGTAGTGCACTGATGATGTTACCTAGTTTGGTAATGAAACGTCTGCTAGAAAACAATCAAGCTCGGAGAGTACCAAGGACCCCAAAGATTAAACCATATGGTTAAAGTGGAAAAAAATTCCACTTTAGTTTACATTGGGTCACCATGTTCAGAAGCACTGCATGATAAGACTGATCTTCCAACTTTTTCTATTTGTAATGCATAAATCACACACAAACACACATAAAAATGTGTGTGATGTATGTCTTTGCCTCTCCCAGCCAGCTTGATTGAAAGTTACTTCCTCTTCTGTTTGCTGTTAGTCATTCTCCAGAATTGCAGCTATCTTCTCTACCTGTACATTATCATTACGGAAACTTTGTAAGAATAATATATATGTTGTGTTATGTTGGTGTGTGTGTGTGTGTGTGTGTGTGTGTGTGTGTGTGTGTGTAGCACTGTTTTAGACTCTGAGATTTTACCATTTCACAGTTCAAAGCAATGCTTTCTTAGATTTTTTATATAAATGTCAACTTTGGTTCAACACATATAGAATCAGAATCAGAACACAAAATACAAGCTTGGAGGACACGACCTTGTAGACGACCCTCATTCTGTCAAGGATCTTGGAGTACTAATATCTAATGATCTACCGTATTTTTCGGAGTATAAGACGCACCTTTTTACCCCCAAAAAGAGGGAGAAAACTTGGGTGCGTCTTATACACCGAATGTAGCCCCACCTACCCCCACCCTTTGGCCTCTGTCTTCCAGCAATTTACCTGTTTGCAGCAAACAGGGAAGAGCCTGTTAAGACAAGCAAGTCCTTAGCAGCTTCCCGATCCCCAGCTGATTTGCCACTGCTAAAATGAAAGTGAAACTGAAACTGCAAAGAGGTAAATAGCTGGGAGAGACACGCAGATTTTTATTTTCTGCTGAACTGGATGAAAGGGGGTAAGTGAATAACTATAAATGTCTGTAGAATGTTCAAATTATTAGACTTATTTTTTTAAGACTGCTTTATTATTGTTCTAGAGCCAGGGGTCTCCAACCTTGGCAACTTTAAGACTTGTGGACTTCAACTCCCAGAATTCCACAGCCAGCTTTGTTAGTTTTGCTGGCTGTGGAATTCTGGGAGTTGAAGTCCACAAGTCTTAAAGTTGCCAAGGTTGGAGACCCCTGTAAATCTAGACAACTTAACAAAATAAAGAAGCTTTTTAAAATAAATGCTTGCTCTGAAGAGACCCAGTGCTATTGTATCTTCTTTTAAATAATAGAGAATAATGTATACTTCCAGAAATTTTAATTAATTTTAACAGCTCGGTACAAGTATAGTCTGAAATGTAACAATGTCCTGTTTAGTATTAGAGTTAAATCCTGAGTTACCTTGGAGTAGATCTATTTAAATAATTGGGAGGTGTTAGTGTGACTACATTTAAGAAAACTTTCTGGCATAATGTACATTTCTCCAATTCTTTGCTATTTCTATGGGTCAGGCACACATGCACAGAAATACACAGCAAACAGTGTATATCATCTGTGCTATTTGTTGTTTGGCAAATTGCTTGGAGGCAGAGGCCTTTTTTCCTTGTTTTCCTCTCCCAAAACTAAGGTGAGTCTTATACTCCGGTGCATCTTATACTCCCAAAAATACGGTAAGTGCCAAAGCCCACTGTAACAACATTGCCAAAAAGGCACTAATAGTAGTCAATCTAATCTTGCGTAGCTTCTTCTCTGGCAATATTACACTGCTAACTAGAGCATACAAAACATTTGCTAGACCAATTCTCGAATACAGCTCACCTGTCTGGAACCCGCACTGCATATCGGACATTAATACAATTGAGAGAGTCCAAAAATATTTCACGAGAAGAGTCCTCTACTCGCAACAGAATACCTTATTCCACCAGACTTGAAATCTTGGGCTTAGACAACTTAGAACTACGTCGCCTTCGAACCGATCTAAATGTAGTTCATAAAATCATCTGCCACAAGGTCCTACCTGTCAATGAATACTTCAGCTTCAACCACAATACAACATGAGCACACAATAGATACAAACTTAATGTAAAGCGCTCGAAACTCGACTGCAGAAAATATGACTTCAGCAACAGAGTGATCAATGCCTGGAATGCACTACCTGACTCTGTGGTTTCTTCCCCAAACCCCAAAAACTTTAACCTTAGACTATCTACTGTCGACCTCACCCCATTCCTAAGAGGTCTGTAAGGGGCGTGCATAAGCGCACCATCGTGCCTACCGTTCCTGACCTACTGTCCTATTGTCCTCATTTATCTGTATTTACTTTGTTTATGTTTATGTTTATACCTATACCTGCTATCTTGTACATGTTTGACAAATAAATAAATAAGTAAGTAAGTAAGTAAGTAAGTAAGTAAGTAAGTAAGTAAGTAAGTAAGTAAGCAATATAACCAATCAATCTTTTATTATGGTTATAAGCCAGAATTAAAAATTAAAACATTGAAATAAAATAAAACAGAACAGAACAGAACAAGACATCATAGTTTATTATAGTTAATGGGGAGATGCTTGATAGGCGGCCAAAGTCAGCCTAATTTTACAGACAGTAGAGCAGAATTTAATTACTGTACGTTCAAAGAAACTGTATCATACTGATCCAATAATAACAGTTGTACATAAAAGAGACAGAATTTCCTGGATATTTTATTTATTTATTAGATTTTTTTAAAAAACCCATTATTTTATAAGTAATTCAAGGCAGTGAATATACATAATACTCCTTCCTCCTCCTACTTTTCCCACAACAACAACCCTGTGAGGTGAGCTGACAGAAAATGGCTGGCTCAAAGTCACCCAGCCGGGTTTCATTCCTAAGGTGGCACTAGAATTCACACCCTCCTGGTTTCTAGGTCAGCACCTTAACCACTTTTTTAAACCAGATAGACAGAGAATTATAAAATGAGTCCACGAATCCTTGTAGAGCACGGGTGTCAAACTCATGACATTTTTCCCCTGCCACCAGTTTGACACCCCTGCTGTAGAGGGTACATTATAACAGGACATGATCTGTCCTGCCCCTTGTCCACAAGGAATTATACATAATTTACAGGTAGTCCTCAACTTACAACAGTTCACTTGAGTGAATGTCTGAGGTTACGTCACTGAAAAAAGTGACATGTCCTTTTTTCACACTTATGACCATTGTAGCATCCCCATTGGTCTCGTGATCAAAATTGGGATGCTTGGCAAAGGATTCATATTGATGACGGTTGCAGTGTCCCAAAGTCATGTGATCACCTTTTACAACCGTCTGACAAGCAAAGTCAATGGAGAAGCTAGATTTACTTAACAACTGCAGCAATTCACTGAACAACTGTGCCAAAAATGGGGCAAAGCTCACTTAACAGCTGTCTCACTTAGCAACAGAAATATTTGGGCACAATTGTGGTCGTACGTCGACCTGTATCACTGCTTCTTTCTTTAATGCTGAAGAACATGCTTTTTGTGTTTGAGATTATGCTCACACTTTTTAAAACCCATTTTTGCGGTCCTAAAAGCTAGACAGTTTTGTGTGCGCACACACACACGGGGCACTCTTTTTAAAAGTATTTTGTTAAGGACACAACAAGCAATTTCTTCGCTTTCCAGGATTAATTATAGAACTGAGACACCTATAAAATCCTGCATATAATTTACTTTTGCAACAGAAGGAGTGCACTTGATTCTGCCTTTGGGTAACAACATATGTCGGTCAGAAGTAAGAAATGCCTTCTATGCAGCCTCATAAGTGCACATACCATAAGAGTCACTGGTCATGAGAATTTGGTTCAAGGGTGCTTAAGAGCACAGGACAGCTTGGGAGAGGGGATAAAATGTCCTTTGTGAAAGGAAAGCTAGTTCCAGACACGCACTGCAGACAATTGAGAGTCATTTAAAGGAGGAGAAGAAGAAGAAGAAAGTACCGTATTTTTCGGAGTATAAGACGCACCGGAGTATAAGACGCACCTTAGTTTTTGGGGAGGAAAATAGGGAAAAAAATCTACCTACCAGGTATTCATCCGGCTAGCGTCCTTGGTCTGGTCAGCTTCAGCACATTATTTTATCCCCTGGTTAGGGCTGAAAAAAATCTTCTTCGGAGGGAATAGCAATGAAAACAAGCCTGCAAAGACTTAGGGCTGGAAAAAAAACTTCTTCGGAGGAAGTAGCAATGAAAAAATCCTGCAAGCCAGGAAGATCGTTAGCACCTCGTTAGGGCTGGGGAAAAAAAGCTTTGAAAAAGCTACATTTGGAGTATAAGACGCACCCAAATTTTCAGCCTCTTTTAGGGGGGGAAAGGTGCGTCTTATACTCCAAAAAATACGGTAACTCAAAATATCTCCTTTTACCAGAGAGGAGGAAAGTATTGAAATCTAAAATGTTCATGCAGAGAAACTGAATTTAAGGGATGTTTTGGGGTTTCCAAGAATGTGGAAGGGGCTTCAGATATACAGAAGATCTTGGATCCTTCAGAGATTTGGGAGTTAAATTTAGATTATATTTCAGAAAGGAATAAAAACACTTGGAACTGACAGTGTTTGCTTTACCCCTGACTTCATAAATGATAAGAACTTGTCAGTCCTGTCCCGTCCTGCCGTCCCCCCATTTTTATGATGAAGCGTACACCAAGGTAGGCAATCATTTCAGACTGGGGTACATTTGGTGGGCTACCCTTCTACCGCTGCACCATAGAGTGTATTTTAACTTAATGCATCTGTGTATGGTTTGCCAATTGCACAGTGGCAGATAGGACAGCACTCCAGAGGGTCAACGTCATTGCCCAGAGGATCATTGGTTGCCCTCTCCCCTCTTTGGAAGAGCTTTATAGCTCCCGCTGCCTTAAGAAAGTTCAAAACATTCTTAAAGATCCATCTCATCCTGGGCACCCTTTTTTTGAACTATTACCATCTGGCAGACGTACAGGATAATAAAAACAGGGACAAATACCGTATTTTTCGGAGTATAAGATGCATCTTTCCCCCCCCTCAAAAGAGGCTGAAAATTTGGGTGCGTCTTATACTCCGAATGTAGCTTTTTCGAAGCTTTTTTTCCAGCCCTAACAAGGTGCTAACAATCTTCCTGCTTGCAGGATTTTTTCATTCCTACTCTGTCCGAATAAGTTTTTTTCTAGCCCTAAGTCTTTGCAGGCTTGTTTTCATTGCTATTCCCTCCGAAAAAGGTTTTTTTAAGTCCTAACCAGGGGATAAAATAATGTGCTGAAGCTGAACAGACTAAGGACGCTAGCCAGATGAATACCTGGTAGGTAGATTTCCCCCCCTATTTTCCTCCCCAAAAACTAAGGTGCATCTTATACTCCAGTGCATCTCATACTCCGAAAAATACGGTAGGCTGAAAAACAGCTTCTATCCCAGGGTAGCAACTATATTGAATTCTACTGTATAGTGCAATATTAATGCAATATCGGTTTTCAATTCAATTGTATAGAATGTGAAGGATGTGAGTTTGTGTTTTATTTTTATAATTATAATGTACACTGAAGATGGCATTTAATTTCGCTGTACGAGGTGCAATGACAATAAACTAAACTAAACTAAACTAAACTAAACTAAACTAAACTAAACTAAACTAAACTAGGGGACATTTATCTATTAGATGGCTGCATTGGCAGACATAGCCAATTATATCACATCAGTGAGTGGAAACTGGAACCAGTCAACTTGAAACCTCTCTAACATTACTGGTGAGTCTTTCAGGTGGCCCCAAGGCACCTGTAAAAGAGTTGATTCTTGAAACTGGCCTTTTGCTTTGGAGCACGCAATTTTTTTTCTTAAAAATAATTTTAAAATAATTTGAAGGGATCTGTTTAAGAAGTCAGATAAGACAAAGTGCTTAGGAGATAAGACTGTGGATGATGAGAATTATATCTCAAGGGCACCAAGTGTGGGAAAACATTTTTTTTAATCTGTTACTTTAGAAGTTTTTAACCACTTAAAAGTTACTGCAAAGAGGTCAGTAAGAGGGTAAGGAATATTTCAATCATAAATCCAATTTGCATTAATCAAAAAATTTCTCTCCGCATTTAATGTTATGCCTCATTTCCCAGTAATTGAGAATAGGATTTCCCTCCTACAAAAGCATGCACATATACCCTATATATATATATATACACACACACATACATAATATAGTTAGATAGATGATTGTGTGTGTGTTACTTCAGATACAACAGCCTATACAACACTTGTTTGATCCTCATGGATAGACAACCACAGCTGCTTAGTACTTGAATTTAAAAACCTAAAGTGTGTGTGTGTGTGTGTGTGTGTGTGTGTGTGTGTGTGTTAGAAACATTTTGCTTTTGCTAATTATGGGATGAAAATAAAATAGAAAAAACAGAGCTCCTAGCATGAACAACTGCCTAAAATTATATCAATCATGGAGAAAAATGAATAATAAATTCACTTTATAAATTAACTTGAAGGGAAGAGTTGTTGTTTTTTCTTCCACCATCCCATTAGATAAAGGAAAAAATAAAGTCATTATTAGAAACCTGTTAGAAGCTCCTTTACAGCAATTTTCTCCCAATTGAAGCTTCTCAACAGCACTTCTGGATATGTGATGGCTCCAAAACTTACAATTTCTGACAATTATAGTTGGAGTGAACTTTCAGAGAAACAGAACAGATTTCTGTTCCTCTATAGATTTCTGTACAGATTTGCATATGACAATTCTGAGTGGCTATCATTGGGTTAAAATTGAAGATGGTTAATCAATCAATAAAAGTAATAATAACCATTCATATGCCAATAACAAACATACAGAATCAATCTGTGAGTGTAGCTGATTAACCATGGGCCTGGTTAGTGCCCCGAAGACCCCCTCACCACCTTTTAATATTGAATCTAGCTATTCCTGCCTCAGTTTTAAATTTTTATATTCAGTTTTATGTTTTTCACCTTTTATTTATACACCGCCTAGAGTTCCTCTGAGAGAGAGGGTTTTTAAATGTAATAAATAAACAAAACCAAAAACAAAACAATGAGCCCAAGACAGAATCAGAAATATAACAGTATATATGAGGCCAACTTGTCAGTCGCAAGAAACTTTGTAATAGAGTGCAAAGGTACTATAAGTTCATTTCATGCTAGTTATGCACAAGAATCTGATCTACTAATGGTCAAAGCAAAATGGCATAGATCAGAGTCAATGGACTTCAAAGAGGTGATTGGACTTAGTTCTCTTGTGGGAGCACATCAACTCCAAACTGTTGATCTATTTGACTCCTCCCTCAGGCTCAGGCTGGTCATCTCCTACACAACCCCAATGATTCATATAACCTATGATTATTTTTCTATCCTTTAGATTTTTCACTAAGCACCACAAAAGCTCCCCTTAATACTTTATCTGAGTTTTTCCCCTCCTACTCTTTCAAAAAGCCAGTTTTGTTCTTTTTTTTAAAAAAAATGGTTAATCTGGAAATATTTTGTGTTTTAGAGGCAAAAGACAGATCTTCTGAAATCTTAATCCACAATCAGGAGAGCCACAAAACAAGATCATTTTTATGCTGTACTGTGCACCCAGCTGCATTCTAGATCAGCTGAAACATACAGGTAGTCCTCAACCTACAACCACAATTGAACCCACAATTTCCATTGCTAAGCAAGGCAGTTGGTAATTGAGTTTTGCTCCATCTTGCGACCTTTCTTTCCACAGTTGTTAAGTGAATTGCTGCAGTTGTTAAGTGAGTAACAAGATGAAGTGAATCTGGATTCCCATTGTGGCCCGCCAGTAGCCTGTGCAGCTGAGAGCGAATCCCGTTCGAGAGGAGGCCAACTTGGTGTTGCGCCAGCGGCCTGTGCAGCTGGCACCCGAGTTGGACAGTGAGGAGGCTGGCGAGGACTCGGTGCCAGAGGCAGAGGTTCAGCCAGGGCCTTCGGAACCTCCAGCACCTCATAGCAGTGATGAGGGAGAAGAGGCTTCTCCTCTTATGAATGCAAGGGCACGCAGAGCTGCTAAGAGGAAGGAATGGTTACTCCAGAGGAGGTCTCCTCGGGAGTAAGACTTGGGGCTAATTGGCCGCTCCCCTAGTCTACTTAAGGACATCAGAGGCAGCTGAAAGGCTGCAGGAAACAACGTTTGGAAATCCATCTGGTCATAATGTGCTCAGTGTCTGAAAAACTTCTGCTTTGTTTCTCTGCTTCGGCTTAGTTATTAAGGACTACCTCTAGGCATTTTGCCAACTCTCTGAAGCTTCGTAAGATATCAATACCTAATTGCTCTTCTTGGCTTTAAGACTCTTTGAACTGATACCAGCTGTTAATGAAGATTAATTAGCAGCTGGTTGCTTGCAAGCAAAGACTGCTTGTAGATTGGTGTGTGCATATTCACTGCTAAAACAGTTATTAGTAGTGGTTATTGGATTAAATAAGTTCGTACAAACTGGGTGTGGTGCTACATTCTTAGCACTAAGAACTTCCCCACTAACTTTCACTCGTCAGAAAGTGATATAAGGTGATCATTATGAACCCAGGACACTGCAACCATCATCAATACATGCCAGTTGCCAAGCACCCACATTTTGATCACGTGACCATGGGGATGCTGCAACAATCTAAGCATGAAAAACAGGCATAAGTCACTTGTAACCAGTCACTAAACAAATGGTTGCAAATCAAGGACTACCTATAATTAATTCTACCCTCCCGCCGTGTACCACACGAAGCCAAGATGCGTTCCTCTGCTTTTTCAGAAAAGATTGAACACTCTGGTTGAACAAAGCGGTCATTGTAGTAGTCCCCAAAGGTGCTTTTTTCAAAAGGCAACTGGGCTTCGTTTTTCCTTGAAGACATTTCGCTTCTCATCCAAGAAGCTTCTTCCGTTCTGATTTCATACGTCAGCCGGACTGGAAGAAGCTTCTTGGATGAGAAGCGAAACATCTTCCAAGGAAAAACAAAGCCCAGTTGCCTTTTGAAAAAAGCACCTTTGGGACAACACGACCTGGATAACTGAGCATCTCCATCGACCGTCATTGTAGTGCATGAAATAGGGAACTTAATAGTCTGAAGTGGTGTGGCTGGCAGAGGAAGACAGATCCTGCTAGAAATAACGTGAGCTGCTGGAAAACGGCAGTGATCTGAAATGGCTGCATTTTTTAAAAAGTTGGTCCTATAAAGGGGAGGGAGTGAGCTCTGCAGGTAGTCCTCAACTTACAACCATTTGTTTAACGCCATTCAAAGTTACAACAGCACTTGGGGGGGAAGTGACTCGTGACCAGTTCTCACACTTAATGACGGTTACAGCATTCCCAATAATTACGTGATCGAAGTCAGATGCTTGGCAACCAGCATGTGTTTACAATGGTTGCAGCACCCTGGGATTATCATTTGCAACTTTCCTAGGGAGTGTCTGACAAGTAAAAATCCATGAGGGGAGCCAGATTTGCTTAACAACCGCAGGATTCGCTTAACAGTAGTAGTAATTCGCTTAACAACCATGGCCAAAAAAAAAAAAAGATCTTAAAATGGAGCACAACTTATTAATGCTTAGCAATGCAAACGTTGGGCTCAATTGTGGTCGTAAGATGGGAACTGCCTATATTTCCATGGGAACTGCCTATATTTCCATGGGAAATGATGGATTTGAACTGGGCCCCCAAGTCCTAGCCCAGCCTCTTAATCTCTAGCGCTCACGTCATGCAGGGAGAGAGAAATGTGATTAAAAAGTCCTGGGTGTTTGAAATGCAGCAGTGTGTGTTAAGTAATTACCGTATTTTTCGGAGTATAAGACGCACCTTTTTCCTCCCTAAAAGTGGCTGAAAATTTGGGTGCGTCTTATACTTCGAATGTAGCTTTTTTTTTTTCAGCCCTAACTAGGTGCTAACAGATCTTCCCAGCTCTTACTGGCTTGCAGGCTCTTTCATTGTTACTCTCTCCGAAGAAGGTTTTTTTAAGTCCTAACCAGGGGATAAAATAATGTGCTGAAGCTGACCAGACTAAGGACGCTAGCCAGATGAATACCTGGTAGGCAGATTTTTTTCCCCTATTTTCCTCCCCAAAAACTAAGGTGCGTCTTATACTCCAGTGCGTCTTATACTCCGAAAAATACGGTAATTGGAGGACACACACATATACAGGTGTCCAAGTGTGCATTCTCAGAGCCATCCGGAGGAGGAACTAACACGTCATCTGTTACCTGGGAATAGAATTTGAAACAGGCCTTTCTAAACCACTACCAACCACGGTTTTGCATGTTTTGCCAAGCAGAGAGAGATAAGAGGATTAACATAATGATGGTGTTCTTGGGGTGGGAAAAAACCTTCACAAATCCGGATAATGTCTCCACATTGATATAAACGCATCATGGAAGTGCAGGGTGAGACAAAGTGCCTACAGGCTCACCAGATAAATTTGCTCATATCTGCTCTGGGCTGGATGCCAGGCGGGCAGAGTCCATGTTGGTGAGTAAGGTGGCGCCTTTTCTTGTAATCTAGGATTTCTTTCGTTTTGTGGAACTCAAAAAAATTGAATACGGTTCTCTGCACTCTGAATTTTTCTACCTGTGGGCTTGATTTGTCATCTCCCAACTGCTCTGGGTTGCTAGTTGGGACATGAGACAGAACTGGGACCATCATCAATACAGGTAGTCCTCGACTTATGACCACAATTGAGCCCAAAATTTCTGTTGTTCAGTAAGACATTTGTTAAGTGAATTTTGCCCCACTTTCTTGCCACAGTTGTTAAGTGAATCCCTGCAGTTAAGTTAGTAACACGGTTGTTAAGTGAACCTGGCTTTCCCATTGACGCTGCTTGTCAGAAGGTCACAAAAGGGGATCACCTAACCCTAGGACAATGCAACAGTCATAAGTATGAGTCAGTTGCCAAGCAGCTGAATTTTGATCGCATGACCATGGGGTTGCTGCAACGGTCATGTGAAAAACTGTCATAAATCACTGTTTTCAGTGCTGCTGTAATTTCGGTCACTAAATGAACTGTTGTAAGTTGAGGACTACCTGTATTTCTTTGAAGAGCAGGTAATGTCAGCAGTGGTGACAGGTGTAATAAATTTTGCCTGGTCTCCAACTTTCCTCTATTAGGGAAGTGTCAGGAGCAAGTAACCAAAGCCACACGTGAATAGCTAAACTCACTTTTTTAATTATCTACTACCTGTTACAAGAATCTCCCCATACTGCTTGCCTTCCCCTGGGAACGACCAGATAAGGCTTCACCGGTCTTGGGGGAGGTCAAGCTTATTCCACTTGCAGCTGCGCAACAACTCCAAACTAGGTCCTCACTTGACCCCACTTTCCAACCTAGCTGGCAGTTTCCCAACAAGAAGGTTGTGGAGGTGGTGATGGGGAATTGATTATAAAGGATTCTAGATGGAAGATATTATCTAGATCCTTTCCAGTTAGGATTCATGAGGCAGAATTTGCATTGGGAATTTATTACAAAGGATCCTAGATGAAAGATATTATCTAGATCCTTTTCAGTCAGGATTCATGAGGCAGATTTTGTGTTGATAGTCTTTTGAATGACTTCATTAGGAGTCAGATACGAGCGAGTCTTCAACTCAATAACATCGACTATGGTAGCTTTCTGGACTGCCCATAAAGATGGGGGAACTGTTCTGTTGTGGTTTTACTTTTAATAATAATAATAATTTTCTCTGAGTAGATGGTTTCTACTCTGAGAAAATAATTTTCTCTGAGTAGATGGTTCCAGTCAGCAGTTGTGAGAGAGAATACCTCAAGTCCATACAAACTACAGACTATGCTTTTCCATGAAAGAATTGGGAGAAGTCATACGTTGGTTTGAGGTGAGGTGTTAACAGACTGGGGGATGTGATGGCTCAGAGGTTAAAGACGCTGAACTTGTCAGCTGGAAAGCAGGCAGCCTGGGTTCAAGACCATGCGACAGGGGGAGCTCCCGTTCTTGCCTCAGCTCCTGCTCACCTAGCAGTTCAAAAGCAAGCAAATGCAAGTAGATAAATAGGTACCACTTTGATGGGAAGGTAACGGTATTCTGTGCGCCTTTGGCGTACAGTCATGCTGGCCACATGACCACAGAAGCTGGACAAAACTGGACAGGGGAAATGTTTACCTTTATCAACAAACTAAGCTAGAGATGCTCTGGAAGCGCAGAATCATTGTTTGGAAGCCAAAAGGATCTAGATGGGGTACAGATCTACCCCTAAATCAGTGGTTCCCAACCTTGGTGTCGCAACCCCTTTGGGGGTCGAACAACCATTTCCCAGGGGTCGCCTCGGCATCCTCAGCTCCCCCCCACACTGCCACAAGCCTGGCCATATCGCGCCCCACAACCCGCGCCCCACCCTGCCGCCGCCATTTGGGTTCTTTTACCCTCTGCGCATGCGCAAAGCGTTCTGCGCATGCGCAGAGGGTAAAAGAACCCAAATGGCGGTGGCGGGGTGGGTTGCGGGGCGGGGGTCGCGGCATTAGGAAGGTTGGGAACCACTGCCCTAAATGATTCAGGTGGAGTACATCAGGTAATGCTTTATCAGAGCCGAATCTGGGGAGGGCTTGTTGAAATACATTATTTATTTATTTATTTATTTATTTATTTATTTATTTATTTATTTATTTATTTATTTATTTATTATTTATTTATTTATTTATTTATTTATTTATTTATTTATTTATTTATTTATTATTTATTTATTGTTTTATTTATTTATTTATTATTATTTATTGTTTTATTATTTATTTATTTATTTATTTATTTATTTATTTATTTATTTATTTATTTATTTATTTATTTATTTATTTATTTATTTATTTATTTATATGGATTTATATGCCGCCCAACTCCCAACTCCTACATGGACAACAGAGCAGAGAATATAGACGTTTCCATGCTAGCCTTCACCCTTTGAAGCTCTATCTCCCCACAGATTCATCTGCAGCTCCCATCGATCTTGCATTTCAGAAGCAAGCAAAATCTTCCAGTGAGCCTTCATCCCTTCTTGATTTGATTATGAACATTGTGGGCATTTCAGATTAGATGACCGATTATATGAATTGTTTTGAATGCTCTTGTTCTGATGTTAGTAATTATTTTTCTTACGTTGCCATGCATCGCCCAGAGTCCCTTAGGACTGCAGCATGTTAGAAAGACTGTTAAATAAACAAATAAATATGCACTGAACAAGTTAAAAACAAAACAATCTAAAGCCACAGCACATTTTCTTTATGGGGATATTTCGGCACAAAAGCTAAGAGCTGTGTATTTGGATAGTCTCCCAAGTTATTTGTTTTAAGATCTGCTACATGAACATAAATCTCCCATTCTTTAGGGAGAAAGAACATTTCTAGCCCTCCCAGGTCTTTTCTTGCAAGTTCAGGTCAGGTCTCAGAAAATGATGGGTACTTATTCACTGATCCCAGTGGTGTGAAAACTGTAAAGATCAGCATTTTTTTCAGGAAATACACAGGATCCGGAAGAAAACCCCAACATCTGCTATTATATTCAAGAAGAGCTTGCTTGCCCATAGCCCTTGGTTGCAAAAATAAGAATTATGACTACCCATTTATTTATTTATTTATTATTAAACGCTCTTATAGGCCGCCCAATCCCGTGGGACTCAGGGCGGCGTACAACATAAATAAGAAGCGTACAATTTTAAAAACAATAGTCATAATATACATTATAAATATAATTAAAAAAAACATTGTGAGAGCAACATTCAGGGGGAATCTAGTTGTCCTATTCACCCCATCTGCCGGAAGAGCCATGTTTTTAAGGCTTTACGGAAGGCCAGCAGGGTGGGGATGGTCCGGATCTCTGGTGGAAGTTGGTTCCAGAGGGACGGGGCTCCCACAGAGAAGGCCCTCCCCCGTGGCCCCGCCAATCGACATTGTTTAGCCGACGGGACCCGGAGAAGGCCCTCTCTGTGGGACCTAACCGGTCTTAGGGAGGTATGTGGTAGGATGCGGTCCCGCAGGTAACCTGGCCCTGAGCCATGTAGGGCTTTAAAGGTAACGACCAACACCTTGAATTGCGACCGGAGACTAATTGGTAGCCAATGCAGCTGGCGAAGGAGAGGTGTTACGTGGGTGTATCTCGGCACACCCACTACCGCTCGCGCAGGATGTCCATCCTGAGACATGAGCAGACCAAAACCCTCTTCATAACCATTCAGACATTTATCTGTTTAAAAGATGTATTTGGATGTCTACCTTTAAATACATATGACTAGATATTTAAATTTTGTTTTATTTATTTGTTCAACTTATTTGCCGCCTTTCTCGCTGTAGGGCAACTCTGGCTGTGAAACTAATGAGTATGCTGGCTTGGTTGCTCAACAGTGAGACATTGGTGCAGTGGGCACAGTATCGCCTGCATTTTCTCATTGCATATATCTTCCTCCCCTTGTCCTTACCACTTTCTATAGAGCATGGGTCTGCAACCCGTGGCTCTGGAGCCGCATGTGGCTCTTTCATCCCTCTGCTGCGGCTCCGTTGCTCAAAATATACGTCACAACCGCCAATGTGCGACACCCACCCGCATGTGATTTATTGAGCTTTTGACCCATCTTTTTCTTCGGAGTTCAAAATGTTTTTGTTGCATGCAGAAATAAAAATGTGTTTTCTCTGTAGCAGGTCATTGATTTGAGGCAAAAGTTGAGGTGCCTGAGACATGGCGGCCTGCTTTTGGGCTGTCTCAAATTGTTTCTCCCAGGCCCGAAGCCTCCTCTCAGCATCTTTAAGGGCCGCTGCCAATGATGACGACCCAGAAGCCTTGGCCCACTCCTTAGAGGAAGTATGGCTTTTAGACGTGGCCTTCTTGGGGGCAGCAGAAGTGGATGCCTCTTCCCCCACGGATACGTCAGATTTGCCAGCCATATTAAGGGTGATTGCAGGATGGCAAAGCACTAGAACCCCAACACTGGTGACAGGAAGGCCTTAATGAAGGAAAAGGCCTCAAGGGTCCAGGAAGGAGTATAGCCCTAGGGCAGGGACTCCAAACTTAATGTCTATAGCCAAATGGAATTGGGCTGGGTGGTGGTAGGGTCATGGATCCCCGAAGGTAGCACTCACCCACACCTCTTCAATATTGAGCAGCCAGCAGAGGCTCTAAATTATAAGCAAGGTGAAACAATCCGACCGAGAGCGAAAAGCTCGCAAAATGGAGATCGGAAGCCTCAGTGTCTTAACGGCTTACAAAATGGCTGCCGGCACACTCAGTGCCCAGGAATTGTCTTAATGATGTTCAAAATGGCCACCGCAAATTCTGCCCGGCAACAGACAGTACTGTAACTGAAATAAAATGGCCACCGCCAGAAACCGAGGCGAAATGAGCCTCGCGGCCTCAAGGAATGGCACAGATAGGAAGACTGCCGAAAATGAGATCTGCCTGGAATTGCTGGAAACGGCCGAAAACATCACCACGGCCAAGCCAGCTGCAGAGGAGAGGCGAACCCTCGCTGCTGCAAAATGCTCCACTCCACTCCTAAAGAGTTTAGCCCACGTGGGGCAGGGACTCCGGCTGCCTCCGAAGCAAGGTGGTGGCGGTTCTTGCCGGCGTACCAGCTAACCAGCACACCGCCGGCAGCAATAGCGGCCCAGGGCAACAAGGCAATCTTGAAAACCTCGATAAGGTGGAGAAATTTCGGCTGAAGGAGAGTCCAAGCTGGAGAAAGGCCAGTCGTTTTTAAATTCAGGAAACTGTGAGAGAAAAGTACAACGTTCCTTCTACTCGACTGAGTTTTGAAAACTGACTCGTGAAGCAGATAGAGGGCGTACTTCAAGCTAAATTTAAACTCAGTCCCTTAACAACTGACCAGAGTTTGATCCCATGCTTGGACTCTCCTTAGCAGCGCATAGGAGAACATCCAGATTCAGCAGAGTTCACAGCAGATATTTTTTTCGTTGCGCCCTAAGAGAAATATCTGCCGCTACCTAGGATTGATTTCTCAACCTTCCGAGAGGGGGAAAGCGCCTTCACCACTAGGCCACCATGCCGCACTCAATTGAATAAACAATGAAAAAGAAAACAATGAGAATATAGTAATATGGGTGGGTGGCGAAGCAGGGAGCGAGGTGAGGAGCTGGGTACAAATAGTGGGTACGAATACTGGGTGCAGCCTCAGGATGGCAAGTTTGAAGGAATAACATGGGGCAAAAGACTAATTCTTTGCCCCTTGACGAAGCTTCTACAGGAAATGAGAGGAGACAGTGTTTAAGGAATTTGCATTCCCATCAATGGAAGCTTTACTTCCAAAGCAAGTGAAAAGCTTTGGAACTCATAATCCAGATAAGAATCATAGCAGGGATATGGAAAGAGTTTAAACTCATGCAAATTCTGCAGCCCAGACATGCTTTTTAATGCCATTAAATCCACATTGCTAATGGCTCGATTGGGAGTGGATCCGGAGTTGTCTTCTGCAACCTGGCAGCTTCAGGACACGTTATAAGAAAACTTAAAAGGTTGAGAAAGAAAATTGAGTATTTCAAAACATGACAAACTTACTGAACAACTCAGCCTTATATTGTAAAAAGAGTTGTCCCTCTGATTAAGCCATTTTGGAGAAATTCACCAAGCTCCCACCAAAATGAATTCACTAAGTTAAAATTTTCCTTATGCAGTTCCCAAGATTCTGTATCTTTCTCCTTTTTGTCCGATATTAAATCCAATTAAACTCTGTGTGAATCTTGCTTCCTTGCTCAGACATTTCAATTTAGGAGCTTGATTTACATTGTTCCAGCGGGGAGTCTGAAAGTTGACTCTCAAGATATCTGAAGATGGTCACCAGGTTGGTTTATTAACCTGGACAAGCCCTGATGAAATGAATTGGAATTGGAGAAATGCATAATGGAGCTTGCTTCAACAAGACTGCTACTAGTTTCGCCCAGAGTTGGTTCTTCCAGCCAGAACAAATCTATTTCTGACATGAGTAGACACGACCTGTGGAAGGAATGTGGCAGTCTGTGCTCAAAGTTTATTTTATTCATGAAGAATGTTTAATTTGGAATCCCACATTTTCTTCCTTACCTATCCATCAAGATCCAAAGGTGCATTTCCAAAAGGCAAAGGGACTTTCTTGGTTTTTCCCTTGAAAATGTTTCACTTCTCATCCAAGAAGCTTCAGGAATTGGGTATGTCTATAGTCTAGTGAAAAGAAGAATTAGGGGCAACATGATAG
Source organism: Diadophis punctatus similis (assembly GCA_023053685.1). Taxonomy (NCBI): domain Eukaryota; kingdom Metazoa; phylum Chordata; class Lepidosauria; order Squamata; family Dipsadidae; genus Diadophis; species Diadophis punctatus. Next base: position 191,341,381 of record JALIGW010000003.1, read on the forward strand.
CAGTGTTCCAATATATGAGGGGCTGCCACAAAAAAGAGGAGGGTCAACCTCTTCTCCAAAGCATCTGAAGGCAGAACAAGAAGCAATGGATGGAAACTAATTATTTATTTATTTATTTATTTATTTTGTTATTCTTATATGCCGCCCAACTCCCGAAGGACTCAGGGCGGCGTACAACAGGAAAAAAAATACAAGAATAATCAAAATGCAAGTGATTAAAAAACAAATACAAATTATTAAAAACAATATTAAAACAGCAACATTCATTCGATATCATACATACTTGGGGGGTGATCTCAGGTGGATTAAGCTATCCCCCCCACCTGCAGGAAAAGCCATGTTTTAACGGCTTTTCGGAAGGCCAGCAGAGTGGGGATGGTTCGGGTCTCTGGGGGAAGTTGGTTCCAGAGCACGGGGCCAGCCACAGAGAAGGCTCTCCCCCTCGGGCCCGCCAGCCGGCATTGTTTGGCCGACGGGACCTGGAGGAGGCCAACTCTGTGGGCCCTAACCAGTCGGAGGGAAGTATGAGGCAGAATGCGGTCCTGAAGATATCCTGGTCCTAAGCCATGAAGGGCTTTAAAGATGGTGATCAACACCTTGAATTGGACCCGGAGACCGATGGGCAACCAATGCAGCTGGCGGAGTATTGGTGTCACGTGGGTGTACCTTGGCACACCCACCACAGCACGCGCAGCCGCATTTTGTACCAGCTGAAGTCTCCGGATACTCTTCAAGGGTAGCCCCATGTAGAGCGCATTGCAGTAGTCCAAACGCGAGGTGACAAGGGCATGAGTGACCGTGAGTAGAGCCTCCTTCTCCAAGTATGGCCGCAACTGGTGCACCAGGCGAACCTGTGCAAAGGCCCCCCTAGCCACAGCAGAAAGATGGTGATCCAATTTTAGCTGTGGATCTAGGAGGACCCCCAAGTTGCGGACCTGGTCTGAGGGAGTCAGTTTCGCACCCTCAAAGACCAAGGAGGGATAGTTGTCATGGTCCTTAGGAGGCAATATCCACAGCCACTCAGTCTTGTCGGGATTGAGTCTGAGTCTGTTCCTCCCCATCCAGATCTTAACGTCGTTCAGGCAGCGGCACATTACATCAACTGCCTCCCTGAAGTCAGACGGGGTGGTGATGTACAGCTGGGTGTCGTCAGCGTACTGATGGAAACACACCCCATGTCTGCGAATGATCTCACCCAACGGTTTCATGTAGATATTAAACAGGATGGGCGAGAGAACCGACCCCTGAGGCACCCCACATGATAGGGGCCTAGGGGACGATCTCTGCCCACCTGCCAACACCGACTGCATCCGATCGGCGAGATAAGAGGAGAACCACCGCAAAACGGTGCCTCCCACTCCCAACTCGCCGAGCCGATGCAGAAGGATACCATGGTCGATGGTATCGAAAGCCGCTGAGAGGTCAAGTAGCACCAGGATGGAGGAATTTCCTCCATCCCGGGCTCGCCAGAGATCATCCATCAGGGCAACCAAGGCAGTTTCTGTACTGTAGCCGCGCCTGAAGCCCGACTGGTAAGGATCTAGATGGTCTGTTTCATCCAGGAGCTGCAGAAGCTGAGTCACCACCACCTTCTCCACAACTTTCCCTAAGAAAGGTAAGTTGGAGACTGGACGATAGTTCTTCAAATCAGCTGGATCCAGGGAAGGCTTCTTCAGGAGGGGTCGCACCACCGCAGCTTTTAACGACTGCGGTACGGATCCCTCCCTCAAAGAAGCGGTGATCACCGCCTGGATCCAGCCACGTGCCACCGACCTGCTGGCCGAGACCAGCCAGGAGGGGCATGGGTCCAATAAACAGGTGGAGGTACCCATCGCTCCCATAGCCCTGTCCACATCATCAATTAAGGAGAAAAGCAACCTAGAACTGAGGAGAAACTTCCTGACAGTTAGAACAATTAATCAGTGGAATGGTTTGCCTTCAGAAGTTGTGGGTGCTCCATCACTGTAGGTTTTTAGAAAGAGACTGGACAAGTATTTGTCCGAAATGGTATAAGCCCTATGCTATAGGGTCTCCTGCTTGAGCAGGGGGATTGGACTAGAAGTCTTCCAAGGTCCCTTCCAGTTGTGTTATTGTAGCCTGTGTGTGTGAGAGAGAGAGGGGGGGGGAGGGAAGGGGGGGAGGGGGAGGGGGAGAGAGAATGAGAATTTTTAAGGAAAAGAAGTTGCTTTTTGGACAACCATGACCTGGATTGGTTGATAATCTCCACAGACATTTATCCATCAATACCTCCCAACTACCATGTATTTACTACTAGCTAAACACCCGTGCTTCGCTACAAAACTATGCGATGGGGCTTGATACATTGACACTTAAAGCTTGAAAATTAATGAGTAGTTAAAAACGGGACTGTATTATTTCCTTAGAGATGGTAAGCTATGTTTCTGTTACAGATGAAGACATTATTTGCATAGCACAGACTTTCAATTCATCCCTCAGATGAATTGCTCAGGACCTCCCTGTAAACAACATTCCTGGTTTTGCTCTCTGGCTGGAGGATGACCAGACTGTCAGATGAAGTGACTCTGGAGCATGCCGTATAGAACTGACCATGGGAGAAACAGGCAGCTTCCCTTACTTGTGTTTTCCTAATCGCATCTGTAAATCTTTTCCTGCGTTTTTTGCCTCTCTTCCCTTTAACTGGTGTTACAGTAGAAGGAACAGATTTGTCTGAACTGAGGAGGAAAATAAGGGGGAGATATGTCTCTGCTTACCAGCATCCATTGGTATTCATCTGACTAGTGTCCTGTCAGTGTGTGAGAGAGTTGAGGGGTGTTTGGAAATTCAAACAGTATTTGCTGTGTGAGCAAGGAGACAGGAAGGAGTCTGCGTAGCTTAGCTCAACTGTTCTGTAGTAAAGCTGCTTGCTGCTGTGAAAGCAAAAACGAAACTGAAACTCCTCTGTTTGTGTTTTGCATTTGGATCAGATTTCTTTTCAGGTGGGGAGGGGGGAGTAGAACTCCTTAGCATCAGAGCTTGTTAATAATAATATAAGAACTACTCATGCTGCGATGGTCATTTTGAAAAATCCTTTCTTAGTGAGCACCTAAAAGGCAAGAGGAACATACGTGGCAAATTTCAAGTTTGTAGGCTTTACGGTTCTGGAGATTTCATGATTAATGTGTGAGTAGTTTTCGCTTTTATATATATATATATATATATATATATATATATATATATATATATATATATATATATATATATATATATATATATATATATATATATATATATATATATATATACATACATACATACATATATATATAAAGAGAGAGAGAGAGAGAGGGAGAGAGGGAGAGAGGGAGATATGATGATATCAAATACTTTCACTAATTTGGAATTTTACAGATTTGATGGCCTACAAACTCTATGTTCTATTCAGAAAGAGAATCTGTGCACACACCACACAATTACCCATTTCAATTTTTTAATGCATTAGGCTGCCGCATAGCAAGATATAATATCTCTGTTTTATAGAATTAGCATTCTATAATTTTGCATTTTAATGTAATCAGCGAGTGTTATTTCTCCCATGAACAGGATCTTATAGGATACTGTCTATTCCCTCACATATTACATTCTTTATTAATATCAATATAAAATACAATAAAGTGATAGTACATAATGTTTTCCATAACATCAACTTTCAACCTAAACTGCTTTAAGTTTTCCTACAAAGCAAAATAATTTTAGATTAATTAGGTTTACCCTTGCTAAGCCCTGTAGCTGATGGTAGGATCTAGCTCAGGGGTGTCAAACTCAATTTCATTGAGGGCCACATTAGGGTTGTGTTGGACCTCAGGGGGCTGGAGTGGGCATCTCCAGGGTGAGTGTGGCCAGCTCGGCATCAGTCGTGTTGGAGCACCTGTGGTGGACCAAGCGCTCTGCCAGAGAAAACAGGCTCCTGAGCTATTTTCGGCTGCAACAGCCTCCTGCAACCCTTTGCCAGTGAAAACGGAGCTTGGGAGGGTTGCGTGCAGCCCTCCAGAGCTCCGTTTTCACTGGCAGAGACACCGCAGGCCAGTCCTTCACAGTTTCCAGGATGGCCCCGCGACCCAGACCTAAGCATCCCGCATCCGACCCCCAGGCCTTGAGATTGACAACTCTGCCCTATACCATTCCAGACAAATGGTTGTCCAATCCCTTCTTAAATCTCTCCAGTGTTGGAGCATCCCCAACTTCTGGAGGCAAGTCGTTCCACTGATTAATTGTTCTAATTGTCAGGAAATTTCTCCTTAATTCTAGGTTGATTTTCTCCTTGATTAGTTTCCATCCATTGCTTCTTGCCCTACCTTCGGGTACTTTGGAGAATAGGTTGATAGCAATAGCACTTAGACTTATATACCACTTCATAGTGCTTTACAGCCCTATGATCCCCTCTTCTTTGTGGCAGATGGGTTTTGTGGACACACTGCTGCTCACAGACCACATGCTTAGTTATGTTATGTGAACTAGATTTAAACCTCCTGATTTTTAAAGTCACACAGGAGTCTTGGTGGCTTCAGCCCCCAGAGCTAGTAAGTTCTCAAAATATCACCACCTCTCCCCGAGACCAGCGGATTGTACTCAGATCTGTCACCAAGGTCAGAGGTCTAACAGCAGTTTGCATCAGATCTTGTACAGCTAATCTCACTGCACTGCAGGCATAGTACACAGTCATTGCTTTTTTCACTGAACAAGGAAAAGGTATCATGAAAACAAGTAATACGCTGGCACAGTGGTTGGTGGTCTCTCTTTGTCCTGTCAATTATTTTCTCTTCTAATCAGAGAAATCTTTCCGCAGGATTCATCCACCAAGTTTTAACTCTGTGGAACATTTTTTAATATGCACCACTGCGGGAGACCCGTTTTAGGGAAAAGAATGATATAACCGCACAGATACCAAATTTCCCACCTATTGAAACGGGACGAAGATCGCTCCCAGTGTGGGGTTTGACACCCCCCTCTTTCCTTGTCCATTCTGTAAGAAAAACATTGCTTTTCCTTCAGTCACATAAGAGCATTGCAAAACAGCTTTAGCAGAGTTATCACTCCCTCTCCCCGATATCCAGCAAATCTCCTTAAAAAAAAAATGCTGGGAAGGAATTTCCTATTTTGCAAAGCTCATTTTCATAAGAAGAAAACTCTCCTCTCTTCCAGCTTGCTCATTCAACATTTGTACCCTGCACAGATTTTTGGGACCATCCAAGGGAAGTGAAAACCATTCATACAATGAGGTTTCCTTCCAAACTAGGTTAAGAATTTTTGAAACCATACCACGGCAGTCAGAAAATGGCTACTCCAGAGGGGAAAGTCTTGTTTCTTCACAAAATGGCTGGTCAAAAAAAAAATCAATCAGAAAGCTAAGCTGGTTAGTGGTTCCTTACCACCTTCTAATTTACAGCTTCAAATTCACCTTTACAGGTAATCTAAAATTCAGAGGTCTCCAACCTTGGCAACTTTATGAGGTGTGGACTTCAACTCCCAGAATTCCTCAGTCAGCATGGCTGGCTGAGGATTTCTGGGATTTGAAGTCCACACCTCATAAAGTTGCCAAGGTTGGAGACCTCTGATCGAAATAAATTATCTAAAGAAATAAAAATAATCCTTGACTTATGACCACAATTGAGCCCAAAATTTTCATTGCTAAGCAATACAGTTAAGTGAATTTTGTCCCATTTTATGACCTTTCAGTTGTTAAACAAATCATTGCAGTTGTTAAATGAATCATGGAGTCATTCAGCAAATCTGGCTTACCCACTAACTTGGCTCGTCAGAAGCCGGCTTAGAAATGGCAATGACATGATCAAAGGACACTGCAACCGTCATAAATATGAACCAGTTGCCAAACTTCTGAATTTTGATGACATGACCATGGGGATGCTGCAATGGTTGTAAATGTAAAAATGGGCATAAGTCACTTTTTTCAGTGCCGTTGTAACTTTGAACAATCACTAAATGAATGGTTATAAGTTGAGGCCTACTTTCTCAAAGGTTAAGCAGGCACCTTTCCAATGAAAGCAGTACAATGCAACAAGTCATATTTATTATCGAAGAATGATAAAAATCATTCTTTATCAAAAAATGATAAAAGTGTGGCCCTTGACAGGCATTTCTGTAAATAAATATGATAGAACTGGGAGTTTTGCTACGCAACATACCTGCTGCCTATTTATTTATTGAGTTGAAATGAGAAGAATTTAAAAAACAAATAAGGTGCACAAGTAGTCCGTGTTACATCTGAAGTAAAAAAAATATGAGTGTGTAGGAATCTCAAAGCACCAAATGAATGAATGTAGGAAAATTAGCCATCAATGATCGATAACCTGAAAAAGGAAACACGGTTTTCAACAATATTTGCATTTTTTTTAAAAAAACCAAGCATTTATAAACTAGCACTTCTAAGTTAGCCCTTCTAAATTAACTCTTACTGGCCCCAAGTTATAAAACCAAAATGAGGTTCTCCTAGCAAATCGAGCAAAAAAACTACTGTATTTTTCGGAGTATAAGACGCACCTTTTTACCCCCCAAAAGAGGGTGAAAACTTGGGTGCGTCTTATACACCGAATGTAGCCCACTCACCCAGCCACCCTCACCCTTTGGCCTCTGTTTTCCAGCAATTTACCTCCTTGCAGCAAGCAGGGAAGAGCCTATTAAGCCAAGTAAGTCATTATCAGCTTCCCGACCCCCAGTTGATTTCCAACGTGCAAAACTGAAACTGAAACTAGCTGCAAAAGAGGCAAATAGCTGGGAGAGACGCACAGCAGATTTTTATTTTCTGCTGAACTATATGCAAGAGGGTAAGTGAATAACTATAAATGTCTGTAGAATGTTCAAATTATTACTTATTTTTTAAAGACTGCTTTATTATTGTTCTAGACAACTTAACAAAATGAAGAAGCTTTTTAAAATAAATGCTTGATCTGAAGAGGCCCAGTGCTATTGTGTCTTCTTTTAAATAATAGAGAATAATGTATACTTCCAGAAATTTTAATTAATTTTAACAGCTCTGTACAAATATAGTCTGAAATGTAACAGTGTCCTGTTTAGTATTAAGATAAAGCAGCTGAGTTAAATTCTGACTTACCATATTTTTCGGAGTATAAGACGCACCTTTTTACCCTCAAAAAGAGAGTGAAAACCTGGGTGCGTCTTATACACCGAATGCAGCCCCACCCAGCCACCCCCACCCTTTGGCCTCTGCCTGCCAGCAATTTACCTCTTTGCAGCAAACAGGGCAAAGCACAAGAAGAGCACAAGAAGAGATAAATTGCCTCCCGATCTACAGCTGACAGGCTTGCAAGCCACGTGGTAAAATGAAACTAACTACGGTGGCTGTAATGTGACAAATTGCTGGGAGATAAACTGCTGGCAATATTAGGCTGCTGAAATCAAATGGAGGCAAGCTATAGCTGCTATGGCTCAGAGCTAGAGCTCTTGCCTCACAATCAGGAGGTTGTGAGTTCTATCCTAGGTAGAGGCAGATTCTGTTAATATGTTATTTTGTTAAATGTTTGTAGAGTGTTCAAATTATTAGACTTATTTTTTAAAGACTGCTTTATTATTGTTCTAGACAACTTAACAAAATGAAGAAGCTTTTTAAAATAAATGCTTGCTCTGAAGAGGCCCAGTGCTATTGTATCTTCTTTTAAATAGCAGAGAATACTTCCAGAAAGCCACATCAATTTTAAAGATCTGTAAAAGTATAATCTGAAATGTCCTGTTTTAGTATTAAGTATTAGTATTAAAAGAAGGCAACTGAGAAACCCTGACTAGTCATGTTTGGAGTAGATCTATTTAAATAATTGGGAGGAGTTAGTGTGATTACATTAAAAAAAAACTTTCTGGGATTAATATACTGCCATAAATGTACATTTCTCCAATTCTTTGCCATTTCTATGGGTCAGGCACACATGCACAGAAATACACAGCAAACAGTGTATATCATCTGTGCTGTTTACTGTTTGGCAAATTGCTGGGAGGCAGAGGCCTTTTTTCTTTGTTTTCCTCCCCCAAAACTAAGGTGCATCTTATACTCCGGTGGGTCTTATACTCCGAAAAATACGATAATCATGTTTGGTGTAGATCTATTTAAATAATTGGGAGGAGTTAGTGTGATTACATTTAAGAAAACTTTCTGGCATAATGTACATTTCTCCAATTCTTTGCTATTTCTATGGGTCAGGCACACATGCACAGAAATACACAGCAAACAGTGTATCATCTGTGCTGTTTGCTGATTGCTGTTTGCCAAATTGCTGGGAAGCAGAGGCCTTTTTCCCTTGTTTTCCTCCCCGAAAACTAAGGTGTGTCTTATACTTCGGTGCGTCTTATACTCCGAAAAATACGGTACCTGTTAATTTTTTCCCCTCTGTTTACTTAATTGATATGATTTTTTAAAAGAAAAGCTAAAATTTCAGAAGAGCCCTGGTCTGTGGTCCAACTCAATCATAAGTGCTTTGGTTGCAATTGGAAGAGAATGGGATACCAGCACCACAACTTTAAACTATGATTCAGACAAAAAAGCCTTTACAAACGTGGTAAACCAGAGCATGAATTGTTCCCCATTTCATTTACCCCTCTGCCCTCTTCAGCTGTTATAAGAAAATGATTAATGCAGGCATATGAAAGGGGAAATGCTATTTATATGGGGCAGGGAAAGAAGGATAATTTGCAATGCTGGGATATTTTAATTCTCCCTGAGTCCAAATATTAAATTGCATAGCTTACAGATGACAGTACGGGATGTTTCTTGAGGCACCGGACTTAAGGATGGCAATTCTGCAGCGGCAATTGCAGAGACACAAAACATAGGTTATTCCTCTGCCTTGATCATAGGAAGAGAGCTGTGTTGGTTTGTGATACTTCACAATCAGGAGTCTCGTAACACCTTGTGAAGTGAACGGCAGCATTAGTAAAATGTGTTAATTGGAAAACTTCAGATTTTACTTTTTGGGAATAACAGCCCTGGGCACTTTCAACCAATTCGACATCAAAGATTCTGGGCCCCAAAACTATGAGGTAAAAATTACTCCAGAGAGCCTGATTGATTGATTAAATGTTTATGCTACCCATCTCCCCTATAAAGACGACTGGGCGGATCACAGATTATAAAAAGACAAATAGAAAAATAATTTCAATATTAAAACTATGCAATCAAACTTTTAAGGTTGTTCTTGATTTGCAATCATTCATTTCATGACCGTTTGAAGTTACAATGGCACCGAAAAAGTGATTTTGTGACCGTTTTTCACAATTACGACCCTTGCCGCATCCCCACGGTCACATGATCAAAATTCGAAGGTGTGGCAACCGGCATGTATTTATGATGGTTGCAGGGTCATGTGGATCGCCTTTTGCGATCTTCTGACAAGCAAAGTCAATGGGGAAGCCAGATTCATTTAACAACCCTGTTACTAAGTTAACAACGGCGGTAATTCACTTAATAACAGTGGCAAGAAAGCTCGCAAAATGGAGCAAAACTCACTTAACAACTGTCTTGCTTAGCAATGGAAATGTTGGGCTCAACTGTAGTTGTAAGTCGAGGATTACCTGTATTCAAAGAAACAAGGACTAAGAGACAGATGGCAGAGGGATGAGGTAGTCTTACTTATCAACCACCTCCAGAGGTGAGACCCACCCAGGCCAACCAACAAAGCCAAGTTTTCATTCCCTTCCAGAAGGCCAGAAGGGGGAGGGAGGAAGTTCTCACCTCCGGTGGTAGAATGTCCCACCGGATCGGGGCCACAGCAGAAAAGGCTCTTCCCCTTGATCTTGCCCACCAGAAATCCTTAGCAGACAGTATCTGTACCATGCCTTTTCCACTAGCATAAGTGGGGTGGGTTAGTCCCATTGGGGTCATATGACTCTTCAGATACCATGGAGGCATGCCATATTTATTTATATTTAACATTATGTTTTCATGCCTGTATGGAAGCTGCTTGCAGAGAATCAATGATTTAATTTCTTCCTACCCAATTGCCTTATTAAAATATTTATATCCTACACTTCCAAGTTCTACCTGAGGAAGGCTTTAGGGCGACCTAGGTAAGCTCCTTTCAAAAAAGAAATATTTAAAGCAGCACAAAAATGTTAATCAGCCAGGACCTTCCTTAGATACTTGCTGACTTAATCTTTCCCCACTGTACTTATGAAGGATGGGTAGTTCAGAAATGACCAATATAGCCCCACATAAAAGCTATTCTGGGACTATTCTGCAACCCCCCAAAAGGCTGTTTGGGGAGAGCAACCAGAAAATGCTCTCAAATGTCTTAATGTTATTTTTCTTTTGTTTTTTAAATGAGAATGAATGGATAGCACATCTCGGGCATTTATGGCTGTGAGCCAAGATGTCCCATATCGCATAGAGCCTTTTACTGAAAACAATTTAATGATCTTAAATTTTAAAAATCCACTAGTTTTCAGTGGGGACTAAAGCTAAGTGAATTTACAGGGTCCTGATATTTTACTGTAATCGGTTGCTTTATTCGTTCTTAGCCTTGCAGAGTTTTTTCCTTGCAAACTGCTGTGATTCTTACAGTTATTTTACCTTTTTGATTTATAGCCTGCCTTCCTACCCAGAATATATGCAAATGACTTCAAGTAAACAACAAGCAGAGGAACAAACCCATAGGATTCTTCTTTTATATATTTATCTAATATTTTTTTCTATAATATCTCAACCAAAACAACTCTTGGCAATTACACAGGTAAAAAAAATAGATTGAACAGAAAAAAAAATAGGACAGAAGGAAGAGTATAGGAGCTGGCAAAATGTTACATAAATGAGGATGACTATATAAAGTACAAGTATGGTTTTGAGTACATGAAATTTTACGAAATTCATGGGGACTTTAGGACAAAGACGGTAGGCACACTAGTGCGCTTATGCACGCCCCTTACAGACCTATTAGGAATGGGGTGAGGTCAACTATGTTGAATCTTAACAGAATAATAGATTGGAAGGGACCTTGGAGTATAGTCCAATCCCCTGCTCAAGCAAGGTATATACCATTCCAGACAAGTGACCATCCAGCCTCTTCTTAATAGCCTCCAGTGATGGAGAACCCGCAACTTTCAAAGGCAAGCTTCTTGAAATCTTGAATTAAATCTTGAAAACTTAAATTAAATCTTGAACCGTCTATGGAGATTCTCAATCATCCAGGTCATGGTTGTCCCAAAGATGCTTTTTCAAGAAGCAACTGGACTTTCTGGTTTTTCTTTGAAGATGTTTCGCTTCTCATCCAAGAAGCTTTTTCGTAATCCAGAAAGTCCAGTTGTCTCCTGAAAAAGCACCTTTGGGATAAATCTTGAAGGTTTACAACAGGTTTTCCAAAATGATATTTGACTTCCTGATTATGGACCATTAGAGGCTATGGTGGCGATACCCCAGATAAGCTACCCAAAGCCTTTTCTTTTAATCCTCACATCCCTGTGTTTAAGCAATGCTGTTCTAAGACGTCTCTCCCATTTTATTTTGGTGGCATCAACGCTAAATCCTTATGCTAAATTCCAGGAGAAGAGGAGAAAGGTGTCTTCTCTCAAACTAAACTTACCTCGTAAAACAGGAGTGTCAAACTCAAGGCCCCCGGGATGGATCTGGCCTGCAGGGTGCTTAGATCTAGCCTGTGGGGCCATCCTGGAAACAGCGAAGGACTGGCCCGTGGTGCCTCTGCCAGCGAAAACGGAGCCGGCAAAGTGCTGTAGGAGGCCGTCACGGAAATCCCCCAGCCCTGCCCAGGCCACCACAGGTGCCCCTGACACAAGTGATGTCAAGCTGGCCACGTCCACCACCACCCCAAGGTCGATCACAACCCTGATGCGGCCCTCAATGAAATCGAATTTGACACCCCTGTCGTAAAAGAAACAGCACTGCTCCTAAAAATGCTCAAAGTTATGGCTTGCCTAGACTGGCTAGTACCTACTGTGAGAAAATCACTTTAAGAAAATAGCACTTGCTTGAATCAATCATCAACTAACCACAAAGGCCAGCTTCTCCCACTCTCTTCAAGGCTAAGTTCTTGGTCTTTGAAAGACCAGCCCCCTCTTTGTGATCACCCTAGGGATGGAGCAGATATTCAGAGGAAGCAATCTTTTCTTGACATCACTCCACCAATCAAACTCATTATAAATCCCAGAATGCTCTGTGAGGGGAAAAAATGCCTATGCTGGCAGAGAACCCAGGGAATTGTGGTCCAATATATTTGGAGATATTACATTGGGAAAGCTGCTGCAAGCAACAACTAGATGGCCAATTAATATCACAAGGCTGGTTTAATAGTTTCCCTTGCCACAGCATGCAAAATTCATGGCCCTTGTCTACTGACACCTCAGCTAAAATGGTTATTGTTGGATCCTAGTTTATCCCAGAACTGTATAAATAATAAATTTAGTAAGTAAAAGCAAAGTTTCTTTTCTTGACTTGATAAAATACCTTCATACCGGAGCCAGTTGTCCTTACCAACTGAGTTTAATTACTCCTTTACTCTGGTTCGTGTGGCAAGCATTCAAAAATGTGTGACATGCAAAATACAAAACAAAAATTGAAAAATGAAAAAGGGCTGCTTGGAACGGTATAATCTGGTCTTTGAGAGATGGTGTAATAACCTTCCTGATTTCTCTAGAGAAAATAGTTTTCAATCCCTCTTGACTTTATTGGAATGAAAGTGAACTTCTCCAGATTCTCACAGAATTACTTGCTTTGTCTAATCTCCATTCAAGTCATCAACAGAATAACAGAGTTGGAAGAGACCCCGGAGGTTTTCTAGTCCCACACCCTACAGAAGCAGGAGACCCTCTAACTTTCCAGACAATGGCTGTCCAGTCTCTTCTTAAAAGCCTCCAGCGATGGCGCACACGCAACTTCTGAAGGCAAGCCGTTCCACTGGTTACCGTATTTTTCGGAGTATAAGACGCACGGGAGTATAAGACGCACCTTAGTTTTTGGGGAGGAAAATAGGGGAAAACAATCTGCCTACCAGGTATTCATCTGGCTAGCGTCCTTAGTCTGGTCAGCTTCAGCACATTATTTTATCCCCTGGTTAGGACTTAAAAAAACCTTCTTCTGAGAGAGTAACAATGAAAGAGCATGCAAGCCAGTAAGAGCTGGGAAGATCGTTAGCACCTGGTTAGGGCTAGAAAAAAACTTATTCGGAGCAGCTTCAGCACATTATTTTATCCCCTGGTTAGGACTTAAAAAAACCTTCTTCTGAGAGAATAACAATGAAAGAACCTGCAAGCCAGTAAGAGCTGGGAAGATCGTTAGCACCTGGTTAGGGCTAGAAAAAACTTATTCGGAGCAAGTAGAGCAATGAAAAAAAAACCTGCAAAGACTTAGGGCTGGAAAAACATTCTTCGGAGAGAGTAACAATGAAAAAGCCTGCAAGGTAAGAGCTGGGAAGATCGTTAGCACCTAGTTAGGGCTGGAAAAAAAGCTTTGAAAAAGCTACATTCAGAGTATAAGAGGCACCCAAATTTTCAGCCACTTTTAGGGAGGAAAAAGGTGTGTCTTATACTCCAAAAAATACGGTAATTGTTCTCATTGTTAGGAAATTTCTCCATAGTTCTAGGTTACCCGTCATTGCTTGCTTGATTAGTTTCTATCCATTGTTTCTTGTCTTGCCTTCTGATGCTTTGGAAAATAGGTGGACCCCCTCTTTTGTTCTCAAGATTCACTGGACAGTGGACTATTATAAGTACGAGGGTGAGTCAAAACGTAATGCCATTTTCTTTAGGACAGGTATAATTACCAACACAGGAACATGTAGCATACATCAAAATGAAGCTGGTCCTCTGTGGATCACATCCCTACTTCTCAACATAGTCACCATTTCTCTCAATAGCAATGTTCCACCTTCGAATGAGAGCATGTATCCCTGCCTCGTAAAAGTGTTCTTTGAGCCACTTCTTCACTGCAGTTTTCACTTCCTCGTCACTGGAATAATAATCCTCCACACTCACCAGATTTAGCGCCTTCAGACCATCATCTCTTCGGCTCCATGAAAGAGGGTTTGAGAGGCAAACATTATTCCAGTGACGAAGAAGTGAAAACTGCAGTGAAGAAGTGGCTCAAAGAACAGTCAACAGAATTTTATGAAGCAGGGATACGTGCTCTCATTCGAAGGTGGAACATTGCTATTGAGAGAAACGGGGACTATGTTGAGAAGTAGGGATGTGATCCACAGAGGACCAGCTTCATTTTGATGTATGCTACATGTTCCTGTGTTGGTAATTACACCTGTCCTAAAGAAAATGGCATTACTTTTTGACTCACCCTCGTAGAATAGTTTTCACTGTCCAACACAGGTAAAAGGTGGTAGCTTGAAGGAGGCCTAAATCTTGAAATAAAGCTGAAACTTCAAACATCTGTATTTTATAACTGCTCATTACTTGGCCTTCAAAAAGCAAAGGAATCGGAATTCAGGAACAAAACAACCAACTAAAAATGTATTGTATGCTTCCATTAACATTGACCTTGTATGTTTGATTCGTGATTTTGTGCCAATCCAAGATACTATTCCACATCTCAGTTATGAATGAAAGAATAAGAAAAGAGAGGATCAAACCCCATTTGCAAATACAACGCTATCCAGAGGTGGGATTCACATAAATTCCCTATCGGTTCATCCAGCACCGACAATGTGAGGGCGCACGCACACACTCATTTCGGTCACGTGTGTGCCTTTCCATGCATGCATGTGGCCTTCTGCGCATGCGCTTTGCTTGTGCGTGTGGCTTGCACGCATGCGCGCTGCTTGAAAACATGGCTAAATAGGACGGTAGAGCGCTACTACCCACCCGCAGGTCACTACTACCGGTTCGCCTGAACCGGCTGAATACCACCTCTGACACTTATCTTTCATTGTAAACTTTACCTATATTAGAGCAACACATTCTTGTTGAACTTCCTAATTCTCTGTCTCAATTACTACTGAAGACAGAAATCAAAGGAGTCAGGGTGTCAGATTGACTTTCGTCTGGCCAATTTTACACTCTAATATTGTTTGTCCCGATTTATGTCAATCATCTTAATTATTTTGCAGGTGGAAAAAGTCACGTTGAGATACAACCGTCCCATTCACATTAACTTTTCATATGAGCAATTGTTGTCAAATAAATGCATCACAGTAGGAAGGTTGGCTCCTCAGCTCTTTCTGTTTAAGTGGCATCGGGATTGACAGCTTCTTACTCTCAAGTGTACTCTGTGTCTCCTACCAGATCTGTGTAGGCAAACAGGTTCTTCCCTGACTTGATATGTTTGACTGCAAATTTCTGCATATTAAATGTCTGTTTAAGTAGAAACAATAATAGGGACAGCAATTTATTTCTATGATGAAGTGGCACCCAACATAGTACATTCCCAAGATTATTTAAATTTTGAGAAAGGATTAAGTCTGTAGAAAATACAGGTAAAGGTAAAGGTTCCCCTCGCACATATGTGCTAATCGTTCCTGACTCTAGGGGGCGGTCCTCATCTCCGTTTCAAAGCCGAAGAGCCAGCGCTATCCGAAGAAGTCTCCGTGGTCATGTGGCCGACATGAATAAACAACAAAGGCGTACGGAATGCTGTTACCTTCCCACCAAAGGTGGTCCCTATTTTTCTACTTGCATTTTTTAAGTGCTTTCGAACTGCTAGGTTGGCAGAAGCTGGGACAAGTAACGGGAGCTCACCCCATTACGCGGCACTAGGGATTCAAACCGCTGAGCTGCCGACCTTTTGATCGACAAGCTCAGCATCTTAGCCACTGAGCCACCGCGTCCCGCAGAAAATGCAGGTAGTCCTCGACTTAACAGCCATTTGTTTAGTGACCGTTTGAATTAGCAATGGCACTGAAAAAAATGACTTATGACTGTTTTTCATACTTATGACCACAGCAGCATCCTTGTGGTCATGTGATCAAAATTCGGCAATTGGCATGTCTTTATGATGGTTGAAGTGTCCCGGAATCAGAAGGTGCAACCTTCTGACAAGCAATGTCAATGGGGAAGCCAGATTCATTTAACCACCATGTGACTCACTTAACAACTGCAGTGATTCACCTAACAACTGTGGCAAGAAAGCTCGTAATATGGGGCAAAATTCACTTAACTGCCATGCTTAGCAACATAAATTTTGGGCTCAATTGTGGTCGTAAATCAAGGATTACTTGTAGTCACTATTTGTCTCCTTTAAGTCACCCAGTCCAAAAGAAATCAGGGAAAGTTAAAAGTTTGCAAACTCATTTTTCAAACTCAAGTTGGTTCAAGAAGATTCTCCCTTACAGGAACACTGCAACCAGACAAACTTTATTTTAGTCAATACCCAGCATAAGGACCATGTTGGTATGTGTTTATAATTTGGACTCATAATGGATTAAGACCCTGTCAACACTTCTTTGTTACTTTTATAAATTATATGTTTGATATTTTTGTACTGTTGACATTTGACCTGTATGTTCTATATCGTTTCTTAAGAGAAGCAACACACAAAACGTATTTAGTAATAATAGCCATGCAAAGATAAAAAAATTGTGTCCTTGTAACTTTTGGGAACATTTTTCTGCTCCAGTAACATACTTGCTTTTAAGTTTTGAAAGTATGAAAGATAAGCAGTGGCATGTATTTGAACAAATCCTTTACGAAAAGAAGTGATTAAAAATTGTGGTGTATTGTTAGCTTTCTTCACTTATGCCAACAACTTGGAGGTCAAGATCTAAAGGTTACAATGAACTTGTGTGTGCAAACAAGTGATAATTGAGGGCATTTTTCTCCTCTACGAACATAGCATGGATGTTTAGTTTTACAATTTCCAATTTTCTAAAGGCCTGAACTTTTAATTTGCCTTGACAGTGAGAACAGCAGATTTTCAAGTAATTGTCTTCTCCCCCCCCCCAAAAAAAAATCAAAATATTTTTAAAATGTGGTTTACAGTCCTCAAATCTGGAGGGGGGGGACTATCCTTGTGATTATTTCCACCAAAAATTTCAGTACATACCCATCTGTTGTGATAGACACTAGACCATTATTTTCTGCAACAATCTTATGCAATGCATTCTGGCTTGGAATTATGGAATTTAAAAGACCCAGAAGGCACCAAGCTCTGGGTGATAGACGAAGCCACAATTTCCTCAGAACTAGGCCTTAGTCAGTGTTCCAGCATTAACCTTTGTCTAATGCGTAGACGTCTGCAGTTTAAATAGCATGATTGTTTTCCTTGGCAATCTTGTCACTCACCTCCATCCAACTTTTTAAATCAGAATTGCATAATCTAATCTCTTTGACTCTGAGGCATTATAGGTGCTTCCTTGGGTTAATTAAGCTTTCATTTTTTTCCACCATCAATTCAGAATCTCAGAATCTATGGGCTGAATGCCTTCCCCTTTTAAGAGATTTTACTTCAGCACTCTTACACATATGTGGGATTATTCCCCTAAATGTATTTGAGTGTGCTTTTAAGGACAGATCCATAATATTATACAGGAAGGATATAACTTTACAGGTTCTTACTTGGAAGATGACAATGAGTTTTGTGTATTTTAAAGACCTGCACGGCTGTTATGCCAAAAGTGGCATTTCAAATGACTTTTGACTTAAATTCTGAGTTGGGAAACAGGTAGAAATTGTCACATAAGAACTAAAACAGGTATACTCCAGAGAAGAAAGAAAACCCCCATCAAATCTTATGTATGATATGGCCTTACCAGGGTGGATAAAAATCGATGGTTTTTTTTAAAAAAAAATATCAGATTTTTTTTTATTTAAATCGGATTTTTTTATCAAATTTATTTTAATAAAATGCTTTTGGAAGAAAAATCTATCTAAAGATAGCTTTCTATTTAAGATATATTAATAATTTAGTTTATTCAGCATGAAATGGAGCTTAGTTATGTAGTATGAGGCTGTATATTCTGCAATATTGAGACTGTCAGGTGAGTCAACAGCAGGTCAGAGTAGGAGCCACTGCGGGACAGAGATGACAGTTGCTCTTTAAAAATTATGATTGAAATCGAGTTGATTTAAATCAAGGCTTTTTACGATTTAAATAGATTGTGATTTAAATCGACTTGATTTAAATCAAATCCACCCTGGGCCTTACCCATTTAATTTATTTGTTGGATTTATATCCCACTTTTATTTGTGTTCAGGAACTCAAGGTTGTTAGCGTTTCCTTCTATTTTTCCCCAAAATAATTCTGTGAAATAGATTGTCCTGAGAAACAGTAACTAGCCCAAATCACCAACCGCAATTTGGTGACTGTGGGTAGTTTTGAACCCAAATTTTCTCTATGCCAATCTAACACCTTAATCACTAGCCCATACTGGGGGTCTTTTTGCAGTCTCTCTTCCCAAGGGCTCATCCAGCCCATGTAGATTAAATGTTTGCACTTGCCTCCCCTAAGTTTGATAATGCTTGAAACGGTATTTCATGCCATGCCACTAGTTTAGTTTAGCGCTCATTCTACAAAGTATGACTGTTGGAATTCTCTCTTCTACAACATCATGAACAGTACAAAAAGTCTAACTTGCTTAGAAAAGCAAGTGGCTAAGATCTCACTATCAAATAAACCAGCACAAGTATTGACTCCCACACATTCAGCCACAGCAGCAAGCATAGGAAAACTATGGCACAATCATAGGAAAACACCTTGCCTTTCATACAGCTTAATTCTCCCCTCAGAAAGGAAAAGAATTAAATTTAAAAAGTCTGCCCATCAGATTTAACAGCACATCGTCTTAAGAGAGCCCTCAGCTATTGGGGGGAGGAGGATAAAATGGCAAGATTGTAGTAGCTGAAGAAATGGTATCATTCCTGCTGTTTTACTTAACCCTGTACAACCCACAAGTTCTCACGTGTCCTAAAAAGGATGGAAAGGGAAGGAATTTAAAAAAAAACACACACCTAATTATTTCCTATCTTCAAGGTGATTTTTTTTTAGAAAAAGGAAAACTATATTTTTTAATCACCAGAAAGCCTCTGATCCTGTTTTTCCAGATCGCCTTGCAAAAAAAAAAAAAAAAACCTGCTAGAGGCCCTTAAGCCTGCCAAAGGAACACCATGTGAAAAACAATTAGCCCAGCTGTTTGCCTTTTTCAGCTTTGACAGAGTCATACCCTGACACATATGGACATATGATGTTTCCCCATCAGTAACTAACCGTATTTTACTAAACCGTATTTTACTAAACATTAATATAATCTCGCCGGAGTTTGCACAAGACGGTTGTAGGTGGTTATAGAGCCGAGGTGGCGCAGCAGTTAGAGGGCAGTACTGCAGGCCACTTTAGCTGACTGTGATTCGCAGGTCAGCAGTTCAAATCTCACCAGCTCAAGGTTGACTCAGCCTTCTAGATTGTTGGGGGCAATGTAAATATACATTGTTTACTGGTGTAAACCGCTTAGAGAGTGCTTGCACTGTGAGGCGGTATATAAATCTCACAAATAAATAATAAATAAATAAATAAATAAATAAATAATAAGCAAGCAAGCAAGCAAGCAAGCAAGCAAGCAAGCAAGCAAGCAAGCAAATAAATAAATAAATAAATAAATAAATAATGGATTTGCTAGCCCATGGATCCAGAACAGCTGGTATCTCAGGCTGCAACATTTTACCGCCGCCTCTCCTTAGTTTTATCCAGATTGAAATGGCTACAGTACACTGCAACTCTCCCCAACCATTGCAAAGAAAGGGAACTTAAAGTAACTCCGTAATGAGCAACTGCTGGTAAAAGGTTCGGAGGGGGGAAAAGGCGGCGGCGTTTCACTTTTTCACCACGGCTGGTTTTGGGCTTGTTACTCATAGCTTGAAAGCTGCTTCTCTCCTCATTAAGCCAAAGTAACTATCCAGAAAGGCTTATAATCACATAACATGCTCGAACTGGTTACCGGATTCTCCCACGGCACGACTCCAAAGACATCCCTAGCTACAGAAAATATTCAGGTGAAAACTAACTTAAAAAGTCCATGCGCTTGGGCAAAAACAGCTGTCCCGGGGTTGTGTGAACGGTTGCAGACGACGCGGGTTTCTAGGAGGAACGCTCACTCCAAGCCTTTATTATGATTTTTTAAAAGCAGCCCGCTTAGCGTTTCAATGCGATGCGCGGTTTCTTTAGATGCGGCCCCAGAACCGGGTTGACAGCGGGGAAGCCACTTGGGACTACTAAACTGATACACAACCGGAGGAAGAGACACCCCCCTTCCACACATACACACACACCCCACCACTAGATCGGCCCCGCATTCTGGAACAAGCCTCGGTTTCCCACGAGGAACCCCCGCGCGGCGCACGTGTTTGGAAGCGCAGGACCAGCGAGCGGCCAGCAACACGTGGCGTCATAACCTTGGAATGCCAGAGCCTCCTCGCGAACAGCATCCAAGGCAACACACGCGCGCCTTCCCACACCTCTCGGTTCTTTCCCCCACCCCAATTCCCGGTTCAGAGTAAAAGGCATTCTCACGTTTAACACACGCCTCTAACCAGGATTGCCTCCGGGCATGTGCAGAGCGCCTGTAAGGGAGAGGCAAAAAGCTGGGGAGGGGTGTTTTTTAGGGATTCCCCCGCGCCGGACGCGCGCTTACCTTCCAGCACGACCTCCTTGCCCGCCCTCTTGAGCGCCTGCACGGCTTCGTCGTGGGTGGCATCGCGCAAATCCGCGCCGTTGACGGTCAGGATGGCATCGCCGACGTAGAGCGCCTGGGTCTGGTCGGCCGCCAAGCCCTTGAAGATCTTGCTGATGAGGATGGGCATCTTGTTCTCTTTGCCCCCTTTGATGCTGATGCCCAAACCGCCCATCTCTTGCTTCAACACCTTGACGCACCGCTTCTGGTTGGAGACGGCTTCGGGGACTTGCTCGGGCAAGTCGGTCAGCGCCGTCCGAACTCCGATCGCCGCCTTGGGGCTCCCGCCGTTGTTGCCGCCGCCGCTGCTGTTGTAGCTGCTCCCCGACGGCGACTCGGGCGAGTCAGCGCCGGACAGGGGACAAGAGGAGGCGGCCGCCCTCGACGCCCCACCGCCGGCTCCTCTGCCGCAGAAAGTTCCATTGCCCGCCGAGGCTGCCCCGATGCCGTTGTAAGCCGCGGCGCCTCCGCTTTCCTCGCCGCTCAGCACCAGCGCCTCGCCGCCCAGGGTCACCAGCACCCGGTGCCACCGGTCGCGCACCAAAACTTCCAGCGCGCCGCTCCGCTGCAGCCGGCCGACGCCGCCGCCTCCGGCCGCCGCTACCGCCATCTTTGGAGCATTTCTTAAAACACCATGTGATTGAGCGCACGGGCACACACACACAAACACACACCCGCGCGCGGCTACACACACACAACACACACACCACGCCCCGGGAAGGGAGAGAGAAAAAAGAAGTGGGTGAAAGAGAGCGCCCGGAGCCGCGTCGCCACTCCGAGAGGTCGGCGGAGACTTTGCCAAGGGGAGGGACCCGGGTTAAGCCAGGGGGGTGGGTTAGGGGAGGGCAGGGGCGGGGAAGGAGGGGAGGGGCGGAAGGGTGAAGCGTTCTGCCTTCGGGACGCTCGCCCTGTCGAACCGGAGTTGAGGGGGGTGAGGTCCGGACGCTGCCCCGAGGACCCACCTGGGTGGAGGCGTTTCCCTCAGAACACCTACAAGCGTCCCCGACACGAAAAACGGGGACTGCTCGGGCTCCCCGATAGGTTCCGGCTCTGTGGTGTCCTGGATTCCGTCTAAAAGTAATCTCGGGTCACCGTGGGGCCGTTTCTCCGAAACCTGGAGCGCAGGTACAGGTAGTCCTCGATTTACAACGGTTCGTTTAGTGACCGTTCAATGTTACAACATCGCTGGAAAAAAGCGACTGACTTTCTTTTTTCACACTTAACGACCGTTTGCAGCACCCCCGTGGGCAAGGGATCAAAATTCAAACTCTTGGCAACTGACTCATGTTTATGACGGTTGCAGTATCCCGGGATCATCTTTTGTGACTTTCTGACAAGTAAAATCAATGGGTAAACCAGACTCACTTAACAGCTGTTACTAACTTAATAATTGCAATGATTCACTTAACTGTGTCCAGAAAGGTAAAACGGGACAAACTTCAACATATGTCTCACTTAGCAGCATAAATGTTGGGTTTAACTGTGGTTGAGGACTACCTGTATACAAGATCAGCGTTCCCATGACTCCAGAGGTTTGGACAAGAATCCCAGAGCCAGCCTGGGACAAGGCATACCTGGCCTGGCACAAGGCATACCCAGCCTTTCTTCAAAATGGCTCTCAGCACCCTGGAGGAAGGGTGGGAAATCATCAACTTTTCCAACAACCTCATCCTTGGAAAGACTGGATGTTTGCAGATTGCTTTTGTTTTATTTTGCCTTCTCGTTTCCCTGCACTAAGATCATCCAGTTATTCCCCCCCCCCCTACTCTTTTCCTAAACTAGATCACGGCAATCTGAGTGTATTAGTTTTTCATGTTAAATAACCTATTTTAAAACTGTCAGTAGATTGGCAGGAACGTCTAAAATCCCACCGTTTCTAGGCTTCAGCTATAGTTTTGTCAGGTTTTAGGTTTAGATTTTAACAGGAGATTAAAGAATCCTATTAAAGAAACACTTCTTCCCGTTCAGTTAATGTGAGTGAAAAGCGAGAGTGCACCAGCTGCTAGCTCAGAGGTCTTCAAACTTGGCAACTTTAAGACTTGTGGACTTCAACTCCTAGAATTCTCCAGCCAGCTACGCTGGCTGGAGAATTCTGGAAGTTGACGTCCACAAGTCTTAAAGTTGCCAAGTTTGGGGACCCCTGTGCTAGTTCTACCTCTTGGCTGCTGTTGCAACAGTTAGAAGAGCTGCTTGAAAAGAGTTGTAGTACAGATAGTCCTCCATGTAAAACCATTCATTTAGTGACTATTCAAAGTTACGATGGCACTGAAAAAAAAGTGACTGACCAGTTTTTACACTTAAGACCATTGCAGTATCTCCACGATCACATGATCAAATTTGGGCGCTTGATGTTGTGGCCCGCCCGTCGCGCGGTGGGACGCAGTTTGGGGTGACCAGTCGTGCGGAGCGGAGCCTGGGTGGGGACTGGGTTAGGGTTAGGGAGACGGGCATCATACCTAGCACTTGTAACTCTGTCGCATTCCACGTTCTTGTATGTAGGGCAGCCCATTCTGAAAGAAAACATCGTGTTTTCTTTCAGAATGGGCTGCCCTGCACACAAGAGCGAGGAACGCGAGAGAGCTTCATGTGCAAAAGCATGGCGCACCACCTCCCGTCCCCCTGGCCCCTCTTACCGCCTCCCTGCCGCCCCCCTTGCCTCGTACCGCCCCCCTAAGTGTTTCCCCCCCCCGGGGGTGGTACCACCCACTTTGGGAACCACTGATTTAATGTCTTGTTTAGCAAGACCACCTGTAGCTAGCTGGAAAAAAGTCAACCTTGCTAAGCTCTTGAGTTCTGGGCTAGAGCATTTCTTTACATGACAAAAATCAGCCATGAAAGATAACAAAAACCTCTGAAAAGCAAAGCCGGGCATAATTCCTGTAAAGCAGAGAAATCACCCATATTTCAACCTCCATACAAGTAATCCTTGACTTAAACGACCATAATGCAGCCTGCCAGTTACAGTCGTAAGTCATGACTATTCATGAAACAGGTCATCAATCTGTGATCCAATCTCTGGAGCAATTTTGTTTTTTTGACGTGATCGTTAAGCAAATGCGGCAGTTGTTAGCAAACCCATTGTTTGCTATGGGATGTTTTTGCCGAAAATTGGAAGTAAAGGCTAGTTTTGGCAAAAACATTATAGATTTGAGTTGACATAGCACTAGCACTAGCACTTAGACTTATATACCGCTTCATAGTGCTTTTACAGCCTTCTCTAAGCGGTTTGCAGAGTTCGGCATATTGCCCCCAACAATCTGGGTCCTCATTTTACCCACCTCAGAAGGATGGAAGGCTGAGTCAGCCTTGAGCCGGTGAGATTTGAACTGCTGAACTGCAGTCCTGCACTTTAACCACTGCACCACCTCAGCTCCTGTCTGCAGAACGCTGTAACCAGCCATAGATGCAGTCATGTGACCATGGGGCAGGGCAGGCATTAGAATTTAGGAATCAAGTCATAAGTTCATTGGGGAGGAGACCAACGTAACTTCAAACGGTCATTAGGTGAGTTGTAAGTCGAGGATTATATGTGGAACTTAGTTGCAAGGATTCTATCTACCCTGTTCAGATACTAAATGGATAATTAATCCACTGCATTTGATTGGATAACTGTTAATCGCTTTGTGTGATCTGGAAAGCAACCCTGGAAACTTCAGCTGTTGCCAATTTTCAGCCAGTAAGACTGGGTTGGTAATCCCATTAACTTTTCCCTCATTTGCATTAGCTTCCCTAATCGTTTCAGGGCACTACTCAGATTTATGACTATTTACTCAGTGATTATTTAAATTGGTTATAGCCACCCAACTCTGATGGACTCAGGGCAGCAGACAAAAAAATGCAAACAGTAAAAAAAAATTTAAAACATAAAACCACACAGACTGCCCAGATTAAAGTGATCATAAGGGCAATAAGAAACCATAGTAGGGGTTTGCAAAATATATTCTAATTTATTGTAAGCCGCCCAGAGTTACCGTGTGGCAAGAAGGGGAGCTAATAAATTTTACAAATACAGGTAGCCCTTGACCTAGGACCACAGTTGAGCCCAACATTTCTGTTGCTATTTCTGAGACATTTGTCAAGTGAGTTTTGCCCCATTTTACGACCTTTGTTGCCGCCGTTAAGTGAATCACTGCAGTGGTTAAGTTAGTAACATGATTGTTAAGTGAATCTGGCTTCCGCATTGACTTTGTCAGAAGGTCGCAATAGGGGATCACATAACCCTGGAACACTACAACCGTCATAAATATGAGTTGCCAAGCATCTGAATTTTGATCATGTGACCATGGGGATGCTGCAATGGTCATAATAAGTCACTTTTTTCAGTCCCATTCTAACTTTCAACAATTACTAAATGAACTGTTGTAAGTTTAGGACTGCTGTAAATATTAACTCCAGGCCAAAGTCAGGTTTTAAGGGCTTTCCAGAACCCCTGGAGAGAAGCGGAACATACTTGTGAGAGATATTTAAATGAGCCGAGGTGGCGCAGCGGTTAGAGGCAGTACTGCAGGCCACTTGAGCTGACTGTGATCCACAGGTCAGCAGTTCAAATCTCACCGGCTCAAGGTTGACTCAGCCTTCCATCCTTCCGAGGTCGGTAAAATGAGGACCCAGATTGTTGGGGGCAATATAAATATACATTGCTTACTGGTGTAAACCGCTTAGAGAGTGCTTGCACTGTGAGGCGGTATATAAATCTCACAAATCTCACAAATAATAAATATAATTGGAGACAAATTCAGCCTCTGATATCCAGGCCTAATTACCACACAAGGGATTATGGGTAATAACCAGCACCTTGAATTGCATTGAGAAGCATTAAGTGCCACAGGTTCTTTTATCTATCCCAATTCAATGGGACCCCCAAAACCTCAGAGAGCCAAAACCCCCTTGGCCTTTAGGCAAGCCACCCACAAGCACACAATGAGTACCTTAATATTCACAGGTCCTTCCCACACACTGCCCCAGGACTACCACTGCTCCTTCTACTAGTAGTATAATACCACAGTGTCTTAGCCCTAGGCCAGTGATGGCGAACCTTTTTTTCCTCGAGTGCCGAAAGTGCATGCACGCACGCTATCGCGCATGCGTGAGTGCCCACACCCATAATTTAATCCCTGGGGAGGGCGAAAACTGCCTCCCCCGCCCCCTGGAGGCCCTCTGGAGGCCAGAAATGGCCCATTTCCCAACTTCTGGTGGGCCTGATAGGCCCGTTTTTCACACTCCCCAGGCTCCAGAGGAGCCTGGGGAGGGTGAAAACGCCCCCCCTGCCCCTCCCTGAGGCCCTCCAGAAGCCAAAAACACCCTCTCAGAGCCTCCGTGTGAGCCAAAAATCAGCTGGCCGGCGTGCACATGCATGCTGGAGCTGAGCTAGGGCAACAGCTCGCGTGCCGGCAGATATGGCTCCGCGTGCCACCTGTGGCACGCGTGCCATAGGTTCGTCATCACTGCCCTAGGCTGATTCCAGTGGCTTAATACAGAATAACAGAAACCACCTCCCCTCTCATTCCTTGAACGCCTCCAACACACAAAGTACTCCACAATCGCACTCAGCTTCTTTTCTGCTCTTAGTTTGTTGCTGGGCAGGCTAAGGTGTGGTCTTAGAGGGGCAGGGCACCACAGACCAGGTGCTGGTCAATTTTCAGGCAGCCTGTCTTCTGATAGCATACCAAAATGCACCTGTTACTGCTCACACTGCTGCCTTTTGAACCAGCTGTAGCTTCTGGGTGGGTGTCAAGGATGGGCCATATAGATTGCTTTGCAGTAGTCCAGTCACGAGCATCTCTGAAAGCCACAACTGACACATTAGATAAGCCTTGACAAAGACCCTCCTGGCCACAGCTGCCATCTGTTCCTTGAGCAATAGCCATGAGTCCAGAATAACCCCCAAATTGCACACTGATCTCAAAATGCTGCCCTAAGATAAGGTGACCAGACGTCCCGCTTTTGGCAGGACAGACCCGCTTTTTAGCAGTTTGTCCCGCGTCCCGCGTTGTTTCAGAAAAGTCCCGCTTTTTAATTTGAATTTGCTAGTTCGTTTCTTTTGTACTTCTTCTCTTCAATGAGATACATCCCATCATTTCTAGGGCTTCTGCAAATCTCTATTCAGGGATTCCCACCTTTTAATCATGAAATAAACAAAGGAGATCTGTTCTTTTGGGTAATGCAAAGTGCCATGAGTTCCTGCCGGTTCGGCCCGGCCAGTCGTTCGGCGTAGAGCCGATGGAACTGGCAGCAGTTGCGGCGCGGGGCTTCTCCCGCCCACTTCCCCCGGCCGGCTGGACGACGCCATTCGGGTTATTTTGTCCTCTGCGCATGCGCAGAGGACAAAATAACCCGAATGGCGGCGTCCAGCCGGGCGGGAAGCGGGCGGGAGAAGCCCCGCGCCGCAACCACCGCCAGTTCCATCGGCTCTACGCCGACGAACAGGTAAGCCTGTGCCAGTAGGAACTCACCCCGGCTGCGATGAAGGGGGGGTGTTTGGGGGGGTGCACAAAGCTGCAGGATGAGACGGACCCCTCCCGTCTTGCTCCCCTAGAAACCCACCCCCCGTCAATGGTGTCCCGCTTAAAAAAAAAAATCTGGTCACCTTACCCTAAGACCAATAATAGACTCTTCTCAATCTAAACAGAACATGCTCAATCTTGGAACCAGATCTACATACCGTCCCCAAACTTGGATGCAGGTTCCAGAGTCTCCAAAAATTGCTATACGGAATTGCTACTTCCAATATGGCTTAAGGGGAGCAATCATAATTTTATCCTTCAGTTCAGTGAAGTGTCCCTTGGCACACAGTGCAAGCCACCTATGCAATCCTTGGCACACAAAGGATTGTGCGGCCAGTTCTAAAGGGTACATTTGAAAAAACAGACTGTTCCTATGTGACCCAACTCTCCTGAAGCAGCATAGGCTGCAAATTCTTTTCCTAAAGAGGCATCACTGTTTCCCTCCCTTTGCACCAAACCTAATTTGTCAAATATTTAAAGGCAGTGCTACTCTTGGGCTCTTTTATAGAGGCAACAATATGCACCTCCATTCTGTGCCAGTATTATTTTCAAAAGAGAAAGCAAAACAATAGCAAACAGATCTTGTTTAAGATTATTTTATTATGAGCAAGATCAACCTTCAAGAGTTTCATAAGTTTTTGCATGTTCCATGTGTTTGTAGATGTGAGCCTTTCTGTCCTCATACCAGTAAAAATTAGATTGACCCATAGCAGAAAATGTGGTGTTACATTTTGTGGTCTTCTCTGGCTAGTTTCACAATGTCACAAGAAAGCAGGAGTCATTTCATCCCGGTGCCAAAAGTACCGACCAACTTTTTATAAAAGCACATCCTTAAGGTTTCACATATTTCCAGGATCTAACATCTTCCGCATCCAGACAAATGTTGTTACTTTACTTTGTAGCTTTCTTTTAGGCACCAATTACTATCATATAAACCAATAGAATTTGTGTAGCTGCAGTACCTACTATTTTTCAAGTTGAAGGCCTTTTATGGTCTAAAGGAAATCCTGCATTGGACCAGAAGGCCAAAAGGTATTATGCTATCAGGTTCGCTAGGCAGACCAGACCAACAACTCCACTCCACAGGAAGGCTAAAATTATTTCTATTGAGATTACCGTATTTTTCGGAGTATAGGACGCACCGAAGCATAAGACGCACCTTAGTTTTGGGGGAGGAAAACAAGGAAAAAAAGCCTCTGCCTCCAAGCAATTTGCCAAACAGCAAACAGCACAGATGATATACACTGTTTGCTGTGTATTTCTGTGCATGTGTGCCATAGAAATAGCAAAGAATTGGAGAAATGTACATTATGCCAGAAAGTTTTCTTAAATGTAGTCACACTAACTCTTCCCAATTATTTAAATAGATCTACTCCAAGGTAAGTCAGGATTTAACTCTAATACTAAACAGGACACTGTTACATTTCAGACTATATTTGTACAGAGCTGTTAAAATTAATTAAAATTTCTGGAAATATACATTATTCTCTATTAATTAAAAGAAGATACAATAGCACTGGGCCTCTTCAGAGCAAGCATTTATTTTAAAAAGCTTCTATATTTTGTTAAGTTGTCTAGATTTACAGGGATCTCCAACCTTGGCAACTTTAAGACTTGTGGACTTCAACTCCCAGAATTCCACAGCCAGCAAAGCTAACAAAGCTGGCTGTGGAATTCTGGGAGTTGAAGTCCACAAGTCCTAAAATTGCCCCTGGCTCTAGAACAATAATAAAGCAGTCTTTAAAAAATAAGTCTAATAATTTGAACATTCTACAGACATTTATAGTTATTCACTTACCCCCTTCCATCCAGTTCAGCAAAAAATAAAAATCTGCCTGTCTCTCCCAGCTATTTGCCTTTGCAGTTTCAGTTTCACTTTCATTTCCCCACATGGCAAATCAGCTGTAGATCGGGAAACTGCTACTGACTTGCTCCCCATTACAGGCTCTTCCCTCTTTGCTGCAAACAGGTAAATTGCTGGAAGACAGAGGCCAAAGGGTGGGGGTGGCTGGGTGGGTGGGGCTGCATTCGGTGTATAAGACGCACCCAAGTTTTCACCCTCTTTTGGGGGGTAAAAAGGTGCGTCTTATACTCCGAAAAATACGGTAGCTGTATAATAACAAAATCTTACAAGTTTGTGTTATGTTGCCTCCCCATTCTTATACTTTAGTGCAGTGCTCTCCAATGGTTTGGACCAGCGGTTCTCAACCTGTGAGTCACGACCCCTTTGGAGGTCGAACGAGCCTTTCACAGGGGTCACCTAAGACCATCGGAAAACACATATTTCCGATGGTCTTAGGAACCGAGACACTGCTCGGATATGATCCTGTCCTCTAAATTTCAGTTGACATCTACAATAGTTGGCTTTGGTTGTCCTAAAAAAAAAAAATCACCTGAGTAACATTGCACTTGATGGGAAGTTGCCAGGTAATTGCAGGACTGGATCTAGACTGGGAAGTCAAAAACAAATTTTGAAAAGGCAATGACAACCTACTTCCTTATTATTGCAGGAAAATACCAATAGGTCTATCCGTGAAGGCATTAAGAATCACAAAGGAGATTTCAGCTACTTAATCATCTGATAAAACTGAAGGATGTTTATAACTAAACCTTTGGACCTTGCTAACATTCACACACAGCAGAGGGGTAAGCAAGCTTTCCCCACTTCTGATAGTTGACCCCCAAGCTGCAGATTAGGGGGTTGAATTTGGTTGCCCCTATGGCAGCCTTTGGCAACGCTTCCAGATCATTTCCCCAGCCCTCAAAGACTACCCAGGTTAGAGATGGCAGTAGGTGTAATCCAATTCATCTCGGAGGCTCCCAACTTATCTACAGAATACAAAATAACAAGAGTTTGAAGGGACCTTGTAGGTCATCTAGTCCAACCCCACACCCCCACCCCCGCCCAAGCAGGAGACCCTACACCATTTCTAACAGATGGCAGTCCAGTCTTTTCTTGAAAGCTTCCAGTGATCAAGCACCCACAACTTCTGAAAGCAAGCTGTTCCATTGGTTGATTGTTCTCACTGTCAGAATTCCCCCCCCCCTTATTTCTAGGTTGAATCTCCTTGGTTAGTTTCCATCCATTGTTCCTTGTCTGGCCTTCAGTTGCTTTGGAAAATAGCTTGACCCCCTCCTCTCTGTGACAGCCCCTCAAATATTGGAACACTGTCATGTCACCCCTGGTCCTTCTCTTCGCTAGACTAGCTATGCCCAGTTCCTGCAACCGTTCTTCATATGTTTTAGTCTCCAGTCCCCTAATCTTCTTTGTTGCTCTTCTCTGCACTCTTTCTAGAGTCTCAACATCTTTTTTTATATCACCACATGGTGATCAAAACTGGATGCTAGTTTTGGTCAGGAGGCTCCCAGTTTGGTTAATGCAATCCAACCTGGATTTTCTTCTCAGACTTTTTGCTCCAAGCATCATTAGGGGACTAGGTCTGGTGCAGTAGAGGGTTCTAAAACCTGTCGCTACTGGTTTGTGCACGCGCTGCTTCTACGCATGCACAGAAGTGTTCTGAGTGGGTGGGTGGAGCCTCCCGCCACCGCCGCTACCTGTTCGCCAAACCAGGCCGAACCAGGAGCAACCCACCGCTGGTCTGGTGACATTGAATTCCCCACCCTGTCCCAAAGAAAGGACTTCCTATAATGCATAAATAGTATGTAGGGAATTGCTTGGGAGATAAGGTGGAGGGATGCTGCCTAGCAAATGGTCAGATAAGAGACAGCCTAGCCCACAGCTCAATAATGGGCAGGTTAAGACCCTCTCTGGTTTCTCAGGCTGTAACAGAGATAGCAGGAGAATTGTACTTTCAGACCATTAATGTAACTTTGCAATAAAGTAGAATTAATCTGTCTGCTCATATACCTGTCTGGTCTACTTGGTAGGATGGAGTTTGTCCCAGGGCTAAGTGAGAATTTAACAGAACAGCTTCTACCCAATAAAACGAACAAGTCCCAACAAATTGGTAGCCAGCTCTACAAGCTGTGCATGTGCCTGCATCCTGTGAATATATGCACACCTTGGGCTGTTAGGTAAACCTGCTTCATCCACTGAAAATATGGAGATGAGTTATGAGTACTTTCCTCATAACTAATGAATATTGGCTGAATACAACCCATGCATTGTAATCTAAACTTCAGTCTTGGGCAGATGCTGTAGTTGAGGACAAAATAAGCAATTTCAAAAGCAAAAGTTGGCACGAAAGTGTTGGCAAAACATTAGCGACAGCGATATTCCTTCTGCTCCCCATTGACTTCCGCAAATGCAGTTTTACACCAGTAGTTTCCTACCCAGTCTAATATTTCTGCTTCTAAGGAGGCTTTAATTGTAGGCATCTGCTGTACTGAGAGACATGTTGTCTTAAGCACCCAGATCAAAATTTGACACAGTTGTTGAACAATTCCCAACTCTTTAAAATAACAGGAAAGGATATAGAAATCGTTTCACATGTGCAGCTAACTTTGCCTGTATATTGGAAGGTGTGCCTGAAAAATGAATCTACCCCTATTTAAATTTGCAGAGATAGAATTGCCTCAAAACCAGCGGTGAAATCCATTTACCTTTCCTACTGGTTCGGAAGTGCACGCTTCGCTCGCTCACAAGCTTTTTCACCCCCACTCCACTCACACATGTGCTATTTCACTCTCTGCGCATGCACATAATGTTAAAAAAGAAAATGGCGGCGCCCGGGTGTGTGGGCGGAGCCTCATGCTGCTGCCGCTACCAGTTCTCCAAACCACCAGCGGCCGCCGCTACCGGTACGCCCAAACCAGGCTGAACCGGTAGCATTTCACCCCTGCAAGACAAACATGGATCGTTGGGTTGGGTAAATAATCCAGGAATTGACAAGAGAAGCTGAACATTTCATTAAAGGACATTCAGTGGGGGAAATGACTTGTACAAATTTAAGAAAAGCCTTATGGAATCCACCAAGTTAGAATTTTGGTTTCAACTAAAGCCAGGAACAAATTGTTCCACAAGTTTGTGGAGAAAGAAATGGAGTAGGCAATTTCTTTGAAGGTCTCCTGAGGTAGGAGAATTTCTCCAACAATTATTCAAGAGGTAGACGCTCCCTGAATGGTGACAGGAGCAATGCTACTGAAAAAGCCTCAAAGGAAATGCACCTTCTTTTATGTCTTCTGCCCTTCTTTTGATGTCTTTGGGGGACTGGAAACCAATTGTCCCATGTAAACAAATGAAAACACTTGTCCCCTCATCCCTAAAACAATGCACAGTACCTCCCTCCACCCCTGAGGAATTCTCCCAATTCTCTTTTCTGTAATAATTTCTAAAGTAAATTCTCTTTCATTGACTTGGGTGACAGATAACAGGGAAAATGCAAGACAATGTTGTTATGTATTGAATATATATAGTTGTGTTAAGCCCTGCTAAAGTAAAACTAACCTTTAGATGACCCAAACTGCTAACTCCAACTGTTTTGGAGGGAAATTTAGAACACTCGTATTTTGGCGGGCTTTTTCAAGTATTATGATTGGTTAAGGCCCTGTGGGCCCGGAGTATAAATTACAGGGAATTGCCTGCAGTTTCTCAGTTCCAGTTTTGAGTCAATAAATGCTGTTGTAGCTATGCTGGTCTGCTTCTTGCCTACTGAAGCCCACAATACAATAAATGTCTTCACCCAACATTAAATAATGGAATGGGATTAGCCTCATCATTTCAATTATCCTTCAATATGCTGACTTTATCCAAGATTTAAATAGTTTTATGGCCATCCTTCAGCTTCTGGAAAATCACCAGTTTTTCCTGCTTAATCCCTCAGAGGCAACGGACGTAAACTTATTTCTGCTGCCCAGTGCAAGGTGTTTTTGGGTGACCACCTCAGCCTTCATTAATCTCTTGCAGATTCTCTTGAGAAGTGCTATTTTAGGAAGACATGGATACTTACAGCTGGCTAATCAATTACTAGACAGCAGCCTTAGGTAGTCCTTGACTTGCAACCACTTTGGGAGAGAATTTCCATTGCTAAGCAAGGCAGTTGTTAAGTGAATCCTGCCTGATTTTACCACCTTTTTGTCATGGTTGTTAAGCAGTTAAGTGAGTCATACGGTTGTTAAGCAAAACCAGAACTCCCCATTGATTTTGCTTGTCGATAGGAATGTCACAAATGATCAAATCACATAACCCTGATACTCCCAAAGATGCTTTATCAAGAGGCAACTGGACTTTCTGGTTTTTCTTTGAAGACGTTTCGCTTCTCATCCAAGAAGCTTCTTCAGCTCTGACTGGATGGTGGGGAATGGGGGACCTTTGCACAAGTACGTCTGGTGCACCAATTGCGACCCTACTTGGAGAAGGAGGCACTTCTCACAGTCGCTCATGCCCTTATCACCTCACGGCTGGATTACTGCAATGCGCTCTACATGGGGCTACCCTTGAAGAGTGTCCGGCGACTGCAATTGGTGCAAAATGCAGCTGCGCGAGCTGTGGTGGGTGTATCTAGATGCACCCACGTAACACCGATCCTCCGCCAGCTGCATTGGCTGCCCATTAGTCTCCGGATCCAATTTAAGGTGTTGGTCGTTACCTTTAAAGCCCTACATGGCTCAGGGCCAGGTTACCTTCGGGACCGCATCCTGCCGCATACCTCCCTACGACCGGTTAGGGCCCACAGAGTCGGCCTCCTCCAGGTCCCATCAACCAAACAATGTCGGTTGGCGGGGCCGAGGGGGAGGGCCTTCTCTGTGGGAGCTCCCTCCCTGTGGAACCAGCTTCCCCTGGAGATCAGGACCATCCCCACCCTACTGGCCTTCCGGAAAGCAATAAAAACTTGGCTCTTCCGGCAGGCGGGGTGAAAGTGAGACCAACTAGATTAGATATGGGTCTCCCCCCATGATTATGAATACATGATTCTCTTTTTAACTTTTGTATTTTTTAAATTACTGTATTTTATACTTGGTAATGGTTTCTAATATGTTGTGAGCTGCCCAGAGTCCTCTGGGAGTTGGGCGGCATAGAAATCCATTCAAAATCCATTCAAATAAATGGAAGGGTTTATATTCCTTGCAGACAGCTGATCATTTGCATCCCTTTAGAGGGTCATTGAAGCATTGGAGGTTTATCTATCCTTAGGGTCACCTGAGTAGTGCTCCTGGTTCCTGTAGCCTGCAATTTTTTCTCTGGAAATCCATTCATACTCCCACACCATTCGAAGGGTGTCCACCCCAAATTGGATAGCTAAAAGTCTATAGAGACTCTCAGCCATCCAGATCATGGTTGTCCCAAAGGTGCTTTTTTAGGAGGCATCTGGACTTTCTTGTTTTTTCTTTGAAGACATTTTGCTTCTCATCCAAGAAGCTTCTTCAGCTTTGACTGAAGAACCCTGGGACGCTGCAACCATACATGCTGCTTGCTGAGCACCCAACTTTTGATCACCGGACCGTGGGGATGCTGTGACCATCATAAACATGAGGACTGGTTGTAAGTTACTTTTTTCAGCGCAGTTGTAACTTCAAACGGTCACTAAATGAACGGTTGTAAATCAAGGATTACCTGCGTTCCCCAATATAGAGGATATATTTTGTTAGAAGAATGGCCACAACCGCCTGTCACTATGCTGGCAAGGCATTACAGATATTCCTCGACTTACGACCACAATTGAGCCCAACATTTCTGTTGCTAAGCAAGACCATTATGAAGTGAATTTTGCCCCATTTTACGACATTTTTTGCCACAATTCTTAAGTGAATCACTGCAGTTGTTAAGTTAGTAATATAGTTGTTAAGTGAATCTGACTTCCCTGTTAACTTTTTTTGTCAAAAGGTCGCAAAAATGATCACGTGACTCCTGGCACTCCAACTGTCACAAAAGTGAGCCAGTTGCCAAGCGTTTGATATTTTTTTTTGATGGTTTAATACTTTTATTTTCTTTTTTTAAATTTTTTTTATTATTTTTCTTCATTAAACATCTAAATATTTTAATACAGATCTACACCCGTTTTCACAACATTGTTATTTCTCGGTTATGCACAATAAATCATAAATTTACAGTCTCTTCTGTCTTCATTTTCTTCTCATGTTGTCACACAGTCTTTCCTCTTTTTTTAGTCCAGTTGTACCATCTAGTCCATGTTTTGTAGTATTCTGAGTTGCATTGTCCTTTGAGTTGAATAGGCAGCATGTCCATTTCAGCACATCTATATATTTTGTCCATTAGTATGTTTGATTTTTTATCACGTGATGCTGCAATGGTTGTAAGTGTAAAAAATAGTCCCTTTTTTTCAGCAACTTCGAACGATCACTAAACGAACAATTGTAAGTTGAGGACTACCTGTATAGAAGTGTTTCTCCACCTCAGTAACTTTTCAATCTTCACAGACTTCACAGAAGCTGACATATGATGTTACAGTATCTGTGAGTTCATCCAGGTCTGCAGAGGTATCTTCAAAAATATTCCAATCAGTGCAGTCAAAGCAAGCCTGTAGCTTTAACTTTGCCTCCTCAGTCCAAGTCTTCACTGATTTAATTGTTGGTTTTGTGGTTTTAAGTCTTTGCCTGTAAGCAAAGGTACAAGGTGAATCATGAAATGATCAGAGTGTCCCACAGCTGGTTGTGGTAAAGACCAATAAGCATTTTTTAGTGTTGTGTAGCAATGGTCTAAAGCAGGGGTAGGCAAAGTTGGCTCTTCTATGACTCGTGGACTTCAACTCCCAGAATTTCTGAGTCAATCATGCTAGCTTAGGAATTCTGGGAGTTGAAGTCCATGAGTCATAGAAGAGCCAACTTTGCTTACCCCTGGTCTAAAGTATTCTTGCCTCTAGTGGGACAATTGACATGCTGAAAATATTTTGGTAGTTCTTTCCTTAAGTTTGCCTTGTTTAAATCTCCCAAAATAATGGCCAGTGAATCAGGTATTTGGCTTCAGCCTCCGTAATCTGATCAGCTAGAGTTCTTAATGCTTTGTTTATATAGGCTTGTGGTGGGATATACACCGCAATTAGTAGAAATGAAGTAAACTCTTGAGGAGAATAAAAGGTATCTTTTCTTTTATGTACACTGAGAGCATATGCACCAAAGACAACTTCCTTGTGTGTCCAATCACACTTGGCCAATAAAGAATTCTATTCTATTCTATTCTATTCTATTCTATTCTATTCTATTCTATTCTATTCTATTCTATTCTATTCTATTCTATTCTATTCTATTCTATTCAATTCATAGGTTTGGACTTTCAACTTCCAGAACTGAAGGTGGGGAATTCTGGGAATTGAAGTCCCACATTTAACTGTCTATGGAGATTCTTAGTTAGCCAGGTCATGGTTGTCCCAAAGATGCTTTTTTTCAAGAGGCAACTGGACTTTCTGGTTTTTCTGTGAAGACGTTGCTTGGATGAGAAGCTAAATGTCTTCAAAGAAAAACCAGAAACTTCTTGGATGAGAAACAAAACGTCTTCAAAGAAAAACCAGAAAGTCCAGTTGCCTCTTGAAAAAGCACCTTTGGGTCCCACATTTAAAGTTAACTAAGGCTGGGAAACACTGCAAGGGCTGAGCTGTGTTACACATAAGTCAAAAGGGTGTACCGAGGCATCTATGAATTCAAGCATGCTTCTACATAGCACTTATGCATGATCTTTAAAATGCACAAGTACTGCCACTTTCATGCCAAAAGTTAAACATGTCGAAGGAAGTTAAAACAAGTTGAAGGAGAAATCCGTTCAATTGGCATCTGGATTTTTCCAGTGACAAGTGTTGTCCCCCACCCAATGAAGGCCCTTATTCATGGCATGAGAGCTTTCATTGTGTCTGTCTGCTCTCAACAGGCCTCGCTGTCCGTTGAGCAGCTGTGAGCTCTTAATTGGAAAAGAAAAGCCAAACTCGGCCAAGGAGCTTCTCACGGATGCGTTGAAAATTACTTTGGAAATCTCCTCTCCCCCCCCCCTTGAACATTTTAAGCAGGGGTGGGGAACGACGGCCCTTTTATGACTTGTGGACTTCACCTCCCAGAATTCCTGAGCCAGCTGTTTGAAAATCATCTTTGCATCTGGATGACTTCAAGGGTGATGGGCGAATCTATAAATAAAGGTCTTTAAACTCCTGTTTTGCCATCAAAAATGTGCCACGTTGTGCAGAAGGCAACGTCCGAGCAGACACAGGTATTTTGCCCTTTCGACAAACAAATGCAGATACTGAGAATTAAGGGACAGGAGAAAGTCTGGATTTTTTGCCCCACCTTCTGGCTTGCCCTTTTTCCATTACGCAAAACCTTTACCTGATGCTAGTCTTCAAATGCCACAGCTAAGCCTCTGGTTGCTAGATATTTCTTGCCTCTGTGCAGTTAGACTTTTGTCATGGCCGCTAGGTTGTATGCAAGATGCTAAATCCCAGTGCATTGTTTGGCTTACCATGTTATAGCAATAGCACTTAGACTTATATACCGCTTCATAGTGCTTTACAGCCCTCTCTAAGCGGTTTACAGAGTTCAGCATATTGCCCCCAACAATCTGGGTCCTCATTTTACCGACCTCAGAAGGATGGAAGGCTGAGTCAACCTTGAGCCGGTGAGATTTGAACAGCTGAACTGCTGAACTGCAGTGCTGCACTTTAACCACTGCACCACCTCTGCTCTGTATGTTATGTAAATCATGAGTGATGGCTTAGCATAACCTTCCTCGAAAATATAGTTCATTTTTATGGACTGAAGTGTGAAGTCATTTTTTTATGATTCAGAGCGATGTGTGAGCTGGGCCACAAGCATTTGAGTGTAGATTTTAGGTGTGGCAAACCAGCACGATTGGCAAGGTTCTTTCCTCCAAATAGTCCCTGATGGATTTTTCACTAATTTCTTCTTTTTTATATAGTTCTGTGAAGAATTTTTGAACAATATTCTTTTCTTCTTCGATATTATTATGTAATTCCCACTCTCATCAATTAGTTGATCAACTGTTCTCTCTGCTCTCTCTTTCCTAAGTTTATAGGCCAACCACCTTCCCGGCTTATTTGCGAATTCAAAAT
Source organism: Diadophis punctatus similis (assembly GCA_023053685.1). Taxonomy (NCBI): domain Eukaryota; kingdom Metazoa; phylum Chordata; class Lepidosauria; order Squamata; family Dipsadidae; genus Diadophis; species Diadophis punctatus. Next base: position 191,379,445 of record JALIGW010000003.1, read on the forward strand.
AGTTTTGTTTAGACATCTTAATTTTCCATGCCATTTCCTCTTGATTTGTCAAACTAATTTTATGTTTAGTCATCATCAAATCGTCCTTAATTTTACTATCTTTAGGGTCTTTCTGTAGATCTGTTTCTAATTCTTTGAGTTTTGTATGCAGCATTTGAGTGTCGATGTTAGGTGTGGCAAACCATGCTTAATTTAAATGAACAATGGGTTGGGTTAACTCCATCTGTAGTATTAACAGCAGCATTTTTACTTGCTATATACTTGAATTTAAATTCAGTTTGCTTCTCAACAACAACAACCCTGTGAGGTAGGTTAGACTAAGAAAAAGTGTCTACCGAGAGCCATCCAAGAAGCTTTTATTGCGTAGGGTAGACTTAAATCTCCTAGTTTAATACCCTTTCTATTGCACCACTGTGAGCCATGATATGTCATTAGAACAGCTTGTTTAATCGTGTCAGAAGCATCACAATTAAAATAAGCCTATACTGTCAGAGTTACGCAATAAATCAGAAGCTTCAGAAGATAACTGCATTTTGCTGATTCAAATAACTTCTTTATAAGTAGAATAAAACATTAACAATACCACACTTTGTTTCAGATCACATGTTGAGATGTTTTCATACTGGAGTATAATGGTAGACAGACTAAACCACACCCTTCTTCTTGCTAAGTTTCTGGACATGCTCAAAATAACACTTCAGCCTGATTGGCTGACTCAATCACATGGCTCTCCCAGTCATGAATATTCCAACACTCCTCCCTTCATTACTGGGAGAGACATCAGACCTATTGGATTTAAACATTTCCTATAATGGACACCACCCAATGGTTTGGTCATCATGTCTGCTAAATTATCCTCTGAAGAACAATGATGTAAACTTATCAATTTTTCTTTTACAGCTTCCCTGACATTACAATACTTAATGTCCACATGTTTACTTCTGTTCTTCACTCTGTCACCTGTTGCCATTTTTATACAAGCAGCATTATCTTCATAAACAGTTACAGCTTCATTTACATTTACATTTAAATCTTGTAACAACTGTACATACCAAACTACTTCAGAACATAACTCAGACAATGCAATAAACTCTGCTTCTGCAGTTGAAATAGCAACCGTTGTTTGTTTTCTGGACTTCCAACCAATTAAAGCCCCTCCAAACATTATTACAATTCCAGAATTAGACTTTCTGGTTTTTACATCATTTGCATAATCACTATCAACATAACATTTCAATTTTAATTCTTCAGTGACCTTTATTTGAAGACCCAAATTCACAGTTCCCTTCAAATACCTGAGAATTCTTTTCACACCCATCCAATGCAACTTTGTAGGTGTAGCAGTAAAGCGACTTAAGATGCTCACTGCACAAGCTATGTCTGGTCTGGACCACTGTGACAGATATAACAGACTCCCTATTGCAGAGTGATATATCTCCTGATCACAGGCTTCACTTTTGTCCTCACCCAAACTATTGTAAAAATCTGTGCTCATAGGTGTAGGAGCAATATTACAATCTTTCATGTTATATTTCTCTAATAATTGTTCAATTTTTCTCCTTTGACTGAGAATATAACCCTTTTCAGTTTTTTGTATCTCTACACCAAGATAATTCTTTATTTCTCCCAAATTCTTTAATTCAAATTTCTTTTCTAACTTATTAGCAAATTCTTTAACTTGTGATGCATCCTTTGCAATGAAACAAAGATCATCCACAAATGCTAATAGTAGACAATTCCCACCTTGTAACTTTCCAGTGTATATGCAACCATCAGCTTTGCAACTCTTGAACCCAAGACCTTTCAATGCAGTATCTAAACAGATATTCCAATTTCTGGCTGACTGCTTCAGCCCATAAATGGCCTTGTTCAATTTATACACCATGTTAGGTTTTTTATTTTCATACCCTGGAGCTTGAACCATATAAATTTCTTCCTCTAATTCAGCATTGAGAAATGCAGTGGTTATATCAAAATGCCAAATTCTATGCCTGTATGCTGATGCTAATGCCAGTGCTAGTCTTATGCTCTCACCTTTTACAGTTGGCGCGAACACCTCATCATAGTGCACATTCTTTAATTGAGAAAAACCTTGTGCCACTAATCTTGCCTTATACTGTACTTCATTATTGGGTAATACCTTTTTCTTATATACCCACTTACATCCTACAGCTTTCGTACCCTGTGGCAAAGTCATAGATGTGAACACTTCATGATCGCCCATGGATTTCATCTCTTTATCCATGGCTTCCTTCCACTTTTCTTGTTCAACTTTTGGTAATGCCAATACTTCCTTATAGTTTCTTGGCTCATACCACACATTACACACTTTAACTTTACTGGCAGAATACCTGTCTGGCGGAACCCCTCTGTTCCTACGCTCTGACCTACGTGGCATTGCCTGTTCTTGTGTTTCAAGCTTTTCTGGCTTCATATCTTGTTCAGACTCTCCTCCCTGAACATTGACACCTTCAGTAAATGATTCACCATCATTACATGAGTTATTGTCACTAAGTGGATCACCGTCGCTAAGCGGATCACCGTCGCTAAGTGAGACACTTTCAGAATTTGCATCAATTCTGTTCCAATTTTGTTCTGCAAAACTAGCAGATCTTGAAATTACTATCCTTTTACTTCCATCGCTAAAGCGATACCCTTTTGAGCCTGGCTCATAGCCCACAAATCTGAGCTTTCTAGCCTTTTGTTGTCCCTTTCTTCTGATTGCCTTTGGAATATGTACCCAAGCAGTACTTCCAAATATTTTTAAATGTGCTAGAGAAGGCTTTCTCCCATATAGCATTGCATATGGAGTATTATTGATGGATGAACTCCACAGCCTATTTACTAAATAATTGGCAGTCAGTATGGCTTCACCCCAATATGACCTGCTCATACCAGAATCCTCCAGTAATGAGTCTTTCATTGTTTGCAAAACACCATTCCTCTTTTCAGCCACTCCGTTCTCTCCCGGTGTGTAAGGATTTGTGCGCCTGTGTCTTATTCCCAATTGTCTCAACCATTGTTGAAAATTTGTTGACATAAATTCAGAACCTCTGTCAGTTTGCAACTGACATACCTGTTGTTTGTACCTTCTCTCTACAAAACTTAACCATTGCTTAAATTGCTGTAGCACCTCTGTTTTACTCTTAAGTAAGTAGCAAAACCCAAACCTGCTGTAGTCATCCACAATGACCAGCGCATACTTTGCTCCTCCCAAACTGGCTTGCATAGGCCCAATTAAATCAGCATGAACCAGTTCTAGAGCTCTTGTGGTTTGTCTTGTGCTAAACTTGCTTACTGGGAATGCTTTGGATTTCGATGCTTTGCATACTGCACAATCCAAATATGCCTTACATCCCTTCAAATCTAATCCTTCTGCAAATTCTTTCATTTGTTGAACAACCTTAAAATTAGCATGACCAAGTCGTCTGTGCAGAAGATGAACACATGAATTGTGTTCTGCTACATTTTTAAATATCTGGGAACAATGTGGCACCTTTTGTCCCTGCAATACATAAAGATTATCCTCTTTTATGCCCTGTGCACAAACATTCCCATTTCTTTGGATGATACACTTCCCATTAACAAATGTGGTTTCATAACCTTGCTTGTCTAAACTAGACACACTTAACAAATTATGCTCCATTTCAGGTACACATAACACATCAGTAAACCTGGAGTCCAAATATGGAATTTGCACATCGCCTCTTCCAATGATTTTAGCCTTTTGACCATTGGCTAAGGCCACTTCTTCATTGTTTCCTGGAAAAAATCTGGAAAATAAGTCAGAATTATTAACAATTGTTTGACTAGCCCCACTGTCAATCAACCATTTGTCTCTATTGTTATTATAACAAACTTTTGCAACTGCAATCTGTCCTTGCAAATAATGTCTCTTGTCTTGCATATTTCTTCTCTGTGCACAGCTTTTCTGCAGATGATTGGTTTCTCCACAAATGAAACACGCTTTCTTATCTTGCTTGCAGAATTGTTGCTGTGTAACTTGATCTCTCCTGCCTCTGCTCTCCTCTTGTCTGCAGACATCTCGGCTGTTGCTAGAGATAGGCAGCCTGTGGAAAATTTTGCTGGAGACTTGCTGTAAATTTCCACTGTACTCGTTGTTGGGCCCCCGCCTGTGGAATTTTCCATCAGCATGGCTGAAAAGCCTTTTCTCATATTCATTCAATAAACACGATTTCAAAGCCTCCAAATTCAAATCTGCTTCTGGCTTACTTTCAAAAATAGCTGACACAGTCTCCCAGCTTTGATCCAAACTGTTTAACACTAATAAAACTTTTTGGGACTCTGGAAACTTTACTCCACGTTGCTCCAATTCTAGAAAATTAGACTGCATTTTCATTAAATGATCTTCCATAGAATCTCCTGTCTGCAAACTCATTCTGAAAAGCTTTCTTGAAAGTTGGACCACATTACACGCAGAAACATTGACATGTACTGCTTTCAATTTCTGCCATATTTCTTTTGCAGACTTTAATTCAGCTACATTTAAGAATTGATCATCCCCCAGACTTAAAAGAAGATAAGCCATAGCTTTGTCATGAGCCTTTTGATCTGCTGCTCCAAGCACTTGTGGGGGGTCTGCTACAATGTCCCATAATTCTTTTGCTTTCAAAAAACATTCCATTTTTGCAGCCCAAATTAAATAATTTTTCTTCCCCAATTTAGGTATTGGACTGTCTTTAAATTCCATAGCAGCAGCCATCCTGCTTTATTTTTCTTCTCTGCCTGTTCCTTTAACAACACAGACAGCTTCTTATCAGCTTTAAATTACAATGCAGTTTTAACTTTACTTCTTGAGCGATTTCTGGGCCCATAACCTGTCAGAGTTACGCAATAAATCAGAAGCTTCAGAAGATAACTGCATTTTGCTGATTCAAATAACTTCTTTATAAGTAGAATAAAACATTAACAATACCACACTTTGTTTCAGATCACATGTTGAGATGTTTTCATACTGGAGTATAATGGTGGACAGACTAAACCACACCCTTCTTCTTGCTAAGTTTCTGGACATGCTCAAAATAACACTTCAGCCTGATTGGCTGACTCAATCACATGGCTCTCCCAGTCATGAATATTCCAACATATACTATATGACATAAATTTAAAACATAAATACAAGATTAAAATATGTACAAATTAAACAGATCTTGCCCAGAAACTAGCAACATTAATTGTGTTATGTTGTGTTGCCATGAGGTCCTCAATTGTACACTGATCAGGACACAAAGGGCAGGTTATATACGTGTTGTGGTTTGTATGTCACCACAATCACAAAGGACAGAAGGCACCGGATAGCCCCATTTGTTCAGAGTGTCTGGATTTTGTATTCGTGTGCAGATGGTTCAACGATTTCCATATTTTCCAGCTTTCATCAGATCCAAGTACCAGCTCCTCCGTTGTTGGTTCCATCCAATGTTGGTTCTTTGTAGCTTTTCATAGGTCCACTCTGTTTTCAAATTCTTCAAACTCTTCCATCCACCTCAGGAAGTTTTTCCTAGATTAGAACAGCCGAGTTTGCACAAGGCACTGAGCCTTGCTCAAATATCAGGTTACCACTCTGTGCATCTAGTTAAGGATTTGTTCTACCAGCTGTGACAAAATACTGTGACAAAATTCTTCTCAGTCCCTTTACTGGCGTTGAATCAGGCAGTAGAAGTTGAATCCGACACACCCAAAACTTAGCCTTGGTTGCAAGCTCTGGATCACGAAAAGTCAATACTTATAAGGTATAGGCCTACTTTCTTTCTATGAAGAGGACCTATATAGCCTTGCTTATTCTCACCATGTATAGTAGCTTAACTTTGATAGTTAATTTATCCTCTCCCGGCAGCTTCTGGTTGCCATAGCTATCCATAAATAACACTCATGGTTTTTTTCCTGAACTTTTCATGCTGTACTTCACATTAGCATTCCAACCATGTGTATCTGCCAACTTCTGGGGCCTGCGTCTTCTCAAGGTTTTCCTCAGAGGCTGAGAAATCCCAACCACCTCTGTGTAAGAGGTAGGTGCGCTTCCCCCAGATGCACAAAATCTCCGTTCAAAGGGAAGGGAAATGATCATGCAGTGTTTTGATAGCTTTATCAATCAGTAATGAATTCCTGAGTCAATAATCTTGCGGTGTCTTCATCAGATCAATAAGATAGTAATTACTGATAAATTTAGAGCCAGAGCAAGCTTTAAACTATGCGTAAACCACTCCTCCTTGGATCACTGTATGTACTTCAGGAATGGGAATCGATTAATGTTCTTCCAAATAGCATTTTCTGCTGTTATAGTGAAGTTTGGGGCAGATCCACAGGTTGCAAATGGCAATTGCATGACTCCAGGACACTGCAACCAGAGGTGGTATTCAGCCGGTTCGGACTGGTTTGGGCGAACCGGTAGTAGCGACCTGCGGGTGGGGGTGGGGGTGGCCCCCCAGTCCCTGCGCTATGCCGTCCTATTTAGCCATGTTTTCAAGCCTTGCGCATGCATGCAACCCCCACGCGCGTGAGCAAAGCGTATTGCGCAGAAGGTCATGCATATGCGCAGAAGGCGTGTGCGCAACTGCAGTGGGCGAACTGGTAGGGAAATTATGAGAATCCCACCTCTGGCTGCAACCAATATCAATTGTAAACCACCCAGAATTGCACTATGGTAAGATGGGTGGCCAAATCAGGTAGTCCTCAACTTTCAACAGTTCAGTTAGTGACCGTTTAAAGTTACAAGCAGAAGGTCACAAAAGAGCTGAATTATATTTCCAAACCACTCATGGGCATGTATCCTTACTCCCCCCCCCAAACCAATTATATAGCTGATTATGTGCCTAAAGTGGATAAGCAAAGGCCTCCATGTTCCTAATGAGATTGGCAAAGGAAGCCGCCAGTGGCCTGAATCAACACATTCATCCCCAGGTTTCGTAAGCCAATTGTGCAAAGTTTGCTGAGATACCAACCCTGGGACTTCTACACCATTACTGACATTGGCATTGTTGCTAATTTGATTTATAATCTGTGGCTTTTGCAGTAGAAACCTTTACTGCAAGAACCCAGTGCAATTTTGGATAAAACCAGCCTTCTTTGGGACCTTAAATCAGACCTTTGACTTTTGGTCCTCAAAAAAATTATTCTGAACCTCAAGTTAAGGGTGAGTGATTGCAAAATAATCTGGTATTTTTGAAATGGAGTTTTGGAACAGGGAAAAGCCTAATTTTTTTTACATTTATTGTATCTTCTAACGCACTGAGTATTTTTTATCAAAGTTCCCCGATGTGTCTCTGTATTCATATAATTGCCCTCCAGATCTTTGTGTTATGTTTCCTTCCTTCCTTCCTTCCTTCCTTCCTTCCTTCCTTCCTTCCTTCCTTCCTTCCTTCCTTCCTTCCTTCCTTCCTTCCTCCCTCCCTCCCTCCCTCCCTCCCTCCCTCCCTCCCTCCCTCCCTCCCTCCTCCCTGATGCAGCTTTTTAAATGGAGACACCTAGTTCCTTTAAAAAATATATAGGCCGTAACAGGGGTGGGTTCTAACTTACCTCCCACGCTGCACCGTATGGCTGCACCATGTGGGCACGTGCGTGCTTTGCCTGTGCATGTTTTGCACGCATGCATGCGCAGTGCCAAAAATTCCCAAAAATTTTTTTAAAAAGGAAAGAAAACAAGATGGTGGTGCATGCACAGTGCTGGAAACTTGACTTCTGCACATGCTCAGAAGAAAAAATCAGCAAAAAATTCCCCCCAATTTTTTTCCCCATAAAAATATCCCCCCAAAAAGATGGTGCCGTCCAAGGACCGGCACCAACAGAACCATCTCCGTGACATCACCAGCAGTTTGCTACCGGTTCTATAGAACCGATGCAAACCGGGAGGAACCCACCTCTGGGCTGCAATGCTTGTATACCACCATCAATATCGCCACCTGTTCTCCCTCCTTTTGCTTCGCAGAAGATAAGCAGTACTGCACTTAGTATTCTTGATGTGGGAGGAGGCTGTTTAAGTTGCTTCCAACAGAATATATGGAGTTGGGACCTATTCAATAAAAAATTCTACTTCTATTTGCGTGGCATTTTCAGAAGGCAGTGATAAAGGGTTATCTGTGTCCCATAGAACAGGGGTCTCCAACCTTGGCAACTTTACGACTTGTGGACTTCAACTCCCAGAATTCCTCAGCCAGAGGAATTGATTCCCCTGATCAGTGTATAATTCATTAGAGCATCTCGGAGATAGTCATCCATGCCTCTAGCAAAGTAGAAGTCACCATTTCATTGTTCTATTGGCTGAAAGGTCATACAGCCAGGAAGGTTCTTCTGACACCTTCCATAAAATTACAGTATGTCCTATAACCGTGATGGCGAACCTATGGCACGTGTGCACAGGTGGCATGCAATGTCCTCTCTGTGGGCACACAAACCGTCATCCTAGTTCAGCTCCACCGCGCATGCACATGTGCCTCCCGCTGGTGTTGTGATCTACAGAGTCAGACAGCAAGGAGGCTGAGGAGGAATCTGGGCCAGGCCTGGAGTCTGGAGAAGAACAGGAGGAGCCTGTTCTCAATGTGTGCAGGAGCAGAGCTGCCAAAAGGCAAGAACAGTTCCAGAGGAGTAGGACTACTCGGGAGTAAGGCTTGGGGATAATTGGCCACTCCCATAGGCTATTTAAGTGAAGAACACGAATGGATGAGTTGCAGGAAGCAACTCCGTTCAATTCCAGATCTTGTCTTTGCAACTCAAGCCTCCCTTTTTGTGTTCCTGTTTGAACTTGGCAAAGTTTCCTGCACACTGTTCCTTGGCAGCTTGCCAAAGAAGAGCAAGGTTTGTGTGTGTTATCTGCCTTTTCCTGAAAGACTTTTAGCCAGACTTGTTTGATTTTGCTTGGATTTATGCGGACTGCTAATGACAATAATTAGCAGCCATTGAAAAGAAAAGACTTGCTTTACTTTATTTAGACTTTAGGGCGACTGCTAATGCAAAAAATTAGCAGCCGTTAACAATAAAAAGAGGTTTGTGAGATGCTGTTTGTGCCATGTGAGTTTATCAGGAAGCCTAGGTCAGAACAGCCGGCCAGCTGGTCATCGGGTCTCTGCAGTGCATGTGTGGGGGGCGGGGCGCATGTGGGGCCTGTGCGTGCATGCACAGGGGACGGGGCACGTGCAGGGGGCACATGCGTGGGGGGCAGGGCATGTGCACACATGCGTGGGGGGTCAGGGTGCATACGTGGGGGCCACACATGCATGCGCGGGGGCGGGACGCATGCACAGGGCCCATGCGCACATTGCATTTTTGGGGGTTCGGGTGTGTGAGTGCGCATTCGCACGCACACGCACACATTTTGGGCACTTGGTCTGGAAAAGGTTAGCCATCACTGTCCTATAAGGTTCCTTGTAGAATCTTGAAGTGGTCCGAGTCCTGGTCTCTGAGGCAATAGTCAGTTATTCTACCTTCTCTTTTATGAGCTGTGGTGGTGCAGTGGTTAAAGTGCAGTACTACAGGCTTCTTTTGCTGTCTGCCGGTTGCCAGCAATATGGCAGTTCGATTCTCACTGGCTCAAGGTTGACCTCAGCCTTCCATCCTTCCGAGGTCGGCAAAACAAGGACCCAGATTGTTGGGGTTTATATGCTGACTCTGTAAACCGCTTAGAGAGGGCTGTAAAGCACTGTGAAGCGGTATATAAATCGATGTGCTATTGGTATTTATGTGACACCTTTCAGATATTTGGTGATCACTGTCATCCCTATTCAGTTATCTCTTCTACAGGCTATCTGTATCCAATTCCTTTTACTGTCCCATTGGGATTTGTTTCCAAACACCTCACCATGGTGGTAGCCTTCCTCTAAACTTCCACCATAAATGTATTTCAAGCAGGGTCTGACCAGGGCAGAATAGAGTAGAACAATTACTTCCCATAGAGCTGGACTCTGCTCCTGTTTACACACCCCAAGAGAGCGTTTGTCTGATGACTCATGTTTAACTTGTAGTCAACAAGGACACTCAGGTCATTTTCTCGTTTTCATAAAACTGCCTTCAGAGGTCACCTGGGGACTGAGCTGGGTTCTCCTCAACAGGAAGATAACAGTTAGCTTTAATGTTTGCCTAATCTATGTGATATCCTGTATCGGTAGCTGTCTTACAAAATAGTCAAGACAAGGATCGCGGCCCATTACGGTTGCGACAGCCTCCTGCAGCCCTCTGCCAACTAAAATGGAGAGTGTCCACCCCCCCAAGCTCCGTTTTCACTGGCAGAGGGCTGCAGGAGGCCATTGCGGCCGAAAAAGGAGCCCGGGAGGATCGTGTGCGCCCCTCCCAAGCTCTGTTTTCACTGGCAGAAGCACTGCGGGCTGGTCCTTTGCTGTTTCCAGGGCCGCCCCATGGGCCACATCTAAGCACCCCGTGGCCCGGATCCGGCCCGTGGGCCTTGAGTTTGACACCCGTGCCATAGAGCAAGAGATCTGGATAGGCAAGTAGACCACTGACCCCATTCTAGCCCAGCCATAAAGAGAGATAATTCTGAGACCACGAACTTAGAGAAGCATTACTTGCTTACAGAAGAGGCTTCTCTGTAGATTCATAAACTATTAGCAGCTGTAAGAACTTTGGAATTGCACTAGCGCACATATATACTACACATAAGATATATCTTTCCAGTTATCCATTGTTAGGGATACCCATAGCCTTGGTTTTATTCAGCCCCCTGTTTTGAAGTCGATTCATGAAGTGGCTTACCACAACCTTGCTTTCTAATTGTTATCCATGTAAATTAACTTGCTATTTACATTTCCTCTCTTGCTCAATGCAACTGATGTCTGACAACAGATCTGGCTGCAGCTGGAGAAATCCAAGCCTCCAATACGGTGTTAATGATCTCTTAATAACTGAGCAGTTTTATGTGCTATTAGGAAGCTCCCGGCAGGAAGGACTGAATCCATCTTAATCACCACTTGCTCTTGATCATCAAAAAAACATGCAAAAGTCCCTAGGATCAAAGAAATCCTGCAAAATTATCTGTGTTCCATGGAGGAAGTCAATTTTGATTGAAAGGGTAAAATGACAGGACTCTCAATTGTGCTAGAAACAAGATCAGGGGTGTCAAATTTCAGAGACTTTAAAATCTGTGGATTTCAAGTCCCACAATTCCCCATCCAACCATGAATTCTGGATGCTGGCTGGGGAATTCTGGGAATTGAAGTCTACAAGTTTTAAAGCTGCCAAGATTGGGCACCCCTGCTTTAGATCGAGATCCATTACATTTAAATAGCTGAGATCAGAGGTGGGTTCCTGCCGGAGCTGCCCAGTGCGCAGCTCTGGTAGGGAGCAGCCGATTGCACAATTTGTGCGCGACCGCTCCGGAGCCCTCTCTGCCGGTCCACCGCATGCGCCACCATTTTTTTCATTAATTTTTGGCCGATTTTGCTTCTGCGCACGTGCGGAAGCAAAATCGCGTCAAAATCTCGTGAGGGGACGCGCGCGCGCGCGAGATTTTTGTGAGATTTTGCCTCCGCGCATGTGCGGAAGCAAAATCGTGCCAAAATCTTGTGCGCGCACGTGTCCCCTCATGAGATTTCGGCGCGATTTTGCTTCCGCACATGCGCAGAAGCAAAATCACGTGAGGGGGCGCGCACGCATAGCAAGCGTGCGCGCCTCTGAAACTTGGAGATGCACATGCAGCGCACTGGCACCGGTAAGACGGCAACCCGCCACTGGCTGAGATTCAATTTGGGGGTAAGAGAGGAGCAGAAGTCTGTCTCATCTAAGCCATCTTTTCATTTCTCTTCTTTCTCTCCTCTCTGGAAAGAATTCCCAGGGAAGAAAACGGGTTGCAATTAACACCATACCAATACATGATTACCTGCATCATCTATATTGTAATTTCTTAATTAGGAGGACCAAGTGTAGCAATCAAGACTGCATAATCACATGAAACTAGCTATAATTAATTTTCTAGCACCGAGGCCGACTCATGTTTCTAGGCTTGTAGTTCTACTTTTATCTTAAATACTGAAAGATGATTCATTTCTTGCTCAGGAGTGAAACACGGACAATCTTTTCTTAGTCACTCCTCCGTCAAGCTGGCTAGCAGCAAAACCAATATATGAAAAGGGGGATTTCCTCCCTGGTCTTCTGGGCAATACGATGTGCCTGTTATTCCAGGGTTTTTGGAATATGCTTCTTTATTAAATCCTACACATCTTGAGCCATTTTTATATAAGTTTAAATTAATAAGTCTGGCCTATGCCTCCAATTGGCCAGATATCGGCACAATGAGCATCCTTAATCAACCTCTCCCTTCCCCATTCTCCATTTATTTATTTTATTTATTTATTGGAATTTGTCAAACAAAAAACGAGAACAAGAATAAGAGAATAAAAATACAATGATAGGGATGATAGGCACGTTAGTGCACTTATGCACACACCCTCTACTGACTACTTAAGTATGAAGTAAGGCAGGGACGGGTTCCTAATTTTTTTACTACCACTCTGTGGGTGTGGCTTATTTTGTGGGTGTGGCTTGCCAGCCATGTGACCGGTCATATATTAATTATTTCAGAGAGATGTTACTACTATTTTTGCTATTTTATACCTTACATAAAAAGCTTTGCATACAAAGTGCGTGTTACACTATGGCATCACAGCAACCTTTATATGCAGAAAATGCTATAGTTAAAAGACAAGCAAATCTCATACAGCATTTTTGGTTTCAGTCATGGATTCCTTAGACGAAAATATTGAGGACTGTTAAAAGAACAGTATCTTTTAACAGTCCTCAATGTTTTCGTCTAAAGAATAACAGTACAAAACTGTATAAAATTAACAGTATAAAAGGTTAAGCTTTCAGAAAACGCCCACTTTGGGAAGCTTTAGGCAAAAGCGAAGGAAAAGTGTCAAATGCGAGCTTCTTATTATTTTCAAGTGAAGGGAAGGGGAAAGACTTAATTGTCAGGTTTCTCGGCATGCGCAGAAGAAATTTTTTTAAAAATTTAATCTTTTTTTAAAATGGTGACGCCTGGGCACCGGCAACCGACCGCACCGGTACTGTGATGTCACCAGCGGGCCGCTACCGGTGCTATAGAGTGGACCGCACCGGTAGGAACCCACCACTGATAAGGTCCACAGAAGTCAATTTGTGACTGAAACTGTGAAAATTTATAGCTGAGACAACTGAATCAGGTAGGGCAGGGGTGGGCAAACTACGGTTCTTTGAGGACCTGTGGACTTCAACTCCCAGAATTCCTGAGGCTGGCTCAGGAATTCTGGGAGTTGAAGTCCACAGGTCCTCAAAGAACCGTAGTTTGCCCACCCCTGAGGTAGGGCATTCCAGACTTTGACAACTCTATGACAGAAATCATATTTTTTTACAGTCAAGTTTAGAACAATTGACATTGAGTTTAAAGCTGTTGTTCGCGCATGTATTATTGTGATTAAAACAGAAAAAGTCATTTACAGGTAAAACATTACTACGTATAATTATTCCATAACGAGAATAACAGAATAATAAAGTTGGAAGGGACCTTAGAGGTCTTCTAGGCCAACCCCCTGCTCAGGCAGGAAACTTTATACCATTTCAGACAAATGTTTGTCCAATCTATTCTGAAAAACCTCCAGTGTTGGAGCAGCCACAACTTCTGGAGGATGTCGATCCACTGATTAATTGTTCTAGCTGTCAGGACATTTCTTTTTAATTGTAGGTTGCTTCTCCTCTCTGCTCCCTTGAAATGCATCTGAATTTTGATCCAACAGAACATCTCCTTACAATGACATTTTACAGCCTATTGGCATTTGAAGGAAAGAAGACGACAATCGGGTAGAGGCACTAATTTAATTTAATTTAATTTAATTTAATTAAAAGTTCTTATAGGCCGCCCAATCCTGTAGGACTCAGGGCGGCATACAACAAGGATAAGAACAGTAAAATAAAACATAACAATTTAAAACATAACATCATTTAAAAAAATCACTCATTCATGGGGGAAAAAATCATTCATTCATAATAAGCCTTCCACTCAGCTGTGATTTTTCCTGATTTTGAAGAGCAATATCATCCTGATATGGTTCAGAATGATTTGCAGTCCATCAATCAATAAAGATTGACATATCAGATTTAACACCAGAGGTGGTATTCAGCCGGTTTGGGCGAACCGGTAGTAGCTTGTGGGGCTGCCCACAAGCCCACCTGCCCCGGCGCTATGCCATCCTATTTAGGCACATTTTGAAGCCGCGTGCATGTGTGCAAGCCGCACGCATGAGCAAAACGCTTGCGTGGGAGGCCACGCACATGCGCGGAAGGCCACGCGCATGCGCAGAAGGTGTGGCCATGGCCAAAGCGAGCGTGCGCGTGCTCACATTTGCGAATCAGTAGGGAAAGTAAGTGACTACCACTTCTGCTTAACACTAAGTGTCAACATTAGGCACACTAGTGCATGTTTTTTTTAAAGAAAAAAAAGAAGGGTCAAATTGACTTGTGGTATATTGAAGATAATTTTTGTTTTTGTTTTTTTTAAATGTGTTTCAGAAAGAAATTGGGAGAATTTCAGCTTTCCACTAACTGTGCTTTCATAAGGAAGTTGATCTAAATACCGGTAGATTTTAAAAAAAATTACTCCAAATTGAGTCATTTGGATATATCTGGGGATAATGGAGGTAGTTTGGTCTAGTGGTTAAGGCACCAGGCTAGAAACCAAGAGAATGTGAGTTCTAGTCCCACTTTAGGCATGAAAGCCAGCTGGGTGATTTTGAGCCAGTCCCTCACTCTCAGCCCTACCAATCTGACAGGGTTATTGCTATAGGAAAAATAGGAAGAGAAATGAGTATTAGGTATGTTTGCCACCTTGGGTTATTTATAAAAATAATAAAAGAACATGAGTAAATAACATTTTGTTTCTTTGTGAATTGAAGATCCAGTTTGGGACTGATAACTGCTGAGATGCTTGTGTAAAGCAACAGAATCGAGATGTTCTTGTGAAGTTTTTTTAAAAATAAGGATATGACATTATTCATGAGCGGGGAAAGGGGGTAATGGAGTCAAACAGTTTGAGAACCAGTGAACTAAAGAAATCTAAAGATTCAAAATTGCCGGAGCTTGGATTTAAAGACCTTTAAAGTGTCTTAGCCATTGGTGCAGTAGATGGTCTCTTAAGTGCCTCTACTTCTCCTGCTCTTCAGCTCCTCGTTAATTTTAGAGGAATTTGCACAGAACAGGTTACATTTGTTTCTTTTATCAGATTTTTTCAGGCTGCCTAACCCTAAGAAGACTCTTGAATTTTCAATAGATGGTTATGAATTGGAAAAAAATACAATTAGTGCCTACAACATTTTGGATGACAAGCCAAGGCATTAGTGCCTACTACATTTCTGATGACAAGCAAAGGTATTAATTTTAAATCTACTTCTAGGATTCCTTCATCTCTTAAGTACCTTTAAAAGAAAAGGACAAAACATGGTTTGTGGGATCCTTGGTGCTCTCTGAGCTTGGTGGTTTTCTTTCAGATGTTTCCTTACCAAACTAGGTAACATCATCAGTGCTAGAAGGCAGTGGGGTTTACTGTTTGTTTATATACAAGTGGCTTCCCTGGTCAGTGTTCGTGGGAATGCTCTTGGTGGTTCCTTGATTAGGCTGTTGTTTGCTGAGTTGGATAATGAAACACCTTCAAGAAAACAACCAAACTCAGAGATCACCAAGAGCCCACAATTCAACCCTGAGCTACAAATATTCTCTTTTATTGGTAAAATATGAGTTGTATATCTTATGTCCCCTACATCTACATATTAGGCTGGAAGTTCCCACTCTGGTCCAGCTGATTGTCTCCAACAGGTATCTCCTGATTGGTCCTGGTTCAAGCCAGGGCTATCCTATTTAAACCCCAGTCACACTGGGGTCTTTGCAGTTGTTTCCCACCATGATCTAATAAAGAGCTGAAGCCACTCCTGCCTCTTCAGTATGAGGACTTAACAGTATACATTTGGGATTTGGCGATATCTGGGTAGTACCGTATTTTTCGACGTATAAGACTCACCGGAGTGTAAGATGCACCTTAGTTTTTGGGGAGGAAAATAGGGGGGGGGGGATTCTGCCTACCAGGTATTCATCTGGCTAGTCCTTAGCCTGGTCACCTTCAGCCTATTAGTTCGCTCGCTGGTTTTGAGGTTGGGGATGGTTGGGGCTATGCATCTAAAGCACAGCTGATTGTCGGAGGGAGCAGCAATTAGAAAAGCAGGCAAAGCACGAAAGATCGCTTAGCTCCTGTTTGGGCTGAAAAACAGCTTCAAAAGCATAGCTGATCCTCGGAGGGAGCTCCAGTGACTAAAGCAGGCAAAGCGGGGAAGGGGTAAGAGAAGGCAGCAGCTGTTCCGGGTAGCCATTTTGGGTGCCGCATGAGCGTTTGTAGGCTGAAAATGCAACACGGGGAGCCCAAAAACACAAGCCATTGTCAGTGGCAATCTCTGCAGCCAGGAAGAGGACGCATGGAGGCTGAAGGTTTGGGGCCGGCGAGTGGGTGGGGCAACATTTGGAGTATAAGATACACCCAAATTTTCAGCCTCTTTTAGGAGAGAAAAAAGTGTGTCTTATACTCTGAAAAATATGGTATTTACTAGTTTTATTTACATTTACTAGTCTGCTGTCCGGTTACTATCTATTTCAAGACTCCTGAACTCTATTTTAAGGGTTCTTCTACCTTAAATTTTATACTGAACTTAGACCAAAAAACTATTGAAATAGTTTTTTCTATTGGTGAGATGACATACACAATTGGAACATAACCTTGGAAGGCTACAACCCAAGGAACAGTGAGGGAGTTTTGCTTTATACATAAAGAAAACATATGTTTGCAGAGAAATTCACAAATTTAGAACATGGAAAGTCCGTTGAGAGCTTTTGCTATGGATAAAAGGGGGTTTGTGTGTGTGACAGAAGTGATGTCATTGTTGGACTTTATTATAGATTTCTTGGACAGACAGAAGATATGGATGAGGTCTTTGTTAGATGACCAAATTTTCAAAGAGGCACATGGGAGTAATAAAAGAAGATTCAACTATCCTGACATCTGCTGGGAATCTATTTCTGCCAAGAAGTCCAACAAATTCCTAGCCTTTCTTGCTGACAACTTCATTAATCAGAAGGAAGGAGGAGGAAAAGGAGGATTTGCTATCTGGGACCTAATCCTTACCAACAGGGAAGAATAAGTTGAGGAAGTGACATTAACTGAAACATTGGGAGCAAGTCACCATATTATCCTTGAATACGATATCAAGGGGAGAAAGAATAGAAAAGACACAGATTTCTATAGCTGATTTCAGAAGATAATATATGATGAACCCTTATGGAATACAGATGAGATCCAATACATTGAAATCCTGAAAGAGAAAAATGACCAGGGAAGATGGAAAGTTCAATGAAAGGAGGCACAATGCTGAAGCCACAACAGCAAATGATAGTAGAAGAAAAATCAATAGAACATAAAGAAACTCGTGTGAATATATGCAGAGCCTTCTAAAATGCTGGGGTGGGTGGGAAAGGGATTTAGGAAACGAGACAGGAAATATAAGGAGGAGCATAAATCCACACAAAGCAGTTGCTAAAAACTTTAGGGATTATGTCAGAAAGCTAAAATTTGAGCTAAAACCTATAGAATAGAATTTCTTTATTGGCCAAGTATGATTGGACACACAAGGAATTTGTCTTTGGTGCATATGCTCTCAGTGTACATAAAAGAAAAGATACATTTGTCAAGAATCATGAGATACAACACTTAATGATTATCATAGGGTATAAATAAGCAATCAGGAAACAATATTGATATAAATCATAAGGATACAAGCAACAAGTTATAAGTGGGAAGAGATGGGTGATAGGAACAATGAGAAGACTAATAGTAATAGTAATGCAGCCTTAGTGAATAGTTAGACAGTGGTGAGGGAATTATTTGTTTGGCAGAGTGATAGCATTCGGGAAAAAACTGTTCTTGTGTCTAGTCCAAAGCAAGAACAATAAAAATGAAATAGCAGGAAAAGCAAAGTTCAATTGGTAACAGGTAATAAAAAGAAGGCATTGTTTGTTTGCTTATTTATTTATCTCAAATACATGACTCTGGGTGCTAACAATATTCAAGTGTGTGTGTGTGTGTGTGTGTGTACATACATATACATATACATACAATAAACACACAGCTGTAGGAGATGACTGGACTGAGCCTGAGGTCAGGGTCAAACACATCAGTTCAGTTTGATGTCTCTACACACCTGTAAAAGACCTAAGTATAGCCCTTCTTGAAGTCCAGTTGACTCATATATGGTTCCAATTTCCCTTGACTATTAGTAATTCAGGTTCTTATGTATAGGTAGCATGAAGTAAACTTGTAGTATTTTTGAACTCTAACCTGATCCCTGAAATCTTGTACTTGACAATCACAGCCAAGAAAAATTTAAAAAGACCTGTCACCAGAATAGAAAATGGCCAGCAGAATCAAGACTAAGCTGACCTCTGGAGGTGCTGATGTCCCAGAAGGTAGGACCAAAGCAGAAAATGCTGTCCTTCTGGGCTTAACTTGTATTTAATATCTGTTCTCCCTCTTAGTTCAAGGAGGAGCTGTAGCTCAGAATAGTCCAGGCTGTGACATTTAATTAATTTAGATGAATTCAAGTTTCCAAAACCAGCTGACTTACATCCTAGGCCAGTGATGGCGAACCTTTTTTGGCTCGGGTGCCAAAAGGGTGCGCGTGCCTGTACCCACACCCATAATGCAATGCCCCCCGTGCATGCGCACAACCCCACCGTGCTGCCCCCCCCCCGGCGCATTCGCACAGGCCTCACTGAAGCCTCCGGACTTCTGGTAGGCCTGTTGGGCTGTTTTTTGCTCTCCCCAGGGTTCAGGAAAGCCTCCTGAAACCTAGGGAGAGCAAAAAATGGCCAAATGGGCCAACCAGAAGTTTGGAAATGAACTTCTGGTTGGCCTGTTGGGCCGTTTTTCACTCTCCCCAGGGTTCAGAAGGCTTTCCTGAAGCCTGGGGAGAGCGAAAATGGCCGAAAAGAAGGCCGAAAATCAGCTGGCCAGCGCATGCATGCGCGCTGGAGCTGACATAGGGCAACGCCTCACGTGCCCTCAGATATGGCTCCGCGTGCCGCCTGTGGCACACGTGCCATAGGTTCGCCATCACTGGCCTAGGCTGTTGAAGACACTAGCAGACGTGATTGCAGAATTTGCTAAGTATATTCTTGGAGAACTCTTGGAGGGTGAAGTCCTAGAAGACTGATAGAGAGCAAATGTTGTCCGGTCTTCAAAAAAATAAAATAAAAAATGGAAGGAGGAGAAAAATTACACACTTGTAAGCTTGACACTTTTACTGGGCAAGCAGATTCTTCAGCAGCATGCTTGTGAGAATTTAGATGAGAATGCGTCAATTAACAAGAGTCAGCTGTGGGTGAGTTTGTCAGCAAGACGACATGCCAGACCAAGCCTACTTCTTTAATAACTTAATAGATTGGCAGAATACCGTGGAAACACACCTCACCAAAGCATTTGACCAAGTTTCCATTAATTACTTCATTGTTAATGTGATAGCATGCGAGCTGCAGTAGATGATACAACTGTTGGATGTAACCACAACCAGCTGAGGGGAAACTTCCAAAGAATACTGATAAATGGCCTCCACCAGACCAGAGTAGTGTTGAGTAGAAGGGTTCAACATTTGTATTAATCACCCATGTGACTCCTGGATGATGAGGTTGAGCAGATCAGAACTGCAGATGACAACATGGGGAGCTAAATGTCTATGGGGATTCTCAGTCATCCAGATCATGGTTGTCCCAAAGGTGCTTTTTCAAAAGGCAACTGGACTTCGTTTTTTTTTAAAGATGTTTCACTTCTCATCCAAGAAGCTTCCTTGGTTCTGACTGAATGGTGGAGGATGGAAGGATTTATATTCCTTGTAGTCATCTGGTTGTTCACACTCATTCTGAGAGTCATTGAGGACACTTGGAGGTTTATCTATGCCCTCAGAGTCATCCGAATAGTGCAAATAGGTGTGAAAATTTCTTGGAACTGCTGAAAGATTTGTGTTTTAAACAGGAGATAGATAGTGTCGTATCCCTCCCCCTCTGTTGAGAGAGGACTTGTTCTGTCCCACGGGTATGCCCCCAAAATAAGATGCACAAGAAGGAATTGGAAACAATATTGTTTTACTGCAAATAAATTCTTAGCCAGAGTTGAGTCTTTTGAAAAGAATATCATTCATTCACAAAGTCTTTCCAGTATTTGGCTAGAGTCTGAGAGAGCAATTAAAGAGCCTTATCTCACCTCATGGAGGTTTTGGCGGAAATCCAAACTCTCATTAATCACAGGAAAAATGTTAACTGTTGATAATCCGAGATGCAGATACAAGAGCAAAATGCTGAAACCACAGAACGGGGTTGTTCTCTGCAACAAAGCCCCTCGTGACAGACCCTTAAATACCCTCAGGGCGTGGTCAAGCCCTGCATTACTACTCACGAGGAAGCCTCCTCCTGATTAGCCACTCATGTCTCTTTGAGAACCTGCATGCTCTGGCATCCAGAAGAGCCTCCTCCTCTTCTCCTGAGTCACTAATCTCAGGAGATGCATCAGGTTCTCATTGTTCACCAGCCTCTGACCCCACGTCCTCTTCACTCTCCGTCTCTGGTGCCAGGAACACCGGTCTTCTGTACCGCACCCTCACTACCTCCGAATCCTCGGGATCGGCTGCTAATTGCCTTGGACTCGACCTGGCCACAACAGGACTGTTCAATCTTAATGTAGAGGGCCTCCTTAACCCCTCTTTCAAACCAGCAATCCTCTCTGTCCAGAATGTGGATTCTGCTATCTTGAAAAAAGTGACTTTTGTCTTTCAAATGCAGGTGGACTGCTGAATCTTGTCCTAATGGGTTCTCTTACGTTGTGCCATGTGTTTGTGAAGTGGTTGTTTTGTTTCCCCAGTGTAAAGATATGTACATGTCTCACTGTACAAATCTGTACAATGTGATACATGCAGTACAATGCAGTGAGACATTAGAACAGCTTCCCCTGTCTCCTGAGTTATTCTACATCAGAATGCCAAAATGGTATGGGATTTGTAGTACAGGTAGTCCTCAACTTTGGACCAGGTGCTTAGCAACCATTCAAAGTTACAATGGACCCCCCAAAAATAGATTCAAAGTTTTGGTAGTTGCCCGCCCCTCTAGTCATGTGATTGCATTTTGATTGCTCAGCAACTGACACACAATTACAGCCATTTGCACTATCCTACAATCATGTGACTACAATTTATGGTGCTTTTGCTGCAAACGGGGGTTTATTTCCAGTTTCTGGCCAAAAATGCCCCTTAGCCAAGCAACAAGTTCACTTAGAGAGATGACACCACTTAATGGTGGCATTTGATTAACAACTGCAGCAAAAAGGTCATAAAATCGGGCACAATCGCACGATGACCTGCTTTACAACCATTGTGGACCTACAACTGTAATTGTGGGCTCAATTACATCGTAGGTTGAGGACTATCCATATGGAATGTAACATCCTCAGCCAGGCTGGCATCAGTCCTGGTTTTCTTTCTACCGAGGCGAGTCAAAAAGTAATGCCATTTTCTTTATTTCAGGTGAAGTTTTTGATAAAAATATCTGAAATTTTTCCCAGTTATAAATGATGATATCATTTACGTTCTGAAATATTTTGTTTCTTACTTTTCAGGTTTTTAGACTCGCAAGGAAAATTCAAAATGGCTGCCCCCTTAGAGTTGCATCAAAAACAAAGAGCAGTGATTGAATTCCTTGTTGCTGAGGGGGAAACTCCTGTGAACATTCACAGACGATTACAAAATGTGTTTGAGGACAATACTTTAAATTATAGCAATGTATGCAGGTCTCTTCGGCCCCATGAAAGAGGCGTTTGAGATGCAAACATTATTCCAGTGACGAGGAAGTGAAAACTGCAGTGAAGAAGTGGCTCAAAGAACAATCAACATTTTTTTTTAAGAATAATATTTATTGAGTTTTCCTTTAAAAACATAACAATTAAATACACACAACAAAAATAAACACAACATAAAAAAACAAATACAAAAACTGTAGAGAACACTACAGTAAGCAAATAATATACGCAGTCAACTACAAACATAACACCGACTAGTACAAACCATAAAAGTGAAATCATGTTTCTTTGACAGCCTATTAGCTATTACTATTAATCTTTATACATTATATCTGTATTTATACATTATAAATATTTCTACAGCTAATTTACCCAATTCATCCTGCTGTTTGCAAACAAAGGCGCTAAATCCGGTAATACGAGGCAAACATTATTCCAGTGACGAGGAAGTGAAAACTGCAGTGAAGAAGTGGCTCAAAGAACAGTCAACAGAATTTTACGAGGCAGGGATACATGCTCTCATTCGAAGGTGGAACATTGCTATTGAGAGAAACGGTGACTATGTTGAGAAGTAGGGATGTGAACCACAGAGGACCAGCTTCATTTTGATGTATGCTACATGTTCCTGTGTTGGTAATTATACCTGTCCTAAAGAAAATGGCATTACGTTTTGACTCACCCTCGTATTTCTGATTGAGAATTCTCGATGCTGCTCTTCCCCTGATTTTGTCGGCTTATTCACTGTTGTTGGGTTGTTGACACCCAGCGTTTGACATGATTTCTTTGAAGCGAACTTTCTGAATGCTTTCCCTGGAAGCAAGGCGTTTTTCTCCTAATTTGGTGGAGAGTCAGATGAATGCAATCAAACCTGCCATCTCAAATCAAGTGAAAAGGATATGATAAAAAGGGTGGGGAAGTCTCGGCCCTCCAGTTTCAGAGCATGATAAACGCTCCCTTTGTGCTTGAGGGTTTTTCAGAGTTCTTTTTTTTTGTTTCTTTTTGCTAGTTGCAATTAGGTTTTTTTTTTCTTAACTGCTTTTCATGAGCTTAAAACCTAGCAATTCTGAGGCCTGCCCTCGTGAAGTAGCAAACTGCATTTTGTTTCAGTGCCGGACCTCAAGCAATTGGCATCCATAGGCCTAGCAAGGGATCATTATCCCCTTGACAGTGGTATCTACGGGATAGGGTCAAAAAAGTCAAGATGGCCACTGCAGTGATGTGATTCAAGCTGTAATTACTATTTTTAATATATATTTTATTAATATTTTTAATATAGAGAAAGATAATTGTGTCAATGTTATATATATATATATATATATATATATATGTGTGTGTGTGTGTGTGTGTGTGTGTGTGTGTGTGTGTGTGTGTGTGTGTGTAACATTTTTGCTGATAAATGAAAATAAAGGGAGACTATTATATATATCCATATTTCCCCGAAAACAAGACTGGGTCTTATATTAATGTTTGCTCCAAAAGGCGCATTAGGGCTTATTTTCCAATTAAGTCTTATTTGGGGGGAAATACAACACATACACACACACACACACACACACACACACTTTGTGTGTGTGTATGTATATATGTATATATAGAGGGGGGAGGGAGGGAGGGTGGAAAGGAAGGAAGGAAGGAAAGAGAAAGAAAGAAAAAAGAAAAAGAATTTTAATTGAAAGTTTTAAAAAGAATAAACATTAATACAAACTAAAACAATAAGGAGGGAAAGGTAGAAATAAAAGAGAAAGCTAAAGTTCAAAAAGAAAAAGAAAAATAGAAGAAAAATAGAAAAGAAAGATGTATGTACAATGATATTGCTGCAGTTATCCTATATAAAAATGACTCTTTTTTTCCAACTGTTTATTCATCAGTCTCAAGGGGAAATGTTCTGGTTTCAGTTGAATAATTTAAAAATTCCTGAATCACTGGGTGTATTTGAACTCAAACTTTCCTAGCTTTTTTGCACATCCACCAAGCATGATGAAATGATCTTTCTTGTAGTTAATTTCCAATACAAAATTTACAGAATAACATTTTGGAGGTCTTCGAGTCCTCCAAAAGGAGACCCAGTACCATTTCAAACAAACGACTGTCCAGTCCACTTGTAGTGGTACTCCTGAAAGTGCCGCTAGAATCTGGTTCCCTCTGTCCCTTTCCCCAGGCAATTTGGTTCCTCCCTGCTCTCAGTCACTGGCCTGACATCCCAATCTCTCTTGCTCTGTTCCTTGTCCTGGCCTGGCCATCAGCCCGTTCTGGTTGCTCGCCCAGGCAACTCTACTCACCCAGCTCAGTTTAGCTCTGCTGTCCGCTGGTGCATCTGCCCCCCCCCCCCCCGGTCATTGGCTCGCCCACTCGCCCCTGCTGTCTTCAGTGTATCTGGCGCCCTCTCTGGTTACTGGCTCACCCACTCGCCTGGATCAGCTCATCCCCGCTGTCTTCAGTGCATCTGGCGCCCCCTCTGGTCACTGGCTCACCCACTTGCCTGGATCATCTCGTCTCCATTGTCTTCTGACAATAATTTGAAGTACCTTTATGCATGCTAGGTAGTGCTATTCTGACGACGTGAGAATAAATCTCACAGAGGCGATATAGATCTTTTCCCCGGAATTCAGACATTAGAAAAGAAACCGCAGTTTAAAGTTCTAATTAAAATATTTATTTTGGTACAAAAACAATAAATTTTAATTAATTACATGTCTGATATAAAAATGCGGCTCCTCTCATTGGAAGTCAGAAGAAGAAGGGTAGAACGGAGATTGGAATGCACACATGCGTACAAGAACATATCAGTCACGTGCTCAGGAATGAACCATTATATTTGATAGGGATGCTTCTCCCTGCATATACATGTAACAGGCAATAAATCACACCGTGACACATTCCTGCATATTCTCCAAATTTACATTTGCAACATTTTCCTCTTTCTGTGATGTTGAACATTTCAGTTTGGTGGCTGAGAGCTTTTCGGAAAGGGGCCTCTGGCATCCCGTCTGCCAAGCCAGGGTTGATTATGGCTGGTTCATAATACAAATAAACTAGAACATGGTTTAAAGGTCACAACGGCTGCTGGGCTCACAGAGGTCTGGAACCAAGCAGATTACACGATGCTTTCCCGTAATCTTAGACATTAAATTGAAGGAACAATATTTGAAAGAAGGATGTTTTACTAGCCAAGCCCTTGTTCACAAGGATTCCCGGCATTTCCCTAGGGAGCCTTTTCTGCCGTGGTCCAGCAAAAACACAAGCCAGCCTTAAGTTCTTTTTCTGAATAGGATTCAGTTTCAAACAGGAGTGCTGAATTGTAGCATTGTCTCTGTAAATGCCTACCAATTTGCATTTTGAGCTTTCCTTTATGGTATCCCAAGATCAGACAGGAAGCTTTTTCATGCAATAGGCCAGGCCATATTACTAATGGGAACCGAATACTCCAGATTTTCCCTGGGCAGAGAAGCTTTCTGTGACAAATTTCATGATTTGCAAGCAAGAGAACGTCCTTATTTAATTCCTGAGCACCTCTAATAAATGAGGACGTGGTTATACGGATTACCCGTAGTCCTCATGGACACAATTGGGACTAGAATTTCCACTGTTCAGCAAGAAGTCTAGTTTAATGAAAAGAAGGACTAGGTGTGACATGATAGCAGTTTTCCAATATCTCGGGGGCTGCCACAAAGAAGAGGGAGTCAAACTATTCTCCAAACCACCTGAAGGCAGGACAAGAAGCAATGGATAGAAACTAATCGAGGAGAGAAGCAACCTATAACTAAGGAGAAATTTCCTGACAGTTAGAACAATTAATCAGTGGAGCAACTTGCCTCCCAAAGTTGTGAATGCTCCAAGACTGGAAGTTTTTAAGAAGAGAGTGGACAACCATTTGTCTGAAATGGTATAGGGTCTCCTATAAAACCCTAGTAAGACCATACCTGGAATATTGCAACCAATTTTGATCACCCAAACTACAAAAAGATGTTGAGACTTTGGAAAAAGTTCAGAGAAGAGCAACTAAGAAGATCAAAGGCCCGGAGATTAAAACATATGAAGAATGTGGATTGTAGTCAACTAATGGTCAGCACTAAGTTGGTGCTAGGTAAGAGTCAACAGAATTCAAGGGGAGGGACTTAGGCTATTTGTGGGATATAATAACTCTGGGCTGATTCCTCTCTTGACTCCACCCCCAGAGTCTTCCTGTCCTTCTCCTAAAGAACCTTGCAGAATGAAATAGGCTGATTCTTCAGCTAGGTTCAGGCAGACTTGCTTAATAGTTGGAAAGGAGACCACCAGGAAATATCAGAACTGTAGGATTACTTGGGAAGTTGAAAAAATATCCATGAGGAAGGTGATGGGAACTCACTAATGCACTGCTGCCAAGTAAATTACATGGAGGTAAGTGTGGGATGAAGCTGTACGTTGCACCTACAAATGACCAGCTATTAGACTGACTTCTTGACCCCACATGGAATCACCTGTTCAGTTGTTTGTAATTCCAGCCTTCACAGACAACCAAGAAAATTACCCTGATCAATAGTATAGAACGGGTGTCTAACTCAAGGTCTGCGGGCCGGATCCAGCCCACGGGGTGCTTAAATCTGGCCCATGGGGCCAGCCTGGAAATATCAAAGGACAGGCCCATGGTGTCTCTGCCAAAATGGCCCACGGGGGGGGGGCATGTGCAGTCCCACAGCCCGTTTTTGGTGTCCATGGCCTCTAGCAGCACTCTGCTGGCCAAAAACGGGCTGCATGGAGGCTCCGCAGGGAGGCCCCATGAGGATGCTGCAGGAGGCGTCTATCCCGTCCCTCCCCTGCTCCCCCCCCGGCCCACAGAGGAGAACTACAATGCTGATCCGGCCCTCGAAGAAATCCAGTTTGACACCCCTGGTATAGAATATCACCTAGAGAGATTTCAAAAGACCACAATAGAAGCACTTCTTTAAGCCAAGTGACAGCCAAGGTCACCTGTCAGAGTAACCAAAGCTTTTTTTGTCCCGTGGCCAGTTCTGAATCTAGCTTAAAAGTGGTTTATCACTGAGTTAGGGTTAGAATTATATTTTTAAAGTGTAAATCTTTGCAGCGAGTTCATACCTTACACTTCAATTTGAATTCCTAACAATGAGATCTTCCACATTCAGGAAGAGGTATTATCATTCTTTGGATACACCTTGTGTCTCTTTTGTTCACCACCACTATTACAGTACAATATGTTTCATGACACAGTCCCAAAATAACAAAATTATAGTTTGTAGTTTCTTTTCACAGCAGGGACTAACAGAGTTTAAGCCTTCCTCAGCTACCAAATAATAAACACCTAGAAGGCCAAGGAGATATCACCCTTGAGAGAATACCTTCTATTGTGGTTCAGTTTAGACAGCTAAGATCTCTGGGAAAATTGCATGCATTCTTGCTGGGTGGGGATATTTTGTGTGAATCCATGCAGTCCATCATTTGAAACATGTTGTACTACATTCCAAGCGACGCACCAATATTATTTGGAGCCAATTTAAGGAAGACACTTAACCAAGGATATAATAAAGTCAGCTATAAAGCAAATAAGACTGTACATTGTATTGAAATAACTTCTCCAGGGTAGTTTGACTAGTTTAGCTAGTATACAACTAGCTAAGCTGGTGTTGAGTAATGCATTAGTACCAGTGTGGCATTATTATATTTTGTAGAAATAACTTATAGATAAAAAACAATTAAAAATGTTACTATTATGCATAATACGAGGGTGATACTATCATCTCTTCGGCCCCTCTTTCATGGGGCCGAAGAGATGATAGCCTGAAGACGCTAAATCTGGTAATATGAGGCAAACATTATTCCAGTGACGAGTAAGTGAAAACTGCAGTGAAGAAGTGGCTCAAAGAACAGTCAACAGAATTTTACGAGGCAGGGATACATGCTCTCATTCAAAGGTGGAGCGTTGCTATTGAGAGAAACGGTGACTATGTTGAGAAGTAGGGATGTGATCCACCAGCTTCATTTTGATGTCTGCTACATGTTCCTGTGCTGGTAATTATACCTGTCCTAAAGAAAATGGCATTACGTTTTGACTCACCCTCGTAGTTTTAGTGTTTGGGATTTTGATAGGGGAAAGACCTCTTTACAAAAATCAGGATTTTTGGGATTTTTTGGGGGGGAGAGATGAATATTGTGGGGAAAAGTTTGATATTTGAGAAATGTACTTTCAGTGGCAGACACCCTCCCCCCAATTGATCTCTAAAATTAGATTTAAATGTGGGTCTGAAGTTTGAAGGCAATCTTGAAAACATCTAGAGAACATATGAACATTGGGTACTTTGCCCATCTTTTGAGTAAACTACCCCCCCCCCCAGCCATGATGAGGCAGAATAGTCCAAAAAAACGCTAGGGCAGGGGTGTCAAACTCGATTTCATTGAGGACCGCATCAGGGTTGTATTTGACCTACAGGGGACAGGGTGGGCATGGCCAGGGTGGATGTGGTCAGCTCGACGTCACTCGTGTCGGGGGCACCTGTGGAGGCCCGAGCGCTCTGCCAGCAAAAATGGGCTTGTGGCCCTCTCAAGCTCCATTTTCATTGGCAGAGGCACCGCGGGTTGGTCTTTTGTTGTTTCCAAGGCGGCCCCACGGGCCAGATCTAAGCACCTCGCTGGCCGGATCCGGAGTTTGACACCCCTAAGCTAGGGAATTTCTAGAAGCTTAGCACTCTGACTAATTAGTCATCAATAGACACATAGACATAAAATCTACATACTATGTAAAAGAGATGATCAACAAGCTAAAAAGGGAAGAAAAAGACCAAACACCTCACCACCATTAATCAATGCCCAAATGAATATAGATTAACTTCAAGATTAACATCAGAGTAACAATCAAGTAAACAACACCCCAATCAAGGAACTGCCAAACTAGCCAACAATAAACAGCCCAGCCAAAGAACCTCTAAGACCAACCCCATCAACAGTGACAGGGGAAGCCACTAGAATAGAAACTGAGAGCAAACCCCATTCCTTAATAGCACTGATGATATTCCTTAGTTTGGGTAATGAAACGTCTGCAAGAAAACAAGCTCAGAGACCACCAAGGTCCCCTCATTTCAACCCTGAGCTACAAATATTCTCCTTTCATCATCATCATCATCATCATCATCATCATCATCATCATCATCATCATCATCATCATCATCATCTTAGTTATTGTCTATCCCAGGGGACTGCAACCTGTGGCTCTGGAGCCGCGTGTGGCTCTTTCATCCCTCTGCTGCGGCTCTGTTGCTCAAAATATGCGTCACAACCGCCAATGTGCGACACCCACCGGCACGTGATTTATTGAGCTTTTTGACCCATCTTTTTTTTTCAGAGTTCAAAATGTTTTTGTTGCATGTAGAAATAAAAATGTGTTTTCTCTGTAGCAGGTCATTGATTTCAAAAATTCAACACACTATAGTTTTTTTTATACATAGCATAAAGGTAAAAAATGATATATGCAGTGTTATCTTCATTTTAGATGTCAAAAGGGTTTTGTGGCTCCCGGTGTTTTCTTTTCTGTAGGAAAGGGGTCCAAATGGCTCTTTGAGTGTTTAAGGTTGCCGACCCCTGGTCTATCCACTGCAGGATGAAGGCTTCCTTCGCATGTTTCCAACCAATACGGTCCTGAGCTTTCTTTTGCCAATTGGGCCTGCAATATTTGCTGATATCATTCTCCTTCATTGAGGCAGAATGGTAAGACTTATAGGGGGGGGAATAGGAAAACTGGAATTGTACATGTAAATAACACAGTCTGTTTCTTGGAAATAGAGAAACCTATTTACACCATGCCTTTGCCAAAAATAAATTCCAGTGTTCACATGGAATCCATCTGAACAAGTAATAAATTTTTTTTAGCAAGGTTGATGTGATAAGAATGCTGTCCTGTCATGCTCCAAGTACCTCAGTAGGAGCTACTGCTAGTTTCCTACCACCCCTGCTCCTTCTTTTGTTGCCTTTTTCTAAGTAATTCTGTTTTAGAGTAGGCTATCTTAAAGGGCACTATTGCTAATTTTCAGGTATCTGTGAAGTATTTATTAACATGAGAAACAGGAACTGCAATAAAACAATAATGGAAAAGACCCAATGTCAAAGCAATGTGAGAACAGAAAAGATCAGGAAACAAGTATCTCTTCCCAGGTTATGGGATTAGCTTTGTTTTAACCACCCTGCACCCCATTACATTTAACAGTTCATTGAAGAGCTATATGGGGGGAAAGCCAAACTTAAATTCCTAAAAGAATGCTCTTGTGTTCCTATAGTATTCAGAGTTAACAAGAAATCAGTGTAATAATGTGTTTAAAAAAATGCGAAACCTTTCCGATATAATAGATCAGGGGTGTCAAACTCGCAGCCCGCAGGCCAGATGCGTCCCGATGGCCAAGGCCACGCCCGGTTTAGCGAAGGGAAACAAAGTGGCAATACGTCATGTGACGACGCTGTGATGACACGAGTTTGACATCCCTGTAATAGATTGTTACTCTCATCATCCATAGTGGTCATGGTGTCTAAGCCAACTAGACTAGTATAACCTTTTTTAAAAAATGAAGTAAAAAATATTTGATCTTTGCTGTTGTGCTGTTTTACCAGGATTGTTACCCAGGGGTGAGTTCTACTTACCTTCCCCATTGGTTTGCATTGCGATGGAAGTGCACGTTTTGCGTGCACACAACCCTTCTCGGAAATGACTTCTCGGAAATGACTTTCTGCGCATGCACAGTACTTTAAAAAAAGCTTCTGCGCATGCGCAGAAGCAAAAAACAAGATGGCGGTGCCTATGGCACCACCGAAAGAACTGGCTCGGGGGCATGGCAGGCCTGGGTCGCTGCCAGTTCCAGCGACACAGGCCGCCAAGTTACTACCGGTTCTATAGAACCTGTCCGAACCAGCAGGAACCCACCTCTGGTTTTACCTATCACCTCAACACCTCTCCCCTCCTCCTCCTTGGAAATTATGTAAAACTTTAAATCTGGAGAAGAGGCTAACAGAACAACACAGATTTATCTTTATAGTCTAAATAATGAGATAATTATCTATTGAGGACACTTCAAACGGCACCGAGTTTAAATAATGGAAATGATGACCTATGATTCTTTGATAATATTAGAAAGGTAAGAGGAAGGAAGGAAGGAAGGAAGGAAGGAAGGAAGGAAGGAAGGAAGGAAGGAAGGAAGGAAGGAAGGAAGGAAGGAAGGAAGGAAGAAAGGAGTGGGAGAAGCACTTATGTAGAAGGGTAGATGATATTTCTGGAGCCAGTACTTGTAACTGGTACTTGGATGCCTGTCATATTTATGAGACCACTTTCAAATTACTGAGCAGTAAAACCAGTAGTGCAACTTAAAAAAAAGTTATAATCTTAGGAATGTAAGTGGAATACTTTCACTGAAAAAAAAGTTAGTTGGAAAATTAACTGAAAATCTTTCTAGTTAACTCTTTTCCATGATAGTATTTTACTTACATTTTTAAAAGATGCCCTAACTTTTGGACCTTGGCACATTTTTGACAAAAGTAGAAACTCTAAAGACAGTTTTATCCTCCTCATTAGCTTCTGGGCAAGCCTTTTTATAAGATACATCCTCCCCATATAATTCTTAATTGTGCTAGCCTAGAATAACCTCAGCAGTCCAGGAAATTCGTGAAGTATGGCCTTTAGGAACATGTGTTAAACACTGCCACCTAGTGAATTATACCTCCTTAAATCTCCCTTCCCCTCCTCCCGTTTCCAATTTTTCTAATGGAAAAGCTGGAGCAAAGATCTCTTTATACTTTATACTTTGGCAATGCCAAAAATTCTCAATTTTTTTTTAAAAGGCCAAAAACAAGATGCCGGTGCATGCGCAGAAGAAAAAAAATCAGAAAAAAATTCCACCACCCCCCCAAAAAAATCCCCCCCCCAAAAGATGGCGGAAACATCTTTCCGTGATATCACCAGCGGTTTGCTACCAGTTCTATAGAACCGGTGCGAACCGGGAGGAACCCACCTCTGCTTACAATGCACCTGAAAGTTAATTCTGGCAAATTACAATCAGAACTGCCATGAATTAGAAGTGAAGTTAAACACTACCACTAACAAATTTAATTTAATTTAATTTAATTGAACGTTCTTATAGGGCGCCCCAATCCCGTGGGACTCAGGGCGGCGTACAATACAGAGAAGAACAATTCATAAAAACAGTTATAAAAAACAATATAATAACAACAATTAAAAGATTATTAAAAAGATTATTAAAAATCATCCATCATTCATACCAGGGGGGAGACCAAAGATGTTCTAATTGGTCTCACTTTCACCCCGCCTGCCGGAAGAGCCATGTTTTTATTGCTTTACGGAAGGCCAGCAGGGTGGGGATAGTCCTGATCTCTGGGGGCAGTTGGTTCCAGAGGGATGGAGCTCCCACAGAGAAGGCTCTCCCCCTCGGCCCTGCCAACCAGCAGTAGCTGTAGTTTGAACCCAGGATCATGACCAGGATCAGTACAGGCATTATATAACGTGGAGCTTCTGAAGATTTGCAAGAAAAGAGTAAAAACCATCATATGATACTGTAAATAAATCTATTTGGAGCCTCCCCCCTTTTTTATTTTTAAAGCAATCGCCCCATTTGATGTAAGGACCTGGTATAATTCACATGGAGAAGCCATTGAAGGTTGATAGATGAAGGCTTTTGTTGTTCAGCATTTGACTTCCCTGTTTAAGAGAAGATTAGAATTTTGGCTACCCCACTCCCTATTCATCATCTCAACCAAAGAATGCCCTAACTTTCTGAAATTGTGTCTCTGGCTGTCTCAAATGAAAAGAAGGGGAGACATGATAGCAGTGTTCCAATATCTCAGGAGCCGCCACAAACAAGAGGGAGTGAAGCTATTCTCCAAAGCACCTGAGGGCAGGACAAGAAGCAATGGGTGGAAACTAATCAAGGAGAGAAGCAACTTAGAACTAAGGAGAAATTTCCTGACAGTTAGAAAAATTAATCAGTGGAACAACTTGCCTCCAGAAGTTGTGAATGCTCCAACACTGGAATTTTTTAAGATGTTGGATAAGGTTTCCTGCCTGGGCAGGGGGTTGGACTAGAACACCTCCAAGGTCCCTTCCAACTCTTTTATTCTAAATATTTTCCATTCTGATTGGGTACCTCAACCCTGCTAGTCTATACTAGACCAGTCCTTCAAGGCAGCTTCCCCAGTCTCTCATTGATCTATTGGACCACAAACCCCAATATGGAAATTGTAGTCTAATCTGTATGGAAGGTTGGGAAAGACTGTCTTAAGGGGTTGTTGTTTTTTTCATGGAAGGAAAACCAGATAGTGAGCTTAAATCTTGCAGTAAGGGCCGTGCGTCAGACACTGCCAGGTATTGAATTGCAGAGCAAAGTGTATTGTTTTGGACTGTACTATGATTGTATGAAGTATGTCAGATACTTGAAAAAACCTTCTGGGTCAAACCGATAAAAGGACAAGATCATGAAAGAAAGGGAAAGAAGAAGGAAAAGGTGCAAAATCAATTAAGTGATGCATCCATCCAGCCATGTTCTCTAAAACCAGGGGTGAAATCCAGCAGGTTCTGACAGGTTCTGGAGAACCGGTAGCGGAAATTTTGAGTAGTTCAGAGAACCGGCAAATACCACCTCCGGCTGGCCCCAGAGTGAGGTGGGAATGGAGATTTTGCAGTATCCTTCCCCTGCCACGCCCACCAAGCCACACCTACCAAACCACACCACGCCCACCAAGCCACGCCCACAGAACTGGTAGTAAAACAAATTTGGATTTCACCAATGCTCTAAACCAGGGGTGGCTAAACTATGGTTCTTTGATGGCTTGTGGACTTCAACTCCCAGAATTCCTGAGCTAGCCATGCATGCAGGAATTCTGGGAGTTGAAGTCCACAGGTCCTCAAAGAACCATAGTTTGGCCACCCCTGCTCTAAACCAAGGGTCCCCAACTCCCGGGCATGGCTTGTAAGAAACTGGGCCGCACAGCTGGAGGTGACCGGCCAGGCGAGCAAGTGAACCTTCATCTGTATTTGCAGCCGCTCCCCAGTGCTAACATCACCACCCAGCTCCATCTCAGATCATTATTCATTAGATTCTCATAGGACCACGTGATGTACCCTACTGAAAACTGCTTGTGCAAGGGATCTAGGTTGCACGCTCCCCCCCCATGGTCCATGGAAAAATTATCTTCCACAAAACTGATCTCTGGTGCCAAAAAGTTTGGGAGCTGCTGCTCTAATCCATGTCTTTATTACCATCAGGGACCAATATGAATCTAGTTCCATGGTAAAACTTATGGAAGTAAGAAAGAATAGTAAGATAAATGCAATCTGAGTATAGAATCATAGATAAAAGAAGCAAAGAATATCTGAGATGGGAGGGACCGCTTAAAGCATCCAAGTCCAAGCTCCAAATTAAAGTAACCCAACAGATGGCTAGCTAGCCCAGAAGTCTTCAAACTTGGCAACTTTAAGACTTGTGGACCTCAACTCCCAAAATTCTCCAGCCAACATAGCTGGCTGGAGAATTCTGGGAGTTGAAGTCCACAAGTCTTAAAGTTGCCAAGTTTGGGGACCCTTGATCTAGCCTCTTCTTGAATATAACCAACGAAAGGAACCCACAACCTCTCTGATTAATTGATCAAATTCGATCAATTGGTTAATTGCTCTTAATATTGGGAAGGGGTATTTTTTGTGATTGTTTCTTCTATTTCGTTGGGATTTACCTTCCTATCATTTAAATTTAAATTAAAGAGCCGTGGTGGCGCAGTGGTTAGAATACAGTACTGCAGGCTACTTCTGCTGACTGCAATTTGGCAGTTTGAATCTCACCAGGCTCAAGGTTGACTCAGCCTTCCATCTTTCCAAGGTCGGTAAAAATGAGGACCCAGATTGTTGGGGGCAATATGCTGAACTCTGTAAACCGCTTAGAGAGGGCTGTGAAGCGGTATATGTCTAAGTGCTAAGTGCTGTTCTGGAATGAGAGAGAATAAATATTTACTTTCTTCTACTGATATCCTTTCAATTTTCTGAAAATATTGCCATGCCCTTCCACATTCTTCTGTTTGTGAGGCTAAATAATATTCACAGAACTTCCCTATTTCCTGAGGCCTAAATCCTTTCGATTGGGTACAAATGACGACAGATAGAATGTTCAAAGCAATAAAATACTGTGTGATAAGTGCAGATCTGGAACGGGACTGAGGACAGGGTTAGAAAATAAAGCAGGACGTAGCCTTGCCAAGTGCTATTGTCCAGATTTCAGTGGAGTCCCAGGATCCAGTAATCCTCTGAAGAGTTAAATGATTTTAGATCCAGCTCATAGAGGAAATACTTGATCATGGAGGACTCAATATAATAGCCTACTTGTGTTGCTACTAGACAGTGTAAATAATATTAAGTAGATAAGATAAGCATTGGTTGAAATAAAGCAGCTCACTCTGTTCCTTATGCCAATCACATACTAAATAACTTTTTTCCGACACTAAAGGTGGACTGGCTAAGAGAAAAGGGACTGTGGTAAAACCTTTGTAAAAGAGTAAAATACCCATTATGAAGAAAAATTAATGTGTAAACTATCAAGGAACAATTTAATTTGGACCGTTCTTGGAGCTGATTAATTTGGATCTGTTGGCCTAGGTCTGGATTAATTGCAGCCAAATGCAATTATTCTTCAAACTGATCCAACACTTCTAGATGAAATTTGACATGGCCCTCATAAATTGGATGATTTATACTTGCAATGTGTGAGGTAAGCAGGGTGAAAATATAAATTATCCTTGTTCATCACATTCACTTATTTTCATACTCCCCCTATGTTTCTATGACAACATTCAAGACATGCATATTTTAATTTTACCAGAGTAAGGGAAAGCTTGTCAAATTTTCAAAGTTCCTTGATTTTATGGCTGAACGTTGTATCTAATGTACATAATAAATCTTCTCAGAAAAATATCTGGGGGGGGGGCTTTCATCACAAGGAAGTCTCGGGGTAACCTTGAAGATGTTTTAATAGGTGCAGCTGAAGTTTAAAGAGAATTTTAACGCTTCCTTGATAGTTGCAATATGTGTAGATGTGCGAATAAAGGGATTTTTGTATATCGCAAGTTACAGCTTTGACAACAGCAGATGAATGTGTTAACACCTTGTTAAACTCTTAATTCTGTATATATTCATTAAATATTGTACGCCCTATGCAAATCAGGAGTCTTTGTTAAGTAGATGAAGATTCTACCATAAAGCATTTCATTTTGGAACAAATTTGAGACTGCCTGTACAGCAGCCGATTAATATTTAAAAATATGATTGTGTCATTAACATTGGTGATATTAATAAATAACTCAGCATGTAATTTTATTAGGGTGGTTTTCAAATGTTTGAGCATCAATAAAAAACAAAACTTTCTGCATCAATTTAACTGTCCCCCATTTTGGGAATAAAGCACAGAAATACCCATAATCCTCAGATCAGCCTAGCCAACAGCAACAATAGTCAATGGTAAGAGTAAAATATGTGTAACAACACTGAGTCGTGGTGGCGCAGTGGTTAGAATCAGTGGTGGGTTGTAAATTATTTTGCCACCGGTTTGCACGCGTGCTTGCGCACACGTGCGACGCTTCTGCTCATGCATAGGAGCCTCCCGCTGCCGCCGCTACCGGTTCTAACAACCGGTCCGAACTGGGAGCAACCCACCGCTGGTTAGAATGCAGTAGTGGAGGCTACTTCTGCTGGCTGCTGGCTGCCAGCAGTTTGGCAGTTCGAGTCTCACCAGCTCAAGGTTGACTCAGACTTTCATCCTTCCAAGGTTGGTAAAATAAGGACCCAGATTGTTGGGGGCAAGATGCTGACTCTGTAAACCGCTTAGAGAGGGTTGTAAAGTGGTATATAACTGGATAGGTTAGTCTTGAATGTTCTCTCTGCTTTTTTCATTTGCTTTAAGTCAATGAAATATTAACTTATGGGGTTCTTAGTGCTCTCTGAGCTTGGTTGTTTACTTGCAGATGTTTCATTACCCAACTAGTTAACATCTTCAGTGCACTGAAGGCTGGGTACAAATATTTTATTCTGTTGGAATATAAACTTAGATAGATAAAAACACAATCCTTTCTAGCGCACCTGAAACCACCTGGCTTTTTTTGCAGAAAAAGAAACCAAGAATACAAAGCTTCCTCTTTTAATGGTTCCTATGCCAAACCTGAGACCTGGCATATAGTATAAGGTGACCAGACGTCCCGATTTTGGCGGGACACACCCGCTTTTTCACCATTTGTCCCGCGTCCCGCCCGCCTTCTAAAAAGTCCCGATTTTTTCAAAGTTTGCCCGACTAGGGCATTCTTTCAAAAAATCGGCCTGAAAGGCAGCAGGCCTCTCAGCTCGGGCCGGCCGTGGGCGGCGTTGGCGGCGGGCGGGCGTCCCGCGTTGTTGACTCCTCCGGCGGCGGCTGGAAGCTGGGGGGAGGGGGAAGGGAGGCTGCTCCTCCTCTCCTTCCCCCGCCCCATCCCTAGCCCTGCCCTCGGAGGCGCTGCTGTGGTTGGGAGGGGTGAGGGACGAGGAGCCGTCGCCGCTTTGAGTTTACGAGCGGCGCAAACAGCCCTTCCTCGTCCCCCTCCCCTTTCTTCCCCCCGTCGCCTCGCTGCCGCCGTTGCCCTGGGGCCGGGCGGGCGACCGGGAGACCGCGGCGCTTGGATGCTTGGAGCAGGTAAGCTGCCGGCTTCCTCCTTTCCCCGTCTCCCGCCTCCCGTTCGTTGCTTGCCAGCCCGGCCGAAGGGAAGGCGGGAGGCGAGGAAAGGCCTCCCGAAAGGAGGGGAGGCTTCGGGAGCCCGCCTCCCTTTCGGGAGGCCTTTCCTCGCCTCCCGCCTTCCCTTCGGCCGGGCTGGCAAGCAACGAACGGGAGGCGGGAGACGGGGAAAGGAGGCAGCTGGCAGCTTACCTGTCGCGAGCTGCAGGCATCCAAGCGCCCTCCCGCTTCCCCCCTCCCCCCCACCTCACCTGAACGCCGACATTTGCTGTTTTGCCCTCTGCGCATGCGCAGCGTTCTGCGCATGCGCAGAGGGCAAAACAAATGGCGGCGCCCAGGCGGCCCCCCCCGTCCCGCTTAAAAAAAAATATCTGGTCACTTTAATATAGTATGTACTGAGTTTAGTGTTTAAAGGTATGTTTTGCTGCTTTCAGTTGCTAAGGTGACTCCTCTCCAACCTGGAAGGCACAACTAGAGATTTTACTACAGTGCCAACACATCTGGATGGCAGAACATAGCAAATATTAGAGTAGACAATGCCAGGAGAGATTGAATAAGTCCAATTCAGAATTAGAGAGTTGTGTATATTTATTTGATTTTATTAGACACACCCCAGTTTCTCCGGATAGTGAGAAATTCCAGAGATGCAATATTTAAATAGTGCCAGGTTTCTTTGGAAATGAGGTATAGTCCTTGTTAGACCCTATCTCATTGGGGGGGGGACATAATATTGTACTGAATATTCTTCCCCTAGTAAAGAAGTCCTAATTTACCGTATTTTTCAGAGTATAAGACGCATCTTTTTACCCTCAAAAAGAGGGTGAAAATTTGGGTGCGTCTTATACACCGAATGTAGCCCCACCCAGCCACCCCCACCCTTTGGCCTCTGCCTGCCAACAATTTACCTCTTTGCAGCAAACAGAACAGAAACAGAAGCCTTATTAGCACACTAAGAGATTACTTGCCTCCCGATCTACAGCTGACAAGCTTGCAAGCCACGTGGTAAAATGAAACTAACTATGGTGGCTGTAATGAGACAAAATGCTGGGAGATAAACTGCTGACAATGTTACACTGCTGAAATTGCAAGAAAGTAAGCTACAGCTACTGTAGCCTAGAGGTAGAGCTCTTGCCTCACAGTCAGGAGGTTGTGAGTTCTATCCTAGGTAGAGGCAGATTCTGAATATGTTATTTTGTTAAATGTTTGTAGAGTGTTCAAATTATAAGACTTATTTTTTAAAGACTGCTTTATTATTGTTCTAGACAACTTAACAAATGAAGAAGCTTTTTAAAATAAATGCTTGCTCTGAAGAGGCCCAGTGGTATTGTATCTTCTTTTAAATAGCAGAAAGCCTTCCAGAAAGCCACATCAATTTTAAAGATCTGTAAAAGTATAATCTGAAATGTCCTGTTTTAGTATTAAGTATTAGTATTAAAATAAGGCAGCTAAATTAAACCCTGACTTAGTCATGTTTGGAGTAGATCTATTTAAATAATTGGGAGGAGTTAGTGTGATTACATTTAAGAAAACTTTCTGGGATTAATATACTGCCATAATGTACATTTCTCCAATTCTTTGCTATTTCTATGGGTCAAGCACACATGCACAGAAATACACAGCAAACAGTGTATATCATCTGTGCTGTTTGCTGTTTGCTAAATTGCTGGGAGGCAGAGGCCTTTTTTCCTTGTTTTCCTCCCCCAAAACTAAGGTGCGTCTTATACTTTGGTGCGTCTTATACTCTGAAAAATATGTATTTGTCCCTTGCTTACAAGCTATCTTGACTATTGCAATGTGTTTTACATGAGGTTCCTCTTGAAAACTGTCTAGATGAGGCTGTAATTTGTTCAGTACTTTGCTGAACAAATTTGGTCAAGTACCAGGGTCTTGACCAGGGTAAGAGGCAGGGAATCACACCTTTTCTGCTACCAGTCTAGATCAGTGGCATACAGTATTCAATTTTTATTCTTGTCACATGCAGATATGATCTTTCTCTTCCCTCTAGCTGTAGGACATAAATTGAGAATGATCTCTTCCAGCCTAAGAGGGAAGAGATACTTCTTTCAATTTTCTGCCTGGGTAGATAAGACTGGGTGACCACCTCCCTCCCTCAAAATCTGTTTAAGGATAGACAATTAAGGCCAAAAATGACATTAAGGCAACAGAGAACATTAATTCTTTGCCATGAACAGCAAAAGAGGCCTTTCCACATTAAAGAAGAATTGTTGCACTGAAGAGAAGACCAAACATAAGAGCATGAATTGGCCTCTAGGTGTCTCTATTTTCCTTAAAAAAAGATATATTTATTTAAAAACTTTAACCACTTGTTTTTTTAGAGAGAAGTTCCTATACTTAACCAGTTGGGACTTTATTATATCTCAGAAGGGGTGGGTTCCTCCCAGTTCGGACCGATTCACCTGAATTGGTAGCAACTTGCTGGTGATATCACGATGACGTCATTGACCTGGTTTGGTCTGTGCCGGTCTGTGGGCGCCGCCATCTTTTTTTTGAATTTTTTGAATTTATTTTTTTGAATTTTTTTTTTAAAAATTCTTTTGAGCATGCGCAGAAGCCGAGTTTCCGGCACTGTGCATGCGGTCGCCATCTTGTTTTGGTTTTCTTTTTTTGATTTTTAAAATTTTTTCAACACTTTTCACATATGATTTCAAAAAGGTGAGAGTCATAGGCTAATTCTGTATGCACACATGAATGATGTTGAATTTATACTTATTGTATTTTTGAATAAAAACCATGTGCCAGGATCATTCATTCATTCATTCATTCATTCATTCATTCATTCATTCATTCATTCATTTTTATACTGCCCATCTCAGCCAAGTGATTCTGGGCGGCTTACCATAAAAACAGTTCAAAAATGCGTAAATAAGAGCAAATTGGGAAATGCATTGGATCTGAAATGAAGAATTCTGGGAAGAGAAACTTGATGAACAAGATGGCAAACTTAGGATGGATCTGGATAGCGTTGGCTGTTGTATTTGTTGTTTTTAGGTAAAAGCAATGATGTCTCTTGAGATAGACTGGAGAGGGTTACCCTGTTAGAGGTTTATCTGTTGAAAAGAGGACAAGGCAAGATTCTCGGAAGTGAAATAGGACATGACACCCTTCCATCTTTTCATAAGAACTTCAAGATTTACAAGATCTGGTTTGGGACCCCAACAGGAGAACAACACAGTGGAGGTGGTTGATCAAGTAACATCAGATCCTCCCCTCCCTCCACTCTCCCCATCATTAGATTTTAATGTTTGGCTTTAATTTATTTATGTTTTAATGTATATCAGGGGTGTCAAACCTGACTTCATGGAGGGCCACACCAGGGTTATGTTTGACCTCAGGGGGTCCGGGGGCAGGCAGGGGGGGCATAGCCATCTCAACATCACTTGTATCCAGGGTGCCTGTGGTGGCCCGAGCACTCTGCCAGTGAAAACGGGCTCCCGAGCTATGTTTTTGGCTGCAACGGCCTCCTGCAACCCTCTGCCAGTGAAAATGGAGCTCAGGAGGTCTGTGCATGGCAGTGGTGGGTTCCTACCAGTGCAGTCCACTCTATAGCACCGGTAGTGGCCCGCTGGTGATGTCACAGTACCAGTGTGGTCGGTTGCCGGTGCCTGGCCGCCCCCATTAAAAAATTTTTAAAAAAAATTTAAAAAAATTTCTTCTGCGCATGCCCAGAAGCCGAGTTTCCAGCACTGCTCATGCGCTGCCTTCCTACCCCACAGTGAGTCCAAGCAGGAGAGGATGGCTGAGGGAACGCGTAAGACACTGAAAGAACGGGCGGCAGGAACTATCTACATTCCCCTCCCTTCAGCAGTCCTAGAAGCCACGAATGCGCGGTGATGATCCTAGGCATTTTCACACGTTTGAGGCTTCTCGAGCTGCTGAGGGGAGGGGGAATGGGCGGCAGGACCTATCTCAGTTCCCCTCCCTTCAGCAGTCCAAGAAGCCACAAACGCCGGTGATGATCCTAGGCATTTTTGCACGTTCGAGGCTTCTCGAGCTACTGAGGGGAGGGGAAATGGGCAGCAGGACCTATCTCAGTTCCCCTCCCTTCAGCAGTCCGAGAAGCCACGCCCACCCAGTCACATGGCTGGCAAGCAACACCCACAAAATAAGCCACGCCCACAGAGTGGTAGTAAAAAAATTAGGAACCCACCCCTGGTGCGTGGCCCTCCTGAGCTCTGTTTTTTGCTGGCAGAGGCACTGCAGGCCAGTCCTTTGCTGTTTCCAGGGCAGCCCCGCGGGCCAGATCTAAGTAGGCCACATCCAACCCCCGGGCCTTGAGTTTGACACCCCTGATGTACATGTATGAATACACTTTTTATGAGAGTAAGCCACCCAGAGTTATTATGTGGTAAGATGGATGGCCAATACATTTTATAAATAAATAAATAATAAATAAATAAATTGGGCACTGGCAAAGAATTTAACCAATGCAAAGGGCTGGGGGCTGGAGAAGCCAGGATTAGAGAGACTACATTCTACCAGCCAACCACTAAATCAAAAGGAATTGCTGCCAGTCTGAAATAGGGACAATGCTGGCCAGTATCTTTAGCCTCTTAAAATGAATATTTCCTTTTAAAATATTTCAAGCCATTACGGTTATCTTCCAAGTGAGCAGAGGAAAGAAGGGGCAAAGGAATGCAATTATCTACTTGTAAATTACACTTGCAAAGCTAAGCTGGGAGAAGCAAATGGAAATCCTTTTTGTTTTAATAAAACAGGGGGGAAATGCATCAAGAAGTGCTTTGCATTGTGCTTCTCCTCAAATTATTATTTGAGCTCTTGGTAATCCTGTAATAGGATTCAGCTGGGTTTTTCTGATAATGCAACTTCCAACCTTACTATCTTCAGATGCTGGATTTTGGATGCTGTTTATGTTTCTGGTTTTGTAGCATTTATTCCTCTACCGCCCAATAATTATTATTTTCCAGCAATTTTGTGGCAGGAGTAGGTACCTGAAATACCAGTTCATTATATAGCCATCTTCATAAATGTAATCCTTGAATGTCATTTATGATAACTTCATAAACATATTTCTCTGTTATCTTTAGGGGGAACATCCAAACTGAAGTTCAGACACTGAAAGTTTCACAACGAATTAAGCATGGCTTTTCCATGATAAGAGATACCAATTTTAATTCTACTTTTTCCAATGTCTTCATTACATTTCTTGAAATAATACAGTTCAGTGGTGGGTTGCTCCCGGTTCGGCCCGTTTCTAAGAACCGGTAGCACCGGCGCTGGGACGCTCCACCCACCCGTCCGGGATGCTTCTGCACATGTGCAGAAGCATCCCACGCATGCGTGAGTGTGTGCGTGAACCGGTAGTAAAGGGTTTTAGAACCTACTACTGATACAGTTGTCTGCTTACATGGATAATTGTGCTTTTTCTCTCTTTGTATAGTTAACTTTGGATCAATGCTGAAAGTTTGAGCATTTATTTCCTGGGAATAAATGATGGGCCACGTACCATCTCCCAAGTAACTGCCCAACGCTGCTCAACGTAACAGGATATTACAGAATAACAGAGTTGGAAGGGACCTTGGAGGTCTTCTAGTCCAACCAAACAAGACTCAGAAAAAATGCTCAAAATCCTTTCTCTAGCATTCCAGAGTATAGGGCAGGGAATATGTAGTACGCTTTGGGCTTGAAAGAGTTAATTTACAAGAAGCAATTTGACAGCAAAATCAACCACCCAGAAAGGATGTGGGCTTTCCTTCCTTAAAATGCATTCGAGGGGCGGCCAGACAGCCATCTATCAAGGGTGGGTTAATCTGGATTCTTAAGCAGGGGCTGGACTTAGTTGTCATGGATTGGAGGGTTGGAGCCCTTGTCTGAAGGACATAAGTGCAGTCTTTTTTTTTTGCCAATTGTCAGAATGATATATTACTGCCCCCTGAGATGAATTGCTAACCTGCAGGATCAGCTTTATTTATTTCATTAAATCTATCTATCTATCTATCTATCTATCTATCTATCTATCTATCTATCTATCTATCTATCTATCTATCTATCTATCTATCTATCTATCTATCT
This sequence comes from Diadophis punctatus similis, assembly GCA_023053685.1. NCBI lineage: Eukaryota > Metazoa > Chordata > Lepidosauria > Squamata > Dipsadidae > Diadophis > Diadophis punctatus. The sequence goes on from JALIGW010000003.1 coordinate 191,423,083, forward strand.
ATCTATCTATCTATCATCTATCTATCTTCTATCTCTATATCTATCTCAGAGGTGTCAAACTCAATTTCATTGAGGGCTGCATCAGGGTTGTTTGAACTTGGAGGGCTGGGGTGGGCATGGCCAGGGTAGGCATGGCCAGCTCGACATAACTCGTGTTGGAGGCGCCTGTGGTGACCGAAGCGCTCTGCCACAAAAACAGAGCACAGGAGGGCGCGCGCAGTCCCCACAGCTCTGTTTTTGCTGGCAGAGGGTTGCAGGAGGCCGTCGCAGGTGAAAACAGAGTTCAGGGTGGGAGCGCACAGTTCTCCCGAGCTCCGTTTTTGCTGGCAGGGGTACCACAGGCCGGTCCTTCGCTGTTTTCAGGGCAACCCCATGGGCTAGATCTAAGAACCCTGCGGGCCGGATCTGGCCCGCGGGACTTGAGTTTGACACCCCTGATCTGTCTCTATCATCATCTATCAGATTACAGATTAACAGAGTTGGAAGGGATCTTACAGGTCATCTAGTCCAACCCCCTGCCCAAGCAGGATACCCTACATCTGCCTCTACCTAGGATTGAACTCACAACCTCCTGATTGTGAGGCAAGAGCTCTACCTCTAGGCCACAGAGAGATCTCATAGAACTGTATGGAGAAAGTAAAAAAACAACAACCAGATATCATAAAAGCCAATAACCAATACCAATACTAATATTGTTAAAGCAGTGAGCAGATTCCAGCCCTCTGTCCAGTTCCTTCAGGTTCCATGAGTCCTCTAAAAGAGACTCTGTGTCTGGATGATAGCTTTTTTTGGGAACAATAATGACAAAAACTCCCTTTCCTCCAACATATCTGTCCTTCCTTAATCCCCAGGAACTAGAGAGTTTCATTTGGTTGCCATTGTAAAAAAAAAAGCCACAGTAAAACAAAATAAAAACAAACAAACCCATCCCTCAAAGCATTTTTAACATATATAATCTTCCAGAAGCAAACTAATTCCATCCATGTAGACCAGGATATGGATCCTTTTAAGGAAGAAATAAGGTATTTCTTCCTTAAAAAGTACCTAAAAGTACCTAAAAGTAACTGCCATGTTTAATGACTACTCATTAAATGTTTAATGACAGTTAAGCTAATGATGAAAAGTATATATCTTTGCATTTACAACCTTCACAGGTCTTTAAATCAAAGGAAAGCTGAAATAAAATAATAAGCACAGTCGCAGTTTCATTTATTGACTGCTTCACTTAATGAGCAATTTTGACTATTAAATGAGGACTATCGATAAAAAGTGCTTCCAACTTAGCTGAACTGACAACTAGTTTTAGTCCTTAGAGACTCTCTTGTTTCTTCACTGGATAGATTATTTAGTTGTCAATTTTGAAATAGCAATGTCAATAGCATTTAGGCTTATATACTGCCCCAGCATGCTTTAAAACACTCAATCTGGGCAGTTTACAATGTAAGCATTATTTGCATATTGGCACCAACAATCTGGATCCTCATTTTACTGACCTGGGAAGGATGGAAGGCTGAGTCAACCTTGAGCCCCATCAAGATTGAACTCCAGGCTGTGGGCAGAGTTAGCCTGCAATGCTTCACTTTAACCACTGTGCCATCAGGGCTCCACCTAAAAGCCATTCCTTCCTGGCTCTTGACTTCATCTAGACCAGGGGTGTCAAACTCGATTTCATTGAGGGCCGCATCCAGTGGTGGGTTCCTACCGGTGCGGTCCACTCTATCGCATTGGTAGCGGCGGGCTGGTGATGTCACCAAGAGGCTACCGACCCAGTGCGGTCAGTTGCCGGTCCCTAGGAGCCGCCATCTTTTTTTCATAATTTCTGGGCTTTTTTTCTCCCTGCGCATGCACGAAGCAAAATCGCATGAGGGGCGCGCACGCATAGCAAGCGCATGCGTGCATGAAATGTGGTGATGCGCATGCAGCGCACCGATAGCAAGGTAAGAGAGCAACCCGCTCCTGGCCACATCAGGATTGATTTTGACCTTGGGTGGCTGGGGTGGGCATGGCCAGGGTGGGCATTGACAGCTCGACGTTACTTGTGTGATCAAATGCCAATTTTGCTAGTAGTTTGCTGCCCTCTGCCAGCAAAAACTGAGCTCGGGAGGGCCGTGTGTTTTCACTGGAAGAGGCACCGTGGGCTGGTCTTTTGCTGTTTCCAGGGTGGCCCCGTGTGTCAGATCTAAGCAGATTCCGCCCACAGGCCTTGAGTTTGACACCTGTGATCTAGAGGTTGACTACCAAGAGAAAATAATATATGTAGCTCAGGATTGAACTGTGGAGTCTCTGAGCCAGCGGTGGTTTGCTCCCGGTTCACCCCGGTTTTGCGAACCGGTAGTGGCGGTGGCAGGAGGCTCCGCCCCCCCCCCCGGGATGCTTCTGTGCACAAGCGAACTGGTAGCGATGGGATTTAGAACCCACTACTGCTCCGAGCTGGGTTGTTTTCATTCATTTCCTTTAGTCTCAAGTGAATATTGGAGAGGGTCTCCATGAAAGATGACAGTACAATTTTTGTTTGTTGTTTTACTTCTCTCTAGTTAATAAAACAAACAGGAAAAATAAAATAACAATGAGAAGGCAAGAACAATACAAGAAAATATTATCTGTAAAGACTTCTCTTATGGGTTTGTTTATGAAATTTCATACTGCAAGAAGAAATGGCCACATGATTCAAATATTAATAAGCAACAGATCAGTGTAGGCAGCATGATTTGTTTTTAGCATTTAGACACCTCCCTTGGTGTTCATCAGACTCTTGTCTCTTCTTATTTTAGTTTTATTAGGATTTGTTAAGTTAAAAATAAAAAAGGGAACATCGGCATGCTGCAAAACACAACCTATAACGTTCTTTTTTATTTAATTGTTTTTCCTGGATTTCATGAAGGCCCTCATAGACATTTTTAGAAAATGGTAAGGTTGCTTCAACCCAGTGCTTTATTTGGAAATATAGTTATCTGTAGAGAAACGGAGGAGGAGACACACACAGAGAGAAAGAAATAAATTGGTTGAGGAGGATAAGATCAGAACTGCAAATAACTAGATGATCACTAGATGACAGCGACAAATTCGAGAGATCAGTATCTCCTCCCTGCCTAAAATTTCTAGATTTTAGATCTAAAATCTAAAGGTTGTCTATGATTTGGAACAGTGGTGGGTTCCTACCAGTGCGGTCCACTTTACAGTACCGGTAGCGGTATTGTGCTACTTGCGCGCGACAGCTCCGGTGCCGTCTTCGCCGGTCTGTCGCACGGTGCCATCTTTTTTTGGGGGGAATTTTTGGGCTGATTTTGCTTCCTGCGCATGCGCAGAAGCAAACTCTTGCAAGGGGACGTGCGTGCGCAGGAGATTTTGGTGATTTTTTGCTTTTGTGCATGCACGCACACGCCCCTCGCAAGATTTTGCTTCTGCGCATGCGCAGGAAGCAAAATCTCGCGAGGGTGTGCGTGTGCATAGCGAGCGCGTGCCAAAACATGGCAATGCGTGCGCAGCGCACCAGTATCATGAAGAAGAAGCAACCCGCCCCTGATTTAGAACCACTGTAGGTAGAGAGTAGCCTACTCTAAAACGAGTAATTTCAGTCATTTGCCTTCTGATAAAAGTGGTGTGTTTTGTGACTGATTTCATCCACCAAGGCAGCCATTTTGTAAATCATGGTTAAAAATCCCCAAATCCCATACACGTGTGCTGCTATTGATATAAATCAGGATGCATGAAGTCTATTCAAAGAAAGAACATATTTTCCCATTAAATGAGCTTACTTATTTCCTACCTTTTTATTTTTTTTACAAACGACTCAAGACAACGAACATATCCAATACACCTTCCTCCTCCTATTTTCCTCATGACAACAACCCTGTGAGGTCTGAGAGAAAATGACTGGCTCAAGGTCACCCAGGTGGCTTTAAGGGCTAAGGCAGGACTAGAACTCACGGTCTCCCACTTTCTAGCCTGCTGCCTTAACCATTAGACCAAACTGGGTCTCTTATACAAGTTTGAGTTTTTTTCTGTGTCTTATGGCTGAATATTTAATACTTCTTTATTTGTAATCATAGCAGGCATGATTAGAAGGGCTCTTTGACATTAAAACAATCCATTAGTATGGCCATTATTTTGCATCTGCTTGAAATTCCAAATGGTAGTCATTATATAATCAACATGATGAAGAATACATGGAGCTTTTTGTAAGCAGGGAAAAAATCTGAGAGCAATTAAAGTAAAAGGCTGGCGGAGGAAAGTAAGATAGGATCAAACATACTTAGAATCATAGAAGCTACATTTACCTCGATGCTTTAAGCCAGGGTCTCCAGACTTGGCAACTTTATGTCTTGCGGACTTCGACTCCCAGAATTCTTCAATCCGACCGAATTCTGGGATTTGAAGTCCACAAGTTGTAAAGTTGCCAAATTTGGAGACCCATGGTGTTTCATAGGGGATAGGATAAAACCAAACAAGAAATTTAGGGAAAGGGTTTTAGATGTGGGCTACATCGTGGGATATGTAATGGCAGGACACATGGGCTTGAGTCTTAGTTTGGATAGGCAATGGAAGACTGGAATGTTAAATTTTCAAAGTGAGGCTTCCACTGTACTTGCATTATAATTACAGGTAGTCCTTAATTTATAAGCACAAACTGACCCTGAAATTTCCATTGCTAAGCAAGACAGTTGTTAGGTGAATTTTGCCCCATTTTATGATCTTTCTTGGCACAGTTATTAAGTGAATGATTGCACTTGTTAAGTGATTGTTAAGTGAATCTGGTTTCTCCATTAATTTTGTTTAATGTCAGAAGGTTTGATCACATGACCCCAGGACACTGCAACCATCATAAATATAGGACAATTGCCAAATGTCTAAATTTTGATCTTGTGACCCCAGGGAATGCTGCAATGGTCATAAAGGTGAAAAACGGTCATAAGTCACTTTTTTCAGTGCTGTTATAACTTTGAACAGTCACTAAATAAATATTTGTAAGTTGGGGACTACCTGTATAGTTGCACATTTGACCCAGAGATTGAGGCAATACTGTGGATTGTGTGTTCCTGAAGTTTTATCAAGTACTAGTTTATCAAGTCGTAAAACTGTCTGGTTTGGTACAGCAACCAAAGAAGGACAGGTACACCACTTCAACAGATAGTTAGGACTGTAGAAAAAACAATTGCAACCAGCCTGCCTTCTACTAAGGACCTGTATACTCCACGAGTCAGAAAAAGGGCTGAGAAAATATCTACAAACCCCTCACATCCTTGAAACATAAACTGTTTCAACTCCTCCCCTTCAGATGCCGCTATAGGGCATTGCATGGCAATACAACTAGACACAGAGATGTTTTTTCCCCTCGTGCCATCACTCTACTAAACAGCTAATTACAACAGTACTGTCTTATGTCAAAGGATATCTACCCATGCAGCATGGCTGTATATCTATTAAAGGTAAAGGTTCCCCTCGCACATACATGCTAGTCATTCCCGACTCTAGGGGGTGGTCCAGGGGCGGGTTCCTATTTTTTTACTACCACTCTGTGGGCGTGGCTTATTTTGTGGGTGTGGCTTGCCAGCCACATGACCGGGTGGGCGTGGCTTGCTGGACATGTGACCGGGTGGGCGTGGCTTCTCAGACTGCTGAAGGGAGGAGAACTGAGATAGGTCCTGCTGCCCATTCCCCCTCCGCTCAGCAGCTCGAGAAGCCTCAAATGTGCGAAAATGCCTAGGATCATCACCGCGCGTTCGTGGCTTCTCGGACTGCTGAAGGGAGGGGAATGGAGATAGCTCCTGCCGTCCATTCTTTCAGCGCCTCACATGCTCCCTCAGCCATCCTCCCATGCTTGGACTCACTGTGGGGTAGGAAGGCAGCGCATGCGCAGTGCCAGAAGCTCGGCTTCTGGGCATGCGCAGAAGAAAATTTTAAAAAACATTTAAATTTTTTTTAAAAAAAAATGGCGGCGCCCAGGCACCGGCAACCGACCGCACCGGTACTGTGACGTCACCAACGGGCCACTACCAGTGCTATAGAGTGGACCGCACTGGTAGGAACCCACCACTGGGGTGGTCCTCATCTCCGTTTCTAAGCTGAAGATTCCGTGATCATGTGACCAGCATGACTAAATGCCGAAGGTGCACGGAACACTGTTACCTTCCCACCAAGGTGGTCCCTATTTTTCTACTTGCATTTTTACATGCTTTCGAACTGCTAGGTTGGCGAAGCTGGGGCAAGTAACGGGAGCTCACTCTGTTATACGGCGCTAGGGATTCGACCTGCCGACCTTTCTGATTGACAAGCTCAGTGTCTTAGCCACTGAACCACCTTTGTATTACTAGTATCCTATTCCTATTATCTATCCCATCTTTTTTTTTACTACTGTTGGTATCTTATGAATATATTACTTTGTTGTTTGTGTATACACTGAGAGCTTATGCACCAGAGACACATTCCTTGGCCAATAAAGTGTTCCGTTCTGTTCTATTCTTTAGATAATGAAATTTCTGCTGTTTATGTTGTTGGGGTCAGAATTGGCACCAGACCAGCCAAGGTAAGGATTGAAGGAACAGAGCAGGAGATCTTTCTTCTTTGGGCTATGTTATGACCATGTGGAATTTCTCATCTGTATCTATATCCATACCTCTGGAATGAAACCTGTGCCAAACCACGCTACCCTACAAGCCAACAAAGAAGTATCTTCTCAAGATAGAACCTTAAAAAAAAGGAGGAAATATTAACATGATAAGATTGAAATAATCTCCTGAGCTGTTTTAGTTTTCTGAAACTAAACTTTTTTTAAGGCAAGCCCATCCTAATAATCCTTACCTTTTAAGGGATTTCCCCCCACAAAGGAGATGTATGAGAACACAGGGGTGCATCCTGCTCATTATGATAAGAGGCAAAGAATTCATCCAGCAACAATAAGAAATTCAATATGCTGTTAAGATGTAGAGCAGTAGTGGCAGTGGTGAGCTGCTGCTGGTTCGGACCGGTTCAGGTGAACCAGTAGTTCTGACGATCAGCTGGCCTCGCCCACCTGCCCCTGCGCTATCCTGTCCTATATTTACTTCTTTCTGGCTCAGCTGATTCACGTGGCACAGCTGATTTCCGCACCTCTGTTGTTCTATTTACCGGGGCTGCCTTAAAAGGTAAGCAGCTGAGCTTCAAATTGCTGTATTTTGAACGCTGCGCACAAGTGCATTAGGCGCATGTGAAGTGCGTGTGCATGTGTGAAGCACAAACTGTATTTTTCAGAGTATAAGACGCACTGGAGTATAAAACGCACCTTAGTTTTGGGGGAGGAAAACAGAGGGGAAAATCTATCGATCAGGTATTCATCTGGCTAGCGTCCTTAGTCTGGTCAGCTTCAGCACATTATTTCATCCTCTGGTTAGGGCTGAAAAAGCCTTTTTCAGAGGGAGTAGCAATGAAAACAAGCCTGCAAAGACTTAGGGCAAGAAAAAACCTTCTTCGGAGGGAATAGGAAGCCAGGAAGATCGTTAGCACCTCATTAGGGCTGGAAAAAAAAGCTTCGGAAAAGCTACATTCGAAGTATAAGACGCACCCAAATTTTCAGCCTCTTTTAGGGAGGAAAAAGGTGCGTCTTATACTCCGAAAAATACGGTAATCACTGAACTGGTTGTTAAACCAGTTGCAGCCCACCACCGAGTAGTGGTGATGGAAAAAAATGAAGCAGTCAACAAGAGAAATAAGGAAGTCATCAGAAGAACAGCTCAGCCAAGACTTTAGACCAGTGTTTCCCAACCTTGGCAACTTGAAGATGTCTGGATTTCAATTCCCAGAATTCCCCAGCCAGCGAATGCTGGCTGGGAAATTCTGGGAGTTGAAGTCCAGACATCTTCAAGTTGCCAAGGTTGGGAAACACTGCTTTAGACAGTAAACTCACTACAAATACTCAGTTGTAACAGGATTCTGTGTTCTTGGGTCAATGTATGAGATCATGAGATACTTGAGACCTGCCTTCTCAGAAAAATGAATATTTGAATCTGCTCTTTCCAGTGGAACCAAAAGAGATTCCCACATGGGGATCCACTGGAAAGAGCAGATTCATAATGCACTGTGTGTAATATGTCCTTTCCTTCCATAGTTTAGAGTCAGACCATGTGAGGGCAATGCTGCACTCCCAATGAGATCTGTGTGTTGGATAGTAGGAAGTTTTTACACAGCGGAAAATACACGGAGAGGCAGTTAGGAATGTAATTTTAAGAAGAAAATATACTTGAGGCTAGTATTCACATGAAAGAAAACATGGGTAAAGTTTTGTTTAGGAAATTACATAATGACAGGAAACTCAAAGTTCCTTCACTCTACCTGTAGCTAAGAGCTACACCAGGATTTTCACCCATTATGGGGAGAGAGCATGTCAAATCCAAAACGCAAAGGTCTGGATTAGAAGAGAAAGATAAACTGAACCAAGAGAGGGCAGGAATGGATGAAACCCTTGAGACGATTCATCTAACCAATAGAAGATATCTTATACCGAGACCTTCAAAGCAAGACAAAACCAGTACAAGAGATAACATGGAGTTTCTCTGCAAGCTATTTTTTTATATATTGCTCCTAGGGGTCAGTAGGTTTATAGACAGAGAAAGCTGGTGCATGCTGAGTTCAATTCCAATGCTAGACACCCCAATATTTTTTTTTAGAAAAAACTTCTTTTGATTTGTTTTTAAATGGCTGAACTCTTGCGGAGTCACGAATTCATATGAGATTTCTGGTGGGTGCAGTCATAGATCACAAGCCTGATGGCAGTGCAGTGGTTAGAATGCAGTATTGCAGGTTAACTCTGCCGACTGCCAGCAGTTCGATCCTGAATGGTTCAAGGTTGACTCAGCCTTCCATTCTTCCGAGGTCAGTAAAATAAGGACCCAGATTGTTGGGGGCAATATGCTGACTCTGTAAACCACTTAGAGAGGGCTGTAAAGCACTGTGAAGCGGTATATAAGTCTAAGTGCGAAGTGCTATAAGATCCCATGACATTTTAGCCAGTGTGGTCATAGTAGGAGTGATCCTCCTCCTCCTCTCCACCATGGGATGCCACCTTGTCAAAGAGATGGAGATTGAGGTCCATCATGGAACTAAGAACTATGTAGGCAGGCCTTCACAAAGAGAATCAAATTAACAGCATCCCAATGACCCTCTTCAAATGATGAAAACTAGGAGACACACCTCTGTATTGGCTCAGATGTAACTGATCAACGAGAGCCATGTCTAATCCTCTGATTCTCGTGCATCAGGTAACAAGGATGCTAATTACAATAGGCTTGGTTCCTTTTGGAAGCAACAGTAAGGAACTTCAAAGCAACCGGAAGGAAATTGTCAACTAATGTCAGGCGCAAAGGATCAGGACTATACATTATGTTCCAGTTCGAAAGATTTATTGCTCAAGCCTATACACAAGAATCTAGTCTACTAAAGCTCAATACTAAATTGGCGCCCAATAAAGGTCAATTGAATTCAAGAGGAGTTGGACTTGGACCGTTTGTGGGACTATAATGACTTTAAGCTAATGCGGGAAGCTACACCCCTCCTAGAAAAATGATATATTTTGAGAAATATTAAAAAAGTCAGAATATTATATTTCCCTAAAGGAGAAGCATGTTTTTAAAGACAGAAAGTGTCCCCCAAGTCTTTCTTAATAGCCCCAGCAGGACTGGGCCAGCCTATGTACAAGACAAAAGACCTTCAGCTCCAGGGTGATAGGATTAAGACATGACCCTCCAGGACATAATAGGATTATCTAGCAGCCAAGCTCACTGCATTGCACAATCTCCTAAGGACATTGCATCACCCAGCAAACTTCAACCAAACTTGACTCAGACAAACATGACCCCACATGGCCCCATGGGAGTCTGACAACAACCAATAGAATACATGTTCTTGCACAAGAACAGGAAGCTCAAGTTCAAAACCCAAGATAAGATATAAAAACCCCTCACTCTCAACTCCATGTGGTCAGCTTCCCAGAACTATGTGCTTGGTGGTTCTGCTTTACCGTTAAACCATCTTTCCAATCAGCCTCCATGTTTCCAGTGTCTTTCTCCCAGCTTGGAACTGAACCAGATGGAAATTTCTGCCAACACTAATGACATGCTTAACTCCACCTCCAGCTTTGCCTGCTCTTCTACAATAACTGTGTGTACTCAAGAAATTACAAAACTCCGATGGAAGAATAATGAAATTCCTAAAGTGGAGGAAGGAATTGTGAAAATGTCAGAACTGATAGAAATGGCAACCTGACCAGTTTGGTCAGAGAACAAACTACAAAAACATTTTTGAAAGACTGGAAGCTTTTTCCTGACAGAAGAAAATGAATTGTTGATTTGTGGGTTTGAAGGCTAAGAAAGATGACCAAATGAAGGGGTGAAAGGACTTGTAAAATACTTAAGAGGAAGGAGGAACAATAAAAATGCAATTATCTGTTGAAAGAAAGTTGGAAATCATTTCTTAAGCTTCTTAAATAGACTTTCTTTTTCTTTTCTGATTTTTTCCATTTACCCTTTTAGCTTGTTATTATCATATGAAAATTTTCAATAAATATTGTTTAACAAATAAAGTAATTACAAAACTATGTTACAAATCAAATCTGTTGACTTGTGGTTTCTAAAATGAAATGAGTGAATTTTGGAAAATGAAATTTCCAGAATCAACTATTGCTGACGAATCATAGCAGTGTTCCAGTATTTGAGAGGCTGCCACAAAGAGGTCAATTTATTTTCCAAAGCACCAGAGGGCAGGACAAGAAACAATGCATGGAAACTAACCAAGGAGAGAAGCAACCTGGAGTTGAGGAGAAACTTCCTAATAGTGAGGACAATTAACGAATTGAACAGCTTGCTTTCAGATGTTGTGGGTGCTTCATCACTGGAGGTTTTTAAGAAGCAACTGGACAGTCACTTGTCTGAAATGGTATAGGATCTCCTGCTTGAGCAGGGGGCTGGACTAGAAGACCTCTAAGGACCCTTCCAGCTCTATTCTGATTGACTGAACATTTCGTCAGAGACATTTTGTACTCAGAAAAAAGCTTAATATGGAATAACCAATTAAAAAATACTGAGAACAAAAGATTTCGGTCTAAAAAGAAGAATGTTTTATTATTGTTGCAGTTCCTTGTCCTGTTTCCCCCCCACCCCCAAACTAGGCAATTTTCTGTCGTGCAAATTTCAACTCCCCAAACTCTCCAGGGCTGTTACTGAGAACTTTAGGAGATGAAGTTCACACAACCAGAATGCTTTCAATTACCGTATTTTTCGGAGTATAAGATGCACAGGAGTATAAGACGCACCTTAGTTTTGGGGGAGGAAAATAGGGGGGGAAATCTACCTACCAGGTATTCATCTGGCTAGCGTTCTTAGTCTGTTCAGCTTCAGCACATTATTTTATCCTCTGGTCTAGGGCTGAAAAAGCCTTTTTCAGAGGGAGTAGGAATGAAAGCAAGCCTGCAAAGACTTAGGGCAGGAAAAACTGCTTCGGAGGGAATAGGAATAAAAATAAATGCAGCAAGCCAGGAAGATCATTAGCACCGCGTTAGGGCTGAAAAGCACTGCTTTTTCAGAGGGAGTAGGAATGAAAACAAGCCTGCTAAGACTTAGGGCTGGAAAAAACCTTCTTCGGAGAGAATAGGAAGTTGGGAAGATTGTTAGCACCTCGTTAGGGCTGGGAAAAAAAGCTTCGAAAAAGCTACATTTGAAGTATAAGACGCACTCAAATTTTCAGCCTCTTTTAGGGAGGAAAAAGGTGAGTCTTATACTCCGAAAAATACGGTAAGTATTGGATAAGTAAATATGAAATAACAATATGAAATTTACACTGGCCAGAATTGCAAACAACAGCACATTAAAAAGTAAAGAAAAGAAAAGAAAACAAGACAAAACATTTCAAAAGGTGGTGGATTCATCAGCAGATAATCTGCCTAATTTTACTAATTGTAAAGTGACTTACAACCAATTCCTGCACTTACGACCATTGCCACATCCCAATGGACATGTGATCAAAATTCGAGTGCTTGGTGACATGTATTTACTGTATGAGGGCTGAAGTGGTGCAGTGGTTAAAGTGGTGCAGTGGTTAAAGTGCAGGACTGCAGTTCAGCAGTTCAGCTGTTCAAATCTCACCGGCTCAAGGTTGACTCAGCCTTCCATCCTTCCGAGGTCGGTAAAATGAGGACCCAGATTGTTGGGGGCAATATGCTGAACTCTGTAAACCGCTTAGAGAGGGCTGTAAAGCACTATGAAGCGGTATATAAGTCTAAGTGCTATTGCTATTGCTAAGCATCCCAGGGTCATTTGCGACCTTCCTAGCCAACTTCTGACAAGCAAAGTCAATGGGGATTCATTTAACAACATATACTGTATTTTTCAGAGTATAAGACGCACCTTAGTTTTGGGGAGGAAAATAGGGGGGGAAATCTACCTACCAGGTATTCATCTGGCTAGCGTCCTTAGTCTGGTCAGCTTCAGCACATTATTTTATCTCCTGGTTAGGGCTGAAAAAAAACTTCTTCGGAGGGAGTAGCAATGAAAACAAGCCTGCAAAGACTTAGGGCTGGAAAAAAACTTCTTCGGAGAGAATAGCAATGAAAAAATATTGCAAGCCGGGAAGATCGTTAGCACCTTGTTAGGGCTGGAAAAACCTTTTTCATAGGGAGCCTGCAAGCCGGGAAAACAAGCCTGCAAGCCGGGAAGAGCCGGGAAGATCATTAGCACCTCATTAGGGCTGGAAAAAAAAGCTTCGAAAAAGCTACATTCGGAGTATAAGACGCACCCAAATTTTCAGCCTCTTTTAGGGGGGAAAAGGTGCGTCTTATACTCCAAAAAATATGGTAATTTAACATAACAACTGCAGCTTAAAAACTATGGCAAACAGGGTCATAAAATTGGTCATGATTCACTTAAGAGTTTCCTTGCTTGGAAAGAGAAATTCTGATCCGAATTGTGGTCATACGTTGAAGACTGCCTGTATTTCAGCAGCCAAAGGCAAATCTATAACAGTCATAACAGTCCCAGAGGGTGGCATTGTCAACTCTCCTTTTTCTTTCATTTGTGCAGAAAATCAGCAGGATAATTCACTGCCGATTGGATCCAACTCATCCTTGGGGTGCCTGGGGATTGCAAACAAAGGCTGGGAAATTGGATCTCAGGTCAGAGTTTAGCAAACCCCTTTCCAACCAAGATATCCCCAGGGAATTAAATCTAGTGATATCCCCCGTTCTTTATTGGAATGTTTCTATCAAGCTGGGTGTTTATTTGAGAAACTTGCATACAAAACAGCATGCTTTTAAAAGCTGAATGCAAACATGTACATTAGTGCTAGCTGCATTTAAATAACGCGTATGTCAGGGGGGAAAAACACGCACACGAAGCAAACATTAATATCAGTTATTGAAATTGCGGACAAAACTTCATAAATTGAGGAAATATACTGCTACGCACTGAGGTACGTAGTAAATTTGCATAGCCGCCGCTGATTGGCTGATAAGCGGCGGCAGATTTGAACACCTGTCACTGATCGGCTGAGCTGCAGGGAAACTCCTAAGGATTTTGTCAATTGTCCCTCCTTGGTTCTTGGGGGGGAGAAATTAGCTCCCTCAGAACGGGTCCACAATTTGGATGTCCTCCTAGACCCACAGCTAAAATTGGAGCAACATCTTTCAGCTGTGGCTAGGGGGACCTTTGCACAGGTACGCCTGGTGCACCAATTGCGACCCTACTTGGAGAAGGAGGCACTTCTCACAGTCACTCACGCCCTTATCACCTCACGGCTGGATTACTGCAATGAGCTCTACATGGGGCTACCCTTGAAGAGTGTCCGGCGACTGCAATTGGTGCAAAATGCAGCTGCGCGAGCTGTGGTGGGTGTACCTAGATACACCCACGTAACACCTATCCTCTGCCAGCTGCATTGGTTGCCCATTAGTCTCCGGATCCAATTTAAGGTGTTGGTTTTAACCTTTAAAGCCCTACATGGCTCATGGCCAGGTTACCTTCGGGACTGCATCCTGCCGCATACCTCCCTACGACCGGTTAGGGCCCACAGAGTTGGCCTCCTCCAGGTCCCATCGACCAAGCAATGCCGGTTGGCGGGGCCGAGGGGAAGAGCCTTCTCTGTGGGAGCTCCCTCCCTTTGGAACCAGCTTCCTCCAGAGATCAGGACTATCCCCACCCTGCTGGCCTTCCGTAAAGCAATAAAAACTTGGCTCTTCTGGCAGGCGGGGTGAAAGTGAGACCAACTAGACCAGATATGGGTCTCCCCCCCTTGGTTATGAATGTTAGATGCTCTTTTTAATTTTTGTAATTTTTAATTATTGTGTCTTTTTTATATTGTTGAATGGATTTTGACATGTTGTGAGCCGCCCAGAGTCCCCTGGGAGTTGGGCGGCATATAAATCCATTTAAATAAATAAATAAAATAACCCTTAAAAGCGGCTTCCCTGCCGCTCGCCGCCAGTTCTTGTTACTTGAAGCTGACCTGCTAATAAAGTGCTGAACTGTTCTACGGCTCGCCTCTCCTTTCCCCCGCGCTAATCTAACATGTACGTCTCCAATCTAGCAGTGCACCTTGGAGGTCTTCTAGTCCAATCCCCTGCTCAGAAACCCTATACCATTTCAGACAAAGCAGACAAACAGACTTCATGGAGGATAAAATAAAGGAATCGTAGATGAGATATATGGCACTGCCATAGACTGGATGAGCAATCCTAAGCAAGAAATGGTATCCTTTTGTTCTTTTGGGAGCTGGTTATGGTGGCTAGGGATTCTGGGAGCTGTGATTCCCACACATTCGGAGGGCAGTATGCTGGGGTTGGGAGAGGGGGGCGGAAGGTTGTCTTATGGCTGTTTGGTCCGGAGCAGAGCAGCTGTTTTTCCATTAAGGTCATTTCTTCCTAAACATTTCACCGTGGTGATAACCCCTCTATCAATATTCTCTTTTCAGATGCCTGCTGTGTGTATCTGCTTTGTTTGAGCGTTGCCAGGTTGGTCTCCTTTGGGGAAAAGCAGCTGTAGCTTTGATTCCTGGGTGGTAGCAGCAGAGGAAGGACAGTGTTTATTTCATCCGGATTTTAAAATTATGCACCTCATCAGTCTTGAGGAATAGGAAGCGCAGGGTTCTGTCTGAGAAGAGTCATATGGAATCCCGAAACTGCATTTTGAATTAAACGCTGAAGGTCGTGTTTTGAAGTGTTGGGTGCATTTTTATAGTAAAAACAGCAGATTTACTCTGCTTATCCCTTAGGACCCTGCTGAGATTTGACATGCGTTGACAAACACAGAAGGAGCCATTCTGCTCTATCTGGGCTACTCTGCAACATTTGTTAAAACATTTGTTCAACTCGCTATGGGCCCACTTCGGCAACCGTGTGCCTCTTGTACAATCTTCCTGGGGAATTTCACCGGACCTGCTGATCCTTAGGAAGCCTTCAAAGGAACTTGCCCTCATAGCAGCCGCTTCATAGAAAATTCCTCTCCAAAGAATCAAAGTTTGCTTCGGCGATTATACATTTTTGTTATTTTTGTTCCCAGAAGTTGGGATGACTCAAAACATCCTGCAAATTGACAAGAGTGGCCTGTGGACAAACAGGCAAATGAAAGATGACAATTCCAAACAAGAAGACCATTGTACAAACAACTCAAGGTATTGTTTTTTTAACAGATTAACAAAGTTGGAAGGGACCTTGTAGGTCATCTAGTCCAAACCCCCACCCAAGCAGGAGACCCTACACCATTTTTGACATGTGGCAGTCCAGTCTCTTCTTGAAAGCCTCCAGTGATGAAGCTCCCACAACCTCTGAAGGCAAGCTGTTCCATTGGTTGATTGTTCTCACTGTCAGAAAATTTCTCCTTATTGGTTGAGTCTCTCCTTGATCAGTTTCCATCCATTATTCCTTGTCTGGCCTTCAGGTGCTTTGGAAAATAGCTTGACCTCCTCTTCTCTGTGGCAACCCCTCAAATATTGGAATACTGCTATCATGTCTTCCCCTGGTCCTTCTCTTCACTAGACTAGCCATGCCCAGTTCCTGTAACCGTTCTTCATATGTTTTAGCCTCCAGTCCCCTCATCATCTTTGTTGCTCTTCTCTGCACTCTTTGTAGAGTCTCAACATCTTTTTTTATAGTGTGGTGACCAAAACTGGATGAAGTACTCTAGGTGTGGTCTTACTCTAGAGACTCTAGAAAGAGTGCAGAAAAGAGCAACCAAGATGATTAGGGGACTGGAGGCTAAAACATATGAAGAATGGTTACAGGAACTGGGCATGGCTAGTCTAGTGAAGAGAAGGACCAGGAGCTGAGGTGGCGCAGTGGTTAAAAGCAGCACTGCAGGTTAAACTGACTGCTAGTTCAGCAGTTCAGCTGTTCAAATCTCACCGGCTCAAGGTTGACTCAGCCTTCCATCCTTCTGAGGTGGGTAAAATGAGGACCCAGATTGTTGGGGGCAATATGCTGAACTCTGTAAACCGCTTAGAGAGGGCTGTAAAGCACTATGAAGCGGTATATAAGTCTAAGTGCTATTGCTATTGCTACTAAGGATTTATAGAGTGGTATTAGTACCTCCCTTGATCTTGATTGTATCCCTCTGTTAATACAACTTAGGATTTGCATTGGCTTTTTTGGCTGCCGCTGCACACTGCTGGCTCATATTTAATTGGTTGTCCACTAAGACTTTTGTTTCTTACGTTGCAAATCCACCCGGACCAAACCAAGTGTGGAAGGGAAAAAAAAAACATCTGATTTTGTCAGAAGCTGCATTACAGCTTACTTTTTGGATTTGCCATTCAGTCTTGAGTCACTTTGGCAACTGCTTGAAAAGTTGCATCCTTTATATAACAGTTCTTCGCGTTCGTATATCAAAACCAAATGAACCGGCATCTCCCTTCCTTAGAGACAGTCTCTTGCAATCCCAAACACCCAGGAGAGGGGAGGAGAAACCCGCTCAAATAGATTGATAGTCTACCCAAACAACGGCTAAATAGCTCCTAATTATGGGCAAAATTAGGATGCTTAGATAGAAGGGCATTCAAAGGGACAGCCTCAGACCTCCAGCTCTTTGCATATGAATGGCTCTGCCAAGAAAGTATCCTGTTAGTAACAAATAACAGCCTTGCTTTCCTCTGGTCCATCAGTTAGCCTGTCAAGTGGAATCAACAATCAGGGAGGAGGAAACTCTTGGCAAAAAGGAACTTGAGAACGGACCACATAGATTGTCTCTATTGCTTCCTTCTCGCCTTCCCTCCCTGCATCCTTTTTGGAAGTCAGCTCTGTTGACAAACACAGCTAATAGCTTGCACATGGTGCCGATGGATCAGAAGTTCAGAGGAACAATGAGGATCTTGAGAAATTACAACTGGAATCACTATTTTGCTTGGCAGGAGGCCTGTTGTAGTCTCAGTCTGGTATGAATCAGCAAGGCCTTCCCGAAGTCAGGAGGGCTAAGCTGGTGACAAAACCTCTGATGGTACAAGCCAGAATATCCAAAAGGAAAAAAGACGGTATTCTTTCTCTTGGAAAAGTAAACTCTCCGTTGCTCCTATTTTGAATTACAAAGTGGCTGTTGTGAAAAGTGTATGAGGTTGGTTTTCCATTCCTGTATCTGGGCACTGTTGAATGAGAGCTTTAACATTATATGATCATGTTGGGTGGACACCAGTCTTGATAAAACACCATAGATCAGAAGCCTTCAAACTTGGCAAGGCTTGTGGACTTCAACTCCCAGAATTCTCCAGCCATGTCACTTTGGGTGTGCTACAACAGGTATAAGTGTAAGGATTGGTTGTTAGTCACTTTTTTCAGTACTATTGTAATTTCAAATAGTCACTAAACGAAAGGTTGTAAGGTGAAGATTACCTGTGTTCCTTCCCTTTATGAGCATCATTGTTTTCGATGAAGTCTTCAAATAATTGCCTCTGAAGAGATGTGACTATAAATTACAAAATAACTAAGTCAACAGCATATAAAGAGAATTATAAAATGTTTTATAAATGGCATTTAGCTCCATCAAGATTGGCCAAAATATACCCAAAAATGAATTTGGCTTGCTGGAAATGCAAAAAAGACGTAGGTACCTTCTTTCATGCATGGTGGTTGTGTCCCGAAGCAAAGGGCTATTGGAAAAAGGTGCATGCTTGGTTACAAGAAATTACAGAGAGAACAATGGAATTCACCCCAGAATTTTTCCTGCTGGGGATAATGGAAAAACAACATCCAAAAAACATACAATATTTAATACTACATATTACAACTGCGGCAAGAATAACATATGCACAATATTGGAAAGACAATCAAACCCCACCAGAAAATATACTAATGGACAAAATATATACTGTAGATGTGCTGAAATGGACATGCTGACTATTCAACTCAAAGAACAATGCAACTCAGAATACTACAAAACATGGACTAGATGGTACAACTGGACTAAAAAAAGAGGAAAGACTGTGTGACAACATGAAAAGAAAACGAAGACAGAAGAGACTGTAAATTTATGATTTAATGTGCATAATCGAGATATAACAATGTTGTAAAAATGGGTGTAGATCTGTATCAAAATATTTAGATGTTTAATAAAGAAAAATAATTTAAAAAAATTAAAAAAAAGTGTAAGGATTGGTTGTTAGTCACTTTTTTCAGTACTATTGTAATTTCAAATAGTCACTAAATGTAAAATTGTAAGGTGATGATTACCTGTATTCCTTCCCTTTATGAGCATCATTGTTTTCAATGAAATCTTCAAATAATTGCCTCTGAAGAGATGTGATTTTTTTTTTAAAAAATAAGGCAACTAGGAAAAATCTGTGAATGTCCACGGAGAACTAAAGAATAACTATGTTGAATATCATTAACAATGGTTATATCTCACTATTAAAAGAGCCTTAATCAGAAAAGGCCAATGAAAAATCTTGTGCATTTTCTTGAAAGCAGAAAAATGGGGACTGCATGTAGTTTTTGAGGAAGGCTGTTCCAAGCTTACTAGGAGCACAAGGGGAAGGTCCTCTCTGGACTTCCCAAAGAATAGATTCAAGAAGGCATGAGGGCTTCTCCTGTTGACCTTATTATTTGGGCAGGTTCATACTGAGATAGGATGTTCCCTTGAATAGAATAAATTACTAAGTTGGAAGGCACCATTTAGGCCACAAGTTCAACTCACTAGTTGCAGGAATCCAAATTAAACGATGTGTGACGGATCTTATCTTAAACCATTTAGGATAATACAGTACTGATGTAGTCCCCAGCCACCCAATGCGGTCTAGCCCAACTTGAGTTGGGAGATTAAAGGCTTACCTACTAAACGTTGGGTTGGGAAAAAACCACAAAAAAGAATAACAGAATGACAGAGTTGGAAGGGACCTTAGAGGTCTTCTAGTTCAACCCCCTTGGACAACAGGAGACCCCAAACCATTCCAGACAAGTGGCTGTCCAATCTCTTCTTACAACCTTCAGTGATAGAGCGCCCACAACTTCTGAAGGCAAGCTGTTCCACTGGTTAATTGTTCTCATTGTTAAGGGGTTTCTCCTTAATTCCAGATTGCTTCTCTCCTTGATTAGTTTCCATCCATTGTTTCTTGTCTTGCCTTCTGGTACTTTGGAAAATAGGTCAACCCTCTCCTTTGTGGCAGCCTCTCAAATATTGGAACCCTGCTATCATGTCCTTCTTTTCACTAGACTAAAGGTAAAGGTTCAAGTGCGTGCTAGTCATTCCGGACTCTAGGGAGCGGTGCTCATCTCCGTTTCTAACCAAAGTGCCAGCGTTGTCCGAAGATGTCTCCGTGGTCATGTGGCTGGCATGACTAAATGCCAAAGGCGCACAGAGCACTGTTACCTTCCCACAAAGTGGTGCTATTTTTCTACTTGCATTTTTTACATGCTTTTGAATTGCTAGGTTGGCAGAAGCTGGGACAAATAATGGGAGCTCACTCCGTTACGCGGCGCTAGGGATTCGAACTGCTGAACTGCCGACCTTCTGATCAACAAGCTCAGCATCTTAGCCACTGAGCTACCTTTCACTAGACTAGACATACCCAATTCCTGCAACCGTTCTTCATATGTTTTAGCCTCCGATTCTCTCATCATCTTTGTTGCTCTTCTTTGCCCTCTTTCCAGAGTCTCAACCAGAGGTGGATTCCTACCGGTTCTAACCGGTTCTATAAAACCGTTAGTAAACCGGTGATGACATCACGGAGCCGGTTCCGTTGGTGCCAGTCCATGGCTGCTGCCATCTTGTTTTTAGCTTCTGCGCATGCGCAGAAGTAGTTTTTTGCTTCTGCACATGCGCAGAAGCCGAGTTTTTGACACTGCACGTGCAGCCACGTGGCGTGGGAGGAAGCAAACTGGTGATGAGGTAAGTTAGAACCCACCCCTGGTCTCAACATCTTTTTTATAATACGGTGACCAAAACTGATGCAGTATTCTAAATGTGATCTTAATATAAAGCAATACTAGTACTTCATGTGATTTTGATTCTATCCCACTATTAATGCAGAAGAATGAATGCTGCTTTCTCTTCTGATGCATCCTTTTAGTCAAGACAGGTGCCCTGATCCTCGGTCAGTGAATTTCTGATTCCAACAAACTTACCCAAAGCCTCTGGATCAGTGGACATGCTGCTTCTGTAGTACGTGTGTACTTCCACAAATGTTGTTCTGCAACATCTCAAACGTGGATGGGCCTGCCACACAGAAGCTAGTTGCTTTAAAAAGTTTGTTTTGATACACAGATGTTCTGATGAACATCAAAGGGAACCCAAAGGAAACATTTTGCAGAATTTCTCCTTTCTTTCCCTCCTTTGTGAAATCTGGCAGGACACCCTGAACCTAATGGTTGGGGTGAATTGAATGACCACCTGCTCAAAACACCAAAATCACCCACTTCCTGCATTTCCTTCCCTTTCACGTTACAGACTTTGCTGGTTAGAGATTCCTTCTGACTTTTTTGCCATCAGATGATTTCCACTGAACTTTATTTTATCCACTTATCGCACCATTGTCTGTACTATCCACTAGAAGCAGTAGAAAATAAGAGAAAACCAAGAAAAAAATATTTATTTAAATACTGTTGTCAGGGTTCTGACCAATGCCCTAATAAAATTAAGAGTCTCAAGCCATTTAGCAAGAAAAATCCAGTTGTTTATTAGGAGCGCCATGTCGACACAACCTAGGTGAAGCCAGCTCTGGCTTCACCCAATTCGCGCCTTGCCTCTGACCCTGTTTCCCCCACCCCCTAGAGTGTGTCACTAGTCACATTCCCCAATGAAACAATTTCGCGGGTCGTAGAAGTCACTCTCTCCAGCCGTTGCAGGTCTCCGTGGAGATGGCCTTGACTTTGGCCGGCTAGGATTTGACTGAGGTGTGAATTCCTTGGTGCAGCTATGAGGCACGATTCCCATCCCCCTGCCTATGGCAACTCGGGAGCAGGTCAGGAAAGCTTCGCGAGTTGACAACTGTATTGTTTAGGAACTCAAGATGGCATATGTAACACTTCCTCCTCCTGTCCTTTCACATAACAACAACCCTGTAAAGTAGATGGGGCTAAAAGAGGCTGAACAAACTCACTCAGTGAGCTTTCATGATAAGAGTGGATGTGACGATTTTCAAGTCCACCATCACACATTGCAGGGGCGGGTTCCTAATTTTTTTACTACCACTCTGGGGGCGAGGCTTATTTTGTGGGTGTGGCTTGCCAGCCATGTGACTGGGTGGGCGTGGCCTGCCAGCCATGTGACCGGGTAGGCGTGGCTTGCCGGTCATATATTAGTTATTTCAGAGAGATGTTACTACTATTTTTGCTATTTTATAGCATGAAAAGCTTTGCATACAAAGTGCGTGTTACACCATGGCAACACAGCAACCTTTATATGCAGAAAATGCTATAGTTAAAAGACAAACAAGTCTCATACAGCATTTTTGGTTTCAGTCATGGATTCCTTAGACGAAAATACTGAGGACTGTTAAAAAGAACAGTATCTTTTAACAGTCCTCAATGTTTTTTTCTAAAGAATAACAGTATAAAACTGTATAAAATTAACAGTATAAAAGGTTAAGCTTTCGGAAAACGCTCACTTTGGAAAGCTTGAGGCAAAAGCGAAGGAAAAGTGTCAAATGCGAGCTACTTATTATTTTCAAGCGAAGGGAGGGGAAAGACTTAATTGTCAGATTTCTGGGCATGCGCAGAAGAATTTTTTTTAAAAAATTAAAAAAAAATTAAAAAAAATGGTGGCACCCAGGCACTGGCAACTGACCGCACCGGTACTGTGACATCACCAGCGGGCCGCTACCGGTGCTATAGAGTGGACCGCACTGGTAGGAACCCACCACTGACACATTGGTATAACAACATTACAGGTACTCTTCAACTAACAATTATATGTTTAACAACAGTTCCAAGTTATAGGATCCAATCTGGGTGAGTCGCAGGGATGAGTTTTAGTCTTCCAAGCTTTTGGCTCTTGCTGGAGCCCATCCTCAGGGAACTTCTCTCTACTGGAATGTGTGCTTTGGGCTAGTCTATCCATAGTATTTATGTGGTGCCTGATTGGGTGTGACTTATTATTGGTTGATTGGGGTGTTGATGGCCAGCTATTATGTCATTAGGTGTTGTATACGTGTGCTGCCAAGTCTTCGGCTCCTAAGCTGGTAGTAAATCTGCACTCCTGTTGACTGACAAAGGGCCCGTTTCCCAGGCTTCAATAATTTCCCTGGCTATCTTTGTACCTGCTCTGCCAACAATCTTAGTAGCTGAATCTTAATAGCAGCCATTTTACCAAGACTTTGCAACTCGTGCCCCACCCATGGGTTGATGGACCATGATAAAAAATAAAGATGTGATGTGTTTCATGTCACCTTTTCCATATCACTGTAGAATTTCTGCCACCCACTACCCAACCTAGCAAATATTGTCTGACTGATGATTCACATAAAATGAGTGAATGCCTTATTTATCTCACTCATTATTGTGCACACATGGCTTCCAAGCATGACAGGAGAACTGAACCTGGGACCTTTTGTGTACCAGGAAGATGCTTAACCACAAGTCTTTGATCTGGACCTTCTCCTTTCTTAGCTTTCTAAATCTGGAATCCCTCAAGAATTAGAACACAGCAAAGATTTCATTTGATGTGTAATAGCCAAATATGCAATTCCTAGTTGAAGATATGAAGGAAGAACCCTAACAGCAGACTGTACGCATAATCTGCAGCATATTTTATAAACCCTTGTAACAAGATCTCTCTGTGTTTTTATAACTAATCAAGGTCTTGTTGAAACAGATGGTTTCTCCTAACCAGAAATCTTGTGTGTGCCAGAAGGGCACAATCATGCTTAAATTAACTTTTTAATTTATGAAGTAACATGAGCAAAATAAAATTAAATCACAATACATTTAATATACCAGCTGATTGTCAATCATCTCAGTGTGTTTATTGGTCAAAGCTATGGGAGCCTGGACTTCCATGGATTTTGTATTTAGTAATCCATCTGTAATTCTGCCTTTATATGTGAGAAAGTCCAATTTCTAGCTGTTCTCCCTTTCAAATTAAAAATTCTGTTTGTAGCGAAGAAACTTAGATTATTTCTGTTATGTATTAACTGTAGGCATGGCTTCACCCAGGTCCAGCATTTGAGCGGGAGAATGCTAAATGTCATTATTCCCACAACTCAACAATTTCAGAGAACTTCTGTAGGTCTCACATGAACTATTCTCCCATTATCCTCCTATTTCTTATCTTAAAAAATAATTCCTATATAAAGCAAGAACAAATGCTGGAGGAATGATGATGCTTACATTAGTTTTTAGCTAAAGCATCCAAGTTCTTTCTAGCTTTTTTCACAAGGACAAGTAACATTTAACAGAATAACAGAGCTGGAAGGGATCTTGGAGGTCTTCTAGTCCAACCCCCTACTCAAGCAGGAGAACCTATACCGTTTCATAAAAATGGTTGTCCAATCTGTTGTTAAAAACCTCCAGTGTTGGAGCATCTACAACTTCTGGAGGCAAACTGTTCCCCTGGTTAATTGTCCTCACTGTCAGGAAATTTCTGCTTAGTTCTAAGTTGGTTCTAGGTTTGATCTACCACATCCTAGACTGAAGAATGTATCTCTATGTTGGATGGATTTCTTATTGCAATTACTTCTCTCCTACATGTACAAACCATGAAAAAGTTTGGGATATAAGGATCTATGAAAATGAAGGTGAGGGTGTTATGTTTTTCTGGTTCCCACTTCTGTTGTCCTGTGTCGTAATTACAAAGGAGTGGCAGAGGTGATAATTAATCTCACAAAGGAGAAATAGATCTTTTCCCGGACATCAGACATTAGAAAAGAAATCGCAGTTTAGAAGTCTAAGTAAAAATATTTATTTCGGTACAAAAACAATAAATCCTCATTATCTACATGTCTGATATAAAAAGTAGGTCTTGCTTCAATGGAAGCCAGGAACAGAAGGAGAGAATGGAATGCACACATGCGTACAAAACATATTAATCACGTGCTCAGGAATAAAACATTATAATGAATAGGGATGCATCTCCCTGCATATACATATAACAGGCAATAAAATCACTGCGTGACAAGGATTTCCTAACGATCAGTTCCCTTGCATTGTCCTTTCTTGAGAATTGAGATGGCCTAGAAATGCTGCATAAAGAAAGATATGGAATGGATAGGATAATAGCAGCAACCACTTTCAAGGGAGAAATTAAAAAATCAATCACCAACCAACATTTTTCCATTGAAAGGGATGCAAATTGAGTAATAATTCGACCATTAGTAAAACTGCTTATTGTATTTCTAAACAAATATAAATTAAACCATTAAAAATAAAGCATAATTTTAGAAACATGTTTTTCATTTTCGGGTGATGCATCTGTCCAATCTTTCCTCCTCCCTTCAAAGCGCAGATGTTTCAATGTTCTAGTTTGGCCCTCACCTCTTTCCACCTGCTTCCTCTCACAGTTCCTGCCAATAAAACATTCACCAACACTCTGTACTAAAAGCTTGACATAAAGCATGTTCTGAAAACACACTGTGATGTTTCTGGTGCACTCTTTCTCCCACATAACTCCATAATGTCCTAGACTACGAGGGTGAGTCAATACGTAATGGCATTTTCTTTAGGACAGGTATAATTACCAACACAGGAACATGTAGCATACATCAACATGAAGCTGGTCCTCTGTGGATCACATCCCTACTTCTCAACATAGTCACCGTTTCTCTCAATAGCAATGTTCCACCTTCGAATGAGAGCATGTATCCCTGCCTCGTAAAATTTTGTTGACTGTTCTTTGAGCCACTTCTTCACTGCAGTTTTCACTTCCTCGTCACTGGAATAATGTTTGCCTCTCAAACCCTCTTTCATGGGGCCGAAGAGATGATAGTCTGAAGGCGCTAAATCTGGTGAGTATGGAGGATTATTCTTCCAGCGACGAGGAAGTGAAAACTGCAGTGAAGAAGTGGCTCAAAGAACAGTCAACAAAATTTTACGTATGTTCTACTCATACCCACTCAAGAGTTTGGATGTTTTCCTGAACTGAGGGCATCTGTAAGCAGTAAAACCATTTCATTTGTCAGTTATAGCAATGTTTGCTTCCATTCCATTCTCTAGGTCTAGGACAATGGTCTCCAAATTTTCCAGCTTTGCAGACCGGTGATGAGGAGAGAGGGGATATTTCTGTGTGAATGATGGGCACATGCATATTTGCCTGCTGTCAGCATTCCGAGTAACACACCCATTGAAAGCAGAACTCCGAGGCAGGTAGATTCCTCAAAGAACATGTTTATTGGATACATCATATCGGCACAGCCGGTGAAAACCAACTCTAACATTTCCTGCAGCTTCCACCTAATTAAAAGAGTAAAATCCCCCCTCCTAGGTGTCACAGGTCACGTTGTCCAATTAGGATGGATGGCAGGCTTGTCTCCTCCTTCAAAAACCACATGTTACAATGGCCTTGGTTCCCACAGGAAAACCTTTTGTTTTGATTGTTAGCCAGGCTATCTACTTCTCCCCTTCCCTTCCCCCTCTCAGGCTTTGTGGCAACTATGAGGCAACACAAGATGGCTTCATCCAGGTTTGCTTCAGAGTTGACATCTGCAGCTCATGCAGCCCGGTTCCAAATGGGCTGCGGCCTGGTACCGGCCCATGGCCCTCATGTTGGGGACTCCTCCTTTAGGACTCCTGCAAGTTTTCAGAATGTCATATAATATTTTGTACATCTGATCATTTCCCCATTGACTTGGAAGCCAGGAAATGTTTGTTATGATGCGAGTGGACCGTTTCTCACACTTAAACAAATGCAGAGCAAGACCCTTTTCACTTGATTTTGATGTGGTGGGCCAGGATCGCACCTTAGCTATTCAACTCAGGTGGGATAAAAAAGATGGACACGGGTAGGACAAAAACTTTTCTGGATTTAATAAATTTTATCTTAGTTCTATACCAGAGTTTCCCAATGTTTCCAGCTTTGTGGATGGATGGCGGGGGGGGGGGGAGAGCGGATGGTTCTGCATGAATGGCTGGCAAGCACAAGCACACTCAGCTCCATTTCCGAGAGCACTGTGCATGCATGCCTGCTGCTCATGCAAGTGTGGATGTGCATGCAGGCTTGGGTGCTTGACAGCCGTTTCTGTGGCCCAGTTGCAAACCCCTCACGGCCCACCAGTGGGCCGCAGCTCACAGGATGGGGACCCCTGTTCTAGACCAGTGTTTCTCAACCTTGGCAACTTTAAAATGTGTGGACTTCAATTCCCAGAATTCCAGGGGTGGGTTCCTACTTACCTCGCTGCCAGTTCGCTTCCTCCCATGCCGCCTGGGCATGCCTTGTGGATGTGCGCACGCTTTGCGCGTGCACGCATGCGCAGTATCAAAAAATCCAGGGAAAAAAGGCGAAAACAAGATGGCGACCATATGCACAGTGTCGGAAACTCGGCTTCTGCGCATATTCAGGTAAAAAATGTTTTTTTGAAAAATTCAGAAAAAAATTCAGAAAAAATTCCAAAAAAATTCAAAGAAAAAAAAATTCATAAAAAATCCAAAAAACATTTTTTAAAAATGGCGGTGCCCACGGACTGGCCCTGACCGAACCGGGTTGGTGATGTCATCGTGACATCACCAGCAGGCTGCTACCGGTTTGCCCGAACTGGTCCGAACCAGGAGGAACCCACCCCTGCAGAATTCTCCGACACAGAATGCCTGGCCGGGGGATTCTGGGAGTTGAAGTCCACACATCACAAAGTTGCCATGGTTGAGAAACATGAATATAATTGCTGTCAGCGGATGGCAGCACCTTTATAGATTCGGAACTGCAGGCTAGACTGGGAAGTCAAAATATATCCCAGAAGGAAGCACAACAATCATTCCCACGCTGCAGGAACTCAAAACTAAAGCAGACTTTCTTTAATATGGTTGCACTCCAGCTATATAGTATTCTTGCTTCTTTCTGTAGCATTAAGAAAAAATATAACTTGAAAGGGGATTAGATCAGGAGATCACATGACACCTTCCTGCAAAATCATGTAAACTCGTCAATACATGAAATTCAACATTAATGAAATGCAAAAAATGAATACAACAGCACAGTCTGAAAGCAGGATAAAAATAATGGGGAAAGATTGCATTAATTAATGTAAGAGATGGCATGCAACCATGGTGATAGAGCCAGAGTAATATAATGTAGTTTTAAAAAAAAATGGTTAAAAGCCAATGGAGTCATAGTCTGCATGCACAGACGGATAGTATCAAGGTCACATGAAGTGTTAGTGTTGCTTTTTACTGTTTTGGTAAGACCATACTTGAAATACTGCACCCAACCCGATTTTTTTTAAAAAAAGATTTGAGACTCTTGCAGAGAAGAGCAACAAAGATGATTAGGGGGGCTGGAGGTTAAATTATATGAAGAACGATTGCAGGAACTGGGCATGGCTAGTCTAGTCAAGAGAAGGACCAGGGGAGACATAATAGCCGTGTTCCAATATTTGGGGGGCTGCCACAGAGAAGAGGTGGGGGTTGTCAACCTATTCTCCAAAGCATCAGAAGGCAGGACAAGAAGTAATGGATGAAAACTAATCAAGGAGATAAGCAACCTAGAACTAAAGAAAAAAAATTCCTGACAGTGAGAACAATTAATCAGTGGAATGCAGGGGCGGGTTCCTAATTTTTTTACTACCACTCTGTGGGCGTGGCTTATTTTGTGGGTGTGGCTTGCCAGCCATGTGACCGGGTGGGCGTGGGCCTCGGGAGCTTGGCAGCGGCCGGAGAAGTAGGGGGGGGCATTGCCCACCCACAACACAGCCCCACACAGCGGGAGCAGCAAGACTGCGGCAGCGGTTCTTCTAGGAGGCTCCATCCAGCCTGAATGCTTCTCCCCATTCAATGATCCTAGGCTTCTGCCGCCCATTCCCCTCCTCTCAGCAGCTCGAGAAGCCTCGAATGTGGGAAAATGCCTGGGATCATCACCGTGCGTTCATGGCTTCTCAGACTGCTGAAGGGAGGGGAATGGAAACAGCTCCTGCTGCCAGTTCTTTCAGCGTCTCACACGCTCCCTCAGCCATCCTCCTCTGCTTGGACTCACTGTGGGGTAGGAAGGCAGCGCATGCGCAGTGCCGGAAGCTCGGCTTCTGAGCATGTGCAGAAGAAACTTTTTTTAAAAAAATTTTTAAAAGGTTTTTTTAAATGGTGGCGCCCAGGCACCCGCAACCGACTGCACCGGTACTGTGACGTCACCAGCAGGCCGCTACCGGTGCTATAGAGTGGACCGCACTGGTAGGAACCCACCACTGGTGGAATGGCTTGCCTCCAGAAGTTGTAGATGCTCCCTCACTGGAGGTTTTTAAGAAGAAATTGGAGAGCCATTTGTCCAGAATGCTATAGAGTTTTCTGCTTGAGTAAGGGGTTGGATTAGATTACAGACGTCTTCAATCTTGGCAACTTTAAGACTTGTGGACTTCAACTCCTAGAATTCTCCAGCAAGCTATGCTGGCTGGAGAATTCTGGGAGTTGAAGTCCACAAGTCTTAAAGTTGCCAAGTTTGGGGACCCCTGTATTAGAAGATATTGAAAGTCCTTTCCAATTCTGTATTCCGTAACCTGTCTTGGTTATGGTAGTATTTCCCAATTTTTCACATTTAGGAAGTGTGGACTTCAACTTCTGGAGTTCTCAAGCCAGCAAACTGTTATGGAATGTTGAAAATAAATATGAAACAACCACAGCAGTAGTTTAGCTGGGCGGTGGCAGTCAGTAGCAATGAGGCAGCCACAACTTCCCAGATTTCATTCTCTCTGGAGTTTCGGGTCCCAGTTTTGGACACATTCTGTAAATTAGCCCATTTGAGCTACCTTGATTCAAAAGTTGTTGCCCTAAGATGCACCTTTTTCCCGAATCAAAGGTCTTGACACAATTTTAGTAGTAGTTTAGTAGTATGTAGATGGTATTAGCACTTATTTGCATATATATGCATGTATATGTGTGTATGCATATATGTGTGTATGCATATATGTATGCATGTCTATTTTATTTATTTATTTGTGAGATTTATATACCGCCTCACAGTGCAAGCACTCTGAAGGATGGAAGGCTGAGTCAACTTTGAGCCGGTGAGATTTGAACCGCTGACCTACGTATCACAGTTAGCTAAAGTGGCTTGCAGTACTGCCTCTAACCGCTGCGCCACCTCGGCTCCGTCCATCCATCCATCCATCCATCCATCCATCCATCCATCCATCTATCTATCTATCTATCTATCTATCTATCTATCTATCTATCTATCTATCTATCTGAGCCATGGTGGTGCAGTGGTTAGAGTGCAGTACTGCAGGCTACTTCTGCTGACTCCCGGCTGCCTGCAATTTGGCAGTTCAAATCTCACCAGGGTCAAGGTTGACTCAGCCTTCCATCCTTCCGAGGTGGGTAAAATGAGGACCCAAATTGCTGGGGGCAATGTGCTGACTCTGTAAACTGCTTAGAGAGGGCTGTAAAGCACTGTAAAGTGGTATATAAGTGTAAGTGCTATATCTATCTATCTATCTATCTATCTATCTATCTATCTATCTATCTATCTATCTATCTATCTATCTATCTATCTATCTATCTATCTATCTATCTATCTATCTATCTATCTATCTATCTATCTATCTATCTATCTATCTATCTACCTACCTATCCTGTATTTATCTATACAATATATGCCCGTGATGGCGAACCTATGGCACGGGTGCCACAAGTGGCACGCGGAGCCATATCGGTGGGCACGCGAGCTCAGGTCTGGCGTGCATGTGTGCACCAGCCGGCTGGCTGATTTTCGGGCCTTCTGGGCCCACTGGGAGTCGGGAAACAGGTTGTTTCCAGCCTCCAGAGGGGGTGGGGAAGGCCGTTTTCGCCCTCCCCAGGCTCCTAGAAAGGCTCTGGAGCCTGGGGAGAGCGAAAAATGGGCGTGCCATTGCATGCTGGGAGCAGGGGGGTCATGCGTGCATGTGCGGGAGTGCATGGAATTATGAGTGTGGGCACGCACACACGTGATCCCCCGCATTCCCCCCCCCTTTTGACACGCGAACCAAAAAAGGTTCGCCATCACTGTTATATGCGGTTTGGTGTATGCCATCCAGAATCACTTGTTGTGAAGGAAACAGAAGATACAGTGACAGATAATTGATTACCAGGTTTTTTTTGGCAACTCTTAGTATTTGAAGTTTTACTTGGAGATGCTGAAATTAAACCAGGTCAACCAGTCAGTCCTGATTTTTCAGTTCTCATTAATTGGTAAAGAAATCTTCTCTATCATGGTATAGAAATCAGCAAGAATGTTAAAGGGGAAGATGGAATCTTCCAACTCAGAGATTAAACAAGAATCTGAAACTGGAATATACCGTATTGTTTGCTACCAACAGATGCTTGCAGTCGATTAGGACACTGAAAAATTAAATACCCAGTGAACTAGAACTTGATTAAAAATACTTTTGGAAGGAATAACCGAAACAATATTTGCAAATCATTGTGCCTAATTTTTTTTCTCAATTAAGGGTTTGCTTGTTTGTTTTGTTACAGCAGTCAGTTATGGAAACTTAGTGGTCAGCTCCAAAGAGAAAAATTGTCAGCATGCCCACAAATTTTGATATTTTTTTCCCCAAACATTGCATTGCATTGTTCAATCCAGCAGGTCAGTGTTGCTGTTTTTCCTCTTTGGCTCTTTGTCATTGCAATAGATTTCTCTTTCTGAGGTCAAAATTGGAACATGGGATATTTTGTCCATCTCTGGATCTACTTTCTAAAAAAAAAAGCTTCTCATTTTTGGGTGGCGGTGATGGGAGTTAATTGCTTGAAGATATTTGTTTATTTGTTTATTCATGTAAATTCACCTGCTGCCTGAATCCCAACGGCGTCTTATTAGAAAAGCAAAATAAATCCATGGTAAACAAAGAAATGTGAAGATTGACCAAGCAAAGTACAGGTAGTCCTCAATTTACGACCACAA
Source organism: Diadophis punctatus similis (assembly GCA_023053685.1). Lineage (NCBI taxonomy): Eukaryota > Metazoa > Chordata > Lepidosauria > Squamata > Dipsadidae > Diadophis > Diadophis punctatus. The sequence continues at coordinate 191,454,522 of JALIGW010000003.1, forward strand.
TTGAGCCCAAAATGTCTGTCGCTAGGTGAGAATTTTGCCCCCCTTTTACGACTTCTCTTGCCACAGTTGTTAAGTGAATCCCTGCAGTTGTTAAATTAATAACACAGTTATTAAGTGGATCTGGTTTCCCTGTTGACTTTGCTTGTCAGAAGGTCGCAAAAGGGGATCACATGACCTCGTGGTACTGCAACTGTCATAAATATGAGTCAGTTGCCAAGCTTCTGAATTTTGATCACGTGATCATGGGGATGCTGCAATGGTTGTAAAGTTGAAAAAAGGTTATAAGTTAATTTTTTTCAGTGCTGTTGTAACTTTGAACGGTCACTCAATGAACTGTTGTAAATCAAGGACTACCTGTACTTACTCCCAAGTATAGATGTCAACTCATGAAGTATTCCTGACCTGCTCTCGAGTTGCCATAGGCAGGGGGATGGGGAACTGAGCCTCGCAGCTGCAGTGAGGGAATTGTGCTTCAGTCAAAACAAAAGCACACTCCAGCCATCTCTATGTCAAGACCATCTCCACGGATACCCACAGTGGCCGGAGGGAGGGACTCTACAACCCTTCGTTGGGGAATGTGACTGATGACACATCTTGGGAGGAGGGGGAAACAGGGTCAGAGCCGGGGAGTGAATAAAGTGAGGTCAGAGTTGGCTTCACTTGGAAAGTGCCGACATGAAGCTCCTAATAAATAACTGGATTTCTTTTGAAGCTTGGCGTGAGGCTCATGATTTAATTAGGGCATCGTGGGAACCCTGACAACAGATTCATCAGGCAGATGGACCAGTGATATGAGTTGACATGAAAAACGGATGATTTGAAGACGGATGATTTGAAAGCTGTGCCTGACCTAAATGACAACGTAGGAAGTCAAATTGCTGTTATTTTTTTTCTGGGCTCCTGTGGATGGACCAGAGACGTACAATTACTTCTCTTGAGGTTCATTATTCTCCACGCTGAAAGCAGACTGCAGCTGACCTGTTTACCGTCTCTTGTCGTAATGAGACGTTACGTTCCAGCAGCAATCACAAACGTTGTGTTCAGGATGCTGTTGCTGCGGGCATTGGGGGGAGAGAACAGCTTCTAATTTTCCACAGTTTATACAAACGGTAGATCCTCCCTGCTGTGTGTTCCTTTGCCAAAGTCAGCAAATCTCTGTCTCCGGATGGTCACGAAGCTTACAAAAGGAAAAAAAAATCATCTCTGTTAGACTTAACTCTGCAGGAAAGTTGCAAACTCCACGTGCACCCACTAGTAGCACCACTGCTGAGTAAAAAGGTGCTTTTAGAAATGAGCTGGCAATGAATGTTTGTGGTTTTAAAAATCCAACACATTTACAACACAAAACTTCATTATTTCTCAGGGCTGTCCAGAATTTGCAGATTTTGTGCGACCTGAACGGTAACATAAGTAAAGAATTTGTGTGGTTCCATGGAAATCCTCAAACATGACTGCAATCTTAAGTCACATATTAAGTCATGGAACAGCTGTGCTGTTAAGTGTTCAATAACTATCACCCTGTTCAGAGCGCGTTCTTGAGCTACATAGGCAACCAAATAATGAGAGAGCAACCTGAGATGATGGAATGAAGTAAGTCACTTCATAATGCAGATTAACGTTTTTGTGTTTAAGGTTTCCTTTCATTAAAAAAGTCTGTCTGTTTTCAAGCAAATATAAAACTTGCACACTAAGAAATCTGGCTTAGAATATTTACTCCCTTTTTAAAAAAATGCATTAGAGTTTATTGTAATACATACAAAATACAAATGAAACTAAAGATGAAAAAGCAAAGGGGAAAAGGAAAATTTTGGAAGGAAGGGAGGGAGGGAGGGAGGAAAGAAGGAAGGAAGAAGAAAGAGAAAGAAAGAAAGGGAAGGGAAGGGAGGAAAGAAAGAAAGAGAAAGGAAGGAAGGAAAGAAAGAAAGAAAGAGAAAGAAAGAAAGGAAAGAAAGAAAGAAAGAAAGAAAGAAAGAAAGAAAGAAAAAGAAAGAAAGAAAGAAAGAAAGAAAGAAAGAAAGAAAGAAAGAAAGGAAGGAAGGAAGGAAGGAAGAAAGAAAGAAAGAAAGAAAGGCAGTGACTTCTTTTTGGTGCAACAGAACACAAAATGGAATTGCAACCTCAACTTTTCCCTACACATTTCAAGCCAACAAAATTAATGTAATCATCCTAAAAACCTAAATCAAATTTTCATTTTTTTTCTGTTTTGAGCATAAAGTCCAGAAACGGTTTCCAAGTGACAACAAAACTGGATAAGTTCTTCTCTTCAATTAAAAAGTTAGCTTTGCCATCTCTGCCAACTCCTTCACTTTTCTTATCCGTTCATTCTTACATTGTAGGAATTGACATTTTCTTTCCATTTTTGAGTATATAGGAGAATATTTACTCCTCATAACAAAGTGGTATGCTTGGAACAAGTTTGTTTGCTTTTATTTGCATTTGATTGCCACTTTATTCTGGGCTGGAATAACCATATCTCAGGTATCATGTTCAGTATTTTAAGAAAGATTCATAAAACCTGGAATATATTTAGAGTAGGGCGGTGAGTATTGTTACTTTGGTACAGTATATCCTCATTAACCATTTTAGCTGCTCCTGTCCTGCAATTATTCTGGCTTAATTCTAAGCCTGTTGAAGAAGATCCTGTTAGGACTGAGATCATTTGGCAACAGTTTGCAAGATATTCAATCTGGATTACTGATTATCATATATTCCAATTAGACAATTCCACTTTTGATATGCCTTTAAGTTCATTAATGGCCAGATACTTCCCTTTCCCTGGGCAGATCTTCTTTGATATGTATACTGTTATGTGTATGCATGTGTGCATCAGGGGTGGGTTCTAACTTACCTCGCTGCCGGTTTGCTTCCTCCCGCGCCACGTGGCCATGCCTCGTGGGCACGTGCATGCACAGTGCCCAAAAAATTAATTAAAAAAAGCCAAAAACAAGATGGTGACGCATGCGCAGTGCCAGAAACTCAACTTCTGCGCATGTGCAGAAGAAAAAAAATAAAAAAAATACATTTTTTAAAAAAAATTAAAAAAAAGATGGCAGCGCCCATGGACCGGCACCGACCGAACCGGTTCAGTGATGTCAGCGTGATGTCACCAGCGGGTTGCTACCGGTTCGGGAGAACCGGTCCGAACCAGGAGGAACTCACCTCTGGTGTGCATGAATGCAAGTATACATTCAGACACGGAGAAAAATCTATAGATACAAGTTTAAAGCATCAAAATGCAAATACTGTACATGCAACAACCTTCTTTCCAACATGATTCTATATTTCTCTTTGTCATTGTTTCTAAAACACAGTGGTTGCAAACTTTGCATAGCAATGTTGTGTATTGAGGCAGGAGTGATTCTTTTTAAAATTACCTTACTTAATCACATTGGGTAATCATGTCCTCATTTCTTTTGTTCTCCTGACCCATTTTCTGTTCTTTCTCCAAACTTGCCTAATTCAATATAATTAATGTTTATTGGAAAGCTGCAACTGAAATTAACCTCTGGCAAGTATTCCAATCCCAATATCCAGTCACCAAATCCTCAAATGTTTTATATTCCAAGTAGTCCTAGATTTACATTCATTCATTCGGTGATCATTTAAAGTTACAATAGAACTGAAAAAAAGTGACTTATGATCTTTTTTTTACACTTATGAACGTTGCAGCATCCTCATGGTCACATGATCAAAACAGGGGCGGGTTCCTCTTACCTTCTGCTACCGGTGCGCATCACGATGTTGTGCACGCGCGTGCTATGTGCACGCACGCATGCATCCGCTCGCACAATTTCAGCTCTCTGCGCATGCGCAGAAGGATAATTTTACTTCCGCGCATGTGCAGAGAGCCAAAAACCGTGAAAAAAAAAAGATGGCGGTGCGAACAGACTGGCAAAGAAAGCACTGGAGCTGTCGCGCCGACATTGCGCAATCGGTGGGTCCCTACCGGAACGGCACACTGGACCACACCAGTAGGAACCCACCACTGGATCAAAATTAGAACACTTAGCAACTGGCTCATATTTATGACGGTTGCAATGTCCCAGGGTCATGGGATAACTTTTTGCGACCTTCTGAAAGCAAAGTCAATGGGGAAGCCAGATTGATATTTTACCCAGGTTATAACTTTCTTTTCTTGAATCTTCCAAACTGCTGGAATCTTCCATAAATTGTTATTCCCAGAAGGGGCCTGGTTCTGCTTATTTAGCAATTGGGTTCCAGGATTGAGATTAAAGTAGTTGGCAATTCTTCAATTAAACAATTATCCTCTGTAAAGTGAGACATGTCATTACAGCTGGATTTATTATGCTGCTCAGAAGAGATATCCTGTTAATGAAATAACTGGGCTCCTATTCTAAGTTCCTTTTATTTTACTCCTGTTTATCGCATATGATTTATGGATGTTCTCATCTGCCTTTTTTCTGCAGCCAGCTATTTGGAAGAGAGAGGAAAGTGGTGTCAGAAATAGGAAGATAATCATAAATATTTCCCCCCCCCCACAAAAAACCCCCAAAGCCACAGATTGTGGCTCTGTTCCACAACCTGCTTAACTGGGTCAACACAAGGATGTGGAATCACAAAGTTAGGGATATAAAGAGGGCTCAATGGCTCTCCCCACCTCTAATCCAAATCCAGGTAGACCTTCACCTGTGATCACCATGGAGCCCAAATTTCCCACTGCTAAGCAAGGCAGATTTTAAGTGATTTCCCCCCCCCCCATTTTGCAACTTTCCCTGCCACCGTTGTTAAGTGAACCATTGCTTGAAAAAGCACCTTTGGGTCACTAAATGAGTGGTTGTAAGTCAAGGATTATCAGGTTGCTGTAAATAGCCCTGGCGCTGTAAGCTGTAGGTGCTGCCTTTAAATTTGAAATAATATTCATTCTCTCTCAGACCAACCAACCTACGTTACAAGGTTATTGTAGCAACAGTTAATAGGTAGCAACAGTGCAATGTGTACCACCCTAAGATCCTGGAAGAATTTCAAAAAAAAGTTGATTGGAAGCAGGTGGTATCTCATAAAAAGTTATGCTCAAAAAATAAAAAATCACAGAACACAAGCAGAAGCAAGTTGTTCCTGGAAGGTTCCTACCAATGCCCCCAAATAACCTAGAGCTAGATTTTTCTCTAACTCTTTAAAAATGTGGGGTGATGTAGCAAAGCAGGGACCACCAAGATTTTGGAGGTGTTTTTCTGGTTTTGACAGGGAGTTTTCAACTTTGTTTTATTTTTTAAACGATGTTCTGCATATTTTAGAACCAAAAAAAAAATACATTGCTTACTGGTGTAAACCGCTTAGAGAGTGCTTGCACTGTGAGGCGGTATATAAATCTCACAAAATAAAATAAAATAAATAAATAAATAAATTGTTTCCTACTTCAGAAGAGCAGGAATGTACGCTCCCAATATTCAACTGTTGTAGTTCTATGTGCCTTGGGAACAGGGGTGAAATCCTCTGAAGTCTGCTACCGGTCCGCTTTGCGCACACTTTGTGCATGCATGCGCGCTGTGAATGCTTGCGCGCTGCAGGCACTAGCGTGCAGTGCTGAAAAAGGAGTATTTTGAAGCCACCAGAGTCTGCAAAGGTAAGTAGAACAGCGAGGGGGGGGATCAGCTGTGCCGCGTGATTTAGATTAGCTAGAAATCAGGAAATCCTGCTTTCTAGCTAATCTAGATCGCGCGGCACAGCTGATTGTCGCACAGCTGATCGTTGGATATACCGATTCGCCAGAATCGGTAGCATTTTTTACTACCGGTTCGGGCAAACCGGTCTGAACTGGTAGCATTTCACCTCTGCTTGGGAGCGTGGAAAGGAAGTTTGGAGACCCTGAAAAGAGATGGCTAACGTAGTCTATGACCTTCTCACCGTTCCTGTTGTAGAGGCTGAAATGTCCAGAGTTTCCATCCAACTACATTTGTGTCAGGAGCATTGAAGTGCCTCTGGGGTGAAAGGATTAACTGGTGACACAACTGTTGCCCAGGGAACGCCCAACTTGGGGGCTCCTTTCATGTTCCCATTAAGCTACTCACTGAAGTGGTACCCATCTATCTATTCGCAGTCAAACTGCTAGCTTGGCAGGAGCAGGAGGTAGCTTGGCAGGAGCAGGAGGTATGACAGAAGCTCACCCCGACACGCAGCAGCAACTGGGTCTCGAACGTGAGCCTGCCGATCATCAGCCCAGCATCCTAACCACATGAGCCACTGCATTCCTTCAGAATTACTAAAAGAGAGAGTTGAGAGCTGGTGAGATACATCTTTTAATGAAAAAATACTGTTGGAAAAGGGCCAAACCCCTTTGAGTACCAGAAAGCTGAGGAACATCTACTGGAAATTATTGGCAGAGAAGACTGTTCCCTCACATTTTGTCTGTGAGTTTCCTGAGTGACTCTGGGAATCAAACCCATCTTAAATTAATTAAAGCATAGCGCTAATCTAATAGAGCTGTTTATATCCTCTAGAACAGCCCTCCCATAGCTGCTCACACTTCAGATGTCTGGATTTCAGTTCTCAGAATTCACAGCAGTGGTCCAGCTGAGAATATTTGCAGAGGCTGTTCTAGGACAGCCATAAAAATGTTTCAGGACTTGAAAGCTTTCCTACCCTAAATAGGTTTGTGGTATTTCCATCCCCCCCCCCCAAGTGTGATCAGAACCACATCAGCAATTCTGTGATTCATCAAACCTTAAAGAAAGGGAAGGGAACGAGTCACCGGTTTGATATTACTTGTCAATACACAACCGCAATCACTTTCATTACATACAAAAATATCTGCATGACTTTCCATGTAAGAATTATAATTACCATGCCTCAATCTGTGCAGTTCAGGGTATAAAGATGGATTCATATTCAAATCCCTTTATAAGCCCTTCCATAATTTTAATACATATACAGTATAATAAAATTAACATAAAGGAATTTGTTTCAGTTGGGAAAAAAATCTAGTAATCTTGTTAAGCAACCTCTTGGCATTTTAGGAACAGATTTCTACTCTCTTGTGGTTTCTCTGCTCAAAATGGAAAACTCAATAAGCCGAGAAGAGGAACCCAGAAAAAATAAACTTGAATATCAGGATAATTAATTTAGAAGGAGATTCTGTCTTTCCGCACCACTATGGTCCTTTTCCAATATAAAAAGATTTTTTTAAAAAAGAAGGTTGATAACCCTAATTTTTTAAAATGCCCAAAGGAGAAATTACTTCATGTTCTAGAAAAATATTGCCAAACCCATGGAATTGGCATTAAAGCAACAACCATCAGCACAGATATTCCCTCCATGTTTGATTTTTGTAAATGTAATACATAAAATGTTGAAAGCTATCAAACAAGTTTTTTCCCCACTCAAATGACTGGTTGTTTATTGAAATATCTGATGATAATAAACTGTAGGGAAGTGCAAAGATTTGAATTTAGAAGCAAGAAGATGCTGGATGAGGTCATCTATCAGTCTGGAGTTAGCATCTGTATGTTGAGGGTCCCTATTCCTGGCTACTCAAGTGATGCTGTCAAGGTACTTTCTTATTTATTTATTTTTATTTATATATTTTATTTGTCAAAACATGTACAAGATAGCAGGTATGGTATAAACATAAACAAAAGCAAAGTGGGTACAGGTAAATTTGGACAATAGGACAGTAAGACAGGGACAGTAGGCACGATGGTGCGCTTATGCACGTCCCTTACAGACCTCTTAGAAATGGGGAGAGGTATAATGTAGACAATCTAAGGCAGTGATGGCGAACCTTTTTTGGTTCGCGTGCCAAAAAGGGGGGGATGCGTGGGATCACGTGTGTGCGTGCCCACACCCATAATTCCATGCACCCCCACGCATGCGCGTATGACCCCCCCACTCCCAGCATGCAATGGCACGCCCATTTTTTGCTCTCTCCAGGCTTCTAGGAGCCTGGGGAGGGCGAAAACGGCCTTCCCCACCCCCTCTGGAGGCTGGAAACAGCCTGTTTCCTGACTCCCAGTGGGCCCAGAAGGCCCGAAAATCAGCCGGCCGGTGCGCACATGCGTGCCGGACCTGAGCTCGCATGCCCACTGATATGGCTCCGCGTGCCACTTGTGGCACCCGTGCCATAGGTTCGCCATCACGGATCTAAGGTTAAAGTTTTTGGGGTTTGGGGAAAAAACTACAGAGTCAGGTAGTGAATTCCAGGCATTGATCACTCTCTTGCTGAAGTCGTATTTTCTGCAGTCGAGTTTGGAGCGGTTTACATTGAGTTTGAATCTATTGTGTCTGTGTGTATTGTTGTGGTTGAAGCTGAAGTATTCATTGACAGGAAGGACATTGTGGCAGATGATTTTATGAACTACATTTAGATCAGATCGAAGGCGACGTAGCTCTAAGTTATCTAAGCCCAAAATTTCAAGTCTGGTGGAATAAGGTATTCTGTTGCGAGCAGAGGAGAGGAGGACTCTTCTTGTGAAATATTTCTGGACTCTCTCAATTGTATTAATGCCCGATATGCAGTGCGGGTTCCAGACAGGTGAGCTGTATTCGAGAATCTTAGTGCCTGGAAGATGCATTGCTGGGGATGTAGGATCAGCTGTGGTTCAACCCTAGCAAGACTGAAAGGCTATGAGTCTCAGGATCCCCCATACTTGGTGATTTGGCATCTTTAACTCTGGTTGGGGTGACACTCCTGTAATCAGAGTAGGTGCACCTTCTGGGGATTCTCCTGGACTCTTGGTTCCTGTTCAAAGAGTAGGTCTCAATTGTGGCCAAGAGGGCCTTCACAGAAATTCAGTACATCTTGTACACCAGGGGTGTCAAACTCAATTTAACTCTTAACCAGAGCATACAAAACATTTGCTAGACCGATTCTTGAATACAGCTCATCTGTCTGGAACCCACATTACATATCAGACATTAACACAATTGAAAATGTCCAGAGATATTTCACGAGACGAGTACTACACTCCTCTGTTCACAACAGAATTCCTTATGAAACCAGACTTGAAATTTTGGGACTTGAAAATTTAGAACTACGCCGCCTTCGATCTGACCTAAGTATAGCTCACAAAATTATCTGCCACAATGTCCTACCTGTTAATGACTACTTCAGTTTCAACCGCAACAATACACGAGCTCACAATAGATACAAACTTAATGTAAACCAATCCAAACTTGATTGCAAAAAATTCGACTTAAACAACAGAGTGGTCAATGCCTGGAACACTTTACCTGACTCAGTAGTTTCTTCCCCAAACCCCAAAAACTTCAACCTCAGATTATCTACCATCGACCTCACCCCATTCCTAAGAGGTCGGTAAGGGGCGTGCATAAGCGCACAATCGTGCCTAATGCTCCTGTCCTAATGTACCCATATATATTCATATTCAATTTCATTGAGGGCCGCTTCAGGGTTGTGTTTGACCTGGGGTGGTGGTGATGGGCATGCCCGGGATGGCCATGACTCGGGTGGGCATGACTAGCTTGACATACTGCAGCCCGCATGCGGCCTCCAAGGCTCCCTTTTCAGCTGCAAAGGCCTCCTGCAGCCCTCTGCCAGTGAAAATGGAGCCTGGGAGGGCCGCACATAGCCCTACCGAGCTCCATTTTCACTGACAGAAGCACCTCAGGGCAGTCCTTCGCTGTTTCCAGGGTGGCCCCGCAGGCCAGCTCTAAGCACCCCGCAGGCTGGATCCGGCCCACGGGCCTTGAGTTTGACACCCCTGTTGTACACCATTTGTACCCTTTCCTAGATCTGGAGGTACCTCCCAATTTGACTACTGCAATGGTCTCTATATGGGGCAGCCTTTGAAGACCATTTGGAATCTGCATTAGAGCAAGTGCCATATGATACCACTGGTATACATGGTGTTGTCCCCAGTAGAGTTCTGGGAGCAATTCAAGGTGCTAGTAGTCACCTGTAAAATCCAAATGGCATGGATTTCAGTTATTTGTGAAACCACCTATCCCAATAGTTTTTGCTTATCCTACTAGATTTGGTAGGGTGGGTATGCTTCGAATCCCTCTGGTGAAACAGTGTCACCTGATGAACTTTCAGAAACATTTCCCATCTCCTTCTCCATCTCCATTCATCTCATAGAACAGTCTCACTCCAGAGATATGGATGGCCCCAATACTGTTCGCTTTCAGGAAAGCAGTGAAGACCTGGCTTTTCCCACAATCAACTTTCTCATGACTTTTCTTTTAGTGTTCAAAGCAGCACAGATTTCTTTGCCCTTCCAAAAAGTAATTCATTCCTTTAAAACAGCTGCAGCGTGTCCTTTGCTGTGTTCAATATGACCAGAAAAATATTTCTTTAAAATAAAATCAATATGTTTTTTGGATTACTATTTCTTTAGACTCCCTGTATAGTATTTCTTTATCTTTACTGTAGGTTTCTGTGTTAACAGTCATAAAGACATAAGAAGTATTTTCCCAGACATGGAAATTTTATATATCAAAGTCGGTACGCTTTGAGTAACTGAGACTGGAGCTTTTTTGCTTCATGTTTTGGACAAACTTCTTGGAGTCTGACGAATCCATTACTGAAACATGAAGACAGATTTTTGCAAATCCCTTTTAAAAAGAAATATATACTATTCTTGTCATTCTTGGACATCCGTATGTTCAAAAGTAAGTTACATATGTAGTTGGTTAAGATTCGTTCACATTACTTGTGTGTAGAAATCCCTCTATCTGCCTCAGTTTCTTATTTACTTAAAAATTGGCAGAGATAAACAAGGTTGAACTGGAGGAAAAAGGGGCCTGAATAAGGAGTGTACTCTGTAGTTCTGTCTTATTTCTCAGTTATTGCTTGTGAGTTCTTCCACTTAGCTAAGTGAATGTGTTATCCATGTATCTTTGAGCCAGATGAAGATTATACCAGTAAAATGTTGACCATCCTTATTAACAATTCCTGTCCTGCTTCAGGGATGATGCTTCTTGTTCTGTCCTCACTACACGTCAGTCTGTGTGCAGTTCGACATGCAGCTAAACCCACCTATCCTCCAATAAAACAGACCGTGTACGTGGATCTGAATGCTTTATTGAAAGAACAGGATATGGTGAAACTGGGGAAAATAGGAATACATACAATGAGAACCAAATACAAGATAATTTAATTTAATGGATTTAATGGATTTCTATGCCGCCCAACTCCCTGAGGACTCTGGGCGGCTCACAACATGTTAGATTCCATTACAAATATAAAATACAGTAGTTAAAAAATACAAAATACAAAATACAAAAGTTAAAAAGAGTATCTCATATTTACAGCCAAGTGGGGAGACCCATAGTTGGTCTCACTTTCACCCTGCCTGCCGGAAGAGCCAAGTTTTTATTGCTTTCCGGAAGGCCAGCAGGGTGGGGATGGTCCTGATTCTGGGGGAAGCTGGTTCCACAGGGAGGGAGCTCCCACAGAGAAGGCCCTCCCCCTCGGCCCCGCCAGCCGGCATTGTTTTGTCGACGGGACCTGGAGGAGGCTGACTCTGTGGGCCCTGACCGGTCGTAGGGAGGTATGTGGCAGGATGCGGTCCCGAAGGTAACCTGGCCCTGAGCCATGAAGGGCTTTAAAGGTAATGACCAACACCTTAAATTGGGTCCGGAGACTAATGGGCAGCCAATGCAGCTGGCGGAGGATCGGTGTTACGTGGGTGCATCTGGGTACACCCACCACAGCTCGTGCAGTTGCATTTTGCACCAATTGCAGTCGCCGGACACTCTTCAAGGGTAGCCCCATGTAGAATGCATTGCAGTAATCCAGCCGTGAGGTAGGCAGATAGGCAGTATTGAGTTACTGATGAACATAACAATTAATAAATGCAAGTAATTTAAATCTTACCAGCGATGCTCTATGTGTGGGATGTGGGTTTGTCCTTGGATGACCATGTGCCACAAATTAAGATGGATTCCTCTTCGTTCTTCTGCCTTCTCCAAATGATAAAGGAAATGGAGTCTGGCTTCCCAGCCCTTGAGAGTGCAGGCTGATGGGTAACGGGGTGGGGTCAGCTTCAAACAATATACTTTGTATTTGTCTCTCTGGCCACTAGATGGGGCTCGAGAGCAACAACCGTATATAAAAATTATATACTGGGACATGACACTTCTAATTGGTACGGTCCTTGCTATGCAAGCCACATTAAGGACATAGAATGATGGATTCCCCCAGCCTTGTTCGTTCCCAAAATATCCTTAACCATTAGGAAACATCTGCTAATCATGCTCCCTAAACAAGGGCTGAGGTTGGAGGAGAAACAAGTTTTAACAGATGGGCTAGACTGACAAGGTTTGGCCATTTGTTAAAACTCACACTGTTTTTTGTGCAAATCTTTTATGTGGATGGGTCAAAGTCAAAAGGAAGAGTCCCTTATTATTACCATGGCAGAAATGTGTTGGGAGAAGATGGAAAATATTACTTTAAAACAGGAGTTAAAACACTAAGCTGCTTTAGCTATTTTTTAAATTACTTATTCTTATTAGACTTCTGCCCATCTCAACGAGGCAGATGTTCCCCAGTGGTTAATGATATTTTGGGAAGGAAACAAAGCCGGGGGAATCCATCATCCCATGTGCTTAATGTGGCTTGCATAGCAGGGATAGTACCAATCATACGTGTTATCCCTGAGGCAGGACAGGAATTGTTAACAGGGATGGTCAACATTTTGCTGGTATAGTCTTCAGCTGAGCTAAAGAGGACATGAAAACAAATGTCTTAATAAGACCACACTTGGAATATTGCATCCATTTTTGGTTGTCACAATATAAACAAGATGTTGAGACTCTAAAAAAAAGTGCAGAGAAGATCAAGAACGATGATTAGGGACTAGACGCCAAAACACATGAAGATCGGTTGCAGGAATTGGGTATATCTAGTTTAATGAAAAGGAGGACTAGGGATGACATGATAGCAGTGTTCCAATATCTAAGGGGCTGCCACAAAGAAGAGGGAGTCAAGCTATTCTCCAAAGCACTAGGAGGCAGGACAAGAAACAATAGATAGAAACTAATCAAGGAGAGAACCAACCTAGAACTAAGGAGAAATTTCCTGACAGAAAAATTAATCAGTGGAACGATTTGCCTCCAGAAGTTGTGAATGCTCCAACACTGGAGGTTTTTAAGAAGAGGTTAGACAACCATTTGTCTGACATGGTATAGAGTTGATATAGAGCAGGGGATTAAAAACCTCCAGTGTTGGAGCACCCACAACTTCTGGAGGCAAGTCATTCCAGTCCCGTAATCATCTTTGTTGCTCTTCTCTGCACTCTTTCTAGAGTCTGAACAACATCATTTTTATATTGTGGTAACCAAAACTGGATGCATAAGGTTGATCAATTTTAGACGCAAGGAATTAGAAGAACTTTGTGAATAGGCCTAGGCAATTTCTTCATTGTTGATCTCCTATATTACAAGAATCTCACCAGACTGGCTCCATTCCCTAGGGAACCAACAGATAAGGCTTCCCTAGTTTGATCTATGATATTTCCTCCTCCGGAGCACCTCCATGCCGACACACCTCTTTATTCCCCCCTGTTCTTCAGCTATTGTGATTCCACCACAATAGAGGGCAGTTGCTAATGAACAGAAAGGAAGGATAGCCCCATTAATAGCAGCTAGACAGATCCCAATTCATGATTACAAAAGCATCCACACCAGTGGTGGGTTCCTACCGGTGCGGTCCACTCTATAGCACCGGTAGCGACCGGCTGGTGACGTCACAGATGTTGTAATTGGTCATAAATGTGTATGTGTGCGTGCGTGCATACATGTGTGCATGCATAAGATTGTCAAAACTCAAAAAACGGTCAAGTAGCTCTGAGGAGGTCAGTCATAAATTTGAACACTTGCTAAGCAACCGGCCATTAAGCGAGGGCCACTTGTATGGTTTGCCTTAAGGGTTCAGAGCTGTATGGAATCTGGTTTCTTTTAATCCTTTGGGGAATTGTAAAAGGTCCAGATGCAGGAATCCTCATAGGGGGAACTAGGATCGTGACCACTTAGCCACACCCGCCCAGTCACATGACTATGAAGCCATGCCCGTCCAGTCACATGACCGTCAAGCCACTCCAACCCGGTTACATGACCGCCAAGCCACGCCCACAAAATGAAGCCACACCCCCAAAATTAAGCCACGCCCACAGAGTGGTAGTAAAAAATTTAGGATCCCGCCCCTGATCCACACTGTTGGCCATAGAAGAAGAAGCAGAAAAAAGCAGTTGCTTTCCACAATTGGGGAAAAAAGGAAGATGAGCTTTAAGATACTTCCATTCTTTTTATTTTCAAACCCCAGTCAGAATGACTGTCCAGCAGAAAAGATTTATAGTACAGTTTTTTAGATTATAATGCACTTTTTCCAATCTAGGGGAGAACTCTTCCTCTGAGGTAGTGCTTCCAGAAACACTGTTCTCCTGGACCCTTGAACGAATTTCAGTGTAAAGTTTTTTCATACCCGTTGTTGAGCTCTTAAGTTGAAGCAGCTGGGCCTGTATACTTTAGAACATCTGGCCCTTATCTTTCCTGAGAAAGTTAGCATTATGAATGTTTAAAGAAGAGGTTACCACAGCTGGTCATTCAATATGAGGTTCCCTGCTGGGAGGAAATGCTACATCCCTGTTATCTATCTATGGTTTCCAAGCATGTTTATCAAGGTGTCCACGGGTTCTTGCATGGAGGGACCAAAGGATAGCAAGCAATGAAATGTGTGTTGCCCTTTTTTAATGCAAACTCTACCGATGATGTTCTTGTTTGCGATGCAAACGCAAAAGGACAGGGCTTGTGTTGTTTTGTTGTGAGACAAGCTTTATTAGTTTGGCATCCTGATTAGCTTTGATGTCCCCTCAGAATTCAATACAGAGTCACAAAGACTTTCTCACATTGCTCAAAAACCTTATCTTGAAATCTATCTCTGTGAATCTGTTTTGGTCCATCTGACTAGGATTTCTGAGGAATTATATTCCCAAAAGGCTGCCAAATTGGGGAAGATTGAGCTGTATCAACAGCAGCTGAGAAATTATTTATTGCTATAATGAAACACAGGGCTTCCAATCAAAAAAGCTTTCTAATTTCTAAACATGATTTCACTCTAGCGAACTTTTTGCTATATAGGTGGTCCTTGACTTATTATGACAATTGAGCCCAACATTTCTGTTGCTAAGTGAAACAGATGTTCAGGGAGTTTTGCTCCATTTTACGACCATTCTTGCCACAGTTGTTAAGCGAAACACTGCAGTTGTTAAGTCAGTAACATGATTGATCAGTGAATCTGGCTTCCCCATTGACTTTGGTTGCCAAAAAGTCACAAAAGGTGATCACATGACCCTGGGACACTGCAACTATCATTAATACATGCCAGTTGCCAGGAGTCCAAATTTAGATCATGTGACCATGGGGATGGCGCAATGGTCATAATTGTGAGAAAAGGTCATAACTGCAGGGGTGAAATCCAGCAGGTTCTGACAGGTTCTGGAGAACCAGTAGTGGAAATTTTGAGTAGTTTGGAGAACCGGTAGCGGAAATTTTGAGTAGTTCGGAGAACCAGCAAATACCACCTCTGGCTGGTTCCGCCCCCGTCTATTCTCTGCCTCCTGAGTCCCAGCTGGTTGGGAGGGAATGGGGATTTTGCAGTATCCTTCCCCAGGAGTGGGGAGGGAATGGGGATTTTGCAGTATCCTTCCCCAGGAGTGGGGAGGGACTGGAGATTTTGCAATATCCTTCCCCCAGGAGTGGGGAGGGAATGGGGATTTTGCAGTATCCTTCCCCTGCCATGCCCACCAAGCCACGCCCACAGAACCGGTAGTAAAAAAAAATTGGATTTCACCACTGGTCATAAGTCACTTTTTTTCCAGTGCCATTGTAATTTTGAATGGTCACTAAACAAATGGTTGTAAGTCAAGGACTATCTGTATATTGTGTTTATTACTACAATATCCTAATCCAGTCTTTATCAATCACTGCTATTTTAACATGCATGAACTTTGATTCAGCATAGCCTGGATTGGCCATATCGACTAGATCAGGAGTGCTGATGTCCGATATTTGGACTGCAACACATTTGGCATGTGTCAGTCTTAGAAGTAGACCAGCTCAGCACAAGGATTCCAGGAGAGCAAATTTATTGTTGTTGGATTTAAACACAGAAACCTGAAAACCTGCCAGAATTTCTCTCCACCCTCTCTTTGATCAAACAGATTCAACGTCGGTTTATTTTGAACTTCCTTCTCCTCCTTTCTGCTTTCCCATGACCGAGTTCTCTCTTGCTGTCGCCTTCCATTGCCCTCCAAAGTGCTTTTCCAAAAGGCAACTGAAGTTTCTCAGTTTTTCCTTGAAAATGTTTTGCTCCTCAACCAAGGGACTCCTTCAGTTCTGGCTGAATGGTGGGGGGAATGGAAGTATGTTTTCAAGGAAAAAACCCCCACCTTTGGGACAACCATGACCTGGATGACTGAGAATCTCCATAGCTGTTGCCTTCCGTTCTTTTTCAAGGTGATCTCCACATTCCTTAGCACTGTGTATGTTAGGTTGCATATAAGATTCATCCAAATCTTGGATTATGAGTCACAATGTTGGCTTGTGTATAATATTTATACCCTTCCTTTCAGGGGCGGGTTCCTAATTTTTTTACTACCACTCTGTGGGTGTGGCTTATTTTGTGGGTGTGACTTGCCAGCCATGTGACCGGGTGGGCATGGGCCTCGGGAGCTTGGCAGTGGCCGGAGAAGCAGGGGGGGCATTGCCCACTCACAATGCAGCCCCCCGCAGCTGGAACAGCAAGACCGTGGCAGCGGTTCTTCTAGGAGGCTCCGTCCGGCCTGAATGCTTCTCCCCATTCGATGATCCTAGGCTCCTGCCGCCCGTTCCCCCTCCCCCCAGGAGCTCGAGAAGCCTCGAACGTGCGAAAATGCCTGGGATTATCACCGCGCGTTCGTGACTTCTCAGACTGCTGAAGGGAGGGGAACTGAGATAGATCCTGCTGCCCATTCTTTCAGCGTCTCACGCGCTCCCTCAGCCATCCTCCCCTGCTTGGACTCACTGTGGGGTAGGAAGGCAGTGCATGCGCAGTGCCGGAAGCTCAGCTTCTGGGCATGCGCAGAAGATTTTTTAAAAATAAATTTAAATTTTTTTTTAAAAAAAGTGGCGGCACCTAGGCACCAGCAACCAACCGCACCGGTACTGTGACGTCAGCAGCGGGCCGCTACAGGTGCTATAGAGTGGACCGCACCGGTAGGAACCCACCACTGCCTCCTTGCTTCCCCCAACTCAAGAGGGCATACATAACAGTCCCTTTTCCCATTTTTGAAGAGGGAGTGATGGAGGGAGTGAGGGAGTGAGGGAGTGAGGTAACCATGGACACAATTAGATAAGAGAAACCCAAATCTTTATTAATAAAATTTGTCTCACAGCATTAATAAATTTATTTCAACGGTTTTGAAAGTTAGTGGAAGGTTAGTGGAACTTCCTTGCATAAAAGGAGAAACTGAGTATAAGCACTTCTCCCCCCCCCCCCCCCCGGATTCTTATTGTAAAAAATAAATAAAATAAAAACTGTTAGACTGGCACAGTGTCTTACTAACTGGGCAATAAAAAAAACTAGATTATTTTTCTTTAACTGAATTCATTCCAACTAGTCACAGAGGTAGAAACAGTTTATTTTCAGAAAGTAAAATAATAGTAATTTTTTAAAAGCTATTTCCCCCCCATCATAAAATATCTCTTTTCAAGGCAATCTCTAAGTTTTAAGAGGCCTAATATTTGAGTCTGCTTTGTTGAATTGAAAATGAGTAGGGGTTTTTAAAATTTTGTTTCCCAGATATGCTTTCAAGTGGTTTATCTTCTAAAGTTTTATGTTCTCGCGTTAATCAAGTTAAATTGGGATCTTGTAAATTAGAATTTTGCTGGGTAAAGTGATGTGTTCATTTTACTAATAATTATGGAAAGAGGTTGAAAAGCCAATTTTCAAAACTTTCTTCTGAAACTTTCATTAAAACAGAACAGGAATAAATAATCCTTGCCTTTAGGCTAAAAACATAGTGTAATAGCTAAATTACTGTATTGATTGGCTTTGATTGAAATCTGAAAGTAATTCTTGGATAACTACAGTTTGAATTGATTAGGAATCTTTTGTTTCATTTTTCTTTTTTAAAAAAAATCCTGTGGATTACGATCAAACATAAATCTGGTTGCTGGTGTAAAATAGCAACTTGAGAATTACATCTTATGTATTAATACTGAAAAGTAATAATTATAGGATTACAATTTTAAATTATGGTATATTCCAGGATAAATGAACTTGTGACAGAGAGCAGCTAAATCTATTCTCAGACAAATATAATTGCTTCATATTTACTGATATTACGTCAAGATTTTTTGAAAGGAAAGATCAATGCAGGTTTGTAAATGGGGAATTATACATGTCTGGGTTAATAAGCAAGATATTTTACATCTTCTTAGATTCTTACTTTATTCCTGAGGTCACTTCTAGACATACCTTCTATGTGAATTTAGGAAGAAGATTTAAGGGTGTTTAGGAGTTATTGTGCTGTTAAGCACATACACAGCGAAATGTGTTGTAGTAATGGTGTTGCAGTTTGATATGAATGCTATTCAGTCAATAAACAGAATATCTTTAGTATGTACAAAATAGTTTTTACTTGAATAGTAGCAAAGTTAAATAGGAAGTCCAAGTCATACACAGTTATTCAGTCAATGAGAAGTTTCTTCTTCTTGCCTATCTTTGTTTTAACTCACAAACAAAGATTACAGCTATCACTTAATTCTATACTATCACAGACAGTTACTTCTTCTTCACAGCAATTTCACACAGCCATAAAGTAATCTACTTATCAGTAAAGCAGCACAGAGAGTCTTCAATCCGGAACACACCGTCAAGCACAACCACCAACCACCAACCACCAACCACCAACCATCAACCATCAACCATCAACCATCAACCATCAACCATCAACCATCAACCATCAACCACATTGAGCATGCTCTCTTGCTTGCTTATATAGTAATCATCCACAATGCATTTAAATCAATATACACATAACAATGATTTGTGGCTTAATCATATATTAACACACCCAATTGTTTGAACAGGGTTCTAACAAAGGGAAAGCATGTTCATGAATGGTACCTTAGACATGGAACATGGCAGTAGTGGGTTCTAAACCCCGTCGCTACCGGTTCGCTGGGGAGCGCACGCTCACTCGTGTGCGCGATGCTTCTGGGCATGCATGCGCAGAAGTGTCCTGGGTGGATGGGCGGTGTCTCCCACCCCTGCCGCTACCGGTTCACAGAACCGGGCCAAACCGGGAGCAACCCACCGCTGGAACATGCTCTCCAAGAAAGCTTACTTAGTTTCCACAATGTCACCTTTTCTGTTCTAAATAAAATTACTTGTTTTCTTGGTATTTTAAATAGTATTAGCTTAGTGGTGGGCTCATAAATGCTTAAGAATTTTCCCTGTTGACTCCATAGTTACAGAACAGATGATTGGCACTAAAGGCTTAGAGGCTCAGCTCTGCTCACAACTATCTTACAAAATTTCACAAATAGTTCTGGCGACCTGGTAGGAGCTGTTACATTCTCAGACTGAAGCACATAGGCTTCAGTCAGGTCCTCCATTCTGGAGGGAAAATACTGACTGCTGATTGGCTAGACTGTCTGGCAGCTTCCTATAAACGAGCTGGCTGTCAGACAGAGCCTTTGCTGGGTTGTAAATAGTTGCCAAATTAAGAACTGTTGTTTTGAAGCCACTTCTGTCTGCCTCATCCGTTCATCCTATCCAACAGGAGCCATTCCAGCACACAACTTTTTCAGTGCTATTGTAACTTTGAGCAGTCCTTAAATGAATGGTTGTAAAGTCAAGGACTACCCAGACACCAATCCAAGTAGTCCTCAACTTACAACTATTTGTTTAGTGATCATTGGAAGTTATCACAGCATTGGAAAAAAGGGACTTTACGACCAGTTTCCACACTTACAACCATTGCAGCATCCCTATGGTCACGTGATTAAAATTCAGGCACTTGGCAACTGGCATGTATCTATGACCCCTGTATCACATGACACCCAGGGGTCATGTGATCACCATTTGTAACCTTCCCAGTTGGATTTCGACAAGCAGAGTCAATGGGGGGAACTAGATTTACTTAACAACGGCATCCTTCCCTTAACAACTGCAACGATTCACTTAACAACTGTGGCAAGAAAGGTGGTAAAATGAGGTAAAGTGCAATTAAAAACTCCACTGCAGCAGATACTTTGGGTTCAGTTGTGGTCATCATTCGGGGATTAACTGTACAGCTAAGAACATCTTAAACCTGACCCTTAGGTGAGAACGAACACAATCTTATGTGTGCACAGTAATGAAATGGGACAGCCAAGATATCGGAGATTCTCATCCAGATAATAGTTGTCCCAAAGCTGCTTTTTCAAGAGGAAACTGGACTTTCTGGTTTTTATTTGAAGACGTTTCACTTCTCATCCAAGAAGCTTCTCCAGCTCTGACTGGATGGTGGGGAATGGAAGGATTTATATTCCTTGCAGACAGCTGGTCATTTGCAGTCCTTTTAAAGAGTTGTTGAGGCCACTTAGAAGTTTATTTATGTAGTCAGGGTCACCTGAATAGTGCAAATGGGTGTGGAGCCTTCTTGGAACCACTGAAATGACTCTGTTGTAGATTGGAGCAGGGGTGGGTTCCGGATTGTGTTACTGCCAGTTTGCTCAGGGATGCGCCCTGCGCACGTGTGCATGTTGCACACTACTAAAAAAAGGCTTCTGCACATGCGCAGAAGCAAAAAACTAGATGGAGGCTCCTATGGCGCCGCCGAGAGAACCAGCTCGGGGGTGTGGCAGGCCTGGGTCACTGCTGTGCCAGCGACCGAGGCCGCCAAGTTACTACCTATTCTATAGAACCGGTCCGACTTTGTAGGAACCCACCTCTGAACTGGAGATAGATGATATCATATCCCTCCCCCTCTGTTGAGAGAGTGCTGTTCAATTTTGACATAGGCGGCCTCTTTGACCCCTCTTTCAAACCAGCGGTCCTCTAATTATTAAACGCAAGAGGGAAAAGAGCCTTCTGCCTCACCATCTGCAAGACAAATTCTATAACCATATCTGAGGCCACTAATAAAGTGCAGAGACAAGTAGGGCATTAAACATAGCTTCGAACATGTTCTGTCTACTTGGAACACTTGTCGGGATAGATGGGAAGAACGCGGTGTGTGCCACCCATCAAAATTCACATAAAATGAAATTTGCCTTTCTGCCAAGACTATGTTCAACGGCATGTCTGTTCAGCCAGTTACCAGAAAAGGGTATTTGGGATACATACTTGTGTGGGTTGTGGGAACCAACCCAAAACGACCTCCTTTGATATAGCAAGTGCGCATGTGAAGCCAATTTACTGAAGGCTCACGCTTTGATTTCAGTTGTTAGTTGTTGCTCATATGTCTAGAATCTTGAAAGAATAAAAACCCATTGGAATAGCAATGGGAAGTAATAAAAACATGCTGTCAATGGCACCACGGTACAGTCAAAAGTATTAGAAGCAGTTCCTCAACCCCACAAAAAAATGCAGTCAGGAGGAGAAAAAAAAAATCAAACTGGCTTTCCCAACACCATCCAAACAAATAAATAAATAAATCATTCGTTGTTCCTCTGCTTTCCTAATCTCAAAAGAATAAGTTGGCCAGGTAAACCTTCTTGAGATGTTCATTTCCTCAGCTAGGGTGGCACTATCCTGAATGGTCTCTGTGTCTTTAGGTCTCTTGCCAAGGCCCTGGTCCTCATGGGTTCCAGAAGAAAGAAAAATGTATGGGGCAGGTATTCTTTAAAGATCCAATAGCAAGGAATAGTGCTTTCATGCTTATTTTGTTTTGTTTTTTGAATTTTATTTATACATTTTTTTCCTTAAATATACATAGGTGCTTAATGAACAGTGTATTGTCTGCGTCATTTTAGGTTTACAAAATATTAATAATTCTGATAATAATGATAATAGTAAAAATAATAATAGTAATAATAATGATAATAATAATGTTCGCTTATTTATAGTAATAATTTTTCATTCATTTACTTATATATAATGGTGATTTTTCATCTTCCAATTTCTACCGCTTTTATCTATCCACTGATAAAACATATCCTATGTTGAAAATATTCTGTTTCTTCCTTGTCTTTTATTTTTAATGTCAATCTATCTATCTCCTCATGCTTATTTGGGAGCTTCTCCGGCTGATTGGTCAGTTGGGAAGATAATAGGAATTTGTGGAAATACCATTTCTTTCACATCTGGAATATAGCAAGTTAGAGAAGGCTATAAAAGAAGAATTCTGTCAGATCAGTTATGAAGGTCTGTGGAGCTTCTCAGTCATCCAATCATCATGACTGTCTCAAAGGTGTTTTTTTTTTCAAAAGGCAACTGGAGTATGCTTTTCCTTGAGTAAGAGGACTTTTTGTCAGAGTATATTTATGAACTGGAATAGGGCATAACAACAGGGGACTGCCAATGGGGACTGTTTAAATAGACATGGCAACAGGTCAGCCAATGGGGTCTGTTTGGAAACTGAAACATAGTATTTGTTGTATGTGGCCATAAGAAACAGTTTGGAGCCTGGGTGTGGCTTAACAGGAGCTGAGGTGGCGCAGTGGTTAAAAGCAGCACTGCAAGTTCAGCTGACTGCTAGTTCAGCAGTTCAGCTGTTCAAATTTCACCAGGCTCAAGGTTAACTCAGCCTTCCATCCTTCCAAGGTTGGTAAAATGAGGACCCAGATTGTTGGGGGCAATATGCTGAACCCTGTAAACCGCTTAGAGAGGGCTGTAAAGCACTATGAAGCGGTATATAAGTCTAAGTGCTATTGCTATTGCTAAGTGCTAAGTGCTATTAACTGTTCTGTATATAAGCTTGAGGGCACTAGCTTTTCTCTCCTCCATTTTGCCTTCTCCATTCTGGCTTCCATTTTGTGCCTGTGTTTGTACCTACTTACAATCTCTTCTCCTCTACAACGTGCAAACACCTACAAGGGTATTGTATATATGCCTTATGTGTTATTATGTATATAAAGAAGTTTTGAATCCTGCTGAACTGTCTGATTGTGTGTGCTGCAACAAACTCTGACACTGTTTCTTCTCATTGAAGCTTCTTGGATGAAAAGCGAAATGTCTTTTGCCTCAAGGAAAAAACACAGTGCAATTGCTTTTTGAAAAACAATTTTAGATCAATCCTGAATCATATATAGCTTATCAACCTTCCTGTGGCATGATAGCAGTCTTCCAATATTTGAGGGGTTGTCACAGAGAAGGGGAGGGATCAACCTATTCTCCAAAGCACCCGAAAGCAAGACAAGAAGTAAAGGATGGAAGCTTATCAAAGAGAGACCTAAGAAAAAATTCCTGTTGGTGAGAACAATTAATCAGTGGAACAGTTATCTCTAGAAGTTATGGGTGCTCCATCACTGGAGGTTTTAAAGAAGAGATTGGACAGCCATTTCCAATGAGCCGTGGTGGCGCAGTGGTTAGAGTGCAGTACTGCAGGCTACTTCTGCTGCCTGCTGGCTGCCTGCAATTTGGCAGTTCGAATCTCACCTGGCTCAAGGTTGACTCAGCCTTCCATCCTTCTGAGGTGGGTAAAATGAGGACCCAGGTTGCTGCGTGCAATATGCTGACTCTGTAAACCGCTTAGAGAAGGCTGTAAAGCACTGTGAAGCGGTATATAAGTGTAAGTGTTATTGCTATTGCTATTTGTCTGGAATGTTATAGTGTCTGCTGCTTAAGCAGGGGGTGGGGCTAGAAGACCTCCAAGGTCCCTTCCAACTCTGTTATTCTGTTATTCTCAAAGTGGCCAGCCAAAATGAATCATAAAAGCTAGCATACAACACAGGTGGCCCATAATCTTTGTCCACCATTGTCCTTAGCAAAAAAAAATGACTTCACTTTCATACATACAAACCCATGTAGCTGAAAAGGAAGGAGATCCTTCCTTTTCAGCTACAGAGCCGAGTTGGTGCAGTGGTTGGTGCAGTGGTTGGTGCAGAGCCGAGTTGGTGCAGTGGTTAAATGCAGCACTGCAGGCTACTGCTAGTTCAGCAGTTCAGCTGTTCAAATCTCACCGGCTCAAGGTTGACTCAGCCTTCCATCCTTCCGAGGTGGGTAAAATGAGGACCCAGATTGTTGGGGGCAATATGCTGAACTCTGTAAACCGCTTAGAGAGGGCTGTAAAGCACTATGAAGCGGTATATAAGTCTAAGTGCTATTGCTATTGCTATCCTGGAAAATATTCTCCATTTATCATTATGATTCATTTCCAGAAAGTACCATATACACAAATATGTACAGTCAGTTTTCAAGTGATCTCATGATCGTACCACTCAATCATTCTGTCAAAACCCAGCAGTGGTAAATAGAAAAATGATGGATTAATTAAACTTGCCGCTAAACCAAATTTACAACTTATATCTCTTGATTCCCAGATCAATGTGTAATGGCTTTGAAGAGGAATGGAACATTTTCTCATGGGTAAGAAAACTGGTTTCAAAAGCAAATATCCTTTGTTTGACATCAGGCCAACATTGCCCTTGAATAACATTTTCCACTATGTTTAGCCCAGACACGGAGAAAGCTTGTTGAATAGTATTAGCAAATAGCTATACTTGGCCTGTAGGACTAAAAGTGCTTGATGAAATCATAGAAGCTCACAGAATGTACAACTTAAAAAGAGTAGATGTAGCATAGCTCATAATATCAGTCCCTTGATACATATGTAGTTAAGGTTTTCATCCTTCTGGGTCTATGCATTTCCCATAAAACCTTGGTATTTAGGAAAATAAACCTCCTTATGAATTGGTATCTTCAAAGGAACATTAAAGGACATTTATAACATGATATATTTCATATATTAAGAGCCACTCCTTTGTGAGTTTACTGAATGTACAATCGTTCTATTACCCAGAAATTTGAAATTTGAAATTCTTCAGATGTTGCTAAATTAAGTCACACCCCCAGGAGCTTAAGACATGACTTATTTTTTATTCTATTTATTTATTTATTGTATTTATTTATTTATTTTGTCAACTCGTGTACAAGATCACAGGTATCATATAAACATAAACAAAAGCAAAGTATGTATAGGTAAAAATTAGACAATAGGACAGAAGGACAGGGACGGTGGGCATGATAGTGTGCTTATGCATGCCCCTTACAGACCTCTTAGGAATGGGGTGAGGTCAACTGTAGACAGTCTAAGTTTTTGGGCTTTGGGGAAGAAACCAAAGAAAGACTTATAGTGAGTTATACTAGGAATGGCCCTTCTACAGCATCTAAAATGCTACGCTTCTCCATCTCTACTATAAACTCATCTTCTAATGTTTGAGTTGTCACTGAATACCTAAATACCAAATACCATCACATATTCACCTGAAGGTGGTTAATTTGTCTTTCTCCGGACTTGATATCTTTGGCTGATCTCAAAAGACTGCATAGGGATTGACTCATTTAATTCTTGGATGAAAAATATATCAAAATAAATTTTGTAGGATAGACTGCGAAGTCAAAACATCCTGGAACACGGCAATGGCAAATAATTTATTTCATTTGTTCTCTACATCAGGGGTGTCAAACTCAAGGCCCGGGGGCCAGATCTGGTCTGCGGTGGGCTAAGGTCTGGCCCGTGGGGTCACCCTGGAAACAGCGAAGGACTGGCCCGCAGTGCCTCTGCCAGCAAAAGCTCCATTTTTGCTGGCAGAGGGTTGTAGGAGGCCGTCACAGCTGAAAGCAGAGCTCGCGAGGGCCACGGCCAGCTCTCCCAAGCTCTGTTTTTGCTGGCAGAGGGTTGCAGGAAGCCATCAATGCTGAAAACGGAGCTCGGGAGTCCATTTTCGCTGCCACAGTGCTCGGGCTCCCACTGTCGCCCCCGACACGAGTGACGTTGAGCTGGACATGCCCACCCTGGCTATGCCCATCCCGGCCTCCCTCCCTCTCTCCCTCCCTTCCTCCCTTCCTTCCTTCTCTTCTTTTTCCTTCTCTCTTCCTTCTCCTTTCTTCTTCCTTCCCCTCTTTCCTTATTTTTCCTTCCTTGTTCTCTTCCTATCTTTCCTTCTTTTTTCTTTTTTCTTTTTTCTTCTTTTTTCTTTTTTCTTTTTTCTTTTTTCTTTTTTCTCTTTTCTCTTTTCTCTTTTCTCCTTCTCCTTCTCCTTCTCTTTCTCTTTCTCTTTCTCTTTCTTTTTCTTTTTTCTTTTTTCTTTTTTCTTTTTTCTTTTTTCTTTTTTCTTTTCTCTTTCTTTTTTTTCTTTTTCTTTTTCTTTTTCTTTTTCTTTTTTTTCTTTTCCTTTTCCTTTTCCTTTTCCTTTTTCTTTCCCTTTTTGGATGCTGAAATGCAAAAGGAAAAACATTTCTCCTTTTGTTTTGTTTTGCTTTTAGTTTGTTTTGCTAGCCCTCTGCCAGCAAAAAGGGAGCCTGGGGGGGGCCCCTCCATTTTTGGCCACGATGGCCTCCAGCAACCCTCTCCAGTGAAAACAGGCATTTTTGCTGGCAAAGGCACCGTGGGCTGGTCCTTCGCTGTTTCCAGGGTGGTCCTGCGGGCCAGATCTAAGCACCCCTGAGTTTGACACCCCTGCCCTAGACTATGGGTTGCCTGAGAAGGAGCAAAAATATCCGACTGTTATCTTGCATTTTGTAGTTACTGGCTGCGAATATGCAGACAGATACAAAGGTTGTGGGTGACCTCTATCTATTCTGTCACAAAGGAGATTGAGGAGCAAAAAAAAAAAAAAGGAAAGGAAATCCCAGGCCTAGCTGATTCCATCCATAGATTCTGTCTCTTAGCCAGGATCATCCACTTGGGAGGCTTGAGGGCATCGAATGAATGTTGCTACGAATGAATGTTGCTGTTTTAATATTGTTTTTAATAATTTGTATTTGTTTTTTTAATCACTTGCATTTTGATTATTCTTGTATTTTTTTTCCTGTTGTACGCCGCCCTGAGTCCTTCGGGAGTTGGGCGGCATATAAGAATAACAAAATAAATAAATAAATAAATAAATGATCCACTAGAGTGGGGGGTCTAAGATAGAACTTCCGTAAGATTTCCCTGAAGCAGGAGATGGTATCTAACAGGACTTGAGGGGGAGAGGTCGGCCTTTTAGTTGTTTGGCTTGTGTTGTCATTGGCCAAGACAATTCATTCTCTCAGGAATTTGTGGTGGAGACAGCACGGATATAATCTGACGTTACACCAAGTAGAGGTGACTGAATTCTCCTCAGTTACTTTTTGAATTAGCTTCTGATTTATGACCTTTCTGGCAAACACTTGAGAAAAAAAATATGTCTCCACAGGTTCTCTCCTGGCTTGCAGGGTTGGCAACATATATGTGTGATGACAATGTTGTGTTTTATTTGATTATATTTATTGCATTTCCTCCCGGGAACCATAGTTCTTCCCACCTGTCGTGGCTGAAAGCCAGCTGGAAATGCAACACACATCTCTCTCCACCAGACACACACAAATAATAATCACATCAGAAACAGGGAGGGGGGGTCCTTTAAATCTAAATCTCAAGAGCTTGTTCCATGTAAAAAGAGATCCACAATCTTTAAGTCCAGGGCCACCTGTGATAAAGATACACTTCCCAGAGTGAGATCCAATTGTAATTCTGAGTGTGAAACCAAGGGACATCATCAAAAATGTGATGATAACTCAGTGTGAAATAAAATCAGTAAGTTCTGTCTATATCAGGGGTGTCAAACTCAAGGCCCTGGGACGAGATTCTGCCTGCAGGGTGCTTAGATCTGGCCTGTAGGGTTGCCTTGGAAACAACAAGACCGGCCTGCGGTGCCTCTGCCAGTGAAAACAGAGCTTGCGAGGGCTGTGTGTGCGGACCCCCCGAGCTCCGTTTTCACTGGCAGAGGGTTGCAGGAGGCCGTCTCAGCCGAAAACGGAGCTTGGGAGCCCGTTTTCGCTGGCAGAATGCTCAGGCCATCACAGGCACCCCCCAACATAAGTGATGTCATGATGGCCATGACCACCCTGGCCACACCCACCCCGGCCCCACAAAGTCAAACACAATCCTGATGCGGCCCTCAATGAAATCAAGTTTGACACCCCTGGTCTATATCTACCACTTTCTGGAGTGTGTCCCAGAAAAAGGCCTATATAAAAAGGGTAGATCTCACAGAGATGGTCATGGTCTTGACTGTTTTGATCCCCCCACCGCAGATATCACTCCCAGCATATCACTCGAGAGTCAAGTGTGTAGTGTTCCGATGCACCACTAGGGGCCGCTTTAGGAGCGGAGTTGTTGGTTAACGTTGATTGGCTGTCTGTTTTATTCCGGCTATATTTAAGGAGCTGTCAGAAGCTCATTCCCTCAGAATTGTTCTAGTGTGATGTTCGTTCCAATAAATGAGTTATGAGTTTCCAGACCTTCATCACGCCTCAGTTACTACCCGCTCGCTATTAAACATAGCAAAGTGCATATCTCCATCCAGAACAATTTGCACATTCCTGATGTAAAAAGTACAAAAAACCACACAGAGCATTGGTTCAATTAAAAGAAAGTACTTGTAATGGAACAGGCGAAAGACCTTGGGAGACTCAGCCAAGAGACTCTGCCAAGGGAACGGTCAGATAAGAGACAGCATAGCCTGCAGCTGGATAGTGGGTGGGGCGAGAGGCCCAGAAGAGACCCTCCCAGTTACATGGGCGGTAAAGGAAATGCAGGGGGAGGGGAGAATTGTGCTTTTAGACAAGCAAGAGTCTGTCAATGTAGCTTACAATAAAGTAGAATTAGCTCATATGGTTGTGATTCCTATCTGGTTTACCCTGCGAGGGCAATAGTACTCAATGAAATAAGGGTGCCTGAATTTTTATGACCACACTCTATAAAATAGGCATGCCCTAAAAAAAATGACATTTGGTTACATTTAATTTAAATAGCAATAGCACTTTACTTATATACCGCTTCATAGTGCTTTCCAGCCCTCTCTAAGCGGTTTACAGAGTTCAGCATATTGCCCCCAACAATCTGGGTCCTCATTTTACCCACCTCGGAAGGATGGAAGGCTGAGTCAACCTTGAGCCTAGTGAGATTCGAACAGCTGGACTGCTGAACTAGCAATCAGCTGAAGGTCGCAATGCTGCTTTTAACCACTGCGCTATCTCAGCTCCAAGTAACATTGAATTACTTACATGTTGTTAATTTGATCACTCCCTGAATGCAACTCTTTTAGCATCATATGACAGAGGGCTATATGGGTTCTCTTAATCCAGCCGTGATCTTTGAATGTCCTGTGAGCTGGATAAATCATCCAAACTGAGTAAAGCCGGGAATTTAGGGATCTGAAGTAAGAATATTTCAATCCAAGCCTTCAAGTCATGTTTACTCTTCCAACTTTGCTTGAGTGGCAGAGCTCTGGCACTGATGAGTGAAGATATAAAGTTCAGCTTAGTGGTAGACTGTGTTGAATCAACATCTGCCTCTTGCCCAGAGCCAAATTTTAATTCTTGGGAACCTGTTTTCTGGATCGGTTGCCCGAAGTTTGTTTCTCGCTGTTGAACTATTCCAGTGGAAGGCAGTGCTGCCATCTGGCTGTATCCTGCAGATAAGCCACAAGTTTTATTAGGGAAAAAACCCGGTTCTTCACCCAACTTTTATGCAACCGTGCCAGGCCACCCGCAACACATCAGCTCAGGCTTGCGAAACAGAGGGACGCTATTCCTTACTCCACTGTTTCTGTTGAAGAGGCAAGTTTTTTTGCAGACTTTATACACAGATCTGACACTCCTTCCTTCCTTGAACAATTTGGGTGAGTACTTCTTGTTCACTTTGTCTCTTGGAAGAAAAGGGGATCAAGTTAATTTACATGTGGTTCTGCAACGGTAGACTGGTGATGTGTATGGAATGTCACAAGCACAAATCAAGGCAAACTCCATCCATCCATCCATTCATCCATCCATCCATCCATCCATTCATCCATCCATCCATCCATCCATCCATCCATATTATCTATCTATCTATCTATCTATCTATCTATCTATCTATCTATCTATCTATCTATCTATCTATCTATCTATCTATCTATCATCTATCTATCTATCTATCTATCTATCTATCTATCTATCTATCTATCTATCCATCCATCCATCCATCCATCCATCCATCCATCCATCCATCCATCCATCCATCCATCCATCCATCCATCCATCCATCATCATTATCTATCCACCATCTATCTATCTATCTATCTATCTATCTATCTATCTATCTATCTATCTATCTATCTATCTATCTATCTATCTATCCATCCATCCATCCATCCATCCATCCATCCATCCATCCATCCATCCATCATCATTATCTATCCACCATCTATCTATCTATCTGTCTGTCTGTCTGTCTGTCTGTCTGTCTGTCTGTCTGTCTGTCTGTCTGTCTGTCTGTCTGTCTGTCTGTCTGTCTGTCTATCTATCTATCTATCTATCTATTTATCTATCTATCTATCTATCTATCTATCTATCTATCTATCTATCTATCTATCTATCTATCTATCTATCTATCTATCTATCTATCTATCGTCTCCTAGCTATCTTACTAATTTAACAACTGCAGTGATTCAGATTAACAGAGTTGGAAGGGATCTTGTAGGTCTTCTAGTCCAACCCCCCCACCCAAGCAGGAGACCCTACACTATTTCTGACAGATGGCAGTCCAGTCTCTTCTTGAAAGCTTCCAATGATGAAGCTCCCACAATGTCCGAAGGCAAGCTGTTCTATTGGTTGATTGTTCTCACTGTCAGAAAATTTCTCCTTATTTCTAGGTTGGATCTCTCCTTATTAGTTTCCATCCATTGTTCCTTGTCTGGCCTTTGGGTGCTTTGAAAAATGACCTCCTCTTCTCTGTGACAGCCCCTCAAATATTGGAACACTGCTATCATGTCTCCCCTGGTTCTTCTCTTCACTAGACTAGCCATGCCCAGTTCCTGCAACCATTCATCGCATGTTTTAGCCTCCAGTCCCCTAATCATCTTGGTTGCTCTTCTCTGCACTCTTTCTAGAGTCTCAACATCTTTTTTATAGTGTGGTGACCAAAACTGGATGTGGTATTCTAGGTGTGGTCTTACTAAGGCTTAACAGTGGTGGCAAGAAAAGTGAAATGGAGCAAAACTCACTTAACAGAAATTTTGGGCTCAATTGTGGTTGTAAATTGAAGACCACGTATATAACAAAAAGATTTTGCAGTTTGTTCTTACACATAAGATTGGAGGGGCACTTCTTCCTTATTGGATTATCTCATCGTCCTTGGTCATTTTTATATACCGTATTTTTTGGAGTATAAGACGCACCGCAGTATAAGACGCACCTTAGCTTTGGGGGAGGAAAACAAGGAAAAATAGGCCTCTGCCTCCCAGCAATTTGCCAAAAAGCAAACAGCAAACAGCACAGATGATATATACTGTTTGCTGTGTATTTCTGTGCATGTGTGCCTGACCCATAGAAATGGCAAAGAATCGGAGAAATGTACATTATGGCAGTATATTAATCCCAGAAAGTTTTCTTAAATGTAATCACACTAACTCCTCCTAATTATTTAAATACATCTACTCCAAACATGACTAAGTCAGGGTTTCTCAGCTGGTTTATTTTAATACTAATACTTAATACTAATACTTAATACTAAAACAGGACATTTCAGATTATATTTTACAGATCTTTAAATTTGATGTGGCTTTTTGGAAATATAGTTATTCTCTGCTATTTAAAAGAAGATACAATAGCACTGGGCCTCTTCAGAGCAAGCATTTATTTTAAAAAGCTTCTTCATTTTGTTAAGTTGTCTAGAACAATAATAAAGCAGTCTTTAAAAAATATGTCTAATAATTTGAACACTCTACAAACATTTAACAAAATAACATATTAACAGAATCTGCCTCTACGTAGGATAGAACTCACAACCTTCTGATTGTGAGGCAAGAGCTCTATCTCTTGAGCCACAGCAGCTATAGCTTACCTTCTTTCAATTTCAGCAGTCTAATAATGCCAGCAGTTTATCTCCCAGCAATATGTCTCATCACAGCCATCATAGTTTCAGTTTCATTTTACCACCTGGCTTGTAAGCCTCCGTCAGCTGTAGGTCGGGAGGCAGTTTATCTCTTCTTTTGCTCTTCTTATGCTTTGCCCTGTTTGCTGCAAAGAGGTAAATTGCTGGCAGGCAGAGGCCAAAGGGTGGGGGTGGCTGGGTGGGGCTACATTCGGTGTATAAGACGCACCCAAGTTCTGACCCTCTTTTTGAGGGTAAAAAGGTGCGTCTTATACTCTGAAAAATACGGTAACTGGGGCAGGTCCAGGTTTGCACCCTCCTACCTTCCTTGTCCTTGCTTAGGTGCACAAACATAGCCGCTGCCTGAAACTTTTAAAGCAAATCCCAACTTTTCCAGGCAATCATGTGGTAACAATCACATCCCAGAATTGCAGCAGGTGCTCCAGGCAGGCCCCCCTGTGGTCCTCTTTGAAATCAGATCCAAAATGCTGCACAATCCAAAGACATTGTTCCATCCACTTTCCACTCAGTCTTTTAAGCTCTTTGATCGGAAGACCCCGCACCTGGGACCTTCACCGAGTTCAGCCTTCCATCTTGAACAGGGATGGGATCATGTAATGTAACTATTGCCAGTGTTTACGCCTCTCTGGGAGAACATGGCATTAGAAACTCAGAAAGCATCCCCTAATGTGAAAATAGGCTGATAATAAATCTCACATGCTTGGCATCCAAGCTATGGAACCTTGGCTTTTCACTCCAAATTAAGCTCTAATCTCCGGAGTTCAGTACCAGAAGTGGGACACTCTTAACTTGGCAGGAAACCTATATCTGCAAGGCTCCAATTGTTAACATGTGCTCCATTTTGCAGATTTATTCAAATTAAAGAGAAAGGAGAAGGAAACCAGAGGCACTGGAAGCCCTGGGCTCCAAGGTGGGACTCTGAGTGGCTCAGGACCAGACCCACAGGTTCAGCCCTGTTCAGTTTAACGCTGATGTGATGTGGTGTTCATGTGAAAGTCACACAGAACCCAGCCATGAAGTAAAGGAACTTACCGTCTGTTTAATTTAAGGTACCGAATTTCAGATGCTGGAAAAGCGAATCTGTTTTCTTCTGGAAAATGACTGCTTCATTACTCATCATCAACAACCAACCTTAAAACCGCCTTCCATCCTTGCACAAATCAGCAGAGTGTGCATGTTGTGGCCTGTCGGCTGCCGGCCCCTCCAGCAGCCGAATCGGAGGAGGAGGAGGAGGCATGGGAGTCAGGGTCAGCATCAAGGCAACCTGAGAGCTCCGAGGGGGGAGAGGGAATGGAGCTGACAGAGAGAAAGACAGAGGCGGAGCCTGGGCCGTCCGTCAGCCCTCTGATGGAGAGCCAACAGCCCCCAGGTTTGGAGGTGGCTGATGAGGAAGAGGAGGGACAGCTGGGCCCAGTGTCTGACGCGCGGATGTGCAGAAGGCAGAGGAGAGGAGAGCAGTGGAAATCTGTGGGCCAATTCTTGGGACGGAAGAGCCACCCATGCTAGCGAAGCCCCACCCTAGCTCTGGGGATAAAGGGCAGTGGGTGGAGATGAATAGATGTGGCAGACAACTATTTATCTCCCTGCCGGACAGACTTGTTAGCCTGCGTTGAGAGACAAACTTTTTACCGGGGCTGCTGGCGCTCCTAATAAAGGAATAATTGATTTAACTACAGAGGGTTTGTCATGTTTGGGGAGCTGGGTCAGAACAGTACATTTACGGTTAAATCAATCCAACATCCCATGGCTGCACCTCTCCCATGAGATCATGTACGAATGAAAGTTATTTTTAAATTTAAATTTTAAATTTGGATAGTATTTTAATATGGTTTTTTTTTAACAAAATTGTTTTTATCTGTTTATCTTTCTATACATGTTGTGAGCCGCCCAGAGTCCCTCGGGAGTTGGGCGGCATAGAAATTTTAATTAAAAAAAAATGTGATCAAATTTTGGGCACTTGGAAATTGTCTTTCATTTACAGCCATTTGCAACATTAGGTGATCATGTGACTATGATTTTTGGCAGTTTTTCTGGTTTCTGGCATTTACTTTTTTGTCAGTTTCTGACAAAAAACAAACAAACCACCATTGAAGAAACTGGTTTCATTTAATGACTGTGGCATTTGCTTAACAACCATGGCCTTTGCATAATGTCCACCACAAAAAAGGTAATAAAATCAGGCATGGTTACGTGGTGATCTGCTTAATGACACAATGTGACTTACAGTTGTAATTCCCGGCTCAATTACAGTTGAAAGCTGTAGTCTACAGGATGTCCTCGACTCATGACCTCAACTGAACCCAAAATTTCTGTTGCTAACTAGCAGTTGTTAAGTGGGATGTGCCTTATTTAATGACCTTTTTTTGAACCACAGTTCAATGAATCACTGCAGTTGTTAAGTGAATCATGCGGTCATTAAGTGAGTCTGGTTTCCTCCAGTGACTTTGCCTGTTGGAAGCCAGCTGGGAAAGTCATAAATGGTAACCACCTGAGCCCAGGATAGTGCAACTGTCATAAGTACATGCCAGTTGCCAAGCACTCAATTTTTGATCACATGACCATGGGCCATTGAGACTTTGGAAAAAGTGCAAAGAAGAGCAACTAAGATGATGAAAGGCCTGGAGACTAAAACATATGAAGACCGGTGGGAGGATTTGGGTTTGGCTAGTCTAGAGAAAAGAAGGACTAGGGGGGACATGATAGCAGTATTCTAGTATTTGAGGGGCTGGCACAAAGAGGAGGGCGTCAATGTATTCTCCAAAGCACCAGAAGGCAAGACAAGAAACAATGATGGAAACTAATCAAGGAGAGAAGCAATCTGGAATTGAGGAGAAACTTCCTAACAGTGAGAACAATTAACCAATCTAACAGCTTGCATTCAGATGTTGTGGGTGCTTCATCACTGGAGGTTTTTAAGAAGCAACTGGACAGTCACTTGTCTGAAATGGTATAGGATCTCCTGCTTGAGCAGGGGGCTGGACTAGAAGACCTCCAAGGTCCCTTCCACCTCGATTCTGATTCTGATATTGCAACATTCGTAAGTGTGAAAGCCGATCATAAGTTAATGTTTTTCAATGCCATCGTAACTTTGAACGGTCATGAAATGAATGGTTGTAAGTAGAGGATTACCTGTACAGCAATGGTGGGTTCCTACCAGTGCGGTCCACTCTATAGCACCGGTAGCAGCCCGCTGGTGACATCACAGTACCGGTGCGGTCGGTTGCCGGTGCCTGGGCGCCGTCATTTTTTAAAAAAAAATTAATTTTTTTAAAAAAAATTTCTTCTGCACATGTCCAGAAGCCGAGTTTCCGGCACTGCTCATGCACTGCCTTCCTACCCCACAGTGAGTCCAAGCAGGGGAGGATGGCTGAGGGAGCGCGTGAGACGTTGAAAGAACGGGCGGCAGGACCTATCTCAGTTCCCCTCCCTTCAGCAGTCCGAGAAGCCACGCCCACCTGGTCACATGGCTGGCAAGTCACATCCACAAAATAAGCCACGCCCACAGAGTGGTAGTAAAAAAATTAGGAACCCACCCCTGCTGTACACGTATAAGTTGAAAAAAATGAGTGACCAGTAGAAGTCACCAAAGATTACTGCTGTTACTTGGTTGCCTGGAGTTTTGCAACCAATGATGCTATGCATAAGCAGGATTTGTCTGAAAAGTGCAACATGAAAAAGTACCCCCTAAAAATTGGCAAAATAGTGCACTGCCTCTTTAAGAAAAGAAACCGAAGATACTGTATGAAGGACTGAGATACTAGGGTACTAGGTTTGACTAGATTAGCCAACAAATCCAATTCTTATATTGCACTATTTTTCTGGTATGAATGTGTTATGTTAAAGAGCCAACAAGAAGCAGCATTTTGCATTGTTTGCTAGATAATTTAAAAAGTCAGAACCTGGACCCATTTGGCATCTAGGTATATTTAGCACCATTTGAACATCATTGGCATTGACAAAATCACCATCAGTCAATTGCAAAAGGCAGCTTTACTTGGAACAGCTTACATCCTGCAAAGGTACCTTTAGCATCAACAAACAACAATATTTGCCTATCCCAGGATCTTGGGAAGGACTTGATAAGTGGATAAAAATGCCAGATTCATTCTAAACTTCTGGCTGACTCTGCGATGAACATAATAATAATAAACATATGGCTGATTGTGTGACAACCATAATAATAATAGATTGATGTACCACTTGCCACAACATAAAATAAAAATTATAAGCTTGGGCTCTTTGATGTATGATTTACCCATTTTGTTATTGAATTGCACTGCACACAGTGACCTGAACTCACTGTTTCTCCTTTCATGACCTTGGAGGAAGGAAGGAAGGAAGGAAGGAAGGAAGGAAGGAAGGAAGGAAGGAAGGAAGGGAGGGAGGGAGGGAGGGAGGGAGGAGAGATTGCAAATGATGAAATACCGAAGGTCCCTTTTGGTTCCAGCAAGCATCCTTTCCTTCTTGTCCCATACCTCTTGTCCCATGACCCTGGGGGAAGGAAGGGAGGAAGGAAGGAAGGAAGGAAGGAAGGAAGGAAGGAAGGAAGGAAGGAAGGAAGGAAGGAAGGAAGGAAGGAAGGAAGGTAAGAAAGAAGGTAAGAAAGAAGGTACGGTAAGAAAGAAGGAAATCAGGGAGGGAGGGAGGGAAGGAAGGAAGGAAGGAAGGAAGGAAGAAAGAGGTTGAAAATGTTGAAACACTGAAGGTTTCTTTTGGTTCTAGCAAGCATCCTTTCCTCCTTGTCCCATACCTCTACGTTCCTTCAATGCTCATCTTATTTTGTCTGTCTTGCACCTTAAGTGTCTTGAATTTGGAATGTGTCATTGCCAAGTCATTTGCAAAATGCCATCTGTCTCCATGTTGTCATCTAAACACAGTCTTGCGAATACTGTGAACGTACATTTCATAAATGCTGCGGCATCAGAGATAAAGGCTAGAATTACAGAGAGGGAGACAGATGAGGTGAAAAGCGAGATGGCCCTTCTGGTTTCTGTCCAGGCAGAAAAGTTTTCAGCCCCCCTTTTGCTAAACCTTTCTTTAAATATCTGCCCTCCTTTTAGAAAGAGAAAACTAATGCTCACTAACCTCCGTACTTTCGTGCATGTTTTTTTTTACTAAATTTGTACATTATTCAACTAATTTTTGCTAAAGAGGAGAGATTGCTTGATCCTTTCATTGCACCCATAATGTGTCGGCTGGGCTGTTTTTGGATACGGGTTTAGCAGCATCCTTTCAAAAGTGCACTCCACTTGTTGATAAGGAAGTAGCATAGAGCATATCTTTGCCTGTGACCTGTTACCTGGGCCATGTGGCAGATGGCTAAACCTACTGTTCAAAGCATTTGCCTATGCCCATACTATCCTTCCCCACCGCAAGCAACATTACATTACTAACCAGAGCATACAAAACATTTGTTAGACCAATTCTGGAATACAGCTCACCTGTCTGGAACCCACACTGCATATCGGACATTCACTCCTCCGCTCACAACAAAATACCTTATTCCACCAGACTTGAAATATTGGGATTAGACAATTTACAACTACGTCGCCTCCGATCTGATCTAAATGTAGTTCATAAAATCATGTACCAAAATGTCCTTCCTGTTAATGACTACTTCAGCTTCAACCGCAACAATACACGAGCACGTAATAGATTCAAACTAAATGTAAAGCGCTCCAAACTCGACTGCAGAAAATACGACTTCAGCAACAGAGTGATCAATGCCTGGAATGCACTACCTGACTCTGTGGTTTCTTCCCCAAACCCCAAAAACTTTAACCTTAGACTGTCTACAGTCGACCTCTCCTCGTTTCTAAGAGGTCTGTAAGGGGCGTGCATAAGTGCACCATCGTGCCTACCGTCCCTGTCCTACTGTCCTATTGTCCTCTTTTATCGTTACTTTTTACTTATGTTTATACAAATTACTACTATCCTATACATGTTTGACAAATAAATAAATAAACAAATAAAAATAAAATAAGTTAAAGAGAGTGATGGTTTTTGATTCTGACTTTAGCAGGTGATGCTTAAACGGGATGGGAAATAGAGATAAGGAACCTCTCCATCCATTGCCTTGACTTGACCTGCCTGGGAACTTGAAGGATGCCCCGTTTGTCAGTCTCATAAATGAGACAGAATTGAGAATGAGACATCATGAATATATGGCGTGCATAAGCGCATCAACGTGCCTACCGTCCCTGTCCTAATGTCCCCTTTTATTCGTATCCATTTCATGTATTAATAGCCATGTTTATACCTATATCTGTTATCTAATACATGCTTGACAAAATAAATAAAATAAAAATAAATTAAAAAACTCCATGCCAGTATACTTCCCACCTGCTCAAAAGTTGTGGATTCCACTTTGAGATGACCATGGCTACTGGAGAGAGTAGCTCTGTGGAGAACATGTGTGTGTTTCAGAATCAATCCAGAGGTGGGTTTCAGCAGGTTCTGACCAGTTCTGGAGAACCAGTAGCGGAAATTTTGAGTCGTTTGGAGAACCGGTAAATACCACCTCCGACTGGCCCCGCCCCCATTTATTCACTGCCTCCCGAGTCCCAGCTGATTGGGAGGAAATGGGGATTTTGCAGTAACCTTCCCCTGGAGTAGAGAGGGAATGGAGATTTTACAGTATCCTGCCATGCCCACCAAGCCATGCCCACCAATCCATGCCACGCCCACCAATCCATGTCACGCCCACCAAGCCACACCACACCCACCACGGCCAGTAGTAAAGAATTTTGAATCCCACCACTGAATCAATCCATCTAAGCTCTGCATGAAAAAGACTTCTTGCGATGTTTTCCCCTTTAGTTGTAACATGTATAGGAGGGTCTTGGTTTCTTTTTCAGTCCTGCAAATGGTGAATTTATATGCTGCGTTTAGCTTAGGCCAGTGATGGCGAATCTTTTAGAGACCAAGTGCCCAAACTGCAACCCAAAACCCACTTATTTATCACAAAGTGCCAACACGGCAATTTAACTTGAATAATGAGGTTTTACTATCTAAAATAATGATAAACAATGCAGAGTTCAGCTAATTGTTCTAAGAAAAATGTGTTAAATGCACTTTTATGCCTCTTCATTTTTTTCTGCTTTTGAAATATTATGTTTAGCAACAATAAAAAACCTTTTGTAATATCTTTTGTATTTATGTAATTTTGTAATGATCTGCTACAACATCCTTCCTGTCAATGACTACTTCAGCTTCAACCACAACAATACACGAGCACACAACAGATACAAACTCAAAGTGAACCGCTCCAAATTTGACTGTAGAAAATACGACTTTAGCAACAGAGTGTTAAATGCCTGGAACTCACTACCTGACATTGTGGTTTCGTCACCAAACCCCCAAAACTTTACCCTTAGACTGTCCACTGTTGACCTCACCCAATTCCTAAGAGGTCAGTAAGGGGCATGCATAAGTGCACCAGCGTGCCTACCGTCCCTGTCCTAATGTTTCCTCTTATCAGTACCCATCTTATGTATATAAACAATGTTATATCTATGTATATTACCAACACGTACTTGACAAAAATAAATAAATAAATAAAAAATAAAATAAATATCATTTCTCTTTCCCTCCCCCTCTCTCTTTCCCTCTCTCTCTCTGCCTTCCTCTGTTTCTCTCTCTCTTACCCCCCTGCGGGAGGGGCAAGAACCCCTGAACTGGTGCTGGGTAGTGGGAATGACGTCTGAAGGCCGACGAACCCAGGCGCAGTGCACCCACACTCAGCTGGCTGGCGGGGAGGTGGAGCATCCCAACACAGGCAGCTCTGCAGGAAAATAAACTGCTTTTTTTTGCCGAGTCGAGCTGACACAGGGTCGCATTGTGGCTCAGCGTCGTAATGGACTTTAGGAGGAGGACGGGATTCCGTCTCCCCCATTGTGAAGCGTGTGAGTGAAAAAAGTTCACTCAATCAATTCCAACTTCGCGAGATCTTTTTCTTTCGCGAGAAATTGGAATTGATTGAGTGAAACGTGATGGAGAAATGTGATTGGAGCTTGGCTGGGGTGACTGCATGCGTGGCCATAGAGAGGGCTCTGCATGCCACATCTGGCACACGTGCCATAGGTTCGCCATCACTGGCTTAGGCAAACACGGCGAGATCTCCCTTCGAACTTCCTTTAAAACATTTGGCAGGAAAACACAGTAAATTACTTCATGCTCCTACTTTTCAGTGATTGGATTGTTTCTTATCTGCAAATATAGTATTTCTGCATTTCTGCATGTGGTATTGGTAAGGTGACCAGACGTCCCGCTTTTGGCGGGACAGCCCCGCTTTTTAATAATTTGTCCAGTGTCCCGCGGCATTTCAAAAAAGTGCCACCAAGCAAGTGCGGCGCGGAAGCCGCTGGTGGCCGGGTGGGCGGCAGCCCCCCGGGCGGGTA
Source organism: Diadophis punctatus similis (assembly GCA_023053685.1). NCBI lineage: Eukaryota > Metazoa > Chordata > Lepidosauria > Squamata > Dipsadidae > Diadophis > Diadophis punctatus. Next base: position 191,494,927 of record JALIGW010000003.1, read on the forward strand.
TAGGGCCAGGCCTGCGCTTGGAAGAGGCTGCCACTCTCGTTGCCCGCTTTCTTCCTTCTCCCGCCACGAAACAAAAGTGAACTGCTTCGGAAAGGCAGGCGGAGTCTGCAGCCAGGCAGGGAGCAAGAGCAGCGGTAAGGGCTGCGATGAAGGGGGGGGTGTTTGGGAGGGTGCACAAAGCTGCAGCAAAGCAATCCTGGATTTGTGTCTCCACCTTTATTCACATGGATGGGCTGCGGGATAAGAGAGACGGACCCCTCCCATCTTGCTCCCCTAGAAACCCCCCCCGTCAATGGTGTCCCGCTTTAAACATATTAAAATCTGGTCACCTTAGGTATTGGTAATGTCTAAATGAAGCTTATAACTATCTAGGTAGCTATTCTTAAATCCATCCTCCTAAGAATTAAGCAAGGGCTTTATTTATACTTAGCTGGCAATCCCTCATGGCTAATAGAAACCACAATCTTCTTTCTTTTCTTCTTTCCTTCCACCCCCCACCCCCACCCCAAGTACAGTAGACAATCCCAAATTGTATTCTCCTCCACCTCTGGTGATCTTTTTCAATTCTTTCAAAATAATTCGCATTTACTCCAGTGAAGTCTTATCCTTCCTTCTTTATTCTTCTGTTTAATGTTTTTTCTCTCTATTCCACACTGATTATGGCTGTTCACCCCTTTGGGTTATGCATCAGATAGCTAAGTATTTATGAAATAATGTATGTTTATGAAAAAATATTTCCAGCTTGGTAGTGTGCTTAGGGAGGTTCAGAAAGGCACAGGTTGGGGTGAGGTGGGGAAAATATGCTGGCACTACTGCCCAAAGAACAAATCGAAGATTTCTGCTGCCATGCCTGATTCTGATTGAAATGCATAAGCTAATCAACCACCCCAAAACAATTGGGGTGTCTGAATCGCACAATGGCTGTGATTCCCCCCCCCTCATCTGGCTGTTTTGAGTTCAGAAGAATGGGGAGGAGCAATGGAGAGCCTGCCTTTGTGCTCTCTTACAGTGGAACAGCCCAGATGTTGTTGGCTGACTCAAGGAAAAATACATGTGGGTTGTGGTTTCTCTTAAGTGTCTGCTAATATCTACCACACTGCACAGTCCAACATCCTTTCTGAACTAAGCTGACTGTTCATAATGTAACGCAGATGATTTCATCATTGGCTGGACCCTTTCTTCTTCTTTTTTTGGGAGATGTGTGAAATCAAATCCCTCTCTCTTCTACATATCCACTCCCACCCCAATTCATTTATTCTGTTTATGTTTGAGTATCTCAAGTGGACTTTTGAGAGAACCCTGGGCATTGGGAGTCTGGGTAGATAAGCTCTTGGTGTTGGAAAAACACAATTTCATATCCTCCCAGCCAGGGGTGGGTTCCTAATTTTTTTACTACCACTCTGTGGGTGTGGCTTATTTTGTGGGTGTGGCTTGCCAGCCATGTGACCGGGTGGGCATGGGCCTGGAGAGCTTGGCAGCAGCCGGAGAAGCGTGGGGGGGGGCATTGCTCACCCACAACGCAGCCCCCCGCAGCGGGAGCAGCAAGACCGCAGCAGCGGTTCTTCTAGGAGGCTCCGTCCGGCCTGAATGCTTCTCCCCATTCGATGATCCTAGGCTCCTGCCACCCATTCCCCCTCCCCTCAACAGCTCGAGAAGCCTCGAATGTGCAAAAATGCCTGGGATCATCACCGCGCGTTCATGGCTTCTTGGACTGCTGAAGGGAGGGGAATGGAGATAGCTCCTGCCGCCCATTCTTTCAGCATCTCACGCACTCCCTCAGCCATCCTCCCCTGCTTGGACTCACTGTGGGGTAGGAAGGCAACACATGTGCAGTGCCGGAAGCTCGGCTTCTGGGCATGCACAGAAGAAAATTTTAATTTTTTTAAAAAAAATGGCGGCACCCAGGCACCGGCAACCGACCGCACCGGTACTGTGACGTCACCAGCGGGCCACTACCGGTGCTATAGAGTGGACCGCACTGGTAGGAACCCACCACTGCTCCCAGCTGACTAGTCACTGGCTGAGTAGGGAGCCCACATCAAGGCACAAGCTCTCCAACCACTTTTTGACGAATATGTCAGCTCCATATTTTACTCCAGGTTATGTCTGGTCCCTGATAGCATAAAGGTTGCCCAGTGCTACATTCGGAGGTGTAGCAGAAGAAGTTAAGTTGACCTTGACTGCATGAGCAAAGCCTCACCCTCACCCTTAATGACACAATAAATACCATTTTGTAGTGCCTTGGCAAGACCACACTTGGAATATTGCATCCAGTTTTAGTTGCCACAATATAAAAAAGATGTTGAGACTCTAGAAAAAATGCAGAGAAGAGCAACAAAGATGTTTAGGGGTCTGGAGGTTAAATCATACAAAGAACGGTTGCAGGAACTGGGTATGTCTAGTTTCAGGAAAAGAAAGACTAGGAGTTACTGTATAGGATAGCAGTGCTCCAATATCTAAGGGGCTGCCACAGAGAAGAGGAAATAGCCTATTCTTTACAGCACCTGAAGGCAGGACAAGAGGCAATGGATGGAAACTAATGAAGGAGAGCATCAACCTAGAACTAAGGAGAAATTTCTTGAGAGTTAGAACAATTAATTAATGGAACAACTTGCCTCCAGAGGTTGCGGGTACTCCAACACTAGAGATTGGACAACCATTTGTCTGAAATGGTATAGGATTTCATGCTTAAGCAGGGGGTTGGACTAGAAGACCTCCAAGGTCCCTTCCAACTCTGATATTCTGTTATTCCCCTTTTGAGACACATGTAAAAAGGAATCAGGGCTTTGATCGCACAGCCATGGCCACACCATCTTGACTTCTCTTGATCCTCCCTGAGGACAATGATTGCTCCTGATCCATAGACAGTCTAGGCCAGTGATGACGAACCTTTCTTCCTCAGGTGCCAAAAGCATGCGTGCGTGCGCAATAGCGCATGCCCACACCCATAATTCAATGCCCCCCACATGCCTTGCCCCCTGCGCATGCATGCATGACCCCCCTGCGCTGCCTCACCCCCTGCATATGCACGCACAACTCCCCCCCCAGCTCCCCCATTTCCCGACTTCAGGTGGGCCCGGTAGGTCCATTTTTCACCCTCCCCTGGCTCCAGAGGCTTCCCTCCCAGAGCCTCTGTGCGAACCAAAAATCTGGCCGGTGCGTACATGCACGCTGGAGCTGAGCTAGGGCAACAGCTCGTGTGCCAGCAGATATGGCTCCGTGTGCCACCTGTGGCACCAGTGCCATAGGTTCGCCAACATGGGTCTAGGCCCTGGTTACAATGAATGAACAAAGTGTTCTTGAATATCATCCAACCCAAGCAATTTGTTTTAGTACAAGAGCGAATTTGTGTTCATGGCAAAATTGACCTCTAAATCAGAGGTCCTATTCACTTATTTTCCCTACTGGTTTGCAAATGTGAGCACGTGCGCGCGCTAGCTATGCTCGCACGTGCTTCCTCCATGGCCTTCCGCGCATGCGCTTTACTCGCATGCGTGCCCATCGCTACTACCGGTTTGCCTGAACTGGTCCGAACCGGCTGAATAATACCACCTCTGCTGTAGATACTTCTGAGATTTTAAAAGTTTCACTTGCAGGGTGGTGGAGCAGGCAGAGAGAAAGTTTTGATGCTGTTGACGTTGTTACCACTAACCTGTTGGGAGGCAGATGTCTTGACTGTTTTCCCAAAGGGTGACCAGGAGTTTCCAAGACTTTTCGGTTCATGGAAATACCCTCAGCTGGAGTAGAGAAACCTGCAATGAGGTCAAAGCAACCTGGCAAAAGTTCTCCACTTGGGCCCTTAAGAACATGGCCTCGTATTTTCTCTGACACACGATGAGTGATTCCTTGGCAAAAAGGTCTATGTAGAAAAGGTCCTCCTGCATAGACAGAGATGCTTTTCCTCTAGGTCATATGCATGATTCATACCTTCCTAACAGTGCTGCTTTTTCAATGCAGAGGAATTACGGAAGACTTTGGGCAGAAGACTAGCATCAGCGCACATCGTTTAAAAGATGCCAGGTCAATTATATTGTCAGTGATGCGCAGCTGCCAGAGCCCATGCTGACACCAAGCTCCTCTTTCCTCCCCCTGAACAAATGCCAATAGCTGAGAGAAAATAAAACAAAAGCTAAAGTTTCCTTCAATGTTAATTTGATTTTCGCATATGCAAAAGCCCGTGCAGTTTTCTTGACAGAAGTGGTTTGCATCTGACATTTTCCAGGATGGGGTTTTTTTTTTTGGGTGGGAGGAGGTCATCTTCCAAGTCTATTCAAGAGGATTGAGATTGTCACTGTGTGTTGGACGGTCTCCGAGGCCCTTCAGCCCCTGCACCTTGGATCTTGTTGAGTGTGGTAGAACTCTGCTTCTATGGATCTCGTGCTAAGTGCCTGGGATCTTGTGTTGCTATGATCAGTGTTGTTTTAGATTTATTATTAGAGTTGGAAGGGACCTTGTAGGTCATCTAGTCCAACCCCCTGCTCAAGCAGGAGTTCCTACACCATTTGAGACAGATGGCCGTCCAGTCTCCTCTTGAAGGTCGCAAGTGTTGGTGCTCTCACAACCTCCGCTGGCAAGCTGTTCCACTGGTTGATCGCTCTCACCGTCAGAAAGTTTCTCCTCACTTCCAAGTTGAATCTCTCCTTGGTCAGCTTCCATCCGTTATTCCTTGTTTGGCTTTCTGGTGCCATAGAGAACAGCCTGACCCCCTCCTCTCTGTGGCAGCCCCTCAAGTATTGGAACACTGCTATCATGTCACCCCTGGTCCTTCTCTTCACTAGACTGGCCAAGCTCAGTTCCTGCAACCGCTCTTTGTATGTTTTATTTTCCAAACCTTTTATCATCCTGCTTGCTCTCTTCTGCACTTTCTGTAGGGTTTCAATGTCTTTTTTGTAGTGTGGTGACCAAAACTGGATGCAGTACTCTAGGTGTGGTCTGACCAAGGCTTTATAGAGTGGTACTAGTACCTCTCTGGTCCTTGATTGTATCCCTCTATTTATGCAGCTCAGGACTGCGTTGGCCTTTTTGGCTGCTGCTGCACACTGCTGGCTCATATTTAGTTGGCTGTCTACCAAGACTCCAAGATCCCTCTCGCAATCGCTGCTATTGAGTGTGGTTTCACCCAGTTTGTATGTGTATTTTTGATTCTTCTTACCTAGGTGTAGAATTTTACTTTTCTCTGTGTTAAATTTCATTTTATTTGTTTGGGCCCAGTGTTCGAGTCTGTCAAGGTCCCTCTGGATTTTGAGTCTGTCCTCTGGGGTGTTTGCTACTCCCGCCAGCTTGGTATCGTCTGCAAATTTGCTATTCCCTCATCTAGGTCATTTATGAAGATATTAAAGAGTACTGGGCCTGTCTTTCAGTGCAGCCCCTGGTAGGATTTCTCAACGTCTGCCACCTCAGCTGTCTGTCGATGCAGAGGTCTGGTCTTGCCATGGTACTTCCTCTGCGTGGTCTTCCTCCCGTGTCTGCTCCTTTCTCAGGCATTCTCTCAGCAGCTCACCTGTGGATGCCATCTTATTCATGTACTCCTGGATGCTCTGGGTTTCATCCAGGATAGTGGCTTTGACACTCACCAGTCCTGCCCATTCTCTTTCTTGCTGGTTTGCCATCTCTCTTGTGTTGGACCTGGGGTGGAAACCTCAATATATTGTGATGAGCTTCCAGGTCTTCACATTGGCAGCCTTTGTCTCTTTCTTTGGCCAGCTCATTGTACTGGTAGAGTATCTGATGACTGGAGGCATGTTCTTCTTCCCATTGAGCTGGCTCTTCAGGATATGTCTTTACCTTTGGTGGTACTTCGATGTTGCTGTCCTCCTTGCCTCCTCACTGTGGTTCCCATGTGACGGTGGGATACCACATTATCTCATCTGTATGTCTGCTATGTGGCCTGCTGGTAGTTCCACCCCATCAGTCTTAATTATCTTACCTTTCCTGACTACCTTTTTGCCACTTTTCTCTAGTCTGAATGACAACCCTACGTCCTGATTTTAGATCCGTGTCAAGTGGTTCAGCAAATCAATGTCTTGTTCACTCTTAGTATACTGATTGATGCCATCCATGTAGAGAAGGTTGCCAATTGTAGTTCTACTCTTGAAGTTGTATCTGTATCCAGTTCAAGACAAGACAAGACAAGACAAGACAAGACAAGACAAGACAAGACAAGACAAGACAAGACAAGACAAGACAAGACAAGACAAGACAAGACAAGATTTGCGACCTTCAAGGAGAGACTGGATTGCCATCTGTCTCAAATGGTGTAGGAACTCCTGCTGGAGCAGGGGGTTGGACTAGATGAGCTACAAGGTCCCTTCCAACTCTAATAATAAATCTAAATCTAAAGAAGACAAGACAAGACAACCTTCATACACACACATACATACACACACCTATACATATATATGTGTATGTATGTTATACATACATACACATATGCACGCACATGCACACACGCATGCACACACGCATGCACGCACGCACACACGCACACACACACACATTTATATTAATCACAGTCCACTTTGAATACATAGTGGAAAAAAGAGTCTTGAGAGTTAACAAGGTTGATACTATATGGTATAAAGCTATTACAAAATCTAGTTGTTCTGCTATGGATACCGTGAAGCCTCTTCTCAGAAGGAAACAAAGAAAACCGCTCATGGAGAGGATGTTTAGCATCCCTGATGATACTACGGACCCTGGTCAAGCGGCACTTACAGTAAGTGCCATGTTATGGATAGAAAGAAGTGAATTTCCAATATTCTTTTCTGCTGTCCTTACCACTTTCTGCACAGTCTTCCACAGCATCAATGCATTTTTAATTTTTATTTATTTATTAGATGTATATTCCCCCTTTAAACAGGAGCTCAAAGCAGAATACACATTGCTCCTACCTCCTATTTTTATCAATGACACGATGAGTCAGAGAATGGCTAAATTCAGCCAGAGAACTTCTGTGCTCCACAATCCTAGCCCTAAATCTTCACCACTGCACCTCACACCTCTCTGGTTTTTCATAGTACATATAAACTAATCAAACAGGCCAGGTTCACCTAAAACACCATGCCATTTTTAAAAGGTTTAACTGCAACCTAGCTTAGCCTGTTGTGCAAATGAAGTGATTCATTGTGACAGCTGTCAAGTTTAGAAATACCTCTCAAGTCACTGAATCCAATTTTCAAAGTGTTTCATAATAAATGATTTAAAATGGGGTTAAATGAAGTTGTAAACTAACTTTCTAAACAGAGCAATCCTATATGTGTTCATTCCGAGGCCATTTCACTACTTACGTGAGGTTTACTTCCACATCAAGAGTTAGGGAGGATTGTCATCTAAAATAAACCAAAGTTTATTCTGGGATTTGGGCAAACGATTTCTGGGGGCAGAAGACAGAAACTGACAAACTTTTGAACCTTTTCACTTTACTGTTATGATCTCCAGTATAGAAGAGTAAATTAAATGTTGAACTTGAATTTTTGGGCTGGAGGGGGAGAGATATTCAAATTTCAACTCATATTATGCATACAGATGACTCTTCAGACAGAATAGAGTAGCAGAGTTGGAAGGGACCTTGGAGGTCTTCTACTCCAACCCTCTGCTTAGGCAGGAAACCCTACACCACTTCAGACAAATGGTTATCCAACATCTTCTTAAAAACTTCCACTGTTGGAGCATTCACAACTTCTGGAGGTAAGCCGTTCCATGGATTTATTGTTCTAACTGTCAGGAAATTTTTCTTTAGTTCTAAGTTGCTTCTTTCCTTGATTAGTTTCCACCCATTGCTTCTTGTTCTACCCTCAGGTGCTTTTGAGAATAGCTTGACTCCCTCTTCTTTGTGGCAACCCCTGAGATATTGGAACACTGCTATCATGTCTCCCCTAGTCCTTCTTTTCATTAAACTAGACATACCCAGTTCCTGCAACCGTTCTTCATGTTTTAGCCTCCAGTCCTAAGGTGACCAGACGTCCCGATTTTGGTGGGACACACCCGCTTTTTAATCATTTGTCCCGCGTCCTACCCGCCCTCTTAAAAAGTCCCGATTTTTTCAGTTTGCCCGGCAACAATTTTTTTTTAAAATAAACAGCGGGACGTCTGGTCACCTTGAAGCCGGCGCTGATTGGTCAGAGCAGAGTCTACTCTACTGTTCTGACCAATCAGCGGCGGCTTCACATCAGGCGGGGAGCGTTAAAAGTGCTCCCCGCCCACCGCCATTTCGCTGCACGCTGCCACCTTGTTGTAGTTGGAGAGCTGAGCGAGCCGCCCTCTTTGACCGTTCCTGCCCGCTGCTGGCCGAACCCCCCTGCCGCCTGAAGCCTGCTCCCAGCCGCCGTTGCTGAGCCGCCATACGGTAGGATTTTTAAAAAAATTGTTTAAGGCAGTAGCCGAGGTTTTGAGGAAGGTCGGCTTCACTTCAAGCAGCCGGGGAGGACGGGCCTGAAAGGGGGGGCAGAGGCGCGTCCACACGGCACCGTCAAAGAGGGCGGCTCGCTCGGCTCTCCGACTACAAGCCGAGTTAGGTGGGGGAAAAGAGATGAGGAAGGCGAACGAGGGAAGAAACGAGGGCGAGCTATGGGGGTGGGTGGGTGGGGAGGAAACCTTGCTGCCGCCTTCTGCTTTGCGGCCTCAGGGGTGGCCAAACCGTGGCGCATGCCATGCGCCAAATGTGGCGCATTGGATGATTGCAAGTGGCGCATTGCAATCATCCAAAGGACAGAAGCTTTTCTGCCCGGCGAGCGGGACGGCAGCGCACGCGCAAGGAAAGCCGGAGGATGGCGCTGAGGCAGCGGCAGGTGACAGCGGGCGCCGAGTCATCTCACGGGCAGCTGTCCCTGCCTCCGCCGAGGAGGAGGGGGAAAGGAAAGCGCTCCCGCAGAGCATCCCAACTGCAAGTTATCGTCGCCCGTCCTGCCCAAGTGGCCGCGCGACGTGACCCCGGAGCCGGATGGGCACAAGGGCAGGAAGAGAGAGAAAAAGAAAAGGTGACGCTGTTTTAGCGAACGGAAGTGATTTCGACCGCGGCGCAGAGGCGCCCAGCGAGCGGGCATCACCTTTTCTTTCTTTTTCTCTTCAAGGGCAGGAAGAGAAAAAGAAAGAAAAGGTGATGCCCCGCTCGCTGGGCGCCTCTGCGCCGCGGTCAAAATCACTTCCGTTCGCTAAAACAGCGTCACCTTTTCTTTTTCTCTCTCTTCCTGCCCTTGTGCCCATCCGGCTCCGGGGTCACGTCGAGCGGGCGCTTGGGCAGGACGGGCAACGATAACTTGCAGTTGGGATGCAGGAGCGCTTTCCTTCCCTTTCCCCCTCCTCCTCGGCGGAGGCAGGGTCAGCGCGGCTGCCCGTGAGAGCCTCGTGTGCTCGACGCCGTCCTCTGGCATTCCTTCCGCGCGCGCTGCCGTTCCATCCGAGAGCCGCCAAGTGGAGTGCGCTTGATGGGCTAAATCACCGCCTTTCTCCTCCTCCTCCCCCCTGGCTGGGCTGACGGCTTCCCGTCTTCCAGGAGCCTCGGTAGGTTGGTTGCTGCTGGATCTTCTTCAGCCAGCTCCTCTCCACAGCCAGGAAGGAAGGAAGGAAGGAAGAAGAAGAAGAAAGAAGAAGAAGGAGAGAGAGAGAGAGAGAGAGAGAGAGAGAGAGAGAGAGAGAGAGAGAGAGAGAGAGAGAGAGAGAGAGAGAGAGAGAGAGAGAGAGAGAGAGAGAGGTTAGGAAGGCAGGAAGACAGAAAGAAAAAGATGTTAGGAAAGAAGAAAGAGGAAGGAAGGAAGAAGAAAGAGACAGAAAGAAAGAAAGAAAAGTTAGGAAGGAAGGAAGACAGAAAGAAAGAAAAGTTAGGAAGGAAGGAAGACAGAAAGAAAGAAAGAAATGTAATGCTGATTAATGATTAATGACAATGACTCTACTGGACTGAACAGTGAAAATAGAGATAAAGATAACAGTGATAATGATAACAGAGATAAAGATATCAAGAATAATTATGTTCAGATTGATGATAAGGATTTTGAGATATATAAAATGGAAAAAGGAATGAAGAAAATTAAATATATACAGAAAGTAAAATTAAGAGAGAGGAAAAGAGCGTGGGGAAAGAGAACTTATTGGTACAAAATTAAAAGAAAGATAAAAAAAATTAAGCAGATGGGGTGGAGGAAATATATATATATAAACAAAGTAGTTGAGAAACTAAAAGGGAATGGATGATGATATTGGAATATTATAGAAATGTTTTTTTAATTTAAAATTATCTTATTAAGAGAAAAAATTTTCTGTTTTTTTATATACAGATTAATATTGTTTAACAAATTAAAAGATTTGATATTTTAGATATAACAAAGTTAATTAAGATGAGAAGTATGAATGATAAATATAAGTATTAGAGCTCAAAAGATGTATTATGATTGTGTATTTTTTTTCATTTATTTCAATTTATTTTTTCACATATGAAATTTGTTCAAATGAAAAAATCTTAAAGGGGAAAAATGTATTATTTTAAGAGTTGAATATGTAATTGAATAAATTTAGAAAGAATTTTGATGATTAGTAAATGAAACGATATATTATGATTGTGTATAATTAATATAACGTTAGAAATTCAAACATTTTTTTTTCTTCTCTTTCGTTCTTTTTATAAAGATTAATAATGTTTAATCTTTTGGAATAATGTGGATAAAACAATGACAATAAGAGAAATATGGAATAAATATGATCACTAGAATTTAAGGGAAATTACTTAAATATTAAATAATGAACAGGAAATATGAATGTTAATTACTTTAAAATTTATTAAACTGAGAGTTGATAAGTTAATTGATTTGGATTTTTTCCTTTCCTTTTTATATTTTATTTTTTCTTTACTACTTGTTGAATATTTATAGAGTGGATAAAATTAGACAGAATTTTGATGATTAATATGAGAAATTAAAAGAATAATTGGGCATTTAGTTTTTTGATAGAACAAAGGATAAAAAACAGAAGCGATGAATAAAGAGATTAAAGAATTAAAGGAAGCAATTTGGCTTAAAATTAAAAAACAGGAGACAATAACTATCTTGGAAAGTTAAGCGAATAGCGATCTATTTGGATGAAAATTTGGAATTAACTGGTGCATATCCCAGATGACAAAACTAGAAATTAGATTTTTTTTCTTTTTTTCTTTTTTCTTTTTTTGGGGAGGTAAGATGGAAATAGCAGCATGTACCTAGAAGAGAGTATAACATAAAAAAATAATAATATAACTATAATGATGGTTTTTTTTAAAAAAAGAGATATGATTAGTTTAAAATTGGGATTAGCATCAGTCTGCCAAATATAAAATGAGTTTAGTATAAAAGCACTCCAGGAAAGGCAAAGAAAATGAAAGAGGAAGTAGAAGGGGAGGAAGAGAAGGTGTAGAGAGGGTTGAGGAGGAGGGAAGGAGTTAGAAAGTAGGAGGAGAAGACCCCCCCTCAGGAACCCACCCCTCAGGAACCCACCCCTCAGGAACCCACCTGACCGACACCCCCCCCCCCCGGTCAATGGTGTCCCTCTTTAGCAATTTTAAAATCTGGTCACCTTATCCAGTCCCCTAATCATCTTTGTTGCTGATTCTGATTAATTTTGTTTCTTTCACCCTTAAATGTACCATGGGGTTGCCAGGAAGATAAAATAAAAAATTGTACCATAGGACACAGTGGGAGGAGCTCCTTGAAGGAAAAAGGGGCACCATTAATCTGAGTTGATCAGATCTGGGCTGAAAAGACATAGCTGGCCATTAGGTGGCAGTAGAGGGTTAATGTTTTCTATAAAGATAGTCCTCAATTTAGGACCACTTAACAACCAGATATCGGATTAACAGAGTTGGAAGGGACCTTGTAGGTCATCTAGTCCAACCCCCTGCCCAAGCAGGAGATCCTACACCATTTCTGACAAATGGCAGTCCAGTCTCTTCTTGAAAGCCTCCAGCTTTTCACCATTCAAAGTTACAATGGATCTCCCAAAAGCTACTTATAACTTGGTTCCAAAGTTATGATGTCCGCTGTCCCCCTCGGCCATGTGATCATGATTTATGTTTTTTTTTCCTGGAAACCAGCTTTCCTAGAAAAAAAATGTCCCATAACAAACAATGGGTTTGCTTAACAACAGTGGAGTTCACTTTACGACTGCCATGTTCACTTTATGATTGCTGTGTTTGCTTTATAAGCGCCACAAAAAAGGTCGTAATATTGGGTCTGGTTACGTGATGACCCATTTTGCAGATGTCACAACTTGCAACCGTAATTGCCAGGCTCAATTACAGTTTATAAGACGAGGACTACCTATATGTCTTTTCTGCCAGCTAGTGGCTGTCAGGAGTTTTGCACTCAGCTAAAATAATTGATTATTTGATTATGTGACATCAAATCGTATTTGACCCCTACAGACCACATAGATAGATTTTCTCCATGTTGATCTGTCCCTAACTTGGTATTTTAGATTTTCCAATGGTGCACTCATCACCACTGTAACAATCCATCCATCTTGTTCTTGGCTTCTTCGTCTTCTTCTCTGTCCTTCCGTCTTTCCCAACATCAGAACCTTCTCCAAAGAGCTGGGTTTCCACATGATGTAGCAATAGCACTTAGACTTTTTCTTTTGTATATATTTGCAGTTTTCCTTTAACAAACAACATATTTTGTGGACAGTGTAATGACTGGGTCAATATATTTTTTACACAGTGCTAACAACAATAATACAATTACTTATACATAGTTTTTATTTTCTAACTTCTAACCTTAATATGTTCTTTATAATTATAATATATTCTTTTATATATCTATATCTATCTATATCTATATCAATATCAATCTCTCTCTCTCTCTCTCTCTCTCTTTAGATAGATAGATAGATAGATAGATAGATAGATAGATAGATAGATATAGATATAGATATAGATATAGATATAGATGTGTGTGTGTGTGTGTGTGTGTGTGTGTGTGTGTGTATGTGTGCGCGCGTGCGTAAGGGGCATGGCTATCTGATGAGAGCAAAATAAGCTCGAAATAGATCTATAATAGTCTCCCTTTATTTTCATTTATCAGCAAAAAAAATCCTACATTATATATACATACATACATACATACATACATACATACATACATACATACATACATACATATATTTACTATCTCTCTCTCTCTCTCTCTCTCTCTCTCTCTCTCTCTCTCTCTCTCTCTCTCTCTCTATCTATCTATCTATCTATCTATATAACTATTTTCCCAATTTGTACTTATCCCCCCACTTATTGGGGTTCTTCATATTCATCTCTTTATCTTTAAACAGTACTATTCTCTCTTTATGATACTTTATCGCTTTCTCCAAAAATATATACGAGCCGAGGTGGCGCAGCAGTTAGAGGCAGGTACTGCAGGCCACTTTAGCTGACACTGATCCGCAGGTCAGCGGTTCAAATCTCACCGGCTCAAGGTTGACTCAGCCTTCCATCCTTCCGAGGTAGGTAAAATGAGGACCCAGATTGTTGGGGGCAATATAAATATACATTGCTTACTGGTGTAAACCGCTTAGAGAGTGCTTACACTGTGAGGCGGTATATAAATCTCACAAATAAATAAATAAATAAATAAATGTAAACCTCAATTACATTTCTTCATACAATGTGTTTGTTGACCCCTGTTAGATCATCAGTATTTTAATATTTTAAGTATTATTCAAGTTCCACCATATTTCTAATATCTCATTTTTATATAAACACCAATAAAACCAATTTTTAATAAAATTTAATCAATCCCAGAATTATATCTCTAAGTCCCCAATAGCACTTAAACTTATATACCGCTTCATAGTGCTTTACAGCCCTCTCTAAATGGTTTACAGAGTCAGCACATTGCCCCCAACAATCTGGGTCCTCATTTTACTGACCTCAGAAGGATGGAAGGCTGAGTCAAACTTGAGCCAGTGAGAACTGTACGGCTGAACTGCTGGCAGCCAGCAGCCAGCAGTCAGCAGAAGTAGCCTGCAGTACTGCATTCTAACCACTGTGCCACCACGGCTCTATCAGCTGCATCTAAAGAAGGATAATAATAATAATAATAATTTTTATTTACAGTCACAGACCAAAATACAAATGCAACAAAAACAAAACAAAAAGAGAAAAATACAATCACAAAGAAGGATAATTTAAGCCTAATAACCCATTTATGCCTTGAGTGAAAATTCCGTGCTTTATTTGTTCAATGATCCATCTGTTTGTTTTCCTGCATGTCCACGTTATTCTCAACAATCTTTTCCAACACCTCAGTTATAACAATAACATATGTTTTAATAGCTTCTGAGAAATATCAGAACATGCAAGGAATGGTAGATTAAGTAGAGGGCAAATGTTCTACCCCACCATGAAGTGAAGTGGGGATTCATTCTCCACAGAAGGAAATTTCTGACAGGGGAAGACTTTGCTGATCAAATCTGTTGGCTGGTATTTATGGTCCCATGTTATCTGCAGAACAGCTGCTTTCAAATAACAATTAAAAAGGCCAGATGTGTTATCTTGGCTAAACTGATAGCAAAGGCCTTGTTGTGTTAGCGGGATAGATTAATGAGCCTTTGGCTCTTTTTTAAAGAAGGTGCTTCTGCATTTTATTTATTTATTTATTCTATGCCGCCCTACTCCCTAAGGACTCAGGGCAGCGTACACCATTTTAAAAGAACACTAAACAATAACCTTCATTTAAAAACAATTTTAAAAAAATTAAAAAAGTTAAAAAACATTCAACGGCATACATACTGGGGGAGATCTTGGATGAAAGCTAGTCTCAACCCCTTGCCTGCAGGAAGAGCCATGTCTTGACGGCTTTCCGGAAGGCCAGCAGGGTGGGGATAATTTAGATCTCTAGGGGAAGTTGGTTCCAGAACACGGGCCCCCCACAGAGAAGGCCCTCCCCCTAGGGCCCGCCAGCCGGCATTGTTTAGCTGACGGGACCTGGAGGAGACCCACTCTGTGGGCCCTAACCGGTCGAAGGGAAGTATGAGGCAGAATGCGGTCCCAGAGGTAACCTGGTCCTAAGCCATGTAGGGCTTTAAAGATGATGATCAACACCATATCCCTGATCAGCCTCAAAACTCTAAAAAGTTTAAAATCAAAGTCTTGGAAACCCATTTGATGGATCTCGAGGTAAAGGTAAAGGAGTCCCTGTGGATTTTACTCTGCTAGTTGTTGGTGACTATAGGGGCCAGTGCTCATCTCCATTTCAAGGCCATTGAGTCAGTGCTGTCTGAAGACATTTCTGTGGTCATATGGCCAGCATGACGTCACGGAGCGCTATTACTTTCCCACCAAAATGGAACCTATTATCTACTCACATTTGCATGCTTTCTGTTCTGACCCAGCCTTCACGAGCCCCACTCAACAGCCAACTCGTGAGGAGAAACCCCTTTTTATTTAGAAAGGCAGGAATACATGGCACTCACTGACAAAGCTCCAAGTAACACATCCTTAGGTGATTCACAAGCTGTAGCAGTCTCTGAGTTCCCCGCAGGGAGCCTCAATTAGTACTTCAATCCCAACACAAAGAGTCCTGACTGACCTGGGCAATGGCAAGGAAATCCTGGCAAGGAATCTGCCGGAGGGAACTCTTCTGGAGCATGAACGGTTGTCTCTGACAACCATGCCTCCCACAACCCTCCTCCTTACATCCCAGCCAGGGAGGGGCTTGTTAATATCTCCTTCTTTTCCTGGATAGCTGGCCCTCAGTCCTGCGTTGCTCTCCTCTCCGCACTTCTCTGCGCATACACGCATCTGAGACAGGCCCCAGCTGTTCTTCCCCTCGCTCAGCTCAGGCCCCAAAAACAGCTGTCTCTCCACCTAAGTGTGAGTAGATGGGCCATGCTCTGCATCTGGCTCTGAGACCTCCTGCTCCTCAGAGCCCTCCGCAGGCCCCAATGGTAACCCAGGCACCCCCGCCATCTCCTCTGACTCCTCTGACTCCTCTGACTCCACAACACTTTCAAACAGCTAGGTGGTCAGGAGCTGGGGCAAGGAACAGGAGCTTACATTGTCATGTGGAGCTCGGGTCTCAAACCTGAGATCTTAACAGTCTTAACTGCTGAGCCACTATGCTGTCTTTGAGGGGGAGGGCGAAAAACAGTCTGGGCTTTCTGCCCTGGTAAGGGAGCCAAGGTTAAACCAATTAAATGAAGGTTTCATTAATTCCTAATTTAGATGTAAGAGGAAGCTATTCTCCAAACAAAAACTTGTAATATCAATTCCATAGCTGGATGCTTGGGAGGAAATAGAGGGGTAAGGTCGATGCGCACAATTCATTCTTGGACTTGTCATTTCTCAGGCTATGATTGTAGTTCAAAAGAGCTGCAATAATTAGAAAAAGTCAAAAGAAGGAAACAATATGATGAAGAATTTGAACGTCGCTCTGATTGTATGTTTTTGAATCCTGTATGCCTGATGGGATTATTAAGGGCTACTTATTAAAATGTTAAGGATTTAGATTTAACCCTTTTCTCTGTGCTATAGATGTTCAGATGACCTGTCATGTAAGCTGATCTTTGCCTTTGGTGGAAAATGTTCTAAATCATGAATAAAGTTTATTTTCAAGAGCAGATAGCAGAATGGAAGATACTTAAAATGTTAAAGTAGCCTTCTTACTCAGCTCTTGTTTGAGTTACATTTTATTCCCCATTTCATGGTTACACTTAAAAAAAAAGCAAAGGAGATCTTAGGACCCATGGTTAGTGGTTTGATGGTGCAATGGTTAGAATGCAGTACTGCAGGCTAACTCACTGCTCACTCCAGCAGTTCGATTCTGAATGGCTCAAGATTGACTCAGCCTTCCATCTTTCCGAGATCGGTAAAATGAGGACCCAGATTGTTGTAGTCAAGAGCCTGACTCTGTAAACCACTTAGAGAGGGCTCAGGTAGGAAATTGATCCAGGGAAACGTCATTGATTGTGGTTGCAGAGGTTAAACTAAAAAGGACAGATGATGAAATTGAAATCTTTGGCTAGAAACGGCCATTGTAAACAAAAGAAACCGCCCCTTAAAAGTCTGAATACAAAAGGAGCAGAACATTTTGGATGAATGAAAAACTCGTAAGATTAATCACACTGGGCTTGGCATTACATATTTACAGAAACCACAGACTGAATATATCTAACGATTTTTGCACATGGCAACTGCCAGAAATGTTTTTATCCAAATCTTGATAAGGTGCCAGAGACATCTTATGTATGTCTCTAACACAGAAGGCAGAAATGATAGCCTGAAATCTGTGTGTGGCCCTTGGAATTGCTTTCCTTAAGATTTTTAATGTGACAGTGAGAGAAAGTGATTATTAGCTATATAGTTGTCCCCCCACCAAAAAAACACCAAACAAAAAACCCAATATGGTGTACTTACCGTATTTTTGGAGTATAAGACGCACCGAAGTATAAGACGCACCTTAGTTTTGGGGGAGGAAAACAAGGAAAAAATTGCTGCCTCCCAGCAATTTGCCAAAAAGCAAACAGCAAACAGCACAGATGATATACACTGTTTGCTGTGTATTTCTGTCCATGTGTGCTTGACCCATAGAAATAGCAAAGAATTGGAGAAATGTACATTATGGCAGTATATTAATCCCAGAAAGTTTTCTTAAATGTAATCACACTAACTCCTCCCAATTATTTAAATAGATCTACTCCAACCATGACTAAGTCAGGGTTTAATTCAGCTGCCTTATTTTAATACTAATAATACTAAAACAGGACTTTTCAGATTATACTTTTACAGATCTTTAAAATTGATGTGGCTTTCTGGAAGGCTTTCTGCTATTTAAAAGAAGATACAATAGCACTGGGCCTCTTCAGAGCAAGAATTTATTTTAAAAAGCGTCTTCATTTTGTTAAGTTGTCTAGAACAATAATAAAGCAGTCTTTAAAAAATAAGTCTAATAATTTGAACACTCTACAAACATTTAACAAAATAACATATTAACAGAATCTGCCTCTACCTAGGATAGAACTCACAACCTCCTGACTGTGAGGTAAGAGCTCTACCTCTAGGCTATAGCAGCTGTAGCTTACCTTCTTGCAATTTCAGCAGTGTAACATTGCCAGCAGTTTATCTCCTAGCATTTTGTCTCATTACAGCCACCATAGTTAGTTTCATTTTACCACGTGGCTTGCAAGCCTGTCAGCTGTAGGTCGGGAGGCAAGTAATCTCTTATTACTCTTAATAAGTAATTACCTTATTAGTGTGCTAATAAGGCTTTGCCCTGTTTGCTGCAAAGAGGTAAATTGCTGGCAGGCAGAGGCCAAAGGGTGGGGGTGGCTGGGTGGGGCTACATTCGGTGTATAAGACGCACCCAAATTTTCACCCTCTTTTTGAGGGTAAAAAGGTGTGTCTTATACTCCGAAAAATAGGGTAGTTTGATCTGTTTTATTCATTTCTGATGTCAACTTTTTGAAGTGTGGGCCATGAATTATGGGTGTCCAGCGAGGGCAAAGGGACCAGTCACACCACAGTAGTCATGAAACCAGACCAACACAAATTGCAAACAGATTTAACAGATTAACAGAGTTGGAAGGGACCTTGGAGGTCATCTAGTCCAACCCCCTGCCCAAGCAGGAGACCCTATATCTGCCTCTACCTAGGATCGAACTCACAACCTCCTGATTGTGAGGCAAGAGCTCCACCTCTTGTGACTTTATCACATGCTGTTTGTTTGTTTATTCATCAAACTTCTGCTCCTATCTCAATCAAATAACTCTCAGCAGCCTGCATAGTGTATAACAAACACAAATTAAAACCAATCACAATCATAACAAGAGAGTTAAAAGCCCAGGTAAAAAAACCAATCAACAAACAAACAACAAATGTCCACACAAGTAAGCATATCAAATAAAAGCAAAGAATGAGGGAGAAAGAGAAAGAACAATATGGCACCTGATATAAACCTGAGGAAAGGCCTCTAAAATAAGTATTGCTTTAGAAGGCCTCAGTAAAACCACACTTGGAATTTTGCATCCAGTTTTGGTCACCACAATATAAAAACGATGTTGAGACTCTGGAATAACTACAGAGAAGAGCAACAAAGATGATTAGGGGACTGGAGGATAAAACATATGAAGAACGGTTGCAGAAATTGGATATGTAGTCTAATCAAAAGAGGGACTGGGGTGACATGATAGCAGTGTTCCAATATTTAAGGAGCTGTCACAAAGAAGAAGAAGGTCAACCTATTTTCCAAAGCACCAGAAGGCAAGACAAAAAGCAATATTTGGAAACTAAGCAAGGAAAGAAGCAACCTAGAACTAAGGAGAAAATTCCTAATGGTGAGAACAATCAACCAGTGGAATGGCTTGCCTTCAGAAGTTGTGGGTGCGTCATCACTGTAGACTTTTAAAAAGAAACTGGACAGCCATTTGTCTAAAATGGTATAGGAACTGGTAGCGACCCGCTGGTGATGTCACGATGAGGTCACCGAACCGGATTGGTCAGTGCCAATCTGTAGGCGCTGCCATCTTTTTTTTGAATTTTTTTGAATTTTTTTGAATTTTTTTGAATTTTTTTGAATTTTTTGATGTTTTTAAAAAAAATTTGATTTTTTTTTGTATTTTTTTGTATTTTTTTTTTTAAATTCTTCTGCGCATGCACAGAAGCCGAGTTTCCGGCACTGTGCATGCATCACCATTTTGTTTTCGGCGGGGGTTTTTTTGAAATTTTTTGGGGGGTTTTGCACTGCACATGCACACGTGCGTGCCTACAAGGTGTGGCCACGCGGCGTGGGAGGAAGCGAACCGGCAGCGACGTAAGTTGGAAGCTAACCCTGAAGCTAGGTTAGTAAGATTCACGTTCAAACAGTTCCACTAGAAATGGAAAAATGGCCACAGCACTCAGCAAGTCTTTGTTTAAAGCAGGACTAGGCAATCTTAGGCTGTGACCACAACGTTATCGTCTGCAGGGCCTTGTGGTGTGTTTGTACAGGCAGTCCTCGAGTTATGACCACAATTGAGCCCAAAATTTATGTTGCTAAGTGAAACAATTATGAAGTGAGTTTGTCCCATTTTACGACTTTTCTTGCCACCGTTGTTAAGTGAATCATTGCATTTGTTAAACTAGTAACATGGTTGTTAATTGAATTTTGGATTCCCCCTTTGACTTTGCTTGTCAGAAGGTCGCAAAAGGGGATCACGTGACCTCAGGACCCAGCAACCGTCATAAATATGAACCAGCTGCCAAGCATCTGAATGTTGATCATGTGACCAAGGAGATGCTGCAACGGTTGTAAGTGTGAAAAATTGTGATGTCACTTTTTTCAGTGCTGTTGTAACTTTGAACCGTCACTAAATGAACTGTTGTAAGTGGAGGACTACCTGTACAGTGATATGTTAGTCTGCTTTCAATGGGACCCTTTTGGGCAGCAGGTTTTCACATACTGAGTTTCTTTTGGAGGCATCATGGGTTTTTTTTGTAGATCCTCATATTCTTTTGTGCCATAAATCAAATGTTTGCAAATGAACACGAAGACCACAGAAATGAATATTCAACGCTTTTATGAGCTCAAAAAAGATTGATAATGACAATGCTGGAAGGACACACTGTGTGAAATTGCACAGTGGTCCAACGAACCCATCTCCATTTCTATATTTGTACAAGCATTTAATGATTGGAACATCTGTTTGGGTAGATATTAAAGGTTCGCCATGCGTATGGGCGTTGATATGCCCTTTTGCTCAATTTTTGTCCTAAACTTTCTTTAATTGTGTAACATCGTGGAAATGCAGTATGTAGTTTCGTTTGGTGCATGCTTGTTTTCCTTCTTTGTGCACTCTTCTTTGTGCACTTCCACACCACAACTTTTGTCCTACCAAATCCCCCCCCCAAAAAAAAACTACTTTGAAACCAGCTATAATTGTCTTCCCTGCTGGAACCCAGAGATTATACTAAGATGACCATAAATCGGTTCATCTTCCCTTGTTGGAAGAAAAATCCTGGTCCAGTTCCATCCAAGCCGGGAATAAAATGGAGGCTGATTGGAAAGAAAGATTGTGTTTATTGCTGAACAGAACCAACACACCCGGAGCGTGCAGTTCTGGGACAGCTGACAAAATGGAGTTGAGAGTGGGTGGGTTTTTATACCTTCTTTGGGCTTTGTATTTTCCTGTTCCTGTGCAAGAACAGGTCCTTTAATATTCTATTGGCTGTTGTCAGATTCCTATGGGGTCATTGGTGGCTCTATAGGCAGAAGGGGAAATGCAAATCCTAGATGTTTGTCTGAGTTAATCTTGTCAACCTAATTACTTATCTGGAGTTTCTGTCTTGACCCAGTCTTTCTGAACGGATTACCAAATCTGCATTTCTAAAAGCTGGCCTCCTCAGTTTCTGCTTGGGGCAGGGAAATAGGGGCTGGTTTCTGCCTCCCTTAAGATTTGTTTCTTTCATTTCTCCTTTAGGGGAAATATTCTATCCTCCCTTTTTAATATTCCCTAAAATATTTCATTCTCTAGGAAGGTATTGGTATTTGTATTTGTATTTGTTTATTTGTCAAGCATAAATGAATATAAGCAAACAAACAGTAAAACATGATTGAATATATATGTAGGTGGGTGGGTGCTGACTTTCTACACCCTCTAGCCAACCAAACGGAGAATGCAAAAATGCAGTGCCCTAATTTCTGAGCTGCTGTTGGTCTTGGAGAAATAAAATCCTCTTTGTCTACTTCACACAACAAAGAAATAAGACAAATCGTTTTTGCATCCCATATTACTGTGATGAAGACCTGTTGAGGTGTGTGGTGCCCATGTACAGGTACTGAATGTAAAAGAGTTAAGTTGCTGTACAAAGTTAAAGTGTGGTTAAAAGGAATTGTATACACAAGTAAGTATGGAGCCAAACAGCTTTTAAATGTATGGTAAGTAGAAAGGGGGAGGTGTTTATCCCAGTTCTCCAGAAGGGAGGAGGGATAGATTACATCATAAGGAGCCAGCCAATCGGATCATAGATAGCAGGGCCAGGAACTATAAAAGGCCTAAGTGGAAGAGCTGAAGAGAGCTCTGTTTGTGGTTAACTTCCAAGAGGGAAGGTTTATAGTGATTCTCTGCCTGAGTTTAACTGTCCAAGAGGGAAGTTAACAGGAGAGAAAATAGGCTCTAGGCAGTTCTGTGGGAAGCAGATGTCAGGGTCAGGGGACTTTATTGATTGATATATTGTGTTATTTGTAGATAGAGATAAATGGTGAAACGTCCTCTAATCTGTAGGCCTTAATCCAAAGAAGAACTGGGTTTTCTTAGATTTAGTCAAGAAAGCTAGGAGAGTTCTCTGAGGGGAAGAAAAGGAGTAAAGGAATTGAATAGCTGGTTGTGGCTGTAAGAAATTTACTTGACATTTACTGAGAAGTTTGTATTCAAATAAACTGTTTTCTTGTTTGTTCAAGAAATGTGTCAAAATCTTTCTATTTCTCACATAAAGTATATCTCAAGCAATTCTGCAGAGCATAGGGATATTGTAACAGTAAAATCAAACTTCTAAGGAGAGAGAGAAGTGAAACAGGGCGTTACCCTTGGTCAAGGAGATATAAAAAAGAAAATTAAACATAAATCTATTCTGAGCACTATTTTACGTTACCAAGACATATAAAACAATAACCTGACTGGAGGGGGACAGGTGACCCTTGCAAGGTGATATTGGTTTGTGAAAGGGGAGAGAAGGATCAATCCAAGCTGTTTCACCACCATCATTGCTGATGCTTCCACAGGCCATTTGTCATGGGGGACGAGAAATGTCAAGATGGCAACTACAACTGCAAAAAAAAATTGAAGCCTTGCCCTCTTTTATGCCCATCACATGCTTCAATTGCATGGATCCAGCTACCATCTTGACTTGCTTAGTTATCTCTGATGGATACCCTTGACATGGCTTTCCTTTTTATCCCCTGAATCATTTTCAAGGCAGTTAATGATGCCTTATCTTTCTCCAGATTTGTTAATTCCACCCTAACATTTTTGTTTAAATTATTATTGAAGGGGGATTAGCACTCTCCTTGAAGGACCTGAAGTTTAAGAACTGGGGAGAGTATAGCAAAAGTACCCTTCAATGGGAAAGAAGAGGAAAGGGGAGAAGGAGAGGGAGAGGAGAGGAGAGGGAGAGGGAGAGGGAGAGGAAGACAAAAACACAATAGCCTTGGAAAAAAATCACCTTGGAGCTTGGAGGCCAAGAGCTATTTTCAAACTGGCACATATTTTTATATGGAGGTATCCTATACTAAATACTCCATAAAAGAAAGTGAAGATGTTATAACAATAGTGCTGCCCAGAGATAATTTGGTGAGATGGGTGGCTACATAAATTGAATGAATGAGTGAATGAGTGAATGAAATTTTACAACTAGATGATGATTTCCCCAGTTTCTCAACACCATGAACAGGTTACAATGACAGGGAGTGATAAATCCTGAACAATGCTGACAGCTCCAGGGTTTCATTTTAAAAGGCAGCAAAAATTGATTATTGGAGAGGGAAGAGAAGGAGGTAGTGGTTGCTGAGGTATTTTGCGCTGTGGATGCATCCATTATGTTGGGGACCCCCCAGATCAGAGGTGGGTTCCTCCCGGTTTGGACCGCTTTGCCCAAACTGGTAGCAACCCGCTGGTGATGTCACGATGATGTCACGGAACTGGTTTGGTCGGTGCCGGTCCGTGGACGCCGCCATCTTAAAAAAAAATTTAAAAAAACTTTTTTTGAATTTTTTCCATTTTTTTTTCTTCTGAGCGTGCGCAGAAGGCGAATTTCCGGCACTGCGCATGTGTTGCCATCTTGTTTTCAGCTTTTTTTGTGGGGATATTTTTTTCGGCACTGCGCATGCGCGCGTCCACGAGGCGCGCCCACCCGGTGCGGGAGAAAGTGAACCGGCAGCGAGGTAAGTTAGAACCCACCCCTGCCCCAGATGCCCTCAGGGGTGGAACCTCTGTGTAATACAACTGTATCTAAATTCAGAGGATGGCAAGGAATATTAATTTAATCTGCATGGAAATCTTCATTCATTTCACTGCATTCCTATAATACTGTCATTAGAGCAATGCTTTTGGTGTAAAAGAGCAGGCTGCAGAGCTTTGAGGAAACACTTTGGTAAACTTAGCCATCCAACAGCAGACGCCGCAAATTAATTCTGCGAAGAAGTCCCTTCTCTGCAGCCTTCCGTAGAATTCCACTAGAGGGTGGAATTGTGTTCTAAATTAATTTGCACTTATTAGAAATGCCTCCGGTTCCAAAATCTCCCAGTGTGCTAATGCATAAGATTTCTCCTGTTGCTATAGAAACATATCAGAGCAGAAGATAAATAATTCGAGCCTAACAAGAGACACATTTAATTTTCTTCCCAGTTCTTAATGGTGTGAAGTTTTATCATTTATAAAACACACACAGAGACTTTTTTTTTTAGCTTTTGCATTCTTTGTTTGCCTGGATATAACTGGATATTTCCTTTTGTTGCCTAATCTGAGATCTGCTCCATCATGTTTAACAACTACAAAGTATCTCATTATTGCCAAAAGGAATCACAACACATCAGTCTGTCAGACGCTAAGGAATGAGGCGTTAAAAAGCCACCACCGTTGTCTCATGAATACTTCCTCCTATTTCATTATTTTATTCCCTCAGTGCCCCCCTCCCCAAGTCAAACAGTCGTATATTTCTTACATTTGGACAATTTCTATTTCTGTTTATCTTTTGTCACAGAAAGTGTCAGAAAGTTTAGGGATTTTCTTTAGCTCGGCTGTTTCTTTAGCTGAGGTGGGCAAAGAATTGAGGATTGTTCTTTCAAGCAGGGGTGAAATCCAGCAGGTTCTGACAGCAGAGGTGGGTTCCTCCCAGTTCGGACCAGTTCGCCCGTACGGGTAGCGACCCGCTGGTGATGTCACAATGACATCACGGAACCTGTTCAGTTGGTGCTGGTCCGTGGGCGCCGCCATCTTTTTTTTTGAATTTAATTTTTTTTCTTCTGAGCATGCGCAGAAGCCGAGTTTCCAGCACTGTGCATGCAGTCACCATCTTGTTTTCGGCTTTTTAAAATTTATTTTATTTTATTTTTTATTTTTTTTTAAATTTATTTTTTCTTCTGAGCATGTGCAGAAGCTGAGTTTCCGGCACTGTGCATGCAGTCGCCATCTTGTTTTTGACTTTTTTGGGGGGATATTTTTTGGATTTTTTGGCACTGCGCATGCACGCGCGCAGCCCACGCGGTGCACCCACGTGGCATGGGAGAAAGTGAACTGGCAGCGAGGTTAGAACCCACACCTGTCTGACAGGTTCTGGAGAACTGGAAGCGGAAATTTTGAGTAGTTCAGAGAACCGGAAAATGCCACCTCTGGCTGGCCACAAAGTGGCGAGGGAATGGAGATTTTGCAATATCCTTCCCCCAGGAGTAGGGAGGGAATGGGGATTTTGTAGTATCCTTCCCCTGCCATGTCCACTAAGCCATGCCCACCAAGCCACACCACGTCCACCAAGCCACGCCCACAGAACCGGTAGTAAAAAAAATTGGATTTCACCACTGGTTCTTTGCCTGTGTGAGGGGACAATTCTTGAATAGTGATAGATGAGAAGTCTTCTCAGTGTGGATTTTATTCGCAGACTTTATCGAATTTGCACATTTTTAAAAGTTGTAAAGGTAAAAGCTGCTAGCATGTGCACACAAAGGAAGAAGTGTGATTTTTCACACAGACGACAGTGCGATTTTGAGGAAATCTATATTTAGGGAAATATATTACTTTAAGCGAAACAGAACTTCCCCACTTTTGAGAAACAATCACCAGGGAAATTATTCTTCTTCCGCCTCCCTTCCCCGCACTTTGGCCGGCATGTCCTGCAAAAACTCAGAGCTAAATCTAAACACATCTTCACTGTATAAGATGTGTGGGTTTTTTCCTCAGGATAAAATGACTGGCTAAGTTTCCTGAAGCTTCTATGAAACGGAGAAAGCTCTGAGTAGAACTCCCTGACAAAGGAATATTCAGACACATCCAAAAGAGAGGACATTTAGGCAATGTCTGGCTTAAAGCTCCTCTCTGCTCATCTAAGCCCGAGTATTCACTCACAATATAGCCAATGAAGTTAATTGACATAACTTGATTCACAGAAATTTAAACACACACACACACACACACACACACACACACACACACACACACACACACACACACACAGAGGGCAGCAAAAATAAAATTGAAAGGGTGCCTTAAATATTCCTTGATGGAAAAAAATAAATAAAGGAAGCCTCAGTTCGTCTCATTTAAAAAAATAATTGCCAGCCAAAAACAGGTCACTAGGCCATCTGGTCTGTTTTTTTTTGCTGGCAAGCAAGCAATAGGATATACTGTCACAATATCTGAGTATATGCAATGGTGTCATTACATAAGCTCTATCCTGCAGCTACATAAAAGAGAGCTTGTACAATAAGAAACTTCAGAAGTTATGTGTGCTCCGTCACTGGAGGTTTTGAAGAAGAGATTGGACAGCCATTGCTTTGGAATGGTATAGGGCAGTAGTGGCGAACCTTTTTTGGCTCGCGTGCCAAAAAGGGGGGGAGGCGGGCTCGCGCTCGCTCGCTCGCATGCCCACACCCATTCCCTCCCCCCCATGCATGCGCACAACACCCCCCCATGCTGCCCCCTGCGCATGCGCACAACACCCCACCCCCGGGCAAAGGCTTACCAGAGCCTGGGACGACAAAACCGGCAAACCGGAAGTGCGAAAAAATGCACTTCCGGTTTGCCGGTATGCTGTTTTTTGCACTCCGGAGGGTTCAGGGAAGCTCCCTGAAGCTCCGGAATGCAAAAAACTACAAAACGGACAAACCGGAAGTGCAGAAAAGTGCACTTCCGGTTTGTCCGTTTTGTAGTTTTTTGCATTCCGGAGCTTCAGGGAGCTTCCCTGAACCCTCTGGAGTGCAAAAAACAGCACACCGGCAAACCGGAAATGCGTTTTTTCGCACTTCCGGTTTGCCGGTGGGCAACCCTCGCGTGCCGGCTTTTATGGCTCCGCGTGCCACCTCTGGCACGCGTGCCATAGGTTCGCCACCACGGGTATAGGGTTTCCTGCTTGAGTAGGGGGTTGGACTAGAAGACCTCCAAGGTCCCTTCCAGCTCTATTACTCTGTTATTCTGTTACTTTTTTTTAAAGACACATAGTCCTCAACTATTAAGTGAATTGGGCCCAATTTTATGATCTTTTTGCTACTGTAGTTGTTAAGTGAATCATGCGGTCATTTAGCGAATCCAACTTCTCCCATTGACTTTGCTTGTTGGGAGCTGGTTGGGAAAATCCCAAATGGTGATCCCATGACCCTGGGACCCTAAAGCTATCGTAAATATCTGTTGATTGACAGGTACCTGAATTTTGATCACATGACTATGGGGGATGTGTTGCAACGGTTGTAAGTATAAGGCCTGGTTTTTTCAGGGCTGTTGTAACTTCAACAGTTGCTAAACAAACAATTGTAAGTCTAGGACCTCGTGTATATTGCTATTGTTATAAATTAGGGAGAAAATAATTCCATTTGATTTTGAGGAACATGAAAGCAAATTATTTAAATTGTGAATTTCACCTTTTGCCCAGAGATTCCATTCCAACGTTTTGCCCTCTATTTTTAGGGTACGGTTTTTCCATAAAGTGAAAACATCCATAAGCCTCAATATTCAAACCCAGTCTAGGATCTAAAAATTTACTGTTTGTAAAACTGGGAACAAAATTACCCTCTTTAGTGTATATTGACCCTGGCTTTTGCAAGGATCTTAATGAAAATAAATAAAAACTTTCCAACAGAACTTAAAAGATATTTGTTCTATGTGAGGTTCATTTCATGTAGATGTAAA
The DNA here is from genome assembly GCA_023053685.1 of Diadophis punctatus similis. Classification (NCBI taxonomy): domain Eukaryota; kingdom Metazoa; phylum Chordata; class Lepidosauria; order Squamata; family Dipsadidae; genus Diadophis; species Diadophis punctatus. The sequence goes on from JALIGW010000003.1 coordinate 191,522,740, forward strand.
TGATGATATAAGCCCAACAATAAGCTAAAATCTGGTAAATTAAAAGCACATTCTAATCAATTTGGTCAATTTAGCTAATGAATTCCTAGGTGGTCTGCTTTCCCATATATATTTCCTCGATAGCTTATCTTATCCAAAGAAAATATTTGGGATTAACGATGGAATACTTTGAATACATAAATTAATCATGGAGCGATATTCATTTTAATAACAAATTTATCCCACCAACTTAAGGGAATTTTGATCCGTCTATTACTGTCTAAGGCAAATTCTCTAAAATGTTTAACATGCCATATTTAAAGCATATGTAACACAGATCAAATAACATAGCCTGTAGATTTCTGCAAACTATAGAAATTGCACATTAATTTAAATCATATTCATTTGCATAGGAATCTTTCCCACCCTCAATTCTTAATTTGTTTTTGGTATTGTTAAGTTGTTGAGACTTTGGTTCACAGAGTGACTCATAATTAAAATAAAAACACAAACAGTGTGTGCTCTATATTTTGATTCAGTAAAAGAAGTTCATTTACTTGTGATTTTATGTAACTTGAAGAGGAGTATTTATATTTAAAAAAAAAACAATTTAAGAAGGGCAGGTGCTTAACAACCAAGCCAATGAACGCTTCATTGAAAAACAGAGCTATGGAATGAAAATAGCTTCAAGATTCTTTGCAGAGAATGACTTCCTACAATTGGGAGGGAGGAAATGTTGCTTTTGAGGTAAAGGCCTTGTTGATTCTCAACAATCTGATTTCTCTTAATAGCGCAGTGATGGGAAGGTCAAAATAACTCCTGTCTGTTTTACTGTCCACTTTAATATGGCAGTATTCCAACCCATTGTTTTTATTATGGTTTTTCTTTTAAAGAAAAGATGATCTCTATCTGCATCTGGTTTCATTCACCATTTCCCTAACATATGGAGTTTATATATGCAATACCCTAATATATACAATTTAATGTAAATTTTGGGAGAAATCTTTCTTTAAAGCAAAATTCTCTTTGTTGTGTAAAACTCCCCGTGTTAGTCATTACGGATGTAAAATTTCCTAGTGCAAGCACTATTCTTTTGTATCTTCTTTTATCTTCTTTATGTTTGCTTCTCTTTTATTGTCTTATTTCTGGCTTGTCCAAATCAGGATGACCAGCGGAGGGCAGCCAAGAGACGCAAGATACCACCAAATCTTCTTGGCCATCAAGGAGTCCTTCAGATTTTTGCAACCCAGATGTGAGAATCCTATCTTTGGTGCACAGCTTTGGTTTAATTAGAATAGAATAGAATAGAATAGAATAGAATAGAATAGAATAGAATAGAATAGAATAGAATAACAGAGTTGGAAGGGACTTTGGAGGTCTTCTAGTCCAACCCCCTGCTTAGGCAGGAAACCCTACACCACTTCAGACAAATGGTTATCCAATTGTAATTAACATTTAATCACTATTATTTAAATAGTTACTTTAAAAAGTGCCACTTGCATTTTCAAATGTCACAACACCCTTGGAATTCAGAGAAATAGATTCAAATAGAAACAGGAATAGACAGGAGTAGATTAAATTCTACCAAAGTATTTCACTTAATTATTTTTTTTATCATGTATTCATTATTCAGAGTGGGTACATTCAAATACCTTATTTAACCATGCTTTATTTAATGTGCCACAATTACCACGGTTTATATACCACATATAAAACATAATCAGGGTGACAATATTTTGTGTTAAATTTAAATTTACCGACAAAGAAATAAAGGGAGACTAGTATAGCTATTTCAAGCTTTTTAGCTCTCATCAGCTAGCCATACCATTCTGGGATTCGAATCCTTCTGCGATTCGAATCCAGTATGCTGCGTCCCATATTTGGGTAGACCAGGTTGCCCTGATAGATGGATTTCACTGGAAAAACACTTCAGCTGGCTGGATTCCTCACTATATTGAAATATCAAATCATTAGCTTTATGGCTTGGCATGTAGTGTAAAGCTACCCAGTATTCCAAAGGACTTTGTACCACCCAGTCAGGGGTGGGTTCCAATTTTTTTTACTGCCGGTTCTGTGGGCATGGCTTATTTTGAGGGTGTGGCTTGATGGTCATGTGATGGTAGGTGTGGGTTCGTAGTCATGTGACTGGGCAGGCGTGGCTTCCTGGTCATGTGACTCAGTAGGTGTGGCTTTTTGGTCATGTGACTGGGTGGATGTAGCTGAGTGATCATGTGACTGGGTAAGTTACTTTGTCTCTTTGCCTCCCCACCCACCTGCCAGCCCGTGCCCTTCTGCCTTACCTTTGCCAGCAGCGGTGAGCAAAAGAAGTACGCGGCTAAATTCTGCAAGTAGTGGCTGGGCGGGGTGAGCGAGCATCGGGTGGGTGGGGCATGCGCAGTAGAGAAAAATCCCAAAAAATTCCAAAGAAAGAGAGCTGAAAACAAGATGTCGATGCATGCGCAGTGCCGGAAACTCGGCTTCTACGCATGCGCAGAAGAAAAAACATGGAAAAAATTCAAAAATAAAATAAAATAAATAATTCAAAAATTCAAAAAAAAAAAAAAAGATACCAGCGCCCATGGACCGGCACCGACCGAACCGGTTCCGTAACGTCATTGTGACTTCACCAGCGGCTTGCTACCGGTTTGGGCGAACTGGTCCGAACTGGGAGGAACCCACCTCTGCATCCAGTGCTCCAACAAGTGTGTTCAGATACCTAAAATTAAGGCATTCTACTGTACACAATATGTTCCTTTACTTGAAAGCAGACCAGTCCAAGCCAGCAGATCTCTATATCAAGAGTCCCAAGTTCTAAAGTTGCCAACATTAAGAAAACTGGCTGTGTCTGAATTAACTTATTTTTAAAAAAATATCTAATGGGATTTTATCCGTTTTTTTCAGCACACTATAATTCTACAGAATACAGTTTATAGAGGTTTGGTCCTAAACACTGTTGCTTTCTCTTTGTGTTTGAATTTGAATATATCCAAAAAGCAAGGCTTTTCGAAACTTTTCCTGTGAATCCAGCCCCCCCTCCGCCCCTCCGCCGTCCACCAAATCCTGATATGATACCTCAGATCAAGCTACCGATTAAACCAATTAAAACTTGCAGCCTCGGCCATTTGGCAACATGAGAATGAGATTTAATTGGCTGTAATTAGTCACCGCAGAGAAGAAAAGTTGGTTTGGAGGGTTTTTGAAAGGCTTGTTACATGAAAAGGGAGGGGGAGATGGAATGCTATCCAATGGTGCAACCATTTTAATTTTGCCATTAAGCAAACCAGAATGACAATCGACGTGGAATAAAGGCAGAAAAGAATGAGCTGGTTCTGTTGAAACCTTAAATATCATCCCTCGCTACCCCTTTCTTCTTGGGGCACCTTGTCAAGGAGTCAGTTATCTACTGCAAATGGTCCTCCATCTTCCCTTCCGCCTTAATTGAAATATGCTGATATCCACGCACAAATATACATACTGGCAACGGGCTCTCGGATTTGTCTTTCATGCCAAGATGAAAGAGCTGCCGGTGGTGCTCTTTTCAGTTTTTCAAAATGAGCAGAATGGCCCTTGTATTTCCGATAAGGGAGCTCTGGCTGCAGCTTTCATCCCGAATAGGTTTTCCCTATTCGTTAACCTCTTCGTTGAACCGAATATGTCTCTGATTTGCTAATGAGGTACAGTCTAAGGCTTTAATAAGTCTTCAAGATGCCTCTCCGGGAATAGCAAGGTTCAAAGGAGGAAACGGTGAGGAGCTTTTATCAACCTTTACCTGGACTAGCTTTGATGAAAGACCAAGACTCCCATCTCGGTGGGTAAAGTAAACTCTACAGAAGATAAAATATGGGAAGTCTTAAAAGCTGAGTTTAAACGAAGGGGCACGTTCCCCCCCTCCTGAGCAGGTCATTTTTTATTTTTTAATCATTATTTTCTTCTCCAAATGCTCCAACTGGACTTCAGACTAGCAGTTTATAGTAGACCTGTAAATGTTGACCTATGACCAAGTTGGAAACAGAACATTTATCATAAATTCAACCACCCAGGATCCTTTTAAGACTTTAAGGGAGGACGGGGGCAGCAGGAGGGGGAGGATTACTGAGCGTTCCTTTCTTCATCCTTTGCCAAAGGACCTTTTTTCCTCTCTTTTTTTAAATTTTTTTTAATTTTTTGTCCCCTTGGAAGAAATCTCAACAGGAGGGTCTGGAGAACCATCACACTGAAAGAGTATTATATTTCAATAGATGTAGTTTTATTGCTTGACTATGGAGTATCGATCGCCTCATTCATTTTCAATACTTAATCACAGCATCCCATTCCAACCTGAAACTTATTAAATAGTTGACAACTTGTTTGTTTTAGGCAGAATAAAAAGAGATCAGGTTTATGGAGACAGTAAGATAGCTTGTCAGGTTTAATAGATGGGGAGTAATTTAGGGCAGGGGTCCCCAAGCCCCGGGCCGTGGACCAGTACTGGTCTGTAACCCATTGGGAACTGGGCAGTGGTGAAATCCAATTTTTTTACTACCGGTTTTGTGGGCATGGCTTGATGGGCGTGGTGTGGCTTGGTGGGCATGGTGTGGTTTGGTGGGCATGGCTTGGTGGGTGTGGCAGGGGAAGGCTACTGCAAAATCCCCATTCCCTCCCCACTCTGGGGTCAGCCAGAGGTGGTATTTGCCGGTTCTCCAAACTACTCAAAATTTCTGCTACCGGTTTTCCGAACTGCTCAAAATTTCCACTACCGGTTCTCCAGAACCTGTCAGAACCTGCTGGATTTCACCCCTGGAACCGGGCCACACAAGCAGTGGGTGAATGTGTGAAGCTTCATTTGCACATGCGCAGGAGCTAGGTTGCATGTGTGAGACCATCCCCTCCCCTCCTACCACTGCCGCCACTCCTTATGCTAGTCCGTGGCACCAGAAAGATTTGGGACCGCTGGTTTAGGGTCAGCAATAATATTCCCAAATGTTTCTCAGGTTGATCATGTAATTATATTTTTATGAATGTCCACGTTGCATTGTGCTTCTTGTTTACTTTTATGTATGTTGGTGGTGTTGTGATATTATTTCTTTTGTTCTTCTCCGAATTAGAAGCAGAGATTGATTGATTGATTGATTGATTGAAGAGAGTTTTGGTGGGTTTGGGGTGATTCTAGCTGAGAATTGTAAGAAAAATTAGAGCCAGTTTGGTCTACTGATTAAGGCACCAGACTAGAAGCCAGGAGACTGTGAGTTCTAGTCCTGCCTTAGTCTTGAAAGCCAGCTGAGTGACTTTGAGCTAATCTCTAGGAGACTGTGAGTTCTAGTCCTGCCTTAGTCTTGAAAGCCAGCTGAGTGACTTTAAGCTAATCACTAGGAGACTGTGAGTTCTAGTCCTGCCCTAGTCTTAGTCGCTCTCATCCCAAATCACCTCACAGTGTGTTGCTGTATTGAAACTACAAGAAAGAAGGGCCATTATGTATGTTTGTTACTTTAAGTTATTTATAAAAGTAATAAAGGTGCGATATAAATAAACAAAATAAAAAAAACCCAAGATATTTGGAGAACATCTGGATAAAGGAGGCAAATTTACAGTACTTTGTGTATTTTTGGAAAGTAGGTACCTTGACTTCCAAACATTTTGGAATGTAAACATTGAACTATAAACTCTACATACTATGATAAATGATAAATAAAGTATGGGAGCAATGGTCCAAATTTTTGGTGGAAACCATGGTACTTACACTTTAAGATAAATGTAAAGGTAAAGGTTCCCTGTCGTGCCTGAATCTAGGGGGCAGTGCTTATCTCTGTTTCTTAGCTAAGGGAGTCAGCATTGTCCGAAAATGCTTCTGTGGTCATGTGGCCAGCATAAATATATGCTGAGGTGCACGGAATGCTGTATCTTCCCACTGAAGTGGTACCTATTTATCTACTCACATTTCCATGCTTTCAAGCTGCTAGGTTGGCAGGAGCTGGGGCAAGTAACGGGAGCTCACCCCGTTGTGTGGTGCTTGGTCTCAAACCCAGGGCAGTCAGCTTTTCAGCTGACAAGCTTAACATCTTTAAGCCATCACGCCCCCAATGGGACTGTCAAGCTAATAGCTTGATTTTCTACACATGTATAAATGCACCCCCAATTTCAATAGGAAAGCCCAATTCTGCCTAGGAGGTCCCTCATTAGATTAGATACAGGTAGTTATTGGAGTGGCAGGTCTGCAGTTTGGTAAAAGCTGAGTCTCCCTCAGATCAAATTTGACTTCTGGTGGCTTTGTGGAGGTATCCATTTAGTTTTTCTAGCAAAACTATGGAAAATTTCCTTTAGGATGGGTCATCCTTTTCCAATCTGTCTGTAAAAGAACTTACAGCCTTGGGACAGATACAAGCAGCCATTCGAGGGAGACTTGGAAAAAAAGATTACAGAGTCCAGAGCAGAGGTGGGTTCCTGCCTGTTTTTGCCGGTGCGGTTAATAGCTGTTGTTCGGCGCAGAGCCGAAGACGCTGCTGCTGTTCGCGGCGCGGGAGCTTTCCCCGGGCGCTTTCCCCGCCCACATGGACGCCGCCAATTGCGTTCTTTTGCCCTCTGCGCATGCAGAATGCTTTGCGCATGTGCAGAGGGCAAAAGAACGCAAATGGCGGTGTCCATGCGGGCGGCGGCAGCGCCCGGGGAAAGCCCCTGCTCCGCAAACGGCAGCAGCGTCTTCGGCTCTGCGCCGAACAACAGCTATTAACCGCACCGGCAGGAACCCACCTCTGGTCCAGAGCTGAAAATCCTGAGATAGAAGGAAGCATGAGAAATAAATTCAAAACAACCCCATCTTGATGAGTCAAAGAGAAATTTGGGTTGCAACGAAGGGTTGCAAAAAGGTGTGGTCAAAGGCGTTATGATGTCCATCACAGAAATGCAACCTAAGCTCTTCCTGGGTTTTTTTTTAATGCACATTGCAATATTTTATGTAATCACACTATCACACCTGCCACCTTGCTTTTTGTTGTTGTTTCTATACTCTGCAGATACCCCCAGACTTTCAAGATTCTTTTATTCTACTTTATTACAATAAAAAGCATTTCTGGTACCAGAAATGCTTTTGTCTTGTCAGTTTCTTGAAATGGCCTGCCTTGAAGAGCTGATACTGTTCTACAGCCATGTATTCCTTTGCAGTCTCTCATTCAATCATTACCTGGGTGAGAGTCTACCCTGTTTTCCCCCAAATAAGACATCCCCTGACAATAAGCCCAATCGGGCTTTTGAGTGCATGGCAATAAGGCCAAGCACTTATTTCAGGGTTCAAAAAAATGTAAGACAGGGTCTTATTTTTGAGGAAACACGATACCTGCTACTGCACCTCTTTGGGCATCTGTGTTCTACCTGTGCCTGGCTAACTGTTTTACTTTGGATAACAACTTCAGCCATGCTGTTGATCCAGGCAATTGTGGCATAATATTTGTCCCAGGATGTGGGTGCCTTTTTGACTGTCTTTTTGTCTTTCTGAAAAAACTAACCTTGTTTTTGAATATTGTATTTATTATTTCTAAGAAGTTAAGGTTTGATTTTTTTTTTCATCCCAAGACATTTGTCAATTTGTATTGCGCCGTGGTGGCGCCGTGGTTAGAGTGCAGTACTGCGGGCTACTTCTGCTGCCTCCCGGCTGCCTGCAATTTGGCAGTTCGAATCTCACCAGGCTCAGGGTTGACTCAGCCTTCCATCCTTCCACGGTCGGTAAAATGAGGACCCAGATTGTTGGGGGCAAGATGCTGACTCTGTAAACAGCTTAGAGAGGGCTGTAAAGCACTGTAAAGTGGTATATAAGTCTAAGTGCTATTGCTATTGCTAATGTATTTATTTATTGAAATCACTCTGGGCTTCTGTAGGAGGAAGAACAGTCCAGAAGTCATAACACAACAAATAAGAGTCCAGTTGTTCAAATGGGAGTTAATGGGAATGCAGGAAGGCAGAGAGGTCACTGTGTGCTAAAAAAGAGATTGTCTCCCTTTGCCAAAATCTCCAATTTTACTTAGGAGAATTTTACTAAAATCCCCGTCGCTTTGAAAGAAGGTTCTGGTTTGTCAAACTGAAAACGGGCTGATAGAAAAAATAAATAAATAAATAAATACAAATATGGAGAATTTCTCTGTCTGGTAGGGGACCAACATTTCAGCATGTTTTGAAACGGGTTTTCCAGCAAGTGCATTGAAACACAATGTACACAATCAGCACATTTTACAATATTTTGCAATAGTTTGTGACTGCTTCCTTGCTGTGGTGTATATCGTTTTCTCTTGTTCTACGTTCTTTTTTAATGGTGACTGTTTTTTAATGTATGGATTGGTTTTTGATTAAGCATACTATGCTACCCAGAGTCACTTTTGGGTCAGACAGGCGGCTAATACGATAAATAAATAAAAATATTGCCTGCTGGCTACATGCAAATGCCTAAACGGACTGGGGGTGACTGAGAGCTAATCCCCACCCAGTCGGGATGGTTTCTCAGTGTTGAGACTTCACAGAAGAAACAGACCACCAACTCAGCTTCGTGTCCTAAGCCTTTGCATATGGATCATATGCTAATCGCGTCTGTTCAATACTTAGGGGTGAAAGGCTCTACAGTATATCCTGTTTCAGATTCCTTGGGCCATACAGTCTCCTTGTTTACAGTTCTGTCAAAAGAAATCAGGGATGTTTTTATAACAGGGAGAAGGCAGAGCGGGTGGGGGGTAAAAGCAAAATAGAAGTGTGCAGGAACAGGCTTGCTTTCTCCCCAAGCTATTATTAGTCTTGGAAGGAAGCCAAGGAAAGGAGAGGTTACCTACTAACTTAACATCTGTGAACAAGAGGTCACACTGGGCCCAAAAAGTGAAGTTGAGTCTCAACTCCACCCGGGTTTTACTATCATCTCCCAGGTGGGCTGTCTCTAGATTTCAAGAGAGAGGCTGCCTACACTAGATAGAACAAAAAAAAAAACAAAACAATTTTTAAGCAAATTGAGAGACAGCCGCTTCTAACCGCTAAGACAAAGGATGGGAAGAATGGCCACCATGGATCAAAACCATTTCCTGGGTCTAGTTGCTATAAGTTGCAACTGAGTAGTGTAGAAAGTTGGCACCCACCCCTCTCCTAGAAGGATGAAATATTTTGAGAAATATTAGCTGTTCCATGGATTAATCGTTCTAACCGTCAGGAAATTTCTCCTTAGTTCTAAGTTACTTCTCTCCTTGTTTAGTTTCCACCCATTGCTTCTTGTTCTCCAAAGCACCTGAAGGTAGAACAAGAAGCAATGGGGGGAAACTAAACAAGGAGAGAAGTAACTTAGAACTAAGGAGAAATTTCCTGACGGTTAGAACGATTAATCCGTGGAACAGCTTGCCTCCAGAAGTTGTGAATGCTCCAACACTGGAAGTTTTTAAGAAGATGTTGGATAACCATTTGTCTGAAGTAGTGTAGGGTTTCCTGCCTAGGCAGGGGGTTGGACTAGAAGACCTCCAAGGTCCCTTCCAACTCCATTATTATTATTATTATTATTATTATTATTATTATTATTATTATTATTATTATTATTATTATTATTATTATTATTATTATTATTATTATTATTATTATTATTATTATTATACAATTGTATCACAGCGGCCAGTTGTTTCGCCGGATTTGGCATTGATTACTAGTCGAGCCCCACCCAGGGGCCTAGGAAGTCGTAATGTATTTTCGAAGTATATGTGCGGAACCGAGCAGTGCGGCTTTCTGCATTTGACTGATGGTGATTTTGTCAATTTTGAGCTGTTTTAAATGTAATTCCAGTGCTTTTGGGATAGCACCCAGTGTTCCAATCACTACTGGAATTACCACTGCTGGTTTGTGCCATAATCGTTGGATTTCAATTTTTAAGTCCTGGTATTTTGCAATTTTTTCGTGTTCCTTTTCATCGACCTTGCTATCTCCTGGTATTGCAATGTCAATTATAGTCACCTTGTTGTTCTCGACCAACGTGATGTCTGGTGTATTATGCGCCAGTACCTTGTCTGTTTGTATACGAAAATCCCACAAGATCTTGACCATCTGATTTTCAGTGACTTTTTCAGGCTTGTGTTCCCACCAGTTTGTAGCAGTATGGATGTTATAATTTTTGCATAAATTCCAGTGGATCATTTGTGCAACAGAGTTGTGTCGTAATTTGTAATCAGTCTGTGCGATTTTCTTGCAGCAGCTGAGCACATGGGCTACAGTTTCATCAGCTTCCTTGCATAATCTGCATTTAGCATCATTTGAAGATTTATCAATTTTGGCCTTTATGGCATTTGTACGAATTGCCTGTTCTTGTGCGGCCAGGATCAATGATTCTGTTTCTTTCTTTAAAGTACCAGATGTTAACCATAACCAAGTTTTTTCACTGTCCACTTTGTCTTTTATTTTTTTCAGAAATTGGCCATGTAATGCTTTATTTTGCCAACTCTCCATTCTTGATTTTATCACATTTTTTCTGTATTCTTGTTTCGTCTGTTGGACCTTCAGTAGATTTTTGTTCTTTACTTCAATTAATAGATGTTCTTGACTTTCTTTTAAATAATCCGCCAATGCATGCTTTTCTTCTTCAACTGTTTGCTTTACTTGTAGTAGTCCTCTGCCACCTGATTTTCTGGGCAGGTAAAGTCTATCAGTGTCACTACGTGGATGTAAACTGTAGTGCATTGTCATTAGTTTTCTGGTGTTTCGGTCCAAAATGTCCAAATCAGCTTGTGTCCAGTTAATTATACCAGCCGTGTATCTTATGACTGGTATTGCCCAGGTATTCATGGCCTTGATGGTGTTTCCACCATTTAATTTAGATTTCAAAATTTTCCTAACTCTGTTGGTGTACTCTCTTCTAATGATAGTTTTCACTTCTCCATGTCTGATGTTATCCAACTGCAGAATGCCCAGATATTTATAGGCTTCATTTTGATTGCATTTAATTAATTGGCCATTGGGCATTTCAATTCCGTCACATGTAGTGATTTTGCCCCTTTTCATAGATACAGTGGCACATTTTTCCATGCCAAACTGCATTGAGATATCTGTGCTGAATATTAGGACTGTGTTGGTCAGTGATTGGATTTCTATTTCTGACTTTCCATACAGTTTCAAATCATCCATATACAATAAATGTGAAATTTTTTCAGCGTCTTTGGCTATTTGGTATCCAAGTTTCATTTTTTTTAAGATTACTGATAGTGGGATCATTGCGATGATGAAGAGGAGGGGTGAAAGTGAATCTCCCTGAAAAATTCCTCTCTTGATATTAACCATTCCATAGTTCTCATTCCCTACTGCCAACACAGTTCTCCATTGTTTCATCGCTTTTTCAGTGAATGATGTAATATTTTTGCTGATGCCAATAGTTTCTAAGCATTTGATGATCCAGCTGTGTGGCAGTGAGTCGTACGCCTTTTTGTAATCAATCCAGACCATATTCAAGTTCGTTTTTCTGTTCTTACAGTTTTCTAGTATCATTTTGTCAATTAGGAGCTGATCTTTTGTGCCCCTGCTCCTTCTTTTGTTGCCTTTTTGCTCTACTGGCAAGATGTTATTTGTTTCCAAATAATCCATTATGTTATCTGCAATTATCCCGGTGAGTAATTTGAAGGTTGTTGGCAAGCATGTTATTGGTCTGTAGTTTCCAGGTGTTGTTCCTTTAGTTGCATCTTTCTGAATCAAGTATGTTTTTCCAGTTGTCAACCATTCATCAATTTGACCATTTTGTAGCATTTCGTTCAGTTGCTTGGCCAATATTGCATGCAAACTGGTCAGATATTTGAGCCAGAAACCATGTAATTGGTCATTTCCAGGTGATGTCCAGTTCTTTACTTTTTTTACTCGATTTTTGACCATCTCAGTTGTTATTTCTAATACTTGCATTTGCTTCTTGCCAACACTTTTCTCAAAATTATTATTATTATTATTATTATTATTATTATTATTATTATTATTATTATTATTATTATTATTATTATTATTATTATTATTATTATTATTATTATTATTATTATTATTATTATTATTATTATTATTATTATTATTATTATTATTATTATTATTATTATTATTATTATTATTATTATTATTATTATTATTATTATTATTATTATTAAATTAAAAAGGCAGAATGTTATATTTCCCTAAAGGAGAAACATGCTCTTGGAAAGCAGCCCCCACCTTTCTTAATAGCCCCAGCAGGACTGGGCCAGCCTATCTACAAGACAAAAAACCTTCAGCTCCAGGGTGATGGGATTAAGACATGACCCTCCAGGACATAATAGGATTATCTAGCAGCAGGGCTCTCTGCATGGCAAAATCACCTGGGGACATTGCATCGCCCTCCAGGCTTCAACCAAACTTGATTCAGACAAACATGACCCCACAATGGCCCCATGGGGGTCTGACTACAGCCAATAGAATACATTTCTTTCACCGGAACAAGAAGTTGGCCCAGCAAACGTCAACCAAACTAGCTCAGGCAAACATGATCCCTACATGGCCCCATGGGAGTCTAACAAGAGCCAATAGAATACATGTTCTTGCACAGGAACAGGAAGCTCAAGTGCAAAGCCCAAGAGAGGATATAAATACCCCCCCCTCTCTCAACTCCATGTGGTCAGCTGTCTAGGATCTCAAACCCATGTGGTCCTGTCCATCAATAAACCACCTTTCCAATCAGCCTCCATGTTTCCAGTGTCTTTCTCCCCGCTTGGAACTGAACCAGATGGATATTTCTTCCAACAGTATCTTCTTGGTGTAGTGGCATGAAGGCATGAGGCTGGAAACTAAGAGACTGTGAGTTCTAATCCCAACTTAGGAACAAAGAGTCCCTTTCCCTCAGCCCAAGGAAGCAGGCAATGGCAAAGCACTTCTGAAAAACTTTGCCAAGAAAGCTATAGGGCCGTGATGGCGAACCTATGGCATGCGTGCCAGAGGTGACATGCAGAGCCCTCTCTGCTGGATGTGCGCCGTTGCCCCAAGTCAGATCTCCGTGGCATTTCTTTTGTGAGCTTCTGTTTCCCTGCAAACGACGAAACAGAAGTTCATGAAAGAAAAATATCTTACCTCTTGCTGCACTGCCTGTGTTGGGATGTCCCACTTCCCGCTGGCCAGCTGGTCTTCGGGTATCTGCTGCACATGCGCATGTTTGCACATGCACGTGTTCATGCGCACACGCAGCTTTCAGTTTGGGCACTCGGTGCCTAAAAGGTTTGCCATCACTGCTATAGGGACTTGTCCAGGTGTAGTGGCCAGGAGTAAAAAATTGATAGAGAGAGGGAGGGAGGGAGGGAGGGGGAGAGCGAGAGAGAGCAAGCGAGAGAGAGAGAGAGAGAGAGAGAGAGAGAGAGAGAGAGAGAGAGAGAGAGAGAGAGAGAGAGAGAGAGAGAGAGAGAGAGAGAGAGAATATGAATGAATGAATGAATGAATGAATGAATGAATGAATGAATGAATGAATGAATGAATGAATGAATGGTGGTACAACAACAGGACAGGAAATCCAAGTAAGCATAAAGGCAGATTATGTCCAATTGCTTCTTGCACAGTTTTACATATCAATGCTGCTTAGTTGTAATGTTTGTATCATGGTGATTTGTGTAATTTGCATTGTTTTTACAGCACTTGGATCTGGAATCTGTTTGAATAAAGGACAGCATCGTTTTTAAAACAAACCAGCAAACCAATTTATTTTATTCCCTCTTTCTTATGTAACACTGACTCTTCAAGTACATATGGGTGGTCCTTGACTTACGACTACAACTGGGGCCAAATTTTTTGTTGCCAAATGAACATTTGTTATGTGAATTTTGCCTCAGTTTACAACCTTTTGTGCCACCGCTGCTGAGTGAATCACTGCAATTGTTAAGTTAGTATCACAGTTGTTAAGGAAATCTGATTTCCCAATTGACTTTGCTTGTAAGAAGGTCACAAAAGGTGAATACATGATCCCGGAACATTGTAATCGTCATAAATATGAGTCGGTTGCCGAGCATCCGAGTTTTGATCCCGTGACTTACGATGATACTGCAATGGTCGTAAGAGTGAAAAACGGTCCTAAGTCACTTTTTTCAGTGCTGGTTAACTTCGAACGGTCACTAAATGAATTGTTGTAAGTCGAGGACTACCTGTATGTGTGAATGTGTCTATAAGAAATCGTTGGTTTTTCTCTCACCTTGCAAGCCCACACACTCAGCAAGAGAGACTGAAGCCCAAATATCTGCAACAAACTGTGGTTTTCAATTCTGCAAACATCTGAGGACTTTTCACTCCCGGGTGCAAATGCAGAGCAGACCCTGTGAAATATCACTAAGGTTTGCAGATGTCTACAGGGCTCCTTCCTGGCAGCACACAGCTTTGCAACATGAGGATCTTCACACAGCTGGAGTGGTCTGGAAGCCAGTGTACATGTGTGGCCCACTGAATAAACAATTAAAGGAACGAGAACAGCAGCTTGGCCACCAAGACTTAGAAGGGAGAGAGGCCGGCTTTACGGAAAATGTCAGCGGGACACTCAGATTTTGAGTGCCGCTAGAATTGTATATGCACAAAATTGGAAATTGAATAGAATACCAACAGAGTGAGAAGTGGACTGTGATATAGAAAGATAATGGATTGTGCGGAAATGAATAGACTTACAATGAGAATTAAAGATAAAGAAGACTCAGAGTTTTATAAAATTTGGGGAAAATTTTATGAAAGGGTGGAAAAAGAAAATAGATAAAATATAGATAATTGATAGAATACTAAATGTAAATTAAATATAAAAGAAATGAAGAAATTGAGGAATATGATCTAGATAACCCGGAAGGCAAAAAGAGAAAAGGAGGCAGCATTAGACAAATATGTGACATATGCTGAAAATTAAATTAGAATAGAATGGAAATAGAAGTTAGGATTTAATAATATGACTGTTAGAATAGAAAGCAAGAAAATTAGCTCAGTTTGCTGTTTTAATATTAAAGTTATATTTTTTGTTTTTATTATTGATGCAGGCTGAACAGTAGATATTATGAAATGTGATCTAGGCTGTACTATTTCTATATAAGGGATAATATATATATATATATATATATATATATATATATATATATATATATATATGTATGTATGTATGTATGTATGTATGTATGTATGTATGTATGTATGTATGTATGTATGTATGTATGTATGTGTATATGTATATGTATATGTATATGTATATGTATATGTATATGTATATGTATGTATGTATGTATGTAACATTTTTTGCTGATAAATGAAAATAAAAGGAAACTATTATAGATCTATTTCAAGCTATTTTGCTCTCATCAGATAGCCATACTCTTAGTGGGATTTGAACCTGGGCAGTCTGCTTTTAAGGCAGTAGTTGTAACCTCTAGGCCAGGTTCTCTTCCCTCGACAGAAAAAACATATAACAGATAACAGATTAACAGAGTCAGAAGGGACCTTGCAAGTCATCTAATCCAACCCCCTGCCCAAGCAGGAGACCCTTACATCTGCCGCTACCTAGGATCAAACTCACAACCTCCTGATTGTGAGGCAAGAGCTCTACCTCTAGGCCACAGCAGCTGGGTGATGTGTGTGTGTGTGTGTGTGTGTGTGTGTGTGTGTGTGTGTGTGTGTGGTTGCTTATGGTATATGTGTTATTAAGTATGTATTTTTAAGGTGGAGAAAAATAAAAAAAAATTGCAAAAAAAAAAAGATTTTGAGAGATGGGCTTACCTGATAGTTGTCTTCCTCTTCTTTTCATTTTTGCCTAAGAGACTGAGAGCTTCTTCTGCCTTTTCATCTCATGCTGCACTCATACGTCCCAGCAACCACTTTCCCCCCCTGTTGTGTCCTCATGACATTGCTTCATCTAATCCCCACCCACATCTAAGGCAACCTTAAGTCATTGTTAGTTGCACCAATGCTAAAGTTACCCTGGAATTAGCTGTGCTGTGCTTAAAATCTGATGAACATCACTGACCATTCAGTTGGTGGTATACTTTTGTGGGAAGCCACTCTCCTCCCAGAAGAATGAAATATTTTAGGAAATATTAAAAAGGCAGAATATTATATTTCCCTAAATGAGAAGTAGAGAAACATGTTTTTTTTCTTAAAAGACAGAAAGCAGACTCAATTTCCTTCCCCCCAGCAGATTTTTGTGCCCATTGAGAAAGATTGGGCCAGCCTATATACAAGACAAAAGACCTTCAGCTCCAGGGTGATGGGATTAAGACATGACCCTCCAGGACATAATAGGATTACCCCATCTAGTAGCAGAGCTCACCACATGGCACAATCACCTGGGGACATTGCATCACCCAACAAACTTCAACCAAACTAGCTCAGACAAACATGATCCCTACATGGCCCCAATGGGAGTCCAACAAGAGCCAATAGAATACATGTTCTTGCACAGGAACAGGAAGCTCAAGTTCAAAGCCCCAAGAGAAGGTTTAAATACCCCTCACTCTCAATTCCATGTGGTCAGCTGCCCAGAACCCATGTGGTTCTGCTTCATTCAACCATCTTTTCAATCAGCCTCCATGTTTCCAGTGTCTTCCTCCCAGCTTGGAACTGAACCAGATGGATATTTCTGCCAACACTTTGGTGACCCTACAGAACAGGACAACTTCAACATCCATTGGCCCCTTTAGGCGGGTGTGGGCGTATCTCCTCCCCTCCAGCCTCTAGTCATTGTCTTCCAGGGCCATTCAGTTTGGAGGCAGCATTTGAATCCAGTTCTTTCAATCTAGGTTATACCACACAGACTTGGATCAGCCTGAATGGCAGCTGATCAGAAGTATAGGGGCGGTCTTGCTGAAATGGGAGAGAGCTGCTTCACAACACTCTTTGAATTTGGTGGCTGCTTTTAGGCTGCTTTTGAAAACTGGTTTAGAATTCTTCTAGATTAGCATTAAACACATGTCCAGAAGGAGCCCAAATGAGTAAAATCAGGCACAACAACTGCCTTGCTTAGCAATAGAAATTCTGGACCCAAATGTGGCTTTAAGTCAAGGACTACCTGCACTTATTCCTCACTCAAATATATCTTTGTCACTGTGTTTAAAAGTAAAGAGTGCTAACAATATCAAAAGCCACTGATGTTCAGTTCAGTGTATTCTCCTTCTGAAGAATTAATGCCAAGAGTGATTTATAGCAGGAAACTGTTGGCTTTGTGCTCTGATGGTAAATGTTGGGTAATCCTCTATAATAAAAGTTGTGATATATTCACCCTCCAAAGACTACGGGATTTTTAACTTCCTATCACCCACAGGCAGTGTGCCCAGAAGGCAAAAGACCAGAACTGGAATCTACAATAACTGGAAGAAGAAAACATTTGGAAGTCCACAGATGTTCCATCTTAACTAAACCAGATAGACCTGCAATTCACTGTAGCAGATAAGGGCATAAAGCCTTAGAGCTCAGATATTTGCTTTGCCTGGAGAAGGGTTTAGTTTGCCACTTACAGCTGTTTAACCTACACGGTGATATGATGAATCTTTGCATTGCTGATGTTTTGTTCTTGTTTATTGTGAGGTCATAGAACATCAGATAGATGATTAAAAAAAACAAGGAATATTTTAGCAATAGCAATAGCCCTTAGACTTATATACTACTTCACAGTACTTCACAGCCCTCTCTAAGGGGTTTACAGAGTCAGCATACTGCCCCCAACAATCTGGGTCCACATTTTACCGACCGTGGAAGAATGGAAGTCTGAGTCAACCGTGAGCTGGTGAGAATAGAACTCCTGGAGTGAATAGTGAGTTAGTCTGCAGTACTGCATTCTAACCACTGGGCCACCATGGCTCTTTTAGTACTGTTATAAGGAAATATCCTTTTAGGTTCAGTTCCAAGTGGGGAAAAAGACACTGGATTCATGAAGGTTGCTTGGAAGGAAGGTTTAATGGTGGACAGGAGCACATGGCTTGAGCCCCTGTACAGAAAAGGTAGCTTACATGGTTCCAGGTGTGGTGAAGAGAAAAGAGGAAGAGATATGCTGAGTTCCTGGTTTTTATAGTGTAAGTTGGGTCCCACCTCTTAGATTTCCTTTTCCTGTATAGAAATGTATCCCATTGGCTCTCAGACCCCCCAGGGGCATGCTGGGGTGGCTCTTGGCTTTTGTCTAATCCAGCTTTGGCTGAATGTAAGGGCCTTGGCCAAATCCTATTGTGGTTTTATCATGCAAAAGACTTCCAGTCCAGGTGAGAGGAATATGTGAGCTGGGGTGGGGGTTTCCAAGAGGAGTCTTTTGTTTGTTTAAAAGAATGTTTCCAGATGTGTTCCACAGAATATTTTCTACCTTTTAATATCTCCTAGGATATCTCATTTCCTAGGAGAGGGGTGGGTGCTAACTTCCTACAATCCCTCATTTTTTTTTCAAAACATGTGAGTGCAACACATGTTTTGACACAAACTTCAAATTGATCAGGTCAAGGAGATTTTATGGGTGCTTTCAATTTTCTCTGATGCAGAGGGGAAGCCGTTGAAAGAGGCAGTTGAAAGAGGCAGCAGCAGGATTCCTTCAGTGGCTCCCAAAAGGAGAGCTTTCAATCATGATGGTCAATGGCCAGGGCAAAAGTTTACAGTATCCAATTTTCCATGCCAATTATGTTCAGATGTTTGATAACACTTTCGATGAGCTCCCAGACAGGTTTCAAGCAAGCACAGGCCCCACAATATTCCCACAGCCATGGTTTACCTTGAAATCACAGGCTGCCCATTTCCAAGGGATGGTTCTTGAATCTGCCCTAGCTCTTACTTTAGTGCATCTAGGATTTGTGAGTCCAAATTGAAGTTAGCCAGTGTGCAATCTAGGCTTTTCCTTTTTTTTTTTTTTAGAATGAGCCCTGGGACTCTTACTCCTGAGACCACCAGTGCAAAATACCCTGCTTTACTGGGCAGCAGTCAGGCCTTGGGTTTTCGAAGATCCTTTCTGCTAGCTCTTCAAGTGGGGAAATTGCCTGAGGGGACCTGCCCCCTTCCCCCATGGAATTAACAGGGAGATATGACTGCCTGGGCTTTAATGCCACAAAGCAGGAGTCAAAACAACAACAAAAAAAAACCAGCAAGCTAAAAGCAGCTTTGGGTGGAGGTAGGTGAAAAAGGGATAACCTCAGTCTAATTCTGAATGGCGTGTCTCTGTGTGTTTGTGTATGCAGCTACAAATTTACCTCCCACTAGACAGAAATCTAAAGTGTACAGAACTCACTGTGGCAACCACTCCCAATACAATTCTTACATGAGTACATTAAACTGATTACAATATAGATGAGACAAGAAAGAGAAACGTTACAATGAATTTCAGTGAATGAAGCAAGGAAAGAAAGAAAACAAAGAAAAAACTTTACAATGAATTTCTGTGACTGAAGCAAAGAAAGAAAACTTTACAATGAATTTCTGTGACTGGAGCAAAGAAAGAAAGAAAAACTTTACAATGAATTTCTGTGACTGGAGCAAAGAAAGAAAGAAAAACTTTACAATGAAGTTCCGTGACTGAAGCAAAGAAAGAAAACTTTACAATGAAGTTCCCCCCTCCCCCCAAGTCTTTTCAGCTGTCTTCTGGGGATTGAAAATAGATGTTTGGTCTTTATTTGTCCATCTCAGGGTCCTTTCATTCATGTCTGCTGGGTGGCCTTAGGTGTTGGTGGTAAGGCTGGTCAGCCAGGCTTGGAAAGATCTGCTCCACTCTGGTTGCTGTGATGACTAGAGGACTAGATTCAAACCCAATTCTGGCTCAAATGGATGGAATGTCTTTACTGGAGGCAGTGTCTGAGCCCATTTGCTCTGCTTCCATAGGCTTCAGGATCATGTGTGCAGGGCTGAAAGACATAAGAACAGGGTCCCTTCCCCCTTTCGCTGGTAATTCTACCACGAGAGGCATTGTAAAAGGATTAGAGATTTGGGGGGGGGAGTAGATAGCTTGTAGGCAGGGTTTGAGGAAAACAAACAACACATCAGTATCGCAGTTAAATCAATTATAACAAAATGGAGGCATCACCGGGGGAAAAAATGAACAGACATTTCCATCTTAACAGAGAATTGGCATCCATTAAACATCACAGAAGAGCAATATTAAAACTGTTTGCATGTACATACAGTAAATGTGAGAATGGAATTTTCCTGTAAATTAACTTAAAACATTGTCCCTTAAATTTTGGCTTTTCTTAAAAACACAGAGAGGAATAGGAAAATTGAACTCTGTTCCTTGTCCCAGACCAGGTTGGCCAGTCCTAACTGGGCAAAGACATTTTCCTTTCTTTTCAGTGCTTTTAATTTTTTTCTAACAATTTGAAATTCATATCTCTAGGAAACAGAGATATTTTACAGTTGCAATTACCTTGAGTGCGCACAAGACAAGACAAAGACGTACACAGACACCAAAACAGGGACAAAGAGGATGACAGGACACACACACACAAGTCCTTCCTGCCATAAAGCTCAGTTAAATTAGGAAGGCACAAATCTTAACAAACAAACCACGTGGTTACATATAAGAGAGAGAAAAGAAGAGAGAGAGAGAGACAAACAAACACCTCAACATTTTTTCCTTTTCTGTTTTCTTAAGTACCTTTATTTAGCCAAATTGGCTGTTTTGTTTTGTTTTGTTTCTCTGTGTCATCCCTCAGCAAAGCCCATTTTCTACACAAGTTTCCTGCTTTTACTTTTGCACATTCCTGTCATACAGATATATTCCTGGTGTCCCAGGTTCCAAGCCCACACAAAGGTCTCCGCCACCCTCGAACTAGAGCTTCCCATGATCCTTTAAATGTAAGGTTCACTTTGGCTTAGCTAGTGGCGCGCTCAACAGTTTCAGAGACTAAAAAAAACTCTGGGAAGGACTTCCAATTCCCTCGTAGAAGTAAGGCCCCCTTCCTGTAGGGAATCTCTCTAGGTTTATCAGATCCAAAAAGGGGATCTGCGAGGACTAGCTGCCCCTGTACAGCTAGTACTAGGACCTCCACACTCACGGGCTTCACATTTAGAACTGAAAAATTCTGGGGTTTGCTTTTGGGATGTGCACATAAAAACAACAACAACAACAACAAAATTTGCTTTCCCACCCTTCAATCACACACACACTCACACACACACACACACACACACACACACACACACACACACACACTCTTCCTCCTTCCCTAACAGAAGCTCCTGTGCTCTGTAAATGCTAAACAGAACTTACACAAATCAAAACAGAGAAAGAGAAGACATTGACACATAGGCTGGTAGATGAGAAAGAAACTCTATACTACCAAATGAGGATAAACAAAAATAATTCAATATTATGAAAAGCTGTATGAGCAAGAAGTTTCAGAAAATAAAATTAAAGAATAGTTGAAAAAAAAATGGAATTGCCTAAAGTACCAGAAAAGGACAAAAACTATTAAATGAATGAATATCAATGATGGAATTATCAGAAGCAGATCAAGAGACAAAAGAACAACCAAACACCAGGACCAGGTGGGCCAGTGGCAGAATTTTACAAAGATTTTACATAATGAGGTATTGATTGATGTAAAAGGTACCACATTCCTGAATGGGAGCAAATATTACTTTGATTCCAAAATAAAATTCAGATTTAATGCAGATAAAACTATAGGCCCATCTCTTCACTGAATGCTGACTATAAAATATATACTTCAATAATGGCAGCAAACTAAAAGGTTCCTAAATGAATTTATACATTCAGCTCTCTTAAGCTTTTTCTAAGAGACAGATTAAAAACAAAATGAGAATGATTTTAAATACATAAAAAAGGGCACAAGAAAAGGATGCTATTCATTTTGATACTGGAAGTGCTAAATATAAATATTATGGCAGACACAGAAATTAAAGGCATGGAAACTTTGAAAACTAATTTTGCACCAAGAGAGAAATAAAATATGTTAATAACCAACCAAGATGAAGTTTTAGAAGGATTTGAAACTGCATCATTAACATAATACCAATCAGAAAAAAAACAGAAATCCAAGAAACCAGCATGGCTGCACAAAGACCTCACTGACAAATTGAATGAATGAAGGACAGATACAAAAAAATGGAAAGAGGGACACATAACTAATGCAGAATATCAGCAGATAGCAAGAATCTGTAAAGAAAAATCAGGAAACAAAAGCCTTGAATGAACAAAAACTTGCAACAAAAGTGAAAGATAATATAAAAGATTCTTCCAATACATAAGAAAAACAAGAAGAAAAATCAAGGAAACAGTTGGACCACTAAGGAGAGAAGGCAACACAGAGAAAGCCATGAGTTGCTTAACTCATTCTTTGCATGTCTTCTTGCAAAAAGAAATGCAACCCAACTAACCAGAAATATAACTGGAAAGGAAAAAATAAAACAGACTGTAAACTAAAGTTAAAATAAGCAAAAACAGTAAGAGAACACCAGGTCCCAGAGTCCTAAAGAAGCTGGTAAATGAAATCTCAGAACCACTGCACATCTTAAAAAAAAATCTTGGGACACGGGGACCACCTGAGAAACTGGGAAAAAGCTAATGTGGTTCCCATCTTCAAAAAGAAAGAAAAAAAAAACCAACAAAATTCTGAGCCCTATCTAATGCAAAGAAAAGTAAAATCCTACCCCTAGGTAAGGAAAACCAAAAATATAGATAACTATTATAAATTGGTGCAACAAATTAAAACAGATTTGGAGAAGTGGAAAAGAACCACCATAAAATGAGTATCCTGCAATGGCTAGCAGACAAAACAGGGCTGGGGGGGGAGAAGGGGGGGAGAAGGGGGGGAAGGAAATATCAAAGGATTTAGGAAGATACATTAACTTGGTTAAACAAAAAGCATGATTATTTTTTCCCTAAAATGATTTGTACCCAGACAACACACTATTCAATTGAAATTGGAATTTACATATGCCATAAAGTAAAATTAAAAAGCAAAAATTACCCCCCACACACATACACACATGCAAACACACATTTCCCAGTTTTCTATGGTTTAAAGTAAAATTTAGAGGTAGGTACTCACCTTCTTTCCAAGCAGCCCTTGAATTGAAATTCAAAAACCCCTTTAAAACCTAATTTCCAATGGCCCAGGTCAAATAAATTTATTTAGGCCAGGATCATTGAAGAGGTTACTTGGAATCCATCTGGCTCGCCAATTGTTATAAGGAAATATCCTTTTAGGTTCAGTTCCAAGTGGGGAAAAAGACACTGGATTCATGAAGGTTGCTTGGAAGGAAGGTTTAATGGTGGACAGGAGCACATGGCTTGAGCCCCTGTACAGAAAAGGTAGCTTACATGGTTCCAGGTGTGGTGAAGAGAAAAGAGGAAGAGATATGCTGAGTTCCTGGTTTTTATAGTGTAAGTTGGGTCCCACCTCTTAGATTTCCTTTTCCTGTATAGAAATGTATCCCATTGGCTCTCAGACCCCCCAGGGGCATGCTGGGGTGGCTCTTGGCTTTTGTCTAATCCAGCTTTGGCTGAATGTAAGGGCCTTGGCCAAATCCTATTGTGGTTTTATCATGCAAAAGACTTCCAGTCCAGGTGAGAGGAATATGTGAGCTGGGGTGGGGGTTTCCAAGAGGAGTCTTTTGTTTGTTTAAAAGAATGTTTCCAGATGTGTTCCACAGAATATTTTCTACCTTTTAATATCTCCTAGGATATCTCATTTCCTAGGAGAGGGGTGGGTGCTAACTTCCTACAATCCCTCATTTTTTTTTCAAAACATGTGAGTGCAACACATGTTTTGACACAAACTTCAAATTGATCAGGTCAAGGAGATTTTATGGGTGCTTTCAATTTTCTCTGATGCAGAGGGGAAGCCGTTGAAAGAGGCAGTTGAAAGAGGCAGCAGCAGGATTCCTTCAGTGGCTCCCAAAAGGAGAGCTTTCAATCATGATGGTCAATGGCCAGGGCAAAAGTTTACAGTATCCAATTTTCCATGCCAATTATGTTCAGATGTTTGATAACACTTTCGATGAGCTCCCAGACAGGTTTCAAGCAAGCACAGGCCCCACAATATTCCCACAGCCATGGTTTACCTTGAAATCACAGGCTGCCCATTTCCAAGGGATGGTTCTTGAATCTGCCCTAGCTCTTACTTTAGTGCATCTAGGATTTGTGAGTCCAAATTGAAGTTAGCCAGTGTGCAATCTAGGCTTTTCCTTTTTTTTTTTTTTAGAATGAGCCCTGGGACTCTTACTCCTGAGACCACCAGTGCAAAATACCCTGCTTTACTGGGCAGCAGTCAGGCCTTGGGTTTTCGAAGATCCTTTCTGCTAGCTCTTCAAGTGGGGAAATTGCCTGAGGGGACCTGCCCCCTTCCCCCATGGAATTAACAGGGAGATATGACTGCCTGGGCTTTAATGCCACAAAGCAGGAGTCAAAACAACAACAAAAAAAAACCAGCAAGCTAAAAGCAGCTTTGGGTGGAGGTAGGTGAAAAAGGGATAACCTCAGTCTAATTCTGAATGGCGTGTCTCTGTGTGTTTGTGTATGCAGCTACAAATTTACCTCCCACTAGACAGAAATCTAAAGTGTACAGAACTCACTGTGGCAACCACTCCCAATACAATTCTTACATGAGTACATTAAACTGATTACAATATAGATGAGACAAGAAAGAGAAACGTTACAATGAATTTCAGTGAATGAAGCAAGGAAAGAAAGAAAACAAAGAAAAAACTTTACAATGAATTTCTGTGACTGAAGCAAAGAAAGAAAACTTTACAATGAATTTCTGTGACTGGAGCAAAGAAAGAAAGAAAAACTTTACAATGAATTTCTGTGACTGGAGCAAAGAAAGAAAGAAAAACTTTACAATGAAGTTCCGTGACTGAAGCAAAGAAAGAAAACTTTACAATGAAGTTCCCCCCTCCCCCCAAGTCTTTTCAGCTGTCTTCTGGGGATTGAAAATAGATGTTTGGTCTTTATTTGTCCATCTCAGGGTCCTTTCATTCATGTCTGCTGGGTGGCCTTAGGTGTTGGTGGTAAGGCTGGTCAGCCAGGCTTGGAAAGATCTGCTCCACTCTGGTTGCTGTGATGACTAGAGGACTAGATTCAAACCCAATTCTGGCTCAAATGGATGGAATGTCTTTACTGGAGGCAGTGTCTGAGCCCATTTGCTCTGCTTCCATAGGCTTCAGGATCATGTGTGCAGGGCTGAAAGACATAAGAACAGGGTCCCTTCCCCCTTTCGCTGGTAATTCTACCACGAGAGGCATTGTAAAAGGATTAGAGATTTGGGGGGGGGAGTAGATAGCTTGTAGGCAGGGTTTGAGGAAAACAAACAACACATCAGTATCGCAGTTAAATCAATTATAACAAAATGGAGGCATCACCGGGGGAAAAAATGAACAGACATTTCCATCTTAACAGAGAATTGGCATCCATTAAACATCACAGAAGAGCAATATTAAAACTGTTTGCATGTACATACAGTAAATGTGAGAATGGAATTTTCCTGTAAATTAACTTAAAACATTGTCCCTTAAATTTTGGCTTTTCTTAAAAACACAGAGAGGAATAGGAAAATTGAACTCTGTTCCTTGTCCCAGACCAGGTTGGCCAGTCCTAACTGGGCAAAGACATTTTCCTTTCTTTTCAGTGCTTTTAATTTTTTTCTAACAATTTGAAATTCATATCTCTAGGAAACAGAGATATTTTACAGTTGCAATTACCTTGAGTGCGCACAAGACAAGACAAAGACGTACACAGACACCAAAACAGGGACAAAGAGGATGACAGGACACACACACACAAGTCCTTCCTGCCATAAAGCTCAGTTAAATTAGGAAGGCACAAATCTTAACAAACAAACCACGTGGTTACATATAAGAGAGAGAAAAGAAGAGAGAGAGAGAGACAAACAAACACCTCAACATTTTTTCCTTTTCTGTTTTCTTAAGTACCTTTATTTAGCCAAATTGGCTGTTTTGTTTTGTTTTGTTTCTCTGTGTCATCCCTCAGCAAAGCCCATTTTCTACACAAGTTTCCTGCTTTTACTTTTGCACATTCCTGTCATACAGATATATTCCTGGTGTCCCAGGTTCCAAGCCCACACAAAGGTCTCCGCCACCCTCGAACTAGAGCTTCCCATGATCCTTTAAATGTAAGGTTCACTTTGGCTTAGCTAGTGGCGCGCTCAACAGTTTCAGAGACTAAAAAAAACTCTGGGAAGGACTTCCAATTCCCTCGTAGAAGTAAGGCCCCCTTCCTGTAGGGAATCTCTCTAGGTTTATCAGATCCAAAAAGGGGATCTGCGAGGACTAGCTGCCCCTGTACAGCTAGTACTAGGACCTCCACACTCACGGGCTTCACATTTAGAACTGAAAAATTCTGGGGTTTGCTTTTGGGATGTGCACATAAAAACAACAACAACAACAACAAAATTTGCTTTCCCACCCTTCAATCACACACACACTCACACACACACACACACACACACACACACACACACACACACACTCTTCCTCCTTCCCTAACAGAAGCTCCTGTGCTCTGTAAATGCTAAACAGAACTTACACAAATCAAAACAGAGAAAGAGAAGACATTGACACATAGGCTGGTAGATGAGAAAGAAACTCTATACTACCAAATGAGGATAAACAAAAATAATTCAATATTATGAAAAGCTGTATGAGCAAGAAGTTTCAGAAAATAAAATTAAAGAATAGTTGAAAAAAAAATGGAATTGCCTAAAGTACCAGAAAAGGACAAAAACTATTAAATGAATGAATATCAATGATGGAATTATCAGAAGCAGATCAAGAGACAAAAGAACAACCAAACACCAGGACCAGGTGGGCCAGTGGCAGAATTTTACAAAGATTTTACATAATGAGGTATTGATTGATGTAAAAGGTACCACATTCCTGAATGGGAGCAAATATTACTTTGATTCCAAAATAAAATTCAGATTTAATGCAGATAAAACTATAGGCCCATCTCTTCACTGAATGCTGACTATAAAATATATACTTCAATAATGGCAGCAAACTAAAAGGTTCCTAAATGAATTTATACATTCAGCTCTCTTAAGCTTTTTCTAAGAGACAGATTAAAAACAAAATGAGAATGATTTTAAATACATAAAAAAGGGCACAAGAAAAGGATGCTATTCATTTTGATACTGGAAGTGCTAAATATAAATATTATGGCAGACACAGAAATTAAAGGCATGGAAACTTTGAAAACTAATTTTGCACCAAGAGAGAAATAAAATATGTTAATAACCAACCAAGATGAAGTTTTAGAAGGATTTGAAACTGCATCATTAACATAATACCAATCAGAAAAAAAACAGAAATCCAAGAAACCAGCATGGCTGCACAAAGACCTCACTGACAAATTGAATGAATGAAGGACAGATACAAAAAAATGGAAAGAGGGACACATAACTAATGCAGAATATCAGCAGATAGCAAGAATCTGTAAAGAAAAATCAGGAAACAAAAGCCTTGAATGAACAAAAACTTGCAACAAAAGTGAAAGATAATATAAAAGATTCTTCCAATACATAAGAAAAACAAGAAGAAAAATCAAGGAAACAGTTGGACCACTAAGGAGAGAAGGCAACACAGAGAAAGCCATGAGTTGCTTAACTCATTCTTTGCATGTCTTCTTGCAAAAAGAAATGCAACCCAACTAACCAGAAATATAACTGGAAAGGAAAAAATAAAACAGACTGTAAACTAAAGTTAAAATAAGCAAAAACAGTAAGAGAACACCAGGTCCCAGAGTCCTAAAGAAGCTGGTAAATGAAATCTCAGAACCACTGCACATCTTAAAAAAAAATCTTGGGACACGGGGACCACCTGAGAAACTGGGAAAAAGCTAATGTGGTTCCCATCTTCAAAAAGAAAGAAAAAAAAAACCAACAAAATTCTGAGCCCTATCTAATGCAAAGAAAAGTAAAATCCTACCCCTAGGTAAGGAAAACCAAAAATATAGATAACTATTATAAATTGGTGCAACAAATTAAAACAGATTTGGAGAAGTGGAAAAGAACCACCATAAAATGAGTATCCTGCAATGGCTAGCAGACAAAACAGGGCTGGGGGGGGAGAAGGGGGGGAGAAGGGGGGGGAAGGAAATATCAAAGGATTTAGGAAGATACATTAACTTGGTTAAACAAAAAGCATGATTATTTTTTCCCTAAAATGATTTGTACCCAGACAACACACTATTCAATTGAAATTGGAATTTACATATGCCATAAAGTAAAATTAAAAAGCAAAAATTACCCCCCACACACATACACACATGCAAACACACATTTCCCAGTTTTCTATGGTTTAAAGTAAAATTTAGAGGTAGGTACTCACCTTCTTTCCAAGCAGCCCTTGAATTGAAATTCAAAAACCCCTTTAAAACCTAATTTCCAATGGCCCAGGTCAAATAAATTTATTTAGGCCAGGATCATTGAAGAGGTTACTTGGAATCCATCTGGCTCGCCAATTGTTATAAGGAAATATCCTTTTAGGTTCAGTTCCAAGTGGGGAAAAAGACACTGGATTCATGAAGGTTGCTTGGAAGGAAGGTTTAATGGTGGACAGGAGCACATGGCTTGAGCCCCTGTACAGAAAAGGTAGCTTACATGGTTCCAGGTGTGGTGAAGAGAAAAGAGGAAGAGATATGCTGAGTTCCTGGTTTTTATAGTGTAAGTTGGGTCCCACCTCTTAGATTTCCTTTTCCTGTATAGAAATGTATCCCATTGGCTCTCAGACCCCCCAGGGGCATGCTGGGGTGGCTCTTGGCTTTTGTCTAATCCAGCTTTGGCTGAATGAAAAGGCCTTGGCCAAATCCTATTGTGGTTTTATCATGCAAAAGACTTCCAGTCCAGGTGAGAGGAATATGTGAGCTGGGGTGGGGGTTTCCAAGAGGAGTCTTTTGTTTGTTTAAAAGCATGTTTCCAGATGTGTTCCACAGAATATTTTCTACCTTTTAATATCTCCTAGGATATCTCATTTCCTAGGAGAGGGGTGGGTGCTAACTTCCTACAGTACTGACCAATTTGTTTGTACTGGGAAATAAATCACAATAAAATCAGATTTCAAGGATCTACACTTTTTGGACTTCGTTTGTTTAATTCCTTAAATAATTTGTTTGTTTTCATGGAACTGTGTGGTATGAGCCCAACAACTGCAGATTCTAAACCATTGCTGAACTGTGCTTTGCAAACTCAGCCAATTGTGATTTATTCCACAAATTATAGTTAAACAAACCATAGCTTACAAGGAGATGTAAACACAATCTGTCTTGTTTTTGCTGCAGCTTATTAAGATACTTGCCGTTCTCTAGAACGACATAAAGATGGCGAAGGTGTAACCACTTCCCAAATAGATGTAGAAACACCACAGCAGTCAAAACACCCTGCTGACTTTACTAAGAGGTGTAAGTTTATTTAACGAAGGTATTCACAAGGTTGGGAGGTGTTAACGACTGCATAAGTATTGGAGACCGTTTGAGCTTTCTCGGTATCCTTCTTTCACTCCACCATCTGGTTCATGTCAATTTGTTAACACAGCTGGAAAAAATTGATATGCAAACAAGAAAAATCCAAGTTGGTCCTTGTCTTTAAAATCTAATCAGTGCTTCCAGTGTTGCTGCTAAAATAATTAGAGGATGTGTCATCCAAGAGACAGACAATAAATGAATCATTTTTAGGGAAGAAAAAAAAAAAGCCTCGGACCTCTGCTGCGATTGGACTGGTGCAATTTGGAGAAGACCAGATATGGGTCTCCCCCCTTGGTTATGAATCTTAGATGCTCTTTTTAATTTTTGTAGCTTTTAAATTGTTGTATCTTTTTATATTGGAAAATGGATTGACATGTTGTGAGCCGCCCAGAGTCCCCTGGGAGTTGGGCGGCATATAAATTCATTTAAAAATAAATAAATAAATAAATAAATAAATAAATAAATAAATAAATAAATAAATAAATAAGAAAAAGGAAGAAGATTGATATTAAATGGGACTGAAGGGTGGAGGAAGAGGAAGATGAAGCTCATGAAGGCTCTGATCCTTGAATAAATCTATTCCTACTTAACCTAAAGCAGTGTTTCTCAACCTTGGCAGTTTGAAGATGTGTGGACTTCAACTCCCAGAATTCCCCAGCCAGCATTGCTGGCTGGGGAATTCTGGGAGTTGAAGTCCACACATCTTCAAACTGCCAAGGTTGAGAAACACTGACCTAAAGATAACACTTGAAAATAAAACAAAACAATGCCTTTTGTTTTCAATAAGTGTAAGCTTTTACCAAATTGTAGGCTGGGTCATGTCAACCCAGAGATCAAGGCTCACAATGTGTTCTTTTTATGTTTAACTCCTGGGATGGCAAACACAATGTTTGGCTACTATAATTTCAAATTGTTATGGCTGAAGCTGGTTAGTGAAAAAAGAACCAGGCCAAAAAAAAAGACCACAGTTTAGATAGTAATAAAAATAAGCAGCCAGGTGGACACTTGGCTTGTGAGTTGCATAATTGCTGCATTCCAAAAAGGGCTTAATAATAGTTGGAGACTGATGTTCACCCTGATTTGATCTCATTCAAATGTTGTTAAAATTAAATACAATTACTATGATTACCTGTGTGTTTTGAAGTGCGTCCCCATCAGGGGTAGGTTCCTAATTTCTTTACTACCACTCTGTGGGCGTGGCTTATTTTGTGGGTGTGGCTTGCCAGCCATGTGACCGGGTAGGCGTGGGCCTCGGGAGCTTGGCAGCAGCCAGAGAAGCACGGGGGCATTGCCCACCCGCAACGCACCCCCCCCACAGCGGGAGCAGCAAGACCACGGCAGCGGTTCTTCTAGGAGGCTCCATCCGGCCTGAATGCTTCTCCCCATTCAATGATCCTAGGCTCCTGCCGCCCGTTCCCCCTCCCCTCAGCAGCTCGAGAAGCCTCGAATGTGCAAAAATGCCTGGGATCATCACCGCACGTTCATGGCTTCTTGGACTGCTGAAGGGAGGGGAACTGAGATAGGTCCTGCCACCTGTTTTTTCAGCGTCTCACGCGCTCCCTCAGCCATCCTCCCCTGCTTGGACTCACTGTGGGGTAGGAAGGAAGCACATGCGCAGTGCCGGAAGCTCGGCTTCTGGGCATGCGCAAAATACATTTTAAAAAAATTTTTTTTAATGGCGGCGCCCAGGCACCGCCAACCGACAGCACCGGTACTGTGACATCACCAGCAGGCCGCTACCGGTGCTATAGAATGGACCGCACCAGTAGGAACCCACCACTGGTCCCCACTCTGATGCATTAAAAAATTGGGAAGGAGTAATTTGCAATGGAACTTTATCAAAAATTTTGGAAGTAGGCAGATGTGGTCCCGAGTCTGAAGTTGGAATGGGGCAACTTATCAGGGCCAACTCACTGTAGCCAACTCACTGAGGCCAATTCGCCATGGAACAACTTTCTGTGGGACAATTCAACAAATACATGTGGGTCTTTCATCCCTCTGCTGCAGCTCCCTATCGCTCAAAATATGCATCACAACTGCCAATGTGCGACACCCACCGACGTGCAATTTATTAAGCTTTTCAACCACCGGTAGGCCAACCATGGATAAATCCAAGAAAAGAAAAGTTTCAGAAGAAAACAGAACCTTTAATTCAACTATGTATGCTAGTTCTGTGGCCGCTCAGGAAATAGTCAGGCACAGGAAGAGTTTTGTGGCTCCCGGTGTTTTCTTTTCTGTGGAAAACGGGTCCAAAGTGCTCTCTGAGTGTTTCAGGTTGCCGACCCCTGTCCTACACCCATCCCAAGTTTGATGTGGATGAGAAATGTCAGATAACATGGTCAAAAAAGTCTCAAGATAAACTTGTCCTTTTAACATTGAAGCTTTTGGGATGACCTTCAAACAGTGGTTCTCACTTGAGCTTGGTTTATCTCACAGAGATAAACCAGGGTGGGTTCCTACCAGTTCGGACTGGTTCTATAGAACCGGTAGTAACTTGGTGGCCTGGGTTGCTAGAACCGGCAGCGACCCAGGCCTGCCCCGCCCACAAACTGGCTCTCTCATTTTGTTTTTTGCTTCTGCACATGCGCAGAAGCTGGTTTTTAAGCACTACGCATGCACGCCCGCACCCGCACGTCGCGTCAGGAAGCGAACTGGCAGTGAGGTAAGCCAGAACCCACCCCTGAATGGAAGGTGTGAATGTGGGAAGAATATCATGGAAGAAGCCACCAGGAATGACTTGAAAGAAGGCAGGCTAAAAACAAGTCATAAAGGAAATAAGGTTATACAATATATTGTTTATTTTGGATGAGATTCCTGAAGTAAGCTAAGACTTAGATCCATTAAGTTTCTATAATGAATTCTGCAGGTCTTCCATAGTGGTATTTGTTACAGGTTCTCTTGAAGGAAGACTCTGCAGGTATGTAAATCAGCCTTCTGCCACGCTGAGGTATCTTAACCGACTGAATCTCCGTGTCTTTAGATTTCACCAGCCAGTAGTTATATATTTTCAGAGAAAACCTAGAAATGTGCTAAAGTAAAAGAAAAAACAACCATAAGAATTCACTTATATTTTTAAAAACCTTTGCTTGTCATGTTTAGGGAACTAGATTTTCTGTTATCCAACATTTCTTATTTTACCATAAAACTGCAATGACAACTGTCATCCAATCAGTACTAACTGTTGATTAGATGTCCCCTCAGGGTGGAATACATTGGAATACAAGATATTGAAATACAGACACATTTGTGACCGCATTTGCTATGAAAGATTTCATTTCTTCCTTGGCAGAACATTCATAATGAAACAGGAACATTCTGATGGAATCGCATGATGGAAGTCTTCAACCACAGGATAATCTGATCAGTAGAGGTAGGGCCATCTTGTTTTATTGCCAGAACTGCACTTTCTCAATGAGTGTTTGTGCTGGGGAAGAAAGGAAGAAGGAGAGAACAAGGGTGGAAGGGAGGGAGGAAGGAAGGAAGGAGAAAAAGAAAGAAAGAAAGAAAGAAAGAAAGAAAGAAAGAAAGAAAGAAAGAAAGAAAGAGAAAGGAAGGAAAGAAAGAAGGAAGAATGAAGGAAGGAAGGAAGGAAGGAAGAAAGGAAGGAAGGAAGGGGAAAATAAATAAAAAAGAAAGAAAGAAAGAAAGAAGAAAGAAGAAAGAAGAAAGAAAGAAAGGAAGGAAGGAAGGAAGGAAGGAAGGAAGGAAGGAAGGAAGGGAGGGAGGGAGGGAGGGAGGGAGGAAGTATTATGTATTGAATATATATATATATATATATATATATATATATATATATATATATATATATATATATATATATATATATATATATATATATATATATATATATATATATATATATATATATATATATATATATATATATATATATATATATATATATATATATATATATATATATATATATATATATATATATATATATATATATATATTTGTGTTAAGCCCTGCTAAAGTGAAACTAACCTTTAGATGACCCTAACTGTTAACTCCCAACTGTTTTGGAGGGAAACTTAGAACATTCATATTTGGGCGGGCTTTTTCAAGTAGTATGATTGGTTAAGGCCCTGTGGGCCCAGATGATAAATTACAGGGATTTGCCTGCAGTTTCTCAGTTCCAGTTTTCAGTCAATAAATGTTGTTGTATCTATTATGGTCTGTTTCTTGCCTGCTGAAGCCCACTACATGGAAGGAAGGAAGGAAGGAAGGAAGGAAGGAAGGAAGGAAGGAAGGAAGGAAGGAAGGAAGGAAGGAAGGAAGGAAGGAAGGAAGGAAGGAAGGAATTACCATTACATCATTTCAAATGATGTGATAGGCATGGGTTTGTACATTGGGGAGGACATAAGTGAGGAAGGAAGGAAGGAAGGGAGGAAGGGAGGAAGAAAGGGAGGGAGGGAGGGAGAGAGGGATGGATGGATGGATGGATGGATTACCAACAGATAAATTCAAATGATGTGATAGCCAGGGGGAGGGGGGGAAATCAGTGCCTTGTTCTACAAAGGGAATAATTTGAGAAAATGAGATGTTTGACAGGAAATTGTAAAAGAAGACATCCCTAATAGAAACGTTCATGCTCAAGCATGTTCTGTGTTGATATTAAAAAATAGCAAACAACCTGAGGAAAGGAAACAGAGAGCAGATAAGTCTAATTGTCATTGTTTAATTAGATTTTAACTTTATAGGCAGGTTTGGCATTGAACCTGCCCTGAAAAACTATCCGCAGCAGCTAGAGTGGTATCTGTTTTCCTTACAGTCTGATTCCCACGTTAAGCTCTCCTCATCGGCATACACAAAGCCTGGGAAAGACTATTTCTCATCCAGTTGTTTAAAACACGAAGGCATTCAGATTTATTTGCCTTGTTAATTAACAATGACATTACTTGGGCTTACTTCTATCAGCACGGTCGAAAAGCACAGCTTCACACGCACATGCTCACATCTGCTGACTTGTAAGCCGATTCCTGGGAAGACTTGTATAGAGTCTATCTACCACTCCTGGCTGTGAAACAGTTATTATGATATGAGCTTCTTAAATTTCAGTTTTGCGTGTTTACCTGGAGGGAGCTCAGTACTTTTGGGGACAGAGAAGAAATAATGGTGTGGTGGGTGTTTTTTTTCCAAGCGTCTTTTTTGCAGTAAAGGGACTCATCATACATCATTCTAAGCTACACTTTTCTTAACCGTCATTTTATTAATGAGATGAATGATTCACAACTGGCTGGATTCTCACATTGCAATAAGCCATAAATTATAAACATTTGGGCAGGAGAAGGGAAGGGGTCAGTGATTCAGAATGACCTACTTGGATCTTTTGGAGAATTTTAAGTGTATTCTTTGTTTTTCTTTTAAAAATGGTTAAGCATATTTAAGGTATTATGTGTTTCCTGACTCATTTGTTGCCTTCCCTTCCCTTCCCTCCACCCTTAAAGTACAAATGTTTTATATTAAAGGGCTTCAATGTACTATGATGATAATGTGTATTTTAATAACTTTTATTTTTGTTACAGGTGGTCCTTGACTTATGGCTACAATTGGGACAGAATTTCTACTGATAAACAAGGTGCTTGTTAAGTGAATCCTGCTTGATTTTATGGCCTTTTTTGCCAGGATTGTTAAGCAAATCACTGCAGTTGTTAAGTGAATCATGTGGTTGTTAAGTGAATCTGGCTTTCCCCATTGACTTTGCTTGGTCAGAAACTGACTGGGAAGGTTGAAAATGGTGATCACGTGACTCTGGGATGCTTTAGCCAACATAAATACATGTTGGTTGCCAACTATTGTACTTGTATTGCCAAGTACAATAGTTGATTGTACTATCATGGGGATGCTATGATGGTCTAAAGCAGGGCTGTCAAACTTGCGGCCTGCGGGCCGGATGTGTCATGTGCTGGCCACGTCCGGTTTAGAGAAGGGGAGGGAAAGTCCCGATACATCACGTGACAATGCTGTGACGACACGAGTTTGACACCCCTGGTTTAAAGTGTGAGGATCGGTTATAAGTCATTGTTTTTCAGTGCTGTAGCTTCGTATAATCGTTAAACGAATGGTTGTAAATTGAGGAAAATCTGCATTTGTGTTCTGCTTTGAGAGGAATGCATGAAGATTGGCATGCAGAGTGCTGGAAACTCAGCTTCTGCAAATGTGGAGAAGAAAAAAAAACCCAGGAAAAATTAAAAAAATTCTAAAAAAACAAATTTCAAAAACATTCCAAAAAAAAAGATGGCGGCGCCTATGGACCGGCACCAACTGAACTGGTTCCGTGATGTCACCAGTGGGTCGCTACCAGTTCGGGCGAACCGGTCCGAACAGGGAGGAACCCACCTCTGTTGTAGTTACATTTGTAGAATATTTTGCCG
This sequence comes from Diadophis punctatus similis, assembly GCA_023053685.1. NCBI lineage: Eukaryota > Metazoa > Chordata > Lepidosauria > Squamata > Dipsadidae > Diadophis > Diadophis punctatus. The sequence continues at coordinate 191,558,482 of JALIGW010000003.1, forward strand.
ATCGTAAAACTCTCATTTGGATTGTTCTGAAGCTTTTCATAGGCTCAGATGGCCAGATTTCAAAGGACTTGCTTTTTCCTAGACTCAGACATGAAAAACAGAATTTGCAACTGCTTTTGTCCAGTAAAAATTGTACTCACAGAAGGAAATTTACTCTACAGAAAAAAAGTTTAGTGAAAAGGAAAATATTGTGGTCAATTATCTACTTACAGACAAAAATAGCAATGGCAATGGCAATAGCTCGTAGGCTTATATACAGCCCCATAGGGCTTTGCAACACTCTTTGGGCACTTTACAATGTCAGCATATTGACCCCAACAATCTGGCTCCTCATTTTACCAACCTCAGAAGAATGGAAGGCTGAATCAACCTTGAGCCCCATCAGGATCAAACTCCAGGCTGCGGGCAAAGTTTGCCTGCAGTGTTGACTTCTGGCCTGGATTAATCCCTGCAGTTTTCTTGGCAAGATTTCAGAAGTGGTTTGCCCTGACTTTCTTCTTCCTAGGGCTGAAAGAGCAGGACTGGCCCATCATCACCCAGTTGGCTTCGTGCCTAAGGCAGGACTAGAACTCACTGTCTCCCAGTTTCTAGCTTGATGCCTTAACCTTTACACCAAATTGGCTCTCTGGTTTGCTTTTTAAATGTATGTATCTTTCAGACACCATTCATAATGTTATCCTTTGGGTAATGAATTTGCTTTGTCTATGGAGCCCATCCCATCAAAGAGAGAAGTAAAAGTGGCTGGATATATATGGAATATGTATCTAGAATCAATCCCAAAGGTGCTTTTTCAGGAGGTAACTGGACTTCCATGTTTTTCTTTGAAGACGTTTCTCTTCTCATCCAAGAAGCTTCTTCAGCTCTGACTGGATGGTGGGGAATGGAAGGATTTATACTCCTTGCAGACAGCTGGTCATTTGCATTCCTTTAGAGAGTTGTTGAGGCCACTTGGAGGTGTGTCTGTGTCTTCAGGGTCACCTGAGTAGTGCAAATGTGTGTGGAGCCTTCTTGGCTGCAAGATGTTTTCTTCCCTTCACTGTTGAAGACAGGTGCAGGCTGTTGGGGATGAGTCTATGCTGTCTGCATCTCAAACTGAAGGGCAAATGGTTCCCGTAGTCTGCCATTTTTCTGGAAATCCGTTCATACTCCTGCACCATTCGAAGAGTGTTCAATCCCAAACTGCATAGCTAAATGTCTATGGAGATTCTCAGTCATCCAGATCATGATTGTCCCAAAGGTGCTTTTTCAGAAGGCAACTGGACTTTCTTCTGGTGTTTTGCTTCTCATCCAAGAAGCTTCCACTGATGAGAAGAGAAACATCTTCAAAGAAAAAAACAAGAAAGTCCAGTTGGCTCCTGAAAAAGCACCTTTGGGACAACCATCATCTGGATGACTGAGAATCTCCATAGACATATCTAGAATCAGATTTCTAACATGGAGTCCACCAGTTTCTTTCTTCAACATCTTTATCTGTAGAGCAGTGTTTCCCAACCTTGGCAACTTGAAGATATCTGGACTTCAACTCCCAGAATTCCCCAGCCAGCATTCGCTGGCTGGGGAATTCTGGGAGTTGAAGTCCAGATATCTTCAAGTTGCCAAGGTTGGGAAACACTGCTGTAGAGTTACAGACCTGGGCTTCAAAGCTCAGTTGGCAGGAAGAAGCGATTACACATTTGCTTCCATCTAATCATCAAACCAATGTCTGCAGCCCCATTATCTGGTTTCAAAGCCAACACAACCCCATTATTATACGCTCTCATATTCAAGCTAGACGTTTCATGCTCTCTTTTTTCCTATCATATTTCTAAGTTAAACAAAGAAGGGCCAAACTATGAACTACAATGTGTTAAGAAGTGAGGAGAATCCATTTTTTTCTGAGAGAAAATGCTACTGTTTGTCCACCATGAAAAATGCCTTTGTTTCTTTCCCTCGCCATTAGCCAAATGGAGTTTTGATAATGGGGTGGGAGAGGAAGAATTTAAAACTGGAGCCAAACAGTTGTTTGTGTTGTTTTATGAATTCAACAACAGGAAAGGTTAACTTAGGTAAATCGGCTGAGCTCTGAGGCTTCCCAGAACACTTAATGTGATTTAAGAGTCCCACCTGATTTGCGAAGTGTGTGTGAGTGTGTGGGATGGTGTCTGTTGTTCTTTGTGCTATTATCATAGCTGGGCTAGGAGAAAGAACTAAATAGTTGCCTTGTGAATTGGGAAGATCAAGAATGACAATTTAAGGCCCCTCAGTCGTGAGATCAGCCGGGGAGGGAAGGAAAGAAGCATGATGGATGTGGCAGTGCGGTTGTCCCAGATGGATTGTGTAGAATTTTTTTTTTAATCTACTATGAATGTTATTGCAAGTTAAATGTCAGGGTACATCCTCAGTAATAACATTGTAAATTGGGAGTAACCCCTTAGAGATGAATGTGATCCCTCCCATCTTACAGAGTCAGACACTGCATGAGGAAAAAAAAATTGAACTGAATCTCCAAATTGTGCTGTTCATCAACATTTGGAGACTGTAAACTAGTTGCCTCAAGCCAAGAACCTGACACTGATGTGTGTTTCTGAAGTGATTTCAGACTAGGCTGATCTCTAGCTGCAGGTCTTAAAATATGTTATAATTATGCAAATCAGTGTTTTTCTAGGCACAGGACAACTATAGGCCCAGGTATCTGAGGCACTGCCTCACCCCAATGGGATTAGCCGGCCCCACTTGTTCCTGCTGAACGCATTGCTGATTCCATCTATTAAGGAATATCAGCTGGTGGGGTTCAGAAGAGCTTTTCCTGCTGTGGCCCCTGCCCTGTGGAACAGCCTACCACCAGAGGTGAGATTTGATCCCACCCTTTGGGCCAGAGGTGGGTTCCGCTTTTCTTTGCTGCCGGTTTGCTCAGTAGCGTGCCGCGCAGGTACGTGCATATTGCGCTGTGCGTGGGTGCACGCACATGCACAGTGCTTAAAACATAGCTTCTGCGCATGCGCAGAAGCAAAAAACATCTTCTGCACATGCGCAGAAGCAAAAAACAAGATGGTGGCGCCTATGGCACTGCCAAGAGAGTCGGTTCGGGGGCGTGGCAGGCCTGGGTCGCTGCCGGTTCTAGCGACCCAGGACACCAAGTTACTAATGGTTTTACAGAACCGGTCCGAACCGGCAGGAACCCACCTCTGCTTTGGGCCTTCCGGAAGGACCTCAGAACCAGGTTTTGACCTTTGGCTTGGGGGCCTGATGAGGACGCTCTTTGCTGGAGGAGGTTGACAGGGCAAGAAGAAGAAGAAGACCACACACACACATGTACACACACATACATACACACACACACACCATGCTACTAATTTGGTTCTAATTTTTATATAACTTTTTCATTTTAGCTGTTTTTATATTTATCTTTTTATCATTTGTAAGCGGTCCTGAGTGGCCTTATTGGCAAGATGGATGACATATAGCAAATAGCAATAGCATTTAGACTTATATACCGCTTCACAGTGCTTTTACAGCCCTCTCTAAGCGGTTTACAGAGTCAGCATATTGCCCCCAACAATCTGGGTCCTCATTTTACCAACCTTGGAAGGATGGAAGGATGGGTCAACCAATAGAAATGTAATAAGTAAGTAAGTAAGTAAGTAAGTAAGTAAGTAAGTAAGTAAGTAAGTAAGTAAGTAAGTAAGTAAATATTTTAAATCATTATCAGCTACCCTGGAGTCTCATGGAGTCTCATAGTTTTTCCCCAAATGCCATCACTCTGCTAAACAACTAATTCCCACAACACTATCAAACTATTTACTAAGACTGTATTACTATTATTCTTCTCATCCTTCCTATTACCTATCTCCTCCCACTTATGACTATAACCTTGTTGCTTGTATCTTTACGATTTATATTGTTTTGTTTAGTTTCCTAGTATGATTTAATAGTTTATTTAGTATCCTATGACTATCACTAAGGGTTGTATCTTATGATTCTTGATGAATGTATTTTTTTTAATGCACACTGAGAGCTTATGCACCAAAGACCAATTCCTTGTGTGTCCAATCACACTTGGCCAATAAAGAATTCAATTCAATTCAATTCAATTCAATTCAATTCAATTCAATTCAATTCAATTCAATTCTATTCTATTCTATTCTATTCTATTCTATTCTATTCTATTCTATTCTATTCTTTCTTCTATTTCTATTTCTATTCTGTTCTTTTTTATTCTATTTGAATAGAAGGCAGTATGTAAATAAGAGTAAATAAAAAACTAGCCAGGACTATTTTCATTTAACTACTTATGCTCCTTTATACCACAGACAGCAATCTGGGTCACGATTTTAGTGATGTCTTTGGCACTTGGAGGCTTAAACTTGCTCTCTTTCATTTTCTCCAAATAAATTGCTCCAGGGGAAGCTAGAGAGGCCCCACTTCTTCACTCCTGAAAGATTCTTTCCTTCCATTCTTTTCTTTCTTTCTTTGTACAGCAGGGTCATGCCCTTTGCTATCTATTGAAGATGTTTAAAGTTGTCTTAATTAACCTGAAAGGCACTAATCTGAAACACACTTCAGTACTGGCTTTGGCTCCAAGATAAGAAGGGAAGAGTATTTGGCATTTTAAAAGCTGGAGGACAGTAATCCTTCATCCTCTAAGGAAAACTGCCTGGCCTTAATTGTCTCCTTTTAAGTTATCCTAGCTTTATGGAAGCCGGTAGCTCTGTTGTAAATAAGTCCTAGGAGGATGAAAGGTTAGGAAGGGAAGGACAAAAAGACCGACTCGCTCACTTCTGATGGGAAGCAGTATGTCACATAAGGTCAGCGAGACCCCTATGCTGATTTTTGTAACACTGCCACTAATATCTTATTTCCCCCTTCCATTTAATTATATTCAATCACAGATTACAGATTAACAGAATTGGAAGGGACCTTGTAGGTCATCTAGTCCAACCTCCTGCCCAAGCAGGAGACCCTATATTAGAATGCGCAGAGATGGCCAGGGGCAACTTTAATCATTGACATTAAATATGGAAATGAAATAACATAATCTAGAAGATGAAATCAAGCAAATTAAACAAGAGAGTCGCTGAACATAGGCAGCACAGGAGACTTTTGAGTTTAGATTCAAAGCTCTTTGAATACTGAGGTTTTAAACAGTCTGTAAATTTAACTAAAAATAGATAAATGGGGTGGTTAACAGATAACACTTATTACTAGAGCAAGTAAGTTTATCCAAGTCTTAGTGTTCTTTGTGAGGTCCTGTTGATTCTTACTGTCTGTTTTTCAAAACCTGGTGACGTTAGAAGAGAGTGCATTACTTTGATCAACTTGGATACTGAGCTAATGAAAATATGACCAATTTGTGCCATAGTTCTTAATTGGATTAATAGTAAAAAAAAAAAAGCCCACAAGTTATGTTTCAATGACTCCTGACTTACAGGAGCAAAGGTTATATGGGAATTTTCAGAATCTCCCTTTTAATGCTGCAATTCGTTCATTCATCATTCATTCATTCATTCATTCATTCATTCATTCATTCATTCATTCATTCATTCATTCATTCATTCATTCATTCAAATTGATATGGCTGCCTATCTCCTGGTGGCTTACAAGGATAAAAGCCCAATACAAAAACAATAAAAAACAATAAAACCCTTCACCTCCTGATAACAACCATCAAATGAGCCATTTGATGGGCTCCATCCAGGGACGGGTTGTTTACTTACCTTGCTGCTGGAGCCATGTGTGCGCATCTTCACGCTTTGGGGGCATGCACGCTCACTACGCGCGCACCCCCCTCGTGCAATTTTGCTTCTGCGCATGTGCGGAAGCAAAATCGCTCTGAAATCTCGCGAGGGGGCGCACGTGTGCGCAAGATTTCGGCGAGATTTTGCTTTCGCGCATGCGCAGAAGCAAAATCGCCTGAAAATCACAGGAAAAAAATGGCGACGTGCTGGGTGGACCAGCAGAGAGGGCTCCGGAGCGGTTGCGAAATCCGCCATTCCCTACCGGAGCTGTGTACTGGGCAGCTCCGGCAGGAACCCACCTCTGGCTCCATCCAACTCTGGGGTCCCCAAGTCCATTGTCAAAATCAAATCTTCAGGGCCTTGTGAAAGTGTGTCAAAGTAGGGGCCAATCTTATGTCCACAGGGAAGAGGTTCCACAGGGAGGGAACCACCATAGAGAAGGCCCATCTTCTTGGTCCCACTAGATAGTCCTCAGTAGGAGAGGGGACCTGTAACATCCCCTGTCTGCCCACTCTGTGGGTTGAATAAATATGACTGGGAAAAGATGGCCCTTCAATAAGATTGAAGGGCATTACAGCATACAAATACCAAAATCATTTGGAATTTTAATTTGGTGCTCAGAATAAGATGTCCAGGAAACCTATGGCTCATAACTTGGTTACCTAAAAAGCCATTAGCAGGAATTAGGCTGTGGTTAGTTGATGCTGGAAATATTCATTGTTTCAGATTCTTCCTGGCCAAGTCATACCCCATTGTCAGTGGTGCATGAGGAGAGAAGCCACAATGGTATGGCTCCTCTTCCAACTCTTTTTTCTGTTGCCAGATAAAGGAGTTGGCTAATATATACGGGGCTAAACCTACTGGAAAAAATAACAAGACCTAGCCAAGATATGAAGATGTGAATTCATATGATAGATTCAATTTTAGTCCTGCTCCCATATAAAGAACAGCACCAGGCACACACTGAAACATTTGAAGAACATTTGAAGATTTCTTAGGGACTCGGATTAGAATGGTACAACTTCTGAGAAATTGGAATAACTACCAAGTTGTGTTCATAAAAGAGTCATGCATGAGTCTTTGCTCAAAATAGTTTTACTGCTGGGCCCCACTGAGTTAGCTGAAGCCCGTTTACGGATATATCTTCTGTGACATGGAAGATTATTCCAAGGTGTTTAGCGTAGTTTTTGTAGGAGATGACCAGACTGAGCCCAAGGGAGGGGCCAAATGTGCCATCAGTCATGAGTCCCTGTGTGCTCACAAGAGATCTAAGCCTAGCCCAATGTGAATTCCTTCTTAACTCCCGCTGATTTCCCTTGACCATTAGTAGCTCAGATTCTTGTAGAGAGCTTAAGTTTGCAGAACAGAACAGAATAACAGAGTTGGAAGGGACATTGGAGGTCTTCTAATCCAACCCCCTACTCAGGCAGGAAACCCTACACCATTTCAGACAAATAGCACTTTACTTATATACCGCTTCATAGTGCTTTACAGCCCTCTCTAAGCAGTTTACAGAGTTCAGCATATTGCCCCCAACAATCTGGGTCCTCATTTTACCAACCTCGGAAGGATGGAAGGCTGAGTCAACCTTGAGCCTAGTGAGATTTGAACAGCTGAACTGCTGAACTAGCAGTCAGCCTGCAGTCGCAGCATTTAACCACTGCACCACTTCAGCTCAAATGGTTTTCTAATCTCTTCTTAAAAACTTCCAGTGTTGGAGCACCCACAACTTCTGGAGGCAAGTCCTTCCACTGATTAATTGTTCTAATTGTCAGGAAATTTCTTCTTAGTTCTAGGTTAGTTCTCTCCTAGATTAGTTTCCAACAATTTCTTCTTGTCCTGCCTTCAGGTTGACTCCCTCTTCTTTGTGGCAGCCTCTGAGATATTGGAACACTGTAATCATGTCACCCCTAGTCCTTCTTTTCATTAAACTGCAATAAATTTTTAAACTCATTTGAACTTCCTGAATCTCCTGATTTCTCCGGCACTTGACAGTTTACTTATACTAAATGTTGCCCATTTAGTGTGCAATTTAGCATCCTTGACATTTAAATGAACACAATATTATGTTTTTGCTACTGCTAATATAACTTGCATATTTTGTTGGAGAAGAGTTTTCTTCTTTCTCCACCCATGTTCCAGTTTCTATCACATTTCTCCCTGCATTCACAAATAATCTTGATTTATGACCATAATTGAGCCTGCCGATTATAGTCATAAGTCATGGTAGTTGTAAAGTAGATGATCATGTGATTGAAATGATTTTATAATTATTATTATTTTTTGCAATGGTAAATGCAAAGTTTTTGGCAAAAGCACCAAGGGACACTGCAAACAATGTGGGCCAATTGCCCAAAATATAGTCATGTGACTATGGAGGGGCACCGTTGGGTCATAAGGACCTTTTGGGGGTGGGGTGTTGTAACTTCAAGTGACTTCAAGCAATTGATCCTAAGTCAAGGATTATCTGTAGCTTATTATAAAAAGAAGGTACATGTAAACCAGTGGTGGGTTTCAGCAGGTTCTGACCAGTTCTGGAGAACCGGTAGTGGAAATTTTGAGTAGTTCAGAGAACCGGTAAATACCACCTCTGACTGGCCCTGCTCCCATTTATTCTCTGCCTCCCGAGTCCCAGCTCGGGAGGAAATGGGGATTTTGCAGTATCCTTCCCCTGGAATGGGGAGGGAATGGAGATTTTACAGTATCCTTCCTCTGGAGTAGGGTGGGAATGGAGATTTTGCAGTATCCTTCCCCTGGAGTGGGGTGGGAATGGGCTTTTGCAGTATCCTTCCCCTGCCACGCCCACCAAGCCACGCCCACCAAGCCACGCCCACAGAACTGGTAGTAAAAAAATTGAATCTCACCACTGATGTAAACCATATAGTCATGCACAGTGTAGTTTGCTACCATGTTTGAAATCATTCTAAGATTTATCTTGGACATAGGAATATTAAAGAATTTCACCCAGGATTCTTTGAAAACCAGAGGATTTTTTTCCCCATTACAAAGAAGAAACATCTGCTCTAGAGAATCCTAAACAAGACATTTTTATTGGGGAGGTAGACTAAGAGGGAGTCAACAGCCCTGGACATTACATCCTATGCAGAACAGCAAGTTATTTCTGAATTTTTAAAATATAAAATTATTAATTTCTCAATTGTCTAATCTGCCCTGCAAAACAGGCAATAAAGTAGATATTATTGGCCATGACTTGAACGTTCAACAAGAACACAGAAACTGAATTGTAAGTTTCAAGTTATGAAACTTACTAACTCCTAAGTTTCAAGTTATGAAACTCCTAAGTTATGAAGGACTGAAAAAATATACACAAACTCCATAACATACTACTCAACTCAAGACAAAAGGAAACAGATAAATGAAGCAGACAATATTCCAGTCCAATTTTTTCTCTCTCCAAAGAAGGAAAGAGCTATAAGTATCAGATTTTGGAACTGCTTCAAAAGGACTCTAATAATTGGTTAGGCCTGATTTAAGACACTGATCTTCAACTGGTTAGATAGGAGCTCAAAAATGGATTGCATCCTATTCAATATGGCAACTTGCCTAGGATGGGAGGAGGAGGAAGAAGAAGAAGAAGAAGAAGAAGAAGAAGAAGAAGAAGAAGAAGAAGAAGAAGAAGAAGAAGAAGAAGAAGAAGAAGAAGAAGAAGAAGAAGAAGAAGAAAGATTTAATTTATTAAAGCAACTTTATGTCCTTCAACTGAAGATGATTCTATTGATTTGCAGATCAGTACATGCACTGCAACATTTATCAATCTAAAATGATATGATACTAACCATAACATAATATCCACACTACTCAGACAGAGGTTTCAATGATCCTTGCCAATTGCCTGATCTTCAAGGTTCTGAGAAATGCGCATTTATGGGTATGACCATCTCCTTGACTCATACCCCAAAGCAATCGGGCAATCAGTGCAGTTAATGGAGGGGAGGCATATCCACCACTGCCTGCTTTGCTGTATTTTGGACCAGTTGGAGCTTCTTGGTGGTCTTTAAGAGCAGTCCAGTGTACAACATGTTGCAATAATCAATCCACCAAGTGACCAGGCATGAGTGACCTTCTGAAGGGCCTCTCAATCTAGCAGAAGATACAACCTGTAAAACAAGATGAAATTGTGCAAAGGTTACCTTGAGCCCAGCTGTCACCTGCTCATTGAGCAAGAGCTGTAAACCCAGGAAGACCCCAGACGGCATACCATTCTTGAATGGAAAAGCACTGATCCCCATTGAGTTCAATTCTAGGCCTTCCTAACCCAGTTTTCACGTGGTTTTCTGAGCAGAAGCCATGGGCCTTCAAATTGTGGACCTATCCTTTGGGGAAAACACAATGCCATATAGAAACAAATATGGTACTAGAATCCCATAATTGGTTGGCTTCTAGGTAAACAATCCTCCCATCTTGCTTGGCTTGAGTCTGAATCTATTGCTTCCCATGAAAGCCTAGACAGCCTCCAGGTCCTCAAGTCAGAACTTCCCCAGATCTTCCATTTGGCTCAGGTGAAAATATATAACTGGATTATCTTCCACATATTGATGTTACCTCCCCCCTAAAGTGACAGATGATTTCAACCAGAGACTTCATGGAGTTGTTAAACAAAATTAAGGAATGATTTACCCTGCAGGCTGACATTAAATGTAGAGTTGAGTTTTAGTAAGCCAGACAATCATCATTCGAGGGTCCAGAGAGTTCAGGAGGGACAATGGTGTCTCTTAAAAACTTTGCCAATGCTCAATAGGCACATGGATCCAGAATTCTTTGTGACACAATGGAATCACACAGCAGATGTGCAAAGGTTCCTCAGCAGACAAATTAACATTGAAGAGGTTTCCTGAAGCACTTTGGAAAGGAAGTATTTGTGGGGGGAGGGGAATACTCCACCATAACAGAAGAATCGAATTCAGAAAAATGGCTTGCATGGTTTCCACCCTGAGAGAAAACCTGCAACATCTTTCTCATTCACGCTCTTAGCCAAAATTGTTCTTATACAAATTTCCAGATGTTGGCTTGCTCTGTTTCTATGCAGCTGTGCTCGTTTACATATAAGTCAATATCGTTTTGCATTTCCTGACAAGAAAAGGCAACTGCAAGGAAGAAGAAGGGAAGAGATGACGTTATACTGCATTAGCAAGCAAGCAAGCAAGCAAGCAAGCAAGCAAGCAAGCAAGCTCAAGCAGTTAAATGTCATTAATAAAGTTAGATTTGTTCTGGAGATTTTTTTTTACTAGAATAATGATGGCCTTTTTTTTTCTGAAGTGAGAATGAGATAAGCCAGCAAAAATTGCTGGTCAGGACTCAGTAAATACTGTTTTGATCAAAGACTTTTGGAAATCCAAATAGGGTCTCCTAGTTTTCTTCTAGACACATTCCTAGACATAGTTGTCGTACAGAAAATAGGAGCAGGAAGGAGTATTAGGTATGCTTGCTGCCTTGAGTTACTTAGAAAAGTCATAAAGAGGGCATAAAAGAATCAAATCTAATGGATGCTATGAGGTTCACACAGAATTATTGCCTTCAAAAGGCCTTGACCATTCCCCAGATGGATGATTGACACAAATCACTTCTTTATGATACTGTATTTTAAACTTTTTTATTTATTACATTTACCTGCTGCCCATCTCACTATCCAAAGTGACTCTATTAGTAGTAGCATGATAGCAAAATCCAAAAGTGTTTTTTCCAAAAGGCAAATGGACTTTATTTTTTTTTTCCTTTGAAAATCTTTTGCTTCTCATTCAAGAAGCCTCCTGAAGCCTGGGCATGGTGAAAAATGGCCGTTGTCACGCAGTGATTTTATATTGCCTGTTACACGTATATGCAGGGAGATGCATCCCTATCTAATATAATGGTTTATTCCTGAGCACATGTTTGATATGTTCTAGTACGCATGTGTACATTCCTTTCTCCGTTCATCCCTTCTGTTCCTAGCTTCTATCGAAGCAAGACCTATTTTTTATATCAGCAATGTAGACTAATGAGGATTTATTGTTTTGTATCGAAATAAATATTTTTACTTAGACTTTTAAACTGCGGTTTCTTTTCTAATGTCTGATGTCCGGGAAAAGATCCATTTTCTCCTTTGTGAGATAAATTTCGCCTCTCGTCAGTTTTTCACCCTGGGGATGGTGAAAAACGGCCCAACGGCTGATTGGGCCATTGGGTCCATTTTTCGCCATCCACAGGATCCTGAGGCTTTCCTGAAGTCTGGGGAAGGTGAAAATGACCTCCCCCCGCCAGAGGTGGGTTCCTCCCGGTTCAGACCGATTCGCCCGAACCAGTAGCAACCCGCTGGTGACGTCACGATGACATCATGGAACTGGTTCAGTTGGTGCCAGTCCGTGGGCACTGCCATCTTTTTTAAAAAAACATTTCATTTTTTTTCTTCTGAGCATGTGCAAAAGCCAAGTTTCTGGCACTGTGCATATGGTCGCCATCTTGTTTTCAGCTTTTTATTTTATTTTTTGGGATTTTTCGGTACTGCGCATGCACGTGCGCACACGCAAAGCGCACACATGCCCATACGGCGCACCCACATGGCGTGGGAGGAAGCGAACCGGCAGCGAGGTAAGTTAGAACCCACCCCTGCCCCCACCCTCCGGAAGGCTGAAAATCAGCTGGAATCCATTTTTCGCCATCCACAGGCTCCAGAGGCTTCAGTGAGCCCTGTGCACATGCGTGAGGGGGCAGTGCAAGGGGTTGTGTGCCCATGCGCTGGAGGAGGTCATTGTATTATGGGTGTGGGCAGGTGCATGCCCCCTTTTGGCACCCGAGCAAAAAAAGGTTCGCCATCACTGCTCTATACTATTTCGGACAAATGTCTGTCCAATCTCTTTGTGAAAACTTCACAAGCACCCACAACTTCCAGAGGTAAATCATTTCACTGATTAATTGTTCTCATTGTCAGAAAATTTCTTCTTAGTTCTAGGTTGGAGCTTTCTTTAATGATCTTCTACCCATTACTTCTTGTCTTGCCCTCTTGGTGCTTTGGAGAATAGGTCAACCCCCATTTCTCTATGACAGCCCTTAAGTACTACTGTAGAAGACTGCTAATATATCATCTCTAGACTAGACATACGTAATACTGCTTTGTGTTCTGTGTACTGAAGACCATTCCTTACATGCATTAATTCTGATACAAACATGCCTTGGTACCTTCTTTTTTCTGCCATGACCACAGATGTTGCCTTCATCCCTCAATGGACAACCTTGTCTTTAGTTATATTGGTGTTAAACAGAGGTTATACTATTTGAAGCCAAAGTAAACAAGGGTGATTTGATCCATCCTGGATGACCCTTGCTGTACAAAATTGTGAGTTTCAATCACATAGTTGTAGCCCTTTGTTGACTTTTTTGATCAATCCTGTAGATCCCTTTGCCCCCTATCCAATAGTTTTAAACCAATAAGAACCAGATTGTGTAGTCCTTTCTAGTCCTTGCAATCCATGATAAGGGAACCTACCCAGGGGTGGAATTCTACCAGTTCAGACTAGTTCAGGTGAACCGGATGCTCCAATGATCAGCTGGGAGCGAACCGGTTCGCTCCGACGATCAGGTGGGCCCGCCTGCCCCTGCGCTTTACTGACTTATATCATCTCAGCTGTTTCTCGCTGCAGAGCGGGTTGCCGCGCCTCAGCTGTGTTTCTCCCCAGCAGTAATGCGGAAGGTAAGTTTTCATAAAACTGCGCACGCATGCATGCACGCACGCGCAGCAAAGCGCATGATTACCGAACCAATTGTTAAACCGGCAGGATCCCACCACTGAACCCACCTTAGTTGAGGTCCCACACAGTGGTACAACTGCACAGAGAGGAAGTGACCTGTCCCCTCTCAATGAACATCTGGTGTTCTTCAAAGCAATTAGGTTTAAGAGTTTGGGCAGGAATAGACCAATGCAAACATTTTGACATTAGCAAAGATCCCACTGAGGTAACATGAAATAGCCAGGCTTGTTTTGACTAGATTTCTCTAATGAGCAGAGGGAACAAGACACAGTTTTAAATAAGGATGTTTGGGGAAAGTCTGCTTTTCTTATTCAGTTAGAAAGCATGTGTGAGGGAACCACAATGGTACAGATGTTAAGAGGAGGAGAGCTTTAACATAATGTAAACAATTGGGTAAGGAGGCACTCTGGGAAATCTATAAAAATAAGCCAAAAGGAAGCTAAAAGGATATTGAATTTAGAGAAACAAGGAGGAAAAGTCGGCACAGAATTTTAGGGGGTGACTCTAGCAGCTGCAATGGATTCATTATACATACATATATAATCTCTACAATACTCTACAGGGAACAAAGAGCAAATTGCTCTCTGAAAGAAATCAAAACAGAACAATGACATCAGGAAATCCAGTCACATAAAGAAGAAAGGAAATGAACTGTCTGTAGGCTTCCTTTCTATTCTGACAGTGTGAAAAAGATGTATTTTAAGCAGCAATTAGTATAAACATGGATAATTCATAGCGATGGCAGAGGAAGCAACATTGGAGAGGATACATAGAGCAGGTTTTAAAGACTAACAGACTAACTTTCTTGCACTTCTTAAGCAGGGGAGGTCAGAAAAGTTAAGATGGTGGCTGTTCCCATGCAAACAGAGGCCTATCTTTTTGTACGTGTGACATACACAACAATGGGCTCTTGATATTTTGATCTTCCTTGAAGAGCTCCCAGCACTACATTTGCCCAAATAGAAATCCCCATCAGTTCACATTAACATACAAATTCTAGATAATTCAGGAGTAACACAGATCAACTACATTGATAGAGATGGATGGATGGATGGATGGATGGATGGATGGATAGATAGATGGATGGATGGATGGATGGATGGATGGATGGATGGATATGTAGCTAGGTAGGTAGATTAGATAGATAGATAGATAGATAGATAGATAGATAGATAGATAGATAGATAGATAGATAGATAGATAGATAGATAGATAGATAGATAGATAGATAGATAGATAGATAGATAGATAGGCAGGCAGGCAGGCAGGCAGGCAGGCAGGCAGGCAGGCAGGCAGGCAGGCAGGCAGGCAGGCAGGCAGGCAGGCAGGCAGACAGACAGACAGACAGACAGACAGAGTAGGTACATAGATGATAAACAGACAGATAGATATTTTACAAATATGCCATTCCAATCATGCTTTTATGCGTAACATGTTAATTTATGTGTTATATAATTTGTTTTAATGTAGATTTCTCCTCCGTAAGTTCTGTGAGAGGTTACTTGTCAAATATGTTACATTACTGACAGTTAATATCAATTAGTATATGAGAGGAAAAGCAGTGAAAGTAGAATCAATCAACTAAGAGCATTCCCCCCCCCCCTACACAAATTCTAAAGATTGAAGCCTGTTCTCCTTAGCTAATGGGAAGACATCTTGAAAATTATGACTTTGTGCCTATTGAACTCTATGTGCCTGAGGGCCAATGGACCTGGCCAGCTAAATACTGAATTAAGCAACCATGTAACAGTTGGTGCCATCAATCAGCTGAGATCTTATTGGATGATAACATGGAATTATAATGAGCAACAACACAGAGAGAAGAGTTAGATTACCAGAAGAGAAGTGTTAAGTCTCCAGAGGAACCATTAGGAGCTGGTTAACAGAAACCTAAAGAAACTCCATGCTCAAAAGATCTGTGTTTTAAAGGGGAAACAGCAGATAGTCACAATCACTATTAGTATCAAGATAGTAGTGGGAAGCAGTGTGATTTAGGCATTGATGTCAGAGAATCGGGGAGAGAGGAATTCAAGAGGATCTCAAACTCTTCAAGATGGCTACCAAGGCATTATTATCCACTCCTCATTCTTCCTTTGGGTGAGCCTCAGAATCCAGGTTATAAGGGATATAACTCTGTTTCATTTTCTGGGGCGGGGGGGGGGGAGGTTGGCAGAAATGATTGAGATTTAAAGTAGAATAAAACATTTGCTTCTCACCAAAGGAATCTAAAAGGGGAGAAAGTAGGTCCCCTCTTGCATGAAGGGTTGAGAGTTGCAAAAGGTTTTCCTCTCCTCATTTATGGAAAGGTGGTTGTAGGAGATGATCTGGCAAAGCCTGAAGGCGGAGTGAAATGCATCATCAGTCTGGAGTCCCTACACCCCTGAAAGAGACCAGTCTCCCTTGAAGTCCATTGACTCTTATGAGGTGCCAATTTGCATTGACCATTAGTAGATCAGATTCTTATGTATAGGTTGCATGGAATAAACTCGCAGTGCTTTTGAACTCTATCCTAGTTTCTTGTGCCTAACGGTGGTAATGTCAAGGTTAGAATAGAATAGAATAACAGAGTTGGAAGGGACCTTGGAGGTCTTCTAGTCCAACCCTCTGCTTAGGCAGGAAACCCTACACCACTTCAGACAAATGGTTATCCAACATCTTCTTAAAAACTTCCAGTGTTGGAGCATTCACAACTTCTGGAGGTAAGTTGTTCCACTGATTAATTGTTCTAACTGTCAGGAAATTTTTCCTTAGTTCTAAGTTGCTTCTCTCCTTGATTGTACAAACCTTAGTATACTAATTAAGGACTACTAATGAGCTTTCTTAGTAGCCATCAAACACAAATACAGTTTAAAGCAATCCTTTCTGAACACCGGCTGTTAATTCAACTTCATTAACAGCCAGCACGAGTCCACAAAATAATAACTCAATTCTGAGTAAACAGTCTTGTTGATAACAGCAATCTTACAGTGGTTGGCAAAATGCCCAGAAGCAATTTGCAGGAAAAATGCCAAGAGAGAGAACAAAAGCCGATCAGACGTTTCTGGAGTCAAGATACGAAGGAATATGAACGAAGTTGTTTCCTGCAAATTGGCTCCTTTGTCATCATGCTTTAAATAGGCTAGGGGAGTGGCCAATTAGCCCCAAGCCTTACTCCTGAGGAGACCTCCTCCTGAGGAACCATTCCTGCTTTTTGGCAGCTCTGCGTGCCCGTGCAGTGAGAATAGGCTCCTCCTCTTCTTCCTCATCACTGATGGGACCTTCTGGAGGTTCTAAACGCCCTGGCTGAATCTCTGCCTCTGGCACAGAGTCCTCTCCAGCCTCCTCACTGTCCGACTCGGGTGCAAGCTGCACAGGCCACTGGCACATCACCACATCAGCCTCTTCACTGTTGGAATCAGCTACCAGCTGCACGGGTTGCTGGCGGGCCACAACAAGTTCCTGCAACCATTCTTCATATCTTTTAGCCTCCAGTCCCCTAATCATCTTTGTTGCTCTTCTCTGCACTCTTTCTAGAGTCTCAACAACTTTTTTACATCGTGGTCAGGGGTGGGTTCTGGATCCTTTTGCTGCCGGTTTGCTCAGGGTCGCACCGTACACGTGTGCGCACTTTGCGCATGCACCTCCAGCAATCAAAAAATAGCTTCTGCACATGGGCAGAAGCAAAAATTAGCTTCTGCACATGCACAGAAGCAAAATCCAAGATGGCGGCACCCACAGAGACACCGACAGAACCGGCTCTGTGACATTATCACTGAGTTACTAATGGTTCTAAAGAACCGGTTAGAACCGGTAGGAACCCACCTCTGATCATGGCGACCAAAACTGAATGCAGTATTCCAAGTGTGGCCTTACCAAGGCATTATAAAGTGGTATTAACACTTCATGTGATCTTGATTCTATCGCTCTGTTTATGCAGCCTAGAACTGTGTTGGCTTTTTTGGCAGCTGCTGCACACTGCTGGCTCATATTTAAATGGTTGTCCACTAGGAGTCCAAGATCCCTCTCACAGTTACTACTATTGAGCAAGGTACCACATATACACATATACTGTACCTGTGCATTTCTGACTAATGAACCCAAGCAAATCAGAACTCTGAGACTAGAATCCTCCTCAAAAAACTTCTTTATTAAATATATCATATCAGGACTGCTTTAAAGGAAAACCAACTCTAAATATTTCATGTAATTAAAATATTTCAGTGTAATTAAAATATTTCAGTGTAATTAAAATAGGAAATAACCCCATCCCCAAGAGTCACAGGTCACGTTGGCCAATTAGGTCAATTGGCGGGCTCTTCAGGCAATCCTTCCCCGACCTTATCCGTTGCCAGCAAAGATGACCTTGGTTCTCATGAGAAAGCTCTCTGTTGTGTCTAGTAAGGCATTCCAACCTCCTTCCCCCCTTTCCCCTCTGTGTGGCAACTGAGGAACAGGAAAATGGCTGATGCCAGGTTTGGTTCGAAGTTGACAGATATTCTATGATGATAACCAGCAACCTCCATCTCTTAAGTCAGTGTTTCTTAAACAATTTTTCTCTCAGGACCCATTCCCTCTTTTTAAAATTCTGGAGGACTCCAAAAGAGTTTTTGTTGGTATGGGTTATATTTATCAACATTTACCATATTAAAAAAAATTTTTTTTTACACATTCACTGTCACTACCACCTGTCATGATTTACGGTATTTTAATATTTAAAGTTTTTTCAATTTGGCTGAAAAATAATTTTGATTTTTGTGGACCTCTCAGAAGGTCTTGGGGAGGTCCTTCAGAGGTCCTAGGACCACACTTTTAAGAAATACTGTCCTAAATGACTTCCAAATCACTCCTAAATGAAGACATTTAGCATTATCGGAAACTGCTTTGAAAACGATGATCAGTAAAATAAGAGTATTTCTTTTATACTGCTAGGATAAAGAAGAATACAGTGGCTTGATTTGTTGTTCTGGTTGTGGTAAAAATAGGAGAAGGAATATGTGTTAGATACATTTGCTACCTGGAGTTATTTGTAAAAATAATCAAGTTGGGATACAAATAAATAAATAAGTTTCCAGAGAAATGAAAAAAAGAAGGGTTCTTGAGGAAGAAGAATGGATGTATTGTGGTACCATTGGGATTTTTTTTTAAATTCTGATATTATTTAACCAATGTAGCATGTTGCAGGAACAGTTGCAAGGACCGGGCATGGCTAGTCTAGTGAAGAGAAAGAAGGACCAGGGGAGACATGATAGCAGTCTTCCAATATTTGAGGGTCTGCCACAGAGAGGAGGGGATCAAGCTTTTTTCCAAAGCACCTGAAGGCCAGACAAGGAATAATGGATGGTAACTGAACAAGGAGAGATTCAACTTGGAAATAAGGAGAAATTTTCTGAAAGTGAGAACAATCAAGCAATGGAACAGAAGTTGCCTTCGGAAGTTGTGGGAGCTTCATCACTGGAAACTTTCAAGAAGAGACTGGACTGCCATCTGTCAAAAATGATGTAGGGTCTGCTTGGGTGGGGGGTTGGACTCGATGACCTACAAGGTCCCTTCCAACTGTGAATCTGTAAGACTATATGTTCATGTCACAACCGTTGACACTATCTAGCTGACTATAGCTAATCTCAAAGAAGCAGAGTCAGTCCTTATTAGGTCTTGGATGAAAGACCACCAAAATGCCCCAGGGAAGCTTGCATTGAGGAGTTGAAAAGGGTAATGGTGAACCACTTCCATATTGTTGGAACCTGAATTCATATACCATTTTGTTGTGTATTCAGATATCACTCGGATGTTGAAAAGATGCTGGAGAACATCCAAGGCTTATTTGAACTGACATAATGCTGATCATGTCACAACATATATCACAAAATGATGTGGCTGCGCCTATGACACCAGAGGATTTGAGTTCAGCTCAATGGAGACTTTTAGCTTCTTTCCCTGTTTGCACGGGATCTAGTTTTCAGTATTTAGCACTCAAGTAGTAGCAGCTCATGAATATTTTCGCTGAGAGGGCAGCCTAAGTGTAGCTAAAATGCTTGTACAGCTACTGTACATTTTCCTTCTCTTCAGATACATGCTTGGGAACTCTTAAAAATAATTTATCCAGAACTTTCTGTAGGAGGAAGTGGTTTGGACTGTTCGTTGATCCACTGTTTGGTATATTTTGCTGAGCTCCAGTATGGCCTGGAACAGAAATCTTCACTTGGCCACAACTGAAGCAGAATATTCTGGAACAAAGAATAATTCATCCATAATTCTAAATTTAAGCTAGAATATAAAATAACCAGTGTGGTTGAGAATGGCACTCTGCCACCTTCCTCTGCCAGCTGGGGTGTGGGGGGGTAGGGACACAGTAATAGGCCACACAGTTTTTGTGTGTCTCTTTGCCCTCCCCCTCCAAGCCTCCAGTGGATCCCGCATGTGCTAGAAATCCAAACCTCAATTCACGTATCGTGTGAATTTAGATTCAGATATTATTCAAATATTGCTTGGATGTTGAAGAGATGCTGGCAAAAAGTATCCTGAGAAAAACATCCTGTTTTCTGAAAAAATAGGCATCGTTGCACTGCAAATTATTGTGTTAACTAAGAAACAATAACAACAAAAAACCCCAACACAACAAATGATTCTCGTGCACAATTTAGAAGTATAATCGGTTTTTGTTGCAGTGTCACAATCACACGAAATGAGTATATGTGGGAAATCTCCCCTTCTCCATACACTTATCTAAAAGGTATTTCTGGAAATGCTATCTAGATTGACTTCCCTCCTCAATAATAAAGTTTCAACAGCATTTATTATGTTTAAGTTCTTTTTTTTTTCAAGCAGATTGTGTGAAAGCATGGCAGAAAAGAAGCAGAGAAATAAAATCCCAAAATCTAATAATATGGCTGTACATCATGTATCGTGGCAAATGTATTATTATTATTATTATTTAATATTTCTGTGTAATTTGGATTTTAAAAGAGGTGAGCTCAGACTTTGGTGGGTACAAGCCAAAAATAATCACTGACCATTTTAATAAACATTGTGACAGAATAAAAGATCAGCTTTCTTACAGCTGAGAAAACTAGAAGCTCATTAAATCTTTCAAGAAATGCAACATTTCTAGTTAGTTTACAGGTCCTATCATGCCTGAGGCAACAGCTGCCGCTTGCTGGAAATATCCATAAGGAAAAGTTTTTGGTTGCTATTGTTAAATGTTCTTTTGCATTCCCCCTCCCTTCTTTTGTGTGGCAGAAATAAAATGTGCATTGCATACTGTTTTGGCTCCAGTCTATGCAGTGAAATTCTCTCTCTCTCTCTCTCTCTCTCTCTCTCTCTCTCTCTCTCTCTCTCTCTCTCTCTCTCTCTCTCTCTCTCGTAGCAAACTCAGATTTCAGTTTCACAAAGAATAAACAGTCACTGGGTTGCCATTTCTGCCTTTCCCTTTAGCAGATTGATTTGGGGGAATCAAAAATTCCCGAAGATAGGAAAGAAAACATAGAAATAAAGGACAATAGCTATGGAATACCATAAAATTCTGGAAATCAGGGAGAATGGTTGCACAATAATGTTGGAAAACGCAACTAACCATCTTCCATGAGTTATTGATTGATGGCACTAGCTATGGTGTAATATGTATGAATAATTATTTGTCTTACTCTAGGGTCCAATGAATATCTCTGTTGGCTTTCTTTTAAAAAATACATATTAAAAGTGTTAAAAGCAAAATGCCTGCCTCCTGCATTGCGCTTATGCACACCCCTTGTATTGTAGATAAGGAACTTCAAATTCTCTTTTGCTTTTGGTCAGGTCTCAGATCTGAGACTCAAATGCAGTGGTAAATTCCATTTTATATGTGAAAACATAATCCTGTTTCAAATAATTTTATTACATTTGATACAGTGGGATAGAAAAGAAGTTCCCCATCCCTTCTCCTTCCTTTCCCCTTCCCTTCCCCTTCCTTTTCCTCTTCCCCATTCCCTTTCCCCCTCCTTTTCCTCCCCTCCCCTCTTTCCCCTCCCCTCCCTTCCCTTCCTTAAGCTAGATCTGTTTCATATTCATATGATATGTTCAGTATTGCAGTATGCCTAACTGCTTGTATAGCTTTTCTCTACTAATGGAAATTCAGGATAAGAGAGTATCTTTTCAAGTTCTGCTTTCAGTGAATGGCAAGGTTCTTTAACAGCTTGCTGTATCATGGTTCTGCCATGTGTGTTGGACATGCAAACTGTCATAAAGTTTTGCTACCAGGTCAGTGCATTTGTCCATCTAACTCAGAACTGTCACTAGCAAATGATCTCAAGAGGGAAAACGTTTGTCACAATTAGATAAGTCTTGTTTCAATTTAATTGGATGAAGTTAAACTTATGTAATATTTTAATTTTAAATTCCTTTGAGCTCCAGTTGGCCATGGTAGAGGAGTGGGTTATAAATTTCATAGATGCATAAATATTCTACCCGAATCCCAGCTGAAATTTTTTTTGGCAGAACTTCGAGATAAAAGCTGAATTCTATTTCCTTTTCCCGAAATTTAGTTTTAGAAGAGAGTGTTTCATCATTTTGCCAGAATCAACCTTTCCCCTCCCCAGCCAGGACTTCATGCTCAAAAAAAAAGAAAAAAGAAAAAATGAATAAGGAAAGGTTTATTCTGGCATGATAGCTGACTGCATAAACCTGTCAGTCTTTCCCAGTGTATACTCTCAAATATAAGTATATGCCAACCGTCTGGTTGAATAGCTCATCTTGTCCTATCATTTTCAACTTCGACAATAATAAAGCTATTAACCTGTTTTAACAGACATTATGCTATGCTCTTGTTGAGTTGTCTGGACAATTTTGTATTTCAGTTTTATGATATAGGCACTAGCTACCTGGAGTGAATTTCATCTCCTGCTTTATAAAGTTAGTTTAGAGTTGTCCCAAATGTGCTTTTTCAAGAGGCAACTGGACTTTCTCTGAGCTTCTTGGATGAGAAGCGAAACGTCTTCAGAGAAAAAAACCAGAAAGTCCAGTTGCCTCTTGAAAAAGCACCTTTGGGACAACCATGACCTGGATGACTGAGAATCTCCATAGATACTTAGTTTAGAGTCCAGTTTCCAAATATTATTAGAATAGAATAGAATAGAATAGAATAGAATAGAATAGAATAGAATAGAATAGAATAGAATAGAATAGAATAGAATAACAGAGTTGGAAGGGACCTTGGAGGTCTTCTAGTCCAACCCCCTGCTTAGGCAGGAAACCCTACACCACTTCAGACAAATGGTTATCCAATATCTTCTTAAAAACTTCCAGTGTTGGAGCATTCACAACTTCTGGAGGCAAGCTGTTCCACGGATTAATTGTTCTAACTGTCAGGAAATTTCTCCTTAGTTCTAAGTTGCTTCTCTCCTTGATTAGTTTCCACCCATTGCTTCTTCTCCTACCCTCAGGTGCTTTGGAGAATAGCTTGGCTCCCTCTTCTTTGTGGCAGCCCCTGAGATATTGGAACACTGCTATCATGTCTCCCCTAGTCCTTCTTTTCATCAAACTAGACATACCCAGTTCCTGCAACCGTTCTTCATATGTTTTAGCCTCCAGTCCCCTATTGAATGACCGTGTATCTTACTACTCCTAGGGAGTAGGGCAGCATATAAGAACAGCAAAATAAATAAATAAATAAATAAATAAATAAATAAATAAATAAATAAATAAATAAATAAATAAATAAATAAATAAATAAATAAATAAATAAATAAATAAATAAATAAATAAATAAATAAATAAATAACACAGACAACAGCGTTAAGAAGGTTGTCTGAAGTGAAGATGTCTGCTATTATCCCATCTGGTGTAATAATAACAAATAGCAAGAAGAAAAAATGGGGTTTTTTGAAATTGTCATCAGGGGTCCTTGGTGCTCTCTGAGCTTGGTTGCTTTCTTCCAAATGTTTCATTACCCAAACTAGGTAACATCATCAGTGCCTGTCATCGGCAATCGTCAGCTTATCAGCAGATAAAACAGGAGTCCAGATCGCCCTTTTCACCACGGCAATGAAATGCTTTGTGTTTCTATTTGAATCATGGCAGTAAAGCTTTCCCTCTATGCCCATAAAAAAACAAATTTGATACAAACACATCTTCTTTGGCAATGCATGAAGTCATTGTAAACCTACAATTCTCAGAATTAAAGAAGCAAAGAATGCTAAGTATGATAGAAACTTTTATATACCCATATTTTTTGGAGCATAAGACGCACAAGAGTATAAGACGCACCTTAGTTTTGGGGGAGGAAAATAGGGGAAAACAATCTGCCTACCAGGTATTCATCTGGCTAGTGTCCTTAGTCTGGTCAGCTTCAGCACATTATTTTATCCCCTGGTTAGGACTTAAAAAAATCTTCTTCTGAGAGAATAACAATGAAAGAGCATGCAAGCCGGTAAGAGCTGGGAAGATAGTTAGCACCTGGTGAGAGCTAGAAAAAAACTTATTCGGAGCAAGTAGAGCAATGAAAAAAAATTCTGCAAAGACTTAGGGCTGGAAAAACATTCTTTGGAGAGAGTAACAATGAAAAAGCCTACAAGGTAAGAGCTGGGAAGATCTGTTAGCACCTAGTTAGGGCTGGAAAAAAAAGCTACATTCGAAGTATATGACGCACCCAAATTTTCAGCCACTTTTAGGGAGGAAAAAGGTGCATCTTATACTCCGAAAAATACGGTAATTTGGATTTGTAGGTCCCAGTTTCTAATCAATGAAAACCTAGTCCTAGACCCAGGATTTTGAGTGACCAGACTCTCAAGAAATAATAGGAAACTCTCAAAGCTCTTCTTCCTTTCCTGCCAATGTTCTTCCTCATAAAGAAATCCCCAATAGTAAATTTGACATATTCCTCCTGGGGCCCACTACATAACAAAACCCCTTTCCAATATTTGCTGATGCAGTTTAACTTGTAATACAACGGAAGGTGCAAATCAAACAATGAATACACACAGGGTGTAATAATATCAATTGCTGTCAGGTGCAAAGGATCAGGACCATATGTGAAATTGCAGTTAAGAAGATTTACTGCTCAAACCTATACATAGGAATTTAGTCAACTAGGGTTCAATCCTAATTTGGTACCAGATAAGGTCAATGGAATTCAAGAGGGGTTGGACTTACATCATCTATGAGAACGTAACAATTCTAAACTGATGACACATTTAACTCCACCCTCAGCTCTGCCTGCTCTTCTCCTACAATTGCATTCCTTAATTTAATTTTAGTGAAATCTAAATGCACATTAAATTCAGTTCCATTTCAGTTTTGACCTAACCATCTTCCAATCTTTCTCCTAAAAGGGTCAAGACTGTTTTGAGTCAGGCTTGCTTCTAGTGACTGATTAAGGGCGGGTATCATATAGTTTTCATTTTAACAATTTCAGAATGGTTTGCCACTGCCTTCTTTGGGATATTTTTGGACTTCTACTTTAAACTTCATCTTAGAACTTTCTGTTAGTCTCCTGACCGAGTGCTGAACAGGATATTACTTTTCCATTTTCAGAAAGCAGCCCCTAACACACGGCTGTCAAACTCGCGACGTCACATGATGTATCACAACTTTCCCCCCTTCGCTAAACCGGGGGTGAGCATCGCCAGAGCATGATTCATCCGGCCCACAGGCCACGAGTTTGACACCCCTGCCCTAACAAAACTCTCAAAGGCCAAAGTCTATTTTCCATCTGAAAAAGATGATAAAAGAAATCTCTACACAAAGTGAGGATCTTAGCATGATGTTTGCGTACAAATTTTGGGAACTCTGGAGGAAGATCTTACTTTGCCAATTCTTTCCCATCTAGTGTGAAAATTACACTACCAATGACTTCAGAGTTTCAGTATCAATAAAACCAAAGGAAGACCAATGGAGGAGATATCTTGGAAGCTGGACACATAGGTTCCACCACCTCAGACAATGGGACAGAAACCACAACATTACAAAAAAGAAAGTCCCCCAAGGCTTTACAATAAGGAGCTGTGTGATGATATACTTTCTTGGATGGCAAGTTTTTAGAAGCTGTTGCCAAGGGAGGGTTAACTCATTTGGTGTTCATCTCACAAAAAGCAGTTCACTAATGTGTTTTTGAGTTCTCATGAACTTGTTGGGTGCCAAGGAACATGGTGGGAAGTCAGCCACTGTAACTGAGAAGCAGAAGACAGGAGAAACGTGCCAGGAAGTGCTTTCCTCTCATTGCAAAGACATGTGGGAGAGAAATAACCAAATTTCTGTGGCCTGCAGAGCAGGCAGAAATTTCGGCTCCCTGTATTAAATCACTACGTGACTGCAGGCATTCATCTATGAACAATAAGGATGCCTTCCAGACCAGACATGGGTTCTCCTTGAGTATGAAGGACCTCAAAGTAAAAGTAAAAAAAACTTATTTTGTTTTCACACTGGCTTCATGGGCCTCCAAAAGTTTTGGATAATAATAGCAATAGCACTTAGACTTATATACATCTCCATAGTGTTTTCCAGCACTCTCTGAGCAGTTTACCGAATCAGCATACTGCCCCCAACAATCTGGGTCCTCATTTTAACTGACCGTGGAAGGCTGAGTCAACTTTGAGCCCATCAGGACAAATTCCTGACAGTGGGCAGAGTTAGCCTGCAATGCTGCACTTTAACCACTGCACCACCACAGCTCCATAATATTTAATTCTCCACTCTCAGACCTCTCCCTCCATTCCTGCTCTGCCAGTTCAATTGCTTGCATGTCCAGAAACATCTAGATTTTGATAAAAGTGAGATTCCAAAGCCTAATTGCTCTCCACAACAGAAAGTCAGTGTAGAGTTGAAGCGGGGGTAAACTTGCTGGAGATACAGAAAGTGAAAAATCATCATTATCTAACGGCATGGATTAAAAAACCCAAAATCTGTTTTAATAAGGAATACATTTAATAAGGAATAAACTTCAGCTTCAACCGGAGCAACACACGAGCACGTAATTGATTCAAACTAAATGTAAACCACTCCAAACTCGACTGCAGAAAATACGACTTCAGCAACAGAGTGATCAATGCCTGGAATGCACTACCTGACTCTGTGGTTTCTTCCCCAAACCCCAAAAACTTTAACCTTAGACTGTCTACAGTCGACCTCTCCCCGTTTCTAAGAGGTCTGTAAGGGGCGCATAAGTGCACCACTGTGCCTACCGTCCCTGTCCTACTGTCCTCTTTTATCGTTACTTTTTACTTATGTTTATACAAACTACTACTATCCTATACATGTTTGACAAATAAATAAATAAAATAAAATAAATAAATAAAAAGCAGATCATGGCAAAACTGACTACTCTGGTTAAAGAAAAAACAGAAGTACTTTTGTTTCCACATGGAAACCACTTCTGAATTTTGTGCTTGATGTGGAAAAGACTGTAACTTTGACTATGGGTTTTATAGATTAGATCAGGGGTGTCAAACTCAAGGCCCGGGGGCTGGATCTGTCCTGCAGAGTGCTTAGATCTGGCTTGTGGAAGCAGCAAAGGACCAGCCCGCAGTGCCTCTGCCAGCAAAAATGGGCCACGTGTAGCCCTCCTGAGCTCCATTTTCACTGGCAGAGGGTTGCAGGAGGCCGCCACAGCCAAAAACGGAGCTCAGGAGGGTCGTTTTCGCTGGCAGAGGGTTGCAGCCAAAAACGGAGGTCGGGAGCCCATTTTTGCTGGCAGAGTACTCGGGCCACCACAGGACCCCCTAACATGAGTGACATTGAGCTGGCCATGCCAAACCTGGCCATGCCCACCCCAGCCATGCCCACCCCGGCTCCCCAAGGTCAAACACAACCCTGATGCGGCCCTCAATGAAATCGAGTTTGACACCCCTAGATGATATTGAGAGATCTTTATAGAAATGACTTGTTCTTATTATTATGGAAAAACAAAAAGCTGTGATTTCATGTTAATGCCCTATTCTACTGCAACAGAGAGAGTAGGAAGTCGGGGCTTCTTTTTCTCTCCCCCTCCCCCTCCCCTCTCACTGCTCTTTTATTTACTTTTGCATTTTGCATTTTATAATATTTTATAGCCTAATTAAAAAAATGTTTAAAAAAGCAAAAGCAAAAGCAGATCACATGGGGTTGGGTTGCCTCCCTGTCTTGCTAACATGAAATGAATGGTTGGCTTTTTTGGATTAAGTTGGTGGCTTTATGATTCCTTGCATTATTCTTTTAATGTCACGACCTTCGTGTCAAAGTGAGAGGCTGCTTGTGGATTTTTCTTGTCCCTGAGAGTTATATTTTTGCAGAGACAAAGCGACTCTTTTATATCAGTGTTAGAGCCTGCCATGAGGTAGGAACAGTACACTCTGCAAGTCTGGGCAGTGTGTGAGCTGACATTTTTCATTCCACATGTCCCACAAGTATTTCTCTTTCAAGAGACCTTCAGTGTGTGTGTGTGTGTGTGTGTGTGTGTGTGTGTGTGTGTGTGTGTGTGTGTGTGTGTGTGTGTGCGTGTGTAGGGGTGTCAAGGAAGAGAAATTGTTTTCTTTGGTCTAGATCATTTGAAGATTCCATCTACGTTCCCATTTCCTCCTTCCCATAATAATCATTCAGAAATATTTTTCATGTTTCCCCCACTTAAACAAAAACAAAAAATAGTAGAAGATAGAAGCGATTGTTCGTTCTTTGCCCAAATGAGCAATAGGGCCATTAGAATCAAATTTCCTCTCTTTAAGCCAGAGAAAGCCACATTTATTTATTTATTGTTCACATTTATATAAGGTGACCAGACGTCCCGCTTTTGGCGGGACAGTCCCGCTTTTTAATAATTTGTCCCGCATCCCGCGGCATTTCAAAAAAGTCCCGCTTTTTTAATTTGAATTTGCCCTGCACACCCCTCTGCCTCCTGCCTTGCCTGCCTCCTCCTGCCAGGCGGGAAGGGAGGGCAGTGAGAGGGGCAGCGGCGGTCTTGCCTGTTCATCGCCGCAGAGCTGAAGAAGCTGGTGGCGTTCGCGGCGTGGGGCTTCCCCTGCCCACTTTCCCCGGTCGCCAGGACGCCGCCATTTGCGTTCTTTTGCCCTCTGTGCAAGCAGAATGCTTTGCGCATGTGCAAAGCCCCGCACCGCAAATGCTACCAGCTTCTTCGGCTCTGCGGCAACGAACAGGTAAGCCTGCGCCGGTAGGAACCCACCCCTGGCTGCGATGAAGGGGGGGTATTTGGGGGGGTGCACAAAGCTGCAGGATAAGAGAGACGGACCCCTCCCATCTTGCTCCCCTAGAAACCCCCCCCCGTCAATGGTGTCCCGCTTTACAAATATTAAAATCTGGTCACCTTACATTTATATGCCACCCAACTCCCAAAGGGACTCTAGGTGGCTTACAACAGAAAAATTGAACAATCAGTAAGAGTCAGATTTAAAAAAATTAAAATGTATATAAAAATTAAAAGCAATTCTATCAGTCATACAAGGGGTGATCACTTTAATACATTCTAGCTGGTCCCTTCTGGGAGCTCTTTGGCCCCCAGAAACTGCTCATGACCATGCACCTGAGCAATGTTCAAGTGGGCAGAACTGGACCCTGAACAAGAAGCATTTCACAACCCTTCTTTGAAAACATTAATGACCTATTCATGAAAAGAAGGCCAACAATCTTGCACAAAGGGAACACTGACAGGCACAGCAGACTGCCAAAGTCAGCAGAAGAATTATTATAAATCAGCTGTGTGTGTGTGTGTGTGCTTGACAGGAAGTTACGGACATTTGGAGGGAGGAAATAAGAACATTCTTAAGAACAATATGGATATCAGTTTTATTAATTTACGGTCTTATAAAAGACATACTAGAAAGGCTTCCTGGTTCTCCATGAAACCATCTTGATTTGATAGAAACAAAACCTGTACCAGGTATAGAGCTGTGAGAGCGATCAACCAGTGGAACAGCTTGCCAGCGGAGGTTGTGAGAGCCCCAACACTTGCGACCTTCAAGGGGAGACTGGACTGCCATCTGTCTCAAATGGTGTAGGAACTCCTGCTTGAGCAGGGGGTTGGACTAGATGACCTACAAGGTCCCTTCCAACTCTAATAATAAATCTAAATCTAAAGCCTTCATGGACTTATAGCAACACAACCTATTCACACATTACTGTAGCAAACAACTTCATTAACCTTGTTAGTGGAATAAAGCACAAGTGTCTGAGTTCATCCAACATGCTAAGCAAGAATCAAACCAACCATAATATATGACTTAACAGAATCCCACCTGGCAACCTGACATTCTCCTAAGGTTTGGCTGATTCATGAGATTTGTGCCATTTTAAGTTTTTAAAGTAGAGGTGGGATTCTGTGAGCACTGGTTACTGGATGCAGCTGACACTTGTGAACTCAGTCATAGTTTGGAAGACGCCACACAAATCTATGTGTCCAATTCTCAGCTCAGTTTAAGCCGCTTCATCAAAGGGTTGATACAGCTTCTATTTTTGAACAGAAAATTCCTTACACAAGAAGCAATGAGTGGAAGCTTGCTAAAGAGAGATCTAATGTGAAGTAGGGAGAAATTTTCTGACAGTGACATTAATTAATTAATGGTATAGCTTGCCTACCAAAGTTGTGGGTGCTCTACCACAGGAGGTTGTCAAAAACAGACAACTGTTTGACCGAGTTGTATACGTTCTCCTGTCTTTAGCAAGGAGTTGGATTAGAAGACCTCTGAGGTCCTTCCAGCCCTATCATTCTATGTTCTAGATTTTTGAGGTAGTTGGTTCCTCAGTCAAGTACACTTATTGTTACAAAATTTTTCCTGATGTTCAACCAAAAATTGTCTCTGTGCAGCCTAAATCCATTATTCTATGCCCTACACTCTGGGATGTTGAAGAACAGGTGTTGTGCTTCTTCTGGGTAGGAAATGTCTTGTACTTGAAGTGTGTTTTTACATCCTCTACTCTTTTCTTCTTGAGACTAAACATATTTACTACCCCATATCTCTTCTTGTCGGACTGAGACTCCTTCCTTTTAATCATTTTTATTGCTTTTCTCTGAACCCATTCCAATTTACCTTGATTTATTTCCTTTCCAGAAAATGCCTTTAAATAAATACAGGGTCATCTTGCTAACCTAAATTCATTATCACTATGTTGGTGGGTTCCTCTCTGTCAAATGCATACAGACTTTTGATTTTTTTTCAGAACCATAGAAAATGAGAGATTTATAATTCTCGAAATTTTAAATAAAACTTGTATAGGGAATTCCTTATTAATAGGTGGTCATGTGTTTTCCTTCACAGATAGGAACTCTCATTTATCAAAACTTGGCTAGATGATGGGGTGGAGAGCAAGAAAATAGTTTTGGTTTAGATAGATATTCAAGATAAGAAAGCATTTGTTATGAAGTCATGACATGAAATCATTATTCCTCTCTTCTAGGCACTGGTGAGATCACTCCAGGAGGACAGGACACTATATTTCCAGAAAAAATATTGACTGATCAAAGGAAGGCAATGAAGATGATATGAAGATTTGAAAACAAACCCTATGAGTCTAGACTTCAGTTCACTTTGGAGAAAATAAGACATGACAGTTACTGTACCTTCTGGTGGATAAAGGGAAGCTAAGGAAAAATGACAAATAATTATTTTCCTTACCCACAAAAATTAGGGCCTGAACTCATGGATGTGAGTTGCAGCTCTATGGATTTCATTTAAAGATAAGGAAAACATCCCAAGGCTGAGATCTGCACAATAGTGGGACAGTCTATCTGATTTTATTTTATTTTATTATTATTTTATTTTATTTTATTATTTTATTTTATTTTTTTATTTTATTTTATTATTTAATTTAATTTAATTTAATTTATTTTATTATTTTATTTTATTTTATTTTATTTTATTTTACTTTATTTTATTTTATTTTATTTTATTTTATTTTATTGTTTTATTATTTTATTATTTTATTTTATTATTTAATTTTATTATTTAATTTAATTTAATTTAATTTAATTTATTATTTTATTTTATTTTATTTTATTTTATTTTATTTTATTTTATTTTATTTTATTTTATTTTATTTTATTTTATTTTATTTACACGCGACAGCTTCGGTGCCATTGCCGGTCTGTTGCGTGGCGCCATCTTTTTTGGGGGAATTTTTGGGCTGATTTTGCTTTCTGCAAGGGCATGCGCGTGCGCATGAGATTTCGGTGATTTTTTGCTTCCATGCATGCGCGTAAGCAAAAAAACTGCTGAAATCGCATGTGTGCATGCGTCCCCTTGTGGGATTTTGCTTCCACGCATGCGCAGGAAGCAAAATTGCATGAGGGGGCGCACGCGCATGGTGAGCCCATGCGTGCTGAAA
The DNA here is from genome assembly GCA_023053685.1 of Diadophis punctatus similis. Taxonomy (NCBI): domain Eukaryota; kingdom Metazoa; phylum Chordata; class Lepidosauria; order Squamata; family Dipsadidae; genus Diadophis; species Diadophis punctatus. The sequence continues at coordinate 191,590,190 of JALIGW010000003.1, forward strand.
CATGGCAATGCACGCGCAGCGCACTGGTAGCGCGAAGAACAAGCAACCCACCCCTAGTGGGCAGGAATCACAAGGTAAGGACAGTGCAGACACAGTAACTGACAAGTGGGCGGGACTGATTTTCCCCGCATTTATTTAAAACAGCAGAATGTCTGGAATGAAAGGTTCAGATTGACAGGCACCACATCTCTTGGTAACAGTATTTCTCAACCTTGGCAATTTGAGGAATGAGTGGACTGCAGCTCCCAGAATTCCCCAGGCAGCATGGGAGTTAGCAGCCTGGGGATTTCTGGGAGTTGAAGTTCACACATCTTGAGTTGATAAGACTGAGTTGTTAAGATTGCTCTGGAGTCCCAAAGGTGCCTTTTCAAAAGGCAACTGGACATGTTTTTCCCCCTCCTTGAAGACGTTTCGCTTCTCATCCAAGTAGCTTCTTCAGTTCTGCTTCTTGGATGAGAAGCGAAACGTCTTCAAAAAAAACCCGGAAAGTCCAGTTGCCTTTTGAAAAAGCACCTTTGGGGCATCCATAACCTGAGAATCTCCACAGACATACTGCTCTGGATGCTTAATGCTATTTGTCCCCCCACATTGGAAAGGGTGAGAAATTGGCCCCTGATATGAAGGGATTTTATATGGGGAAGATGTATACATCCCATTGCAACCTACTCTATATTCCATTAATTAAATCTTAAAAAAAATATGCATGGACATTACAAAAGAAACATCTTTTTTTTCCTGGAAAATTCAGCACACTAATAATTTCTGTCAATTGATATGGCTCATTTGCTTTGTATTCATCTGGGATGTTTCTTCCTTTTGCGATTTACATTCTACTGCATCCAAGCATCTTTGCCAACCCATAGTTGATATGTATCCCTTTGCATAGTATACAGTTCCCATTTTTTTTCCACCGAATACTTATAAATTGGATTTGCCTGCATGTCCGGATGTGATGATTCAATCCTAGGGAATTTTCTGTTGGCTTTCTCCATTCCTGAGAGGTCCAGGCTCATAAATGTTAGGATGCAGCATTGTTGCATGGGAAAGAAATAAACAGCATCTTAAATATATATATATATATTTTAAATGTTTATTAGTTGGTTCCACTTCCTATTCCATGTAGACTCTGACATATTTTTCCCTCTTTCATTTTTCTCTTATAAGTATTTTTATTGTTTTGATTTTTTTTATAAAGGTGGCCATAAATAAATAATAAGATGTACTGTATACTTTAAATATTTTAAATTGTTTTACCTTGGACCATTTCTGGTTTTTTAATCCACTTTCTCTTGTCCAACCATCTTCTTTCTCATATTGCACCCAGTTTTGGTCACCACCACGATATAAAAAGGATGTTGTGACTCTAGAAAGAGTGCAGAGAAGAGCAGTAAAGATGATTAGAGGGCTGGAGGCTAAAATATATGAAGAGCAGTTGCAGGAATTGGTTAGTTTGATGAAAAGAAGGACTAGGGGTGACATGATAGCAGTGTTCCAATATCTCAGGGGCTGCCACAAAGAAGAGGGAGTCAACCTATTCTCCAAAGCACCTGAAGGCAGGACAAGAAGCAATGGGTGGAAACTAATCAAGGAGAGAAACAACCTAGAACTAAGGAGAAATTTCCTGACAGTTAGAACAATTAACCAGTGGAACAACTTGACTCAAGAAGTTGTGGGTGTTCCATCACTGGAGGTTTTTAAGAAGAGATTGGACAACCATTTGTCTGAAATGGTATAGGGTTTCCTGCTTGAGCAGGAGGTTGGACTAGAAGATCTCCAAGGTCCCTTCCAATTCTGTTATTCTATTTTTCTGTCATGAAGAATCCATAATAAACTATTTCCATATTTCCTCAAGATCCTTAAATAATGTACTAACTTTATCAATCAATCAATCAATCAATCAATCAATCAATCAATCAATCAATCAATCAATCATACATACATACATACATACATACATACATACATACATACATACATACATACATACTTCTTACAATTGTGTAACTAGTGTGACTATAAGCAAAATGTTCACAAAAACCTCTGGCTCCGCAGCATGAAAGCAGACAAAAGCAGCAGATATCAAAGCAGGTAGGTTCACCTTGGTGATCTATACCTCAACACAGGTGAAAACATTAAATTCCAACTGCAGGATTCACATTGTATCATTGGGAATAAAGTCATCGCTGGAATTACATTAGAACACTTTGTCACTTGTTACGTTCGGCTAGAACTATATAACCCAGATTTTTCAGGTCAAAATCCTGGCTGAGTTAAGATGGTTGGGCATTTGCCACTGAGCTTTATTGGACCGGAGTTTGGCTGAAAAGGTCAAATGTGTTTACTACTTATATGAAGTCCCAGTCCAATTCAGACCAATGGCAGGCCTCCCATGGACTCCGGAGAGATTAGGATCTGGCCTTTAATAAGCTATAAAGCTGTGCTGTTAAATAAGGGGTGGATATGCTTTCTAAGTCCAGACAGGATGATTTATGCATCATAGATGTTATCACAGGCTCCACCCTTTAACATCAGCTCTGAGTCCAATAGTTGTAAGGCTCTGAGATAGGAGCTCACAGGCAGATATTATCAGCAAGACATGTCCATCTGGGAAGAAGTCTTGATTATGCTGTGCCTTGGCTTCAGAATAATCAGACTATCTAATCTCCTCCCTTTCCTTTTTCCTCCATCCCTCCCTTCTTCCACCTTCTTCCTTCCTTCCTTCCTTCCTTCCTTCCTTCCTTCCTTCCTTCCTTCCTTCCTTCCTTCCTTCCTTCCTTCCTTCCTTCCTTCCTTCCTTCCTTCCGTGGCTAGCATGACTATATGCCAAAGGCGCACGGAACACTATTACATTCCCACTAAAGTGGTACCTATTAATCTACTTGCATTTGCATGCTTTAGAACTGCTAGATGGACAGGAGCTGGAGCAAGAAATGGGAGATCACCCCATTGCGCGGCGCTCGGCTCTCAAACCCGAGCTGTCAGCTTTCCAGCTGACACACTCAGCATTTTTAACCACTGAGCCATTGCAACCCCTTAGTAGGAGTAGAAGGCACCAAAACCAAGGAAGTCCACCGCTCCGTGTTCCTAGCAGGACCTATACCTTGTAAATAGGAATAGCACCATTTGCTGCCTTGTGTCTATGGGAGGATAGAGACGCCAGATGGGGACAGCAAATTTTACATTTGTGTAGTGTTCTGTTGGCTGAAATATAGTTACCACTTTAGCATGACAGCTAGAGCATTAAGAGGGTGCCTGGCAACCTTCCATGAGAGCAGGGGTTTCCCAGAATCAAGTGGTTCTTCCACATCTGTTCTCCATCATTTCGAGCTCAGCTCTAGACTTCTCTGATCTCACACTATTGCCTATTTTAAGGTGCTAAACTGTTGTATTCTGACTCTATTGGTTTCTTTGAAATTTACAGATTACTATTTTTTTTAAAAAAATGCTATTGGTGGAATTTTATTTTATTTATAAATAACACAAAGTGACGAACATATATAATACTCCGTCCTCTTCCTATTTTCCCCACGACTCTGTGAGTTGAGTTGGGTTGAGAGAGAGAGTGTGTTTGAACAAAAGTCACCCAGCTGGTTTTCATCTCTAAGGTGGGACTAGAACTCACAGTCTCCTGGTGACCCGTTCAAAATCACCCAGCCAGCTTTCATGCCTAAGGCAGGACTAGAACTCACAGTCTCCTGGCTTCTAGCTTGGTGCCTTAACCACTAGATCAAACAATTACAAGAAAATTCACTTGTGTTTTTTCTGATAAGGTAGCTTCATTCTTAAATTATAAGAAACCCATTTTACATTTCCTAAAACTTAGATCTGTGGAGTTTCCAAGATTGGATTTTTAAATTTTTCTTTATTGCATTTTTCTCTTTTTACATGTCACGGTAATTTCTTAACCAGATCTACAACCTTTTACGTACATTACATTTATCTTAATACATTTTGTACATTGTCTTGCAATATTATCTAGTTCTACATCTTCTTTGCACATTTTCCCTTTATCCTTCTGTTATCAATCCAATCATACCACTTTTCCCATATTACATAATAATCTGAATCTTTTTGTCCTTTAAGTTCTATTGTTAACTTATCCATCTCCACGCATTCAATATTTTCTTGATTATCAAACTCTCAGGGGGTGAGTTTGTATTTCTCCAACATTGTGCAAAAGCGATCCTGGCTGTGGTTATAATGTGTAAAATCAAATATTTAGAATTTTTATCGTATTTCCCTTTAAATATCCCTAGAAGAAAAATTTCTGGCGTGTATTCTATTTGTGACCCTACTAATTCTTGTAGCCAACTGTGTATTTTTTTCCAATATTTCTTCGCTTCCGGGCACAACCACCATGTGTGAAAGAAGGTACCTTGCTCTTTTTTTACATTTCCAGCAATGTGGATTTAAATTTGGATATATCTTCGCTAGTCTTGAGGGGGCCATGGATATTTCTATTCTTTATTCTACATTTCAGGTACAGGAATATCTGCATTGCTGGTATTTTCCTCTGAATCATGACTCTCTAAATCTTGTAGGCAGATTAGTAGGAACCCTTCTTAATCTCCCATCTCCTGGAACTCCCTGTAAACAAATAGAAAGTTAATGTTGTATTCCAGAAGCTTGGATTATTCTTTCCCCCGTCTTCCAATTCTGCAGTCACTGGCAATATACTTAATGCCTTTTGTAGGCACTGGGAGTAAGGAGGGTTTCCCCCCAAATTCCATAATTAGCAACAATTCATCAGCGGGACTCTGAATGGGTGAGATTCATTGTGCTCCCTTAGTTGGGGAGTGAAGGAGATACATTGATTGACTCATGGGATTCCCCATATCTTCTCAGCCTTTCTAGATCAGCAGAACTAAAGATGGCCCGTTCAAATAGATTTGCATTGGGGTTGGATAATGGAAACGTGGTGCAAAGGTGCCTAAAATTAGCAGTCCAATTGTATAATAAACCAGGCAGCCTCAATAGAACTGTTGGAAGAAATAATCCATCTGGTTCAGTTCCAAGCTGGGAGAAAGACACTGGAAACATGGAGGCTGGTTGGAAAGATGGTTTAATGGTGAAGCAGAACCACCAAGCACATGGGTTCTGGGCAGCTGACCACATGGAGTTGAGAGTGGGGGGTATTTATACCTTCTCTTGGGCTTTGCACTTGAACTTCCTGTTCCTGTGCAAGAACATGTATTCTATTGGCTGTTGTCAGACTCCCATGGGGCCATGTACAAATCCTAGGAGTTTGTCTGAGCTAGGTTTGGTTGACATTTGTTGGGGGTGGTGCAACAGAGATGATGCAATGAAGGGGCTTTGGGCAATTCCTATTGTGGCTGAGGGCTAATCCTACCTTTGTTGGATCTTGGGTGAGGGTATTTGCTTATGAATAGAGCTAGCTATCTCTTAAGTGCTGACATCTGCTGTGGGCTATTAAGGAAGGTGGGGGCTGCTTTCCAAGAGCATGTTTCTCCATTCCTCATCCAGGGAAATATAATATTCTGCCTTTTTAATATTTCTCAAAATATTTCATTCTTCTAGCACAGGGGTGGGTGCTAACCAGGGGAGGGTTCCAATTACTTTTGCTACCGGTGCGTATTGCGGCCTTTCGCACACGCACGTGCGTTCCATTGCACGATTTCACTTCCGTGCATGCTCAGAAGGACGTTTCAGGCCGAAACACAGCTGAGGAGTTGCTCAGCTGTGCTTCGGATTAAGAAATAAAGGTCGGTATTAACCCAAGGGTGGGCGGGAGGGCTTTTCTTCAAAGCAGAGGACGAGGAGAAGCCATCCAAACCTGAAAAAAATCACCGAAAATTCCGATAAAAATTATGTCACCAGCGGGCCGCTACCGGTGCGCAGTACTGGTCCGCACCGGTAGGAACCCACCCCTGGTGCTAACGTTCTACAGAACAGAGCAGGTTCTAAACAGGAGTGTCCAACCTTGGCAACTTTAAGACTTGGGGACTTCAACACCCAGAATTCCACAGCCATCTGTCCAGAAGTCTTAAAGTTGCCAAGGTTGGAACCCCTCCCCCATTTTACAATCTTTTGACTGGCTGTAGAGTCCGTCCAGGTGCATGGGGGGGGGGGGGAGAAATACATTTACACAAGTGGCTGTTGGTCCTCCCTTGCTCAGCAGTTTTCCTTATTCCATAGACAATTTTGTGTGAGTCAAAGCAGCAGTTTCTATACAGCTGTGCTAATAGCTGCTCCTTGTAGTCAGAGGAAGTCCAGTCAGTTTCCAGCCATCTGCACTTAATGCAGCCTACAGCAGAAATATCATCCCCCCCCCATTTCTCAGAGTAGGGACAATGAGCAAGTCTTAGCATGCAGAGAGGAAACAGATGTCCTAGTAAAAAATAAGCACAAAAGTTCTATGCAATTAACCTCAGCTTTTCATTTAAGATCCAACCTGCTCAGTGTCTTCCCCTCCTCTGATCATCGGCAGAACTTGCAGTGATGGATTTTCCCCTTCTCAGGTAAAGCTCAAACTGGTTTAGAATAAGACAAGCATTTCCCTCCCAATTGTCCTCACATACAGATATTTTGGAATACAAACCTACAAACTTTGTGTAGGAAGTTAGCACCCACCCCTCTCCTAGAGTAATGAAATATCCTGGGAAATATTTAAAAGGCAGAATATTATTCTATATATCCCTGGAAACATGCTTTTAGACAGGAAAAGACTCACTCTTAGTAGCCCCACTTTTGTCAATGGGCCATTAAGGACTGGGTCCAGCTCACTCATTCCCCCCCACCTTTGTCAATGTGCCTGGACCAGTCCATTCTACATAACAAAGATATACTTCTAGTACAGCCATATTAGGAATTGCCCAAAGCCCTTTCATTACACCACATGGGACTGGGAAGATTACATCAGCTGAGCCTGGGACACAGGACATTCCACAAGAGTTGCCCCAGCATGCCCCTGGGAGTCTGACAGCCAATGGGATACATTTCTGCACAGGAACAGGAAACTAGGAGGTGGGGCCCAACAGAGGTCATAAAACCAGGAGATTCAGCATCTTTTCCTTTCCTTTTCCTCTTCACCCACATCTGGAAGCATGTGATCCACCTTTTCTGTTCAGGAGCTCATGCCATGTACTCCTGTCCACCATTAAAACCTTCTTTCCAAGCAACTTCCATGAGTCCAGTGTCTTTTTCCCCACTTGGAACTGAACCCAGAAGGATATTCCTTACAGCAATTGCTTATTACAAACAAATCCAAGTAAAGGCCAAACCTTGGCCAGTACATTGGAGGCTGCCATCTCTTAGACTAGAAGACCTCCAAGTCCCTTCCAACTTGATTCTTCTGTTATTCTCTTTTCCTTGTGAACTTGCAAACTGTCTCTATCGTCAAAGCCATTTCTCCATCAGACTCTAACTCTGTGTTTCTCAACCTTGCCCACTTTAAAACATGTGGACTTGAACTTGCAGAATTCCAAGAGTTGAAGTCCACACATCTTAAATTTTGGTTAGGAGTTGAAAGCTATTTGATAGCAAATCACTCAATCAAGCAACCGATCAACCGATCAATCACAATGAGGCTCTGGGCATTCCTTTTTACCAAGTTGGAACGATTAATTGTATAACAAGATAACTTCCAAACTCATTGTTCTGAAGTTTATTTGTTTTTCCATTGCTAAAACTTTCCACTTTATTCCTGGCCAAATTTCTGTTTATGGGGATTTTTGTCTGCTTCTCTCACACTCCTGCTTCAGGATAGTTTGTTAGAATAGGGCATTTATTTATTAAGCATGCCTTCATGGTAGGGCTATACTGAATTTGAACAGGAGCTTTGGTGAAAGCTGTTTGACAAATCAAAATGGAGATCTGGTTCGAAGCAGTAAATTGAATCAAGGATCTGTTGAGTTCTCATTCATTTTGCTAACTGGGTGATTCTTCTGCTGCTATTATAATTGCTACAGATAATATGTGATCTTGTAACTTCTACTTATGATCATAATCAGAGGTGGGTTCCTCCCTGTTCGGACTGGTTCGCCCAAACCGGTAGCGACCCGCTGGTGATGTCACGATGATGTCACAGAACCAGTCCGGTCGGTGCCGGTCCGTGGGTGCCGCCATCTTTTTTTTTTGAATTTTTGATTTATTTATTTATTCTTAATATGCGCAGAAGCCGAGTTTCTGGCACTGTGCATGCAGTCGCCATCTTGTTTTCGGCTTTTTTGGGGAATTTTTTGGATTTTTTGCCATTGTGCGAAGCATGCGCGCGCCCATGAGGTGTGGCCACATGGTGCGTGAGGAAGCGAACTGGCAGCAAGGTAAGTTAGAACCCACCCCTGATCATAATAGATTTACAATCACAAGATGCTCACATGATCACCTCATTTAATGACTCTAATTCCTGCACTCCCTGTTTCAGTCATTAAGTGATCACATGGGTCATTAAGCAGAGCACAGAGTGCCTCAGGGATGGGGGAGGCCCTGGGAGGCCTAGCACAAGCCTGGTCTGTACTGTAGCACCTGCCCGGCTGAACTTAGAGATCGCATTCAGAAAAGAACTGGCCGATTTGCATCTCGGCCTCTCTATCCATCCTGGAAGTAGACGCCATTTTGGAGTGGAAGCCACACAATTGATTTCTCCTATAGCCAAAATGGTCATGAAAGGAAGATGGAAGCAATTAGAAAGGAAGAGCATGGCCACAGCAGCTTAAAGGGGCCAATAGCAGTAGGGCAGCCTGCAAACCTAGTTATCATCCGTGATCATATTGATGAAACATGCTGGATTGTATCCAAGGCCAATTTATTTTTCAAGAGAAAAGAGAAAACACTATTTTAAAACTGGAACAGCTAATTGCCATATTTTCATGGGATAAAGGGGCAGGAACCAAAAAAGGCTGTTTTTCCCCTCATTATGGCTTCCATCCTTTGGAACACTTGACTTCCAGAATTTGGCTGGTTGCCTCAGTGCTGGCCTTTTGGAAGCTAGTGGAGATGTTCTCTTCTGGAGGACCTTTGGAGATAATGGGGCATCCTTTCAAGCAAGGTTTAATTTGTTAGTTAACAGAATAACAGAGTTGGGAGGGACCTTGGAGGTCTTCTAGTTCAACTTCCCTGCTCAAAGCAGGAAACCCTATACCATTTCAGACAAATTGTTGTCCAATCTCTTCTTAAAAGCCTCCAGTGTTGAGGTACAACATCAAGAGGCAAGTCGTTCCATTGATTAATTGTTCTGTCAGGAAATTTCTCCTTTCTTCTATGTTCGTTCTCTATGTTGATTAGTTTCCATCCATTGCTTCTTGTTCTTTGGAGAATAGATTGACCCCCCCCTCTTCTTTGTAGTAGCCCCTTAGATATTGGAACATTGCTATCATGTCACCCCTAATCCTTCTTTTCCTCAAACTAGACATACCCAGAGGGTTCCTAATTTTTTTACTACCACTCTGTGGGTGTGGCTTATTTTGTGGGTGTGGCTTGCCAGCCATGTGACCAGGTGGGCATGGGCCTCGGGAGCTTGGCAGCAGCCAGAGAAGCAGGGGGGCATTGCCCACCCACAACGTAGTCCCCCGCAGCGGGAGCAGCAAGACCGCAGCAGTGGTTCTTATAGGAGGCTCTGTCCAGCCTGAATGCTTCTCCCCATTCGATGATCCTAGGCTCCTGCCGCCCGTTCCCCCTCCCCTCAGCAGCTTGAGAAGCCTCGAACGTGTGAAAATGCCCGGGATCATCACCATGCGTTCATGGCTTCTCGGACTGCTGAAGGGAGGGGAACTGAGATAGATCCTGCTGCCCATTCTTTCAGCGTCTCACGCGCTCCCTCAGCCATCCTCCCCTGCTTGGACTCACTGTGGGGTAGGAAGGCAGCGCATGCGCAGTGCCGGAAGCTCGGCTTCTGGGCATGCGCACAAGATTTTTTAAAAAAAAATTAAAAAAAATTTTTAATGGCGGCGCCCAGGCACCAGCAACCAACCACACCAGTACTGTGACGTCACCAGCGGGCTGCTACCGGTGCTATAGAGTGGACCGCATTGGTAGGAACCCACCACTGGCATACCCAATTTCTTCATATGTTTTAGCATCCAGTCCACTGATCATCTTTAATGCTCTTTTCGGCACTCTTTCTAGAATCTCAACATCTTTTTAATATCGCGGAGACCAAAATTGGATGCAATATTCCAATGGTTTACTCCAAGTTTCTAAATTTATTTATTAGCAGTGTGTTATTGTTTTCTTGTAGGTTGTTAATTTTGATCTGTTGATACTATGGTAATTTTATTTGATTTATTTTGTGCTTAGCTGCTGAGGTTACAATTTGGCAGCATCTATGTTTGTTAAATAAATAACATGAAAAATAAACAACAGCTTTCAGCTGCTTCAACTATAGATCGATGACAGGACAAAAGCATCATGAGGATGCCTCATAAAGAAATGGTTATTGAGGCAAGTTCGCGCTACACTTAGGGGAACATAAGGCCCTCTGTGAACTAGTGATCCTTCCCCCTAAATTAATTTGTACTAGACAGCTCTGTGACCCACTGGGTCATCCTTTGAGAGAAAATATTGCTGTCTGATATGACCAGAATGAACATTAAATTTTAGGCTTGCCAATTTTTTTTTATCCCTGGATGGTCCAGTGATCATTTAAGAAAAGTATATCTTATAAATAGGGAAAAAATAGTGGCAAATGAACTTCAATAATAAGTCAATGTTTACATACTTATCAGATTAACTTAATTTACTTAAACAAATAAACTTGCTTACTGTTACCTGTGCGCCGCCCACAGTCCCTCTGTGAGGAAGATGGGTAGTTTCTAAATTTGATACATCAACAATATACATAAAAAATAAACAGAAAGACCACAGGCAGTCAAGTTTCTGTTGGCTTTCCCAATGACTTTGCTTATGGGAAGTTGGCATAAATCACAATTGTGTAACTACAGAGACATTGCAATTGCTGCAATTTTGCAAATAAATCTGACCTGAACATTGTGGAATCTCAATTTTACAGGAGTAAAGAGTCCTGGATTTTTTATGCGTTCTTTCAATTTCAAGATTTTAGTTATCTTGATTCAAAACTTGCTGTGGTATAATAGTTTTGGGTTAATTTGAGGGTACAAACAGACAAACAGACAAAACACAATGACAGCCTCAGTCAGTATAATAGGTAGGATAGTATATAAGGCAGTGGTGGGTTCCTACCGGTGCGGTCCACTCTATAGCACCGGTAGCGGCCCGCTGGTGACGTCACAGTACCGGTGCGTTCGGTTGCCGGTGCCTGGGCGCCACCATTTTTTTAAAAAAAATTTCTTCTGCACATGCCCAGAAGCTGAGCTTCCGGAACTGTGCATGCGCTGCCTTCCTACCCCACAGTGAGTCCAAGCAGGGGAGGATGGCTGAGGGAGCGTGTGAGATGCTGAAAGAATGGGCGGCAGGACCTATCTCAGTTTCCCTCCCTTCAGCAGTCCGAGAAGCCACGAACGCGCGGTGATGATCCCAGGCATTTTCACACGTTCGAGGCTTCTCGAGCTGCTGAGGGGAGGGGGAACAGCCGGCAGGAGCCTAGGATCATCGAATGGGGAGAAGCATTCAGGCCGGACAGAGCCTCCTAGAAGAACCGCTGCCGCTGTCTTGCTGCCTCCGCTGGGGGGGCTGTGTTGCGGGTGGGCAATCCCCCCCCACTTCTCCGGCCACTGCCAAGCTCCCGAGGCCCATGCCCACCTGGTCACATGGCTGGCAAGCCACACCACAAAACAAGCCATGCCCACAGAGTGGTAGTAAAAAAATTAGGAACCCGCCCCTGATATAAGGTAGGATTGGACTGTTTCAGCCCTAAATACAAATCCAAGTCTTGGATTTAAGAAAGTACAGATATGAAGAAGGACATCTCTTGACTTTTTCTGAGCCTTTTAAAGACAAGGATATAATACATCAAGTTGGTATATAATAGTGGATCTTATCAGCCCTAAACAGTGAAGAGGTTTTTCACTTTTGTGATGTTAGTTATGTGATTATGGCTTGTGTGATGATGTTGAAGTCAATTTCATGTCTGTCTTCATAAGCTGACAGTATGTCTGACTGTGGTCTCCAGTATAATTTTTGTTTTTAGATACATACAAACCTCACAAGCTCTAATTAGCTCTTTGGTTTAGTCTGCTGAGAAAAAGGGGTGGAGGAAGCTGTTTCAAAATAAAAGCCAAGCATTTCAAATTGCATTTTTCTAACAGCAGGGCCATCAAACTCCCAGTCTACCAGCTGGATGTGTCACGAACAGTCCTGATACTTCACGTGATGCTGCTGTGATGACCTGAGTTTGACACCCCTGCTATACAGCCACCCTTATTGACAAAGAACAGGCTTTGGGAGTTTTGATTATTTTTGTATCTGTCTCTGGTAAATCACTATCACACAATGCTTAGATCTTACTGTGAATTTTCAATCTCTCTTTCCCAGTTTATCAGTTTAATTGGCAGAAATTGGGAGGGGCATTTCAATTATTTTTTGGGGTATGAATGGAGGTAAAAAGGCCAATCATTGCTGGTTTTATTCCCTCTGCCATTCATGTACCACAATGTTTCTCAACTTTAGCCATCTTGAAGTCCAAGATGCGTGGACTTCAACTCCCAGAATTCCTCAGCCAATAGGTGTACAATGTAAAAAAAGGATGTTGAGACTCTAGAAAGAGTGCAGAGAAGAGCAACAAAGATGATTAGGGGACTGGAAGCTAAAACATATGAAGAACGGTTTCTGGAATTGGGTATTCTAGTTTAATGAAAAGAAGGACTGGGGATGGCATGATAGCAGTGTTCCAATATCTCAGGGGTTGCCACAAAGAAGAGGGAGTCAAGCTATTCTCCAAAGCACCTGAAGGCAGGACAAGAAGCAATGGGTGGAAAGCAGTGGTGGGTTGCTGCCGGTTCGGACCAGTTCACCCGAACCGGTGGCGGGAATTTGCCCCCGCTCGCCAAACCGGCAGCGATGGCCGGCTGGCCACGCCCCCAAACCGGTCCTCCAGTCGCTGGGGCTGGCAAAGAACCCTCTGCGCATGCACAAAGGCTTTTGCGCATGCGCAGAGGTTCATTTCCCTGATGTGACGTAGGCGCAAAATGCGCACCTCCAACGCAATGCAACCCGGTAGGGAAGGTAAGTGGAACCCACCCCTGGTGGAAACTAATTAAGGAGAGAAGCAACTTAGAACTAAGGAGAAATTTCCTGACAGTTAGAACAATTAATGAGTGGAACGGCTTGCCTCCAGAAGTTGTGAATGCTCCAACACTGGAAGTTTTTAAGAAGAAATTGGACAACCATTTGTCTGAAGTGGTGTAGGGTTTCCTGCCTAAGCAGGGGGTTGGACAAGGTTAGAATATTACAGGAGACCTCCAAGGTCTCTTCCAACACTGATATAGTTGCAGTCCATAATCACATTAAATGAGTCAAACACCCACTTCATTTATTTCCTCAATTGATACGGCTCCCTATCTCAAATTATGGCTGCGGACAGCTAACAAGAATTAAAACAATAAAGTCAAGGCTCTTGTAATCCAGAGCTGAAGTAAAAAAAAAGAAAATCACCACCAACAAATCAATACAACTATTTGAATGGGTTCTGTTACTTGTCCAGATCCCTAAGCCCTGTGACCAAACCATGTTTTCATGGTTTATCAGCAAACCATATCCATATTCTAACATTCCTCCAGCTACATCATTTGACCTAAAACCTTTTTCAACATTTTTGCAGCATCAGTGCCTTCCTTTTGAATCTTTTTTTTTGTTGTTGTTGAACATCAATACTTGTTCCATTTATTTCAGTTCTCCTTTTTAACAGACAATTGCTATTCTAATTCAAATTTCTATAATACTCTGCCTGGCTTTTCCCTGCCTTCACTTTCACCCCAAATTACTGATGTCTATTCCATCTATCTTTTTCATCGGCTTCCAAAGCAATTATTTTTTATTTCCAGCAAATTATGCCGTATTTCCTTGCCATTTTTAATCTTAATGGTTCCTTGCTGTCTTCGACTACATTCTTTTCAAGTACAGTCACACAATGGAGCTATTTTTCACTCATTCGTTGTCTCTGTTGAATCATGTTCTTTAGCATTTACTTCCTATACTGGTAGCCATTGACTTAACGATCATTCATTTAGTGACTGTTTGAAGTTATAACAGCACTGAACATAGTGACTTATGACTGGTTTTCACATTTATGACTGTTGCAGCATCCCCATGCACACTTGATCAAAATTTGGACACTTGACAAATGACATGTATATATGACAGTTGCACTGTCATGGACGGCTGGCTTCCAACAAGCAAAGTCAATGAGGAAGCCAGATTCACTTAACAACCACATAACTTGGTTAACAATTGGAGAGATTCTCTTAACTGTGGCCAAAAAGGTCATAATATGGGGCACAACTCACTTAACAACTGTCTTGCTTCACAATGGAAATTTTGGGTTCCCTTGTTGTCATAAGTCAAGAACTACCTGTACATTCTAAATACTGTAACTATCTTCTATATGCCATGATCTTTTCCATAAAGTCCAGTTGCCTCTTGAAAAAGCACCTTTGGGACAAACTATGACCTGGATAACTGAGAATCTCCATAGACATCTTTTCCATATGTCCCCATCAATACTGTCCTATGAGCCACGGTGGCGCGGTGGTTAGAGTGCAGTACTGCAGGCTACTTCTACTGCCTGCAGGCTGCCTGCAGTTTGACAGTTCAAACTCACCAACACTCAAGGTTGACTCAGCCTTCCATCCTTCCGAGGCGGGTAAAATGAGGACCCAGATTGTTGGGGGCAATAGGCTGACAAAGCACGCATGCGCGCACAAAGCACGCGTGAAGCGAACTGGTAGCAGACTTCAGAGGATTTCACCCCTGGGGTCAACGTATTCTCCAAACCGACTGAAGGCAGGACAAGAAGCAATGGATGGAAACTAATTAAAGAGAGAAGCAACCTAGAACTAAGGAGAAACTTCCTGACAGTGAGAACAATTAATCAGTGGAACGACTTGCCTCCAGAAGTTGTGCGTGCTCCAACACTGGAGGCTTTTAAGAAGAGACAGGACAACTATTTGTCTGAAATGGTATAGTGTTTCTTGCTTGAACAGGGCTTTGGACTAGAAGACCTCCAAAGTTCCTTCCAACTCTGTTTTCTGTTAAGATAAGCAACCAACCTCATGTTGGGGAGGAGAATCTAATCCATCTTGACCCAAGAATTGTTGGAAGAGCCAGGCCTTTCAAGATTTGTGAACATTTTGGAGCCAGAAGGTCTTCTGGGAGAAAGCCCCTCCCCAGGAAGAGAGAGGTACTGTTGAAATGAGAATAAGATCTCATAGAGGCGATGTAGGATCTTTTTTTGGAATTCAGACAGTTAGAAATAAAGCCGAGATTAAAAGTCTAATAGAAAATATTTATTTCAGTACAAAAACAATAAATCCTGAGTAATTATATCTTTGCTAAGAAAACACGACCGTTCAGGTCAACAGCTAAGGCAGAAGAAAATTAATGGTGGTTTAGGAATGCACACATGCGCACTCATCCTATCACGTGTTCTGCTTATATTGGAATGTACCATAATATTAGATAGGAGTGCATAACCCTGCATAGACATACAATTGACAATATTCACTACGTGACAGGTACTTAAGTATTCCATGGCTGTTGATGAGATTAGGACATCTGGGAAGAAAGCAGCAATAAACCACTTCTGTTTGATGGATAGTACCATCAGGAGTTGAAACAGATTTGACAATAAAAAGAAGAGTCGTGTTCAGTTGACAAATACCTCCCCCACACCCCAAATTCCCACCAAAGTTTTTAAATATGTATAAATGGAGTTTTGTGTAAGGTGGCTTGGAATAATAAAGAAATGCAGTGATTGTTTAGAGAGACCTAGAAGAAACCCATTAAAGAGGTGTTGTAAAAAAAAGGGCAGTATGGTTTGAGACAGAAAGAGACGTGAAAACTAATATGATTCCTAAAACGATCTTACTGATATTAAACAACAAAAGAATAAAAAATCCTGACTGGTAGCTTGGCCCACTTTGTAATTCTCCTCTACTCACTGAGGTTCCCCAGCTACTCAAATATTAAACACAGCTCCTGAATAGCAAATATGAGTTGCCTGAAGATATGGCTGGGGGGTATAATACTATTTGGGGAACAGTCAGATTAGAACCCCAAAGGTGCTTTTTCTAAAAGGCAACTGGACTTTCTCTGCAGTCGTCTAAAAACTTCCCCATCAGTCACTTAGAACAGTAGAAGCTTCCTGGATGAGAAGTAAAACGTTTTCAAAGGGAAAAAAGCAAGGACATCCAGTTGCCTTTGGGACAACCATGACTGGATGACTGAGAATAAGATAAGTCAGATAAGAGACAATAGAGCCCACAGTCAGGGGTGAAATCCAACAGGTTCTAACAGGTTCTGGAGAACCAGTAGTGGAATTTTTGAGTAGTTCGGAGAACCGGTAGCGGAAATTTTGAGTAGTTCAAAGAACCGGCAAATACCACCTCTGTCTGGCCCCAGAGTGGGGTGGGAATGAAGATTTTGCAATATCCTTCCCCCAGGAGTGGGGAGGGAATGGGGATTTGGCAGTATCCTTCCCCTGCCACGTCCACCAAGCCACGCCCACCAAGCCACACCGCACCCACCAAGCCATGCCCGCAGAACCGGTAGTAAAAAAAATTGGATTTCACCACTGCCACAGCTGCATAGTTAGTAGGGGCTCAGAAGGGACCCTCCCAAATTCTCCGGCTGTAAAGGTGATAGTTGGAGAATTTATTTATTTAGAAAATTTATATTGCCGCCTATTCGCACATGGCAACTCAAGGTGGCTTACAGGAATATAAAAACATCATATATATAAAAATAAAACTAACAGAAGAAAATAATCAAATAACAAATTAATAGAATAATATAAAAGCCCCCCACCCTGGCAACACTACATCACACAAGCCTTTAATGGGCTCCATCCTGCTCTGAGTTCCCCAGCCCCGCTGGCAGAACCAGGTCTTCAGCGCCTTCCGGAAGAGTGTTAGAGTGGGGGTCATTCTAATCTCTGTTCTGTTAATGTAGCTTTATAATAAAGTAGAATTAATTTATCTGGTCATGTTTCCTGTCTGTTCCACTTGGTCAGGTTGACAGGTAGGGTCAGTTAGAGGAGGGTTGCTCCCATTTCGGACCACTTCATTAGAACTGGTAGTGGGAATTTACCCCCGCTTGCAGAACCGGGAGCGATGGCCGACTGGCCACGCCCCTGAACCAGCTCTCTCGGCGGCGGCATAGTTTTTGGCTTCTGCGTACGCGGCGCCCATGCGGCGCAGGAGGAAGAGAACCAGCGGCAAGGTAAGTTAGAACCCCTGGGGTCAGTGCTATGCTGCATTTCTAAATGCTCTGTTTTAAGCAGGGGGAAAGTACAATTTTGTATCATGATAGAGCTCTGCTGTCAACAAAGTTTGAGACCCAGAGAGTAGTAGCAATAGCACTTAGACTTATATACCGCTTCATAGTGCTTTACAGCCCTCTCTAAGCGGTTTACAGAGTTCA